>CM059973.1:58241055-58933328 GCA_030490835.1 Annona cherimola | reverse complement strand
TTGAGAATGGAATATGCTTATTGGAATGCTTGAAATAATCTTAGAATATACTTAATTGATAACTTCACTTAGAATATGATATGAAATATGCTTAATCTTGAATAAAGATTAGTATATTTGTTTATGATTATCTTAAGTGGATTAATATGTTTGAAGCAAGATTTTCTTTAAGATTTTCGAAGTTTGTAGAATTGGGAAATAAGTTGACCTTTTGTTTATAAAAAGTTAACCTTTTCATGCTGAAAAAATCTCTGTCTTGACTGTAGCATAAAAAGTCAACAATTCATCTATGAAAGGCCAACCTTTTCGTATTGGAAAATCTTTGGTTCAACTGAAGCACAAAAAAGTTGACATTTTGTTTGGAAAATGTTAACCTTTTCTGGGTGGCAAATTTTCAAATTTCAAAGAGTTGTGATATACATGAAAACTCTTAATCTATCTTTTAGGTCATATTTTAAGTGATCAAGAGACTATAAAAGGATAACTTGAGAGAATTAGAAGACAAAGAAAAATTGAAGAAAAATATCCTAGTGAAATTTTGAAAAACTCCAAAGTACTTATAGTTTTCTGTAGAGTTTCAAAGGTGAAGCTAAAAAATTGCAAAATCTTGAAGGTGTTGCTGCTAGGAATTCAAAGATACAAAGAGTTGATCAATTGAAGAGTTGCTGCTCTTGCAGATGTGCTAAACCGGATTGTTTTTCATTTGATATTTTTTTTTGTGTTACCTTGGTGTTGATGGTAATCAAACCAAGAAAAAAGTTTTAATACATTAGTATTGATGGTAATCAAACTAAGAGAAAGTGAATCAAAATATTAATTACTTCACGAACTCAACTGGAAGTTAGTACCAATCCAAAAAGAGAGTTAAACAAATTATACCATTGTAACTTTCTGTTAAAGTTGACTTGTAGAACCTAAATTGTTGTGCTTTGAGAGTGGAGTAGAATAGGGAGATCCGAACCACTATATGTATTCTTGCTTTTATAATTTGATTTTATTGTTGTGGTTTATATTTTTTTGCTTGATTCACATCATTTTACTAAAGTTCTTTAAATAGTCATCACACAGGACCAACATAATATAAATATTAGTTTCCAAAAATTTAGTTTGTTATATGCAAAAAATAAAATTTTGTCATAAAAAAGAAATTAAAGTTTCTTATTTTCTCTTTTTATTCCTTTTTCCTATTTATTATTTCCTTTTCTTGTTATTATTGCTATTATTATTTTTTGTTATTGTTAGACCATTTTTCAAATGAAAATTTCATATAGTTTAGTGTTCAATTCGGGTTGATTTTGTTTAATTACTACTCTACCCAAATATGAAACCAAGACCTTTGATGGGGTGGAAATTTGTCATTAAAGGGAGAGTAATATTTTTTAAGAAGGAAAACTAGGCAGAAATAAACTACATTTAAATTTTTTTATTAATTTAAAGATTTTTTAATTTTAAAAATTCTAGGGGCTACTTCTAAGTGGGCCAATAGGTGGGCGTACCCTACATTATCATATTTGTAAAAAAATTATCTTATCCTACTCATAGAACAGTAATAATCATTAAAAATAATACTTAATAGATAAAATTAATTGCTAAATAATTTAAAATAATAATTATAAAAAATTTAAATCATTAAAATTAAATTTTAAATATTTAAAATTACTAAATACTATCTTAAGTACTCGTACGTTTTGCCTATTAGAGTTGATTCTACTTACCCTTGGTATATGCTCAGCTCTATCTTATTTGAATGGGTATCCTACCTAAGTTGTCTCCTCCTATTGTACATGGGAATGTGATTAGATCCAAAAGATTTCCCACTAGCTTCCATATTGTGAAAATCACAAGCTGATTTTAATATATCATATTTAATTAAGAGTTAAAATTTTTATTATAAGATAATCATAATATACCATAAAATCAAAATTGCTTTATAACACATAAACCTATAAAAACTTTTACATTAATTGCCTCGATGAGTAAATGTTTCATATGGTCGAAGAAACAAAATTTTCATTATGAAAATTCTTACACGGTTAGCAACAAAATCTAATTTTGCAGTAAAAAATTAATTGCAAATTCCTAATATGAGTAAATGATATAATGAAATTAAACATTTCTATGAGCAATAACTGGGTAGGAGGCATGCGAATAGGATTTGCTATGACAGTATAGATTTAAACATATTAGTTTTATTATGTCGCCCACTGGGCAACTAGCCTAGTGGTAACTTAGCAAGCTGTCATGCAGCATACCCGGGTTCATTCTTCCTACCCTCTTGGGTGAGTTTTGCAATTTAGTCCCTCTAAATGAGAGTTTTATAATTTTGATTTAGAGTTTTATAATTTCTCCCTCATGAAAGTGAGGGTTTCAAAAATATTCCCCTATTATAGGAGTGTTTATAGAAATAATTTCATCCATAGTGTGAGTGCTGGGAATATGCCTTATAAATACCAATGAAAAAAGTTTTATTGCATCCAATGATATTCAATCCTTTTATAATAGAAATTTATTTTATAATAATTAAGGAAATTCTCTATACAATCATTTGAAGTAATAAAAATTTCATTATGAATGGCCTTCTTTAAACATTTTTAGCAAAGAAATCTAATTTCTTTGACAAAATTAATTAAAAAAATTTTATCGTTAGCAAAAAATTCTATTTTGGCAAAAATTGTGTCTCTAGCACCAAGACTTATTTTAATCACAAATTTTTTTATCTAAAGCAACTAAATCTATTTTTGTTTCAAAATATTTATACAAAGGGACGTTGCTTAAACACCATTCTCTTGTAGTGTACTCACTAATTTTCGAAAAAGGAACTAAAAAAAAATCTTTCAATTGGAAGTGTAACTAGTGCAGGATCAAATTTACAACCTAATTATTTTTATTCAAGTATTATATATATATATATATTCATCAAGTCATCTGATATTACAAATCACTATATGTATCATTATCATAACATGGATGAACCAAATAATACACCCGGAGGGACAACAACATGTACCTACACGACTGGGGGATGAAAGGTCAAACGGCTGACCTACTGGGCCATAACGCTACAATGCTTACTAGCACCACGGACAACGCTCAAGCAACTTGCAACCTACTTAATCCAACTTGATTTTTAGCAAATTAGGATGAGGCAGGTGTAAGTGCAAACGTTTTGCACTTTTGCAAAAGGTGCAAATGAGGGTATTATGGTAATTTCATACCGTGAGAGTAGCTTTATGGGAAAAGTGTGAGTATGGGTAGGTGAAATTAATTATAGTACTTTGGGGGTGCATGTATTTCTATGGTTAATCATATGATTTTAATAAAGTACTATAGATGATGAGTGATCCATGATGTTAAATTGAATGATATTCATTTCATTATTATAATCGGTAATGTACGACTAAAATTTTCAAATTCAGAATAGATTTATTTAAAAAAATAAATTTGAACGAATGATATTATTTAGCATGTTTGACCGATTTTATAGATTTTACAGATTTTACAGTTTTTTAAAATTCATGGGGATCATGTGTTATACTGGTAATCTTTATTCATTTTTCTCATGAAATAAATTTTACAGTTATTCAAGTATCACAGAAATAGCGCATATGCAATTGATAAATTTTATGATATTTTACGAGTTTTATAGAATATATGATTTTGCTACGTACTCGTCTGATAACATAAACCAGTATTACAGTTTTAACACCTGAAATAGGATTGATGATATTTCATTTTCACAAATTAGATGGACAATACCGATTTTACAAGAATAATGCAAAATCATGAACTAATATATACATGATTTATGATTTTTATAGAGTTATCAATTTGTAATATACTGATTTGATAGATTTTATAGATTGTACATAAAATCTATATCAAATATATTATCCGTAAATGTAATACGAAAGATACTAATAATATTAATTAATAAAATATATATTCTTATTAAATTTTAAATAAATCCAATAATTGGATCCTTGACCCAATTAATATATTTAATAAATCAATAATAATTATTTACAATTTTATTTACTGGAAAGGTAGAAATTTGTATATGTTATAAGTTTTTATAAGAAGCACGTATATTAATCATAGTGAGCATAAAACCCGTTCCATACTTTTTTTTTTAACCCCATATTTTGACCAAAAAATGAATAAATACTATAATGCTTGTATGATTATTTTTAAGTATCGTTTTATTTTTATTATTTCTCATAGGAGGAATTTAATTTGTAATAGGTGGGTCTCAAAAAGTAAATAAATGACCATTGTCACCTTGTTTGTGTCTCCTATGATTTTACAATAATTTGTCATCTCGTACCATTTTTTTTTTTTTTTTGATGAAAAGAGCCCCTTCCTCTCCCGCCGCCCTGAATCTCGTACCATTAAACTTAGAATAAAATGGTACAAATTTTAAACGATTTACTTTGGTTTACTAGAAAATTTTAAATTTTGAGACCACCCATTATTTACTTTTTCATTCATTTACGATTTACTTTTATTTAAAAGGATTTACTTTGATTTATTTACTTATTTGTGTAAATCATATAAAATTTCCAACGGCATAAAAGTAAATAAATGAACATAAATCAAAAAAAATAAATTAACGGCACGAATTTACAACGGAATAAAAGTAAATAAATCAAATAAATAAATAAATAAATTAACGGCACGAATTTTATATGTCACCTCGTACCATTACCTCAAAAAGCAAAGAATTTGGAGGTGTTTGGCAATGATAAAAAACTTTTCACCTAAAACTTTTCAATCTAAAACTTTTCATTATCTACAATTCTTCTATTTTTTAATTATTTTTTTACATCTTCCAACACAAAACCACCCTACTTTTCAATCATTTCTACACAATTACCTATACAACTAACCTATCTGTTTTAACTTTATCCTCTTTACTCTTCATCATTACTCCTATCATATCACATCATTTGACAACTTTTATTCTGCAAAACTTTTCACCAAAAGTTTTATTCATTCCCAAACAGACCCTTTGTATAAAACTTTGATGAGAATTTTATGTAATGTTGAATTTAAATTATTTATCACAAAAATAGTTCTAATAAGGAGTGATTAATGGCTGGTTTATTTCAACCGGCCAGGTCTGAGACCGAACGAAACATGGTTCCGGATTTTTTAAAAGTATACATCATTCCTGATTGCTTTGCATGTTAGGACCAAAGCCCATCCACCAATCACTCTAGCTTTTGTATATTTGATCCATCTTAGATATAAAAAATCAAGATAGTTTTAATGAAGTAGATATCCACAATTTAATAATTAGATTATTGGAAATTTTTTTGTTAAATGCTAAATTTTCGAATATTTTTATAGTTTCTCTTTTGTTTCCAATCATTCAAATTTCAAGATAAAGCATTATTTATTAGACCCAAAAATAATATATGAAATTATTTTGTAGTTCGATCTAGATTGAAACATATATCGTCATAATTATTTTGGAGTTCAGGCTATGAAAAATCTACTAATATACATTAGTATGTACATAATAGATTACATGCATCAATAATAGTAGGACCACCACAACCACCGTTAAAAAACTAGTGTTATAAATGCATTTTTTTATGAATTATGATGAATAATTTATTGTAATAATTCAGAAAATTTTTATAGCATCATTCTCCACATAATTAGTTTGAGATTTATATATTTAAATATATTATATAAATGTTCTTCATGTATTTAATGTAAAATTTACGGTTTTAATTTTGGTATAAAAATGATCTTCTTGAAATTAATTTAATATTTAGATTTAGAAATTTTTTAGAATAATTTTTCATCTAAAAATTTTAAATTTTAAATTCTAAATATATTATACAAACGTTCTCCATATAATGATTTTAAAAATCATATCTTCAAATGAATGGTGTGAACTTTTCTCCGTACTTATTTAAAAACTAAGTTTTTAAATTTCTTTTATAGTTGTGCTTCATATTTGTATTTCAAGAATTCTATATATAAATTTATGTTAAAAAAATTCTATGTAATAAATTTGTATACAGATTTTATTAAATAATATGTTAAAATAACTCTATGTTTTGGTGTCAACAAAATTATTCACGCTAATTTAATTTGGCTTGCTATACCATTGGCCCTATGAATTATTAAAACTAAAATTATTATTTTTTGCATGAAAGAATATTTTGTATGGAAGATCACATAGAAAAGACAGCATCCATATTGTAATACAATCTAGAATCTATAACTCGAAAAATAAATTGGATGAAAATAATTTTATTTTCAACTTGATCCATGCCTACTTTAACCCATATATAAATAAATAGGAAAAGATTTAAAATTGGGTTTAATTTGGAATGACACATTTATTGTAAAAATTATTTATGAGTTTAAACCATGAAAAACATATATGATATGCACTACTATTTACATAATATATTACATGTAGCAATAGTAGTATGACCACAACAACCAACGTTAGAAAACATGCTGTGAAATCATTATTTTATAATTTACATTAGTAAAATTATAGTAATAATTTAATGTATTTTTATAGCATCATTCTCCATATAATTATTTTATAATTTATATTTTTACATTTACTATGTTAATGTTGTCCATGTTTATAATTTGCGGAGAATTTGTTGTTAGAAACATTGTTCATATAAATATTTTTAATTTTAAAATTTATAAATTTACTGTACAAAAATTCTCCGTAATAATTTTAAAGCTCATATATTCAAATTTATGGTGTACTCATTTTCTATATTGTTAATTTGAAATTTATATTTGAAAATCTCTTGTATAAATGTGTTTCATATAAATAATTTAAGTATTCTAAATCTAAATTTTTTCGCGAAATTCTTGTAGCAATTAATTTGAATATATATTCTATTAATTAATTTGAACAGATAACTATATTTTTCAGAACCAATAAAATTATCTACACGAATTGTATTGGGCATCTTATACCATTTAACCAAGAAATTATTAAAATTTAATTTATTAATTTTCATGCTTTTGAAAGGATTATTGAATATGCGGTTACGTAGAAGCAAGTTTTGGAGGGAATGAAAATATTTGGATTTACAATTAGTCATCTTTCTTTAGTGGATGTATTGCCGTCTCGATAAAAAAATTCGGATAGAAAAATGGACAAGTCTTGAAGCCGTGTCGATAAAGACAATCGGATAGAGAAATGGAGAAGTACTGTGATACCCACAATTTTTAGATTTCAACTCATAAGTATGTGACATACATATATGAAAATTTTGGGCCACGAAATTAATAAAATTAGAATTTTATTAATGACCTAAAATTTTAAAGTAAGAAAAAAGAGAATTAATAAATAAATGATGATGAGTTTGAGTGTTAATGTTGTATGGAATAATAATAAGATGTATTATTTAATTTTAGATTTATTAATGAAATTTAGACAAATCGTTTAATCCAAGCAATTAATTGATTTAAATCGTTTAAATCAATGAATGACCATGATTTAATGGCTTAAATGCATATGGTGGGTTATAAGTTATAAAATTTAAAATATTATGGTTCATGACATATATTTAATATGGATATTTGCAAGGAAAAATAAAAAATATATATATAGCTTGAGGGGTAGCCACACGTGTGTACGTGCGGACTACCTAAAGTGGAGCAACAAAAAGGCTGCATCATTCTACCCACTCACGAACAAACAGAGATGGAAAACGTGAGGGGAGAAGAGAGAGAAGAAAAAAAAAAGAAAGAGAAGAAGAAGAAGAAGAGGAGAAGAGGAAGGAGAAGAGAAGAAGGGAGAAGAAGAGGAGGAGAGGAGGGGCCGGACAGCCGGCACTGTTGCTGTCGGAGCTGCTGCCTCAACCGCCGTTCATTCCGTCGCCGGCCGGAGGTAAGGAATATGGGTTTTTATGATTATTTGTAGAAATCTTTCCTAAATCATGTTTCAAGCATGGGGCTTTTGCTAGATTCATATAGATTTATATGTATGGATATGAAATCATGAGAAAGGAGGATGAAATTCGGATCCGTAGATATGGGGAATTGGGGGTTTTGAAATTTCTTCCTAAAATGGGTAGGAATCATGGGGGTTTTCATGGATTCATGTAGATCTTTATTTTAGGAGTCAAACAATGTATATGGAATCTGAAAATTGAATCCTATATATGAATTAGAAAATGCAAGAGTTGAAAATCAAAAGATTTCTACTCCAAATTTCTATATAGGCTATTTAATTGGTGTTGGGATATATTAGATGCAGAAATTATATGTATAATCTTGGGTAGGAAAGGAAATTCAAAATTTCTATCATATGTTAAATATAAGAAAGCCCTAAAAATGCGACCTAGGTTTAGGGTTTTTGTATTATTTACATATGGGGTAATTTATAAATATTTTTAAACCCATTGGAATGTGGAAATCGGTGGTAAAAAAAAATGAGGACGGATAGGTGTATCTGTTACGGGTATCTGTTATTGCCTGTAAATATTAAAGTTAGTAATTTAATAATATCCGAACATATATTTAGATCAAAATGTGTAAATCTTGAAGCCAATTTATATATATATATATGATAAATGAAATTGGGTAGGTAGGACATCTGTATCGAGGTATGAGATTTCTTTTAATTAAATATGTATGGGGTGAATTTTTATATAATTTTGGT
Source organism: Annona cherimola (assembly GCA_030490835.1). Lineage (NCBI taxonomy): Eukaryota > Viridiplantae > Streptophyta > Magnoliopsida > Magnoliales > Annonaceae > Annona > Annona cherimola. The sequence continues at coordinate 58,924,672 of CM059973.1, read as the reverse complement.
ATCAAACAAATGTGAAAAAAAAAGAATAAATAAGTGACAATTGTATGATAAGTATATGAATGGTTGGATGGTTAAAAATATTAAACTTATTGTATATAAATCATGTGAAAATGAAAGGGAGTAAAATCCCCTTAAATTGAAAGCTTAAAACTCTCCTATCTAACTGCCAAAGTTGGACAATGTATGGGTGATAAATTTGGGTTTAAAGATGGCTCTTAAATGATTAATTTTAATTTTATGATCATGATATATAATTTATTTGTGATAAATGGGTTGTGGTTAAGCAAAGTTGTAAATACTAAATAGATATACTTAAGAATTTCAAATCGGCTTAAATGAAAGTTAAACGTAAGATATATGAGGAATTTGGCTATAGTAAATGGGTTGTAATTATTATTTAAAATGTGTACTGAGCTTTTTGGCTTTCGTGAATGGGTCCTGTTGCTTTAGAATTCCGTTTTGCGTGATGACTATGAAGTCCTGGAGCCTTTTGCTTGCATCAGATGGGGAAGAAAATTCGGATTTCCCTCCTGCGTGAGATGGAAAAATCTTGTAGCCATTTTCTTGCGCTAACATTTACTGTGTTTTGTGCAATATCCAAACCACATATACCAAAATTGTCTAGCTTTCCCCTAACATTAGATATGTTTCCATCATATTATTTAACTTCTATCATAGTTGAATGACTATTATTATTAAATAATAAGAGGCATTTTGGATATTTCGTATGGTGAATAATGGAGAATTTTAATTATGCGTGATGACATAGGTATATTTAAAATTTCACTCATACTTATTGGGTATATGTAAAAGTGATCAAACTTAGTGAGTATATTATAAATTAAGGGCAGACGTAATAGGTATATTTGAAATTAACCCTTTAATTAAATGTATACGTTAAAAAAACTGTAATGCATGAATTGAATGTTAAATACCATTAGCTAGACGGATTGTACGCGAAGAATAGGATGAAAATTTTTGTTAATGAGTTATTTGAAGTAGTGTACGTGGGATTTCTTTATATCTGGAATTCTCGACATCACTCCTCTTCAATTATACTGGCATGAGTGGTTTCATTATTTAATTTGCATTTACTGTTACAAATGTGGGGGTAAGGCTAACAAGTAATTAATGAGTTGGTTGGTTGTCTTTGCATCTTCCAATTTCCACACCTTTCACTCGATGTCTTATATTTTTACTGTTGCGGACGCTTACCCCAGAATTTGGGTTTTCATGTATATTATCCAGTATCCCGAGTTGCTTGTACTAGAGAATCTCTTTCTTTCCGTCCAAGGCAGTGTGAGAAAGCAATCCACTACTAACAAGAAAAAGTCTCCCTTGCCGTTTCCCTACCTGATAGGTCTTGGTGATATTGCTACCTCGCCAGCTTGCTAATATCAAGTGTGATTAGGTTGGGGCACTTAAGTAATACCTTCGCATGTGTAGAGCTGAAATTGAAGCCAAAGAATGAAACGTGAAGACATCCGCCTACTTGAAGAAGAAGTGTCATGTGTTCAGCAGATTGTCCAGGTAACCACATGGATGCCAGATTTCACACCTTTCTCAATAAGCATTAGTTAACAAGGAAAGTAAAGATGCAACTTGACATTTCTTTGAAGATTTCATGTTTGTTATTTCACCTATTTGATTTGTTATTAAGTTATAATTACCAATGATTTTTTGATTGCATGTGTTTTGAATTATAAAATCTTAGCCTCAATATAATAAAATGAAATTGGAATTATAAATGAATAACGTGAAAGATCATACATTGTGATTGTAGCTTGAATGTATTAATTATGTTATTTTTTTACTACATGTAGGGTGTGTTTGCTGAGAGCCAAAATGTAGCAACCAAAACTTATCATTCCAAAACTTTTCACTATCCATAACTTCTCGTTATTTTAATACATTCTCTATCTTTTAATTAATTTTTTACATTTTTTTATACAAACTACTCTTCCTTTCAATCATTCCTACACAACTATCCATAGTAGTAACCTATCTATTTTAACTTTATATTCTTTATTCCTCATCATTACCCCTATTTTATCACACCATTTTCTATGATTTTGAGAAACTTCTACCCCCAAAATCTTTTCATCAAAATTTTTACTTCCAACCAAACACACCCCAACTATGGTAATTAGTTTATGCAAAGAATAAGCTTGTTGAGATTGCCATATCATATTCACCATATTGATACATTACGATTTAAAATGAACTAGGCACAACAAATGAAGTTGGAGGAAAGCATTAGAAGGGACGCGGCAGCCAGAAAAGAATTAAATGTACTGTGGGAGAGCTCAGTAATTGAATCATATTGTTCCTGATTATATTGTCTTTGCTATAGAACCGAGTTTAATATATCAAATATTGTCTTAGTAACAGCAATTATTCAAATTAGCTCGGGTTCAAATCCAGAAGTTAAGCAATTGGATGAGTTGCACACATAAGAATAGTGTTGATTTAAGGACTCCGCATAGGGAATCAAAGCCTTCTTACGACATCCCTGACATATGGCCTGGATCAAGCAGCAGATTAACTCCTGTATGGAAGAACTCACCTAATGTAGGTGACTCGCCTTTGGTATTGACATTGTCAGGTCGTGATAAAGATATTATTGCAGACATTCGGAGAATTCTTGATAAGGTATGTGCATGCATACTTCAGTGGTCCATTAATATTATTACATACCCTAGTCATAACATTGGACTTAGCATATGATATGTACAGAAAATAGATGCGGAATTCTGTATCCACAGAAAACCTATGAGAATACTTGTATCTTGTCCGACGGTAGAGGAATCCATAATTGAGCAATGGGCTCTCACAACGGGTGCTGGCCCCGATGACGAAAAGCTGTTTGAGTCTAATTTTGTGACAGTGACAAGAGTGGAATTCCGTACGATTGAAACCCCATGCGTCCATCCAGATGTGAGTTATGTATGTGATCTACTCTTATTCCTTTGCATAACGAGTTGAGTGTAAGAAGGCCTAACACATTCTTCGAACATTAGCTACTGGATGCTTACATGTTGGTCTTGAATTATCGGCAACGAGAATTTGACTATCCTGGACGGAGACACTACTTTAACACATCTCTTGCAGTGAGTATCATATGCAGATATGTATTTTCTATTAATGTTATACATATGCTGGAATACATATGTAACTTCAAAATTTCAGAGGCTGTATTTTTCAGGATTTAAGGAGCACTTGGAGCCGGAATTCTCAGTGTCCCTTCATGGATATTATCTCCTTGATTGTTCATGGGTTAGTAGCCGCACTTATACCGACTTTCAAAGGTTGATAATAGCCTAGCCTCCATATCTAGTTTTAATGGTATTTTCATGTCATACTTATGTAGTTATTTATACCTATTTTGTGTGACAGTGATCATTGGGTTACAATGGCCTAAGACATGCACTATGCTGAGGCGCATTTCCTAGATCCGTGCTCTAACGAAACGACCAATCGCTTCAAGGCGGTATATGGACCCAAGGTCAGTACTTGTTTAATTATTTTTCCATAGTATATTTCAGTTAATGTAGCACTATACATGAGATCCATTTTTTGGTGACCCACTTTATCTCTCAGGGGGATATGCTAAGGAAATTAAAATTCATGTACAATGATCGTCGCGACCCTCTGTTCTTTAAAAAGGTTCGTGTCACGGGAACCAATTGTGCCCCTAGGTGAGTAAGTTGTGACTTACTGGTTGTGTTACATTTAAGATAATTCCAGTTACTTTCACATTTCTTCTTAACTACCATCCATAAATGTGCATATTTCAATTATGTAGGTGTGATTGTCATAGTCTTATTCTTATGCTCATGGAGAGGTATACAGGCGAGTATTCAGCGCCTCTCGATCCGGTGAGCAAACATGTACACTTTTTGGAAGCCTTCTGTTTCTTAAATCAATGATATTTTAATGTTTCTTGCATTTCTCTAGCGTATGGCTCCTCTCTTTCGGCATCACATTGCGAAGACAATTTTAACTGACAAATACAACATGCACGCAATATCCATCAAGACAGCTAGTAATACTTGGTCTCGAGGAGGTGTCGTCTAGACAGCGTATATACTTCTTGGATGTCTTTTGATGAAGAAATGTATGATATTTACAAATGAATGTATGTACCAACAGTAGTGCCAAGCGAAGCTGTTTTAATTTATCAATCTAATTTCCTAATGCAGCTCTGTACATAACATCTGAACAAATTATATATGTACACGTCTTTTACTATTTTTTGAGGCATGTATTTATTCACTGACTGTTTGAAAGGTAATGGTATTTTGAATGCATATACACATAGATGTACTGTTTGAAAGCCATTATTTCTTTCCATTTTGCTATCTATTAATTAATTGCTTAGTTGGACCACTAGTAACAAGGTCGGATGGCCTGTTTTAGTGGTTTGACTTTCTGTTATGAGTTTAATTTTCTATAATAGATTCTGACATCAGTGCTGAATTAAAAAGTGCTACTCATGTGATAGAGGATATCGAATTTATCAGAAAAAGCATAATCCAAATGAGAATGATGTTACCATGATTGTGTTTGCCACTGATTAAATATATTAATGGGCAGGGATGATTGTTAGAAGGATCTGCTAATAAATCTTTTATAACAATGTTGTGGGTGAGAAAATGCTTTATTTGAACTTTTATAATTAATATTGTATTTGCAAAGTTTAATCATTTATTATTCTTCACATGACTTATTTAATTTTATGTAAAAATATATATCAATCTTTTATAGTTTTTGATTTAATATTTTGTGAGTTAATTGGGCTCTAAAATGTATGATTTTAGGATAATTTCTATAAAAAGAATTTATTGTACCGGCAATCGTTTTTTTGAAAAAATAGGCAAGTCAGATGGTCCACTTTTTATGACATTTAATTTTGTGTTGAATTTTAAAAAGAGGTGGGTAAGTGCTATTTGATTAGTGAGGAGTGAATGTCAAATAGGGATGATGTCACGATTATGCTAGCCATGCAGTAAATATATATTTCTGTAAAAGCATGTTTCTTCCATAAATGCTACTAAAGTCCTAGTAAGAATGTGTTTATTTGAGTCATGGGATGTCCCATGACTTTTTCCTCAGGAAAGACCAAAATACCCCTGTTAATATATATGTTATTCTCCATTTTTTGAAAAATTGTAGCCATTTTCTCTCTTGCGAACGGCGAATTGAAGGCAATTTGGCAATTTCAACTTGTCTAGCCTACGATTTCAAGAAATTTCTGGCCCTCCCCTCTTCAGATATCCTACCTTTTACTTCTCTTCTTTCTTCCTTCTCCTAGTTCAAAACGTGCAGTCTGCCAAGATGTAATTGATGTTACTATGATCTATATCATCAATTTTATTTCCAAGTGCGCAAGCCTTAAACGTCAGTAACATTGATTTAGAGCTTGTTCTTCACTGTTGAATACAACAATAATTCGATGAGGGATTAAATCAAATAAGATTGGTAATAGTTCATTCATGTACTGCGCATCAAACATATTTGCTAATAACAATCTGTCATAAAGGCATACATTATGTGAAATGAGATCTCCTAGTTCGTGTACAACATGTGGTACATTTCAACTGTATGTCAACATGCCAAGTTTTAGGTGATAAACTTTCGAGTCTAACACTCTCATACAAGCCACAACGTCTTTAAGTATGCTTAACACGATCCAGGCAAACATCTGTACATTCAAATCCGGTAGATCAACATGTTCATATATAAAATTAAGTGTTAATCCTTGACGACCTCCGTCTGTTGTTCCGATATGTCATCTGCATAACTTGGTTCCTTACTTTGTTATGTGGGCTATCTAACATTCGAGCGCTAATCACCCGCTGTGTTGCATCAATATCTGCCTGCATTGATGAAAAGAGCAAAAATAGACACTAAGTTATCGAGTGCTCCAGGAAAATATGAGTTGAGATGGAAATATGTGGCCCACCTTTTGTGCCTACCATCAATAATTTTACCTTCTACCTGAGTCTTTGTTGCCAACATTCCAAACAACATATGTTGAGAATGATTTGTATCAATCTTGCACATGAAAAGAAACTAATATTACTAATTCCAAAATATAATTATGCATACAGTCCATCTTACCTGACTATAACGTAGCGTTCCTGGTCCATTAAAATACGACACGTTGCACATGCAGAATACTCCACAGTCAAAACTACAATAATACATATATGAATGTCACATAAGTTGTGAGTTTAGAGTCTCACACTATTTTCAACAATTTATTCTAATCAACATACTACTAAGAAAATATACTGATGTAGGTGACTTAGGGATTTCGAGAAGCACTAAATATATATCGAGGTTCAACCTATATTCCCAATCACACAAACCCCAATAACATTATTGTTATGTACTCACGAGTTAGCCAGTAAGGGTAGATCAACGGCGGATGCCCGCTTATATCGTGAGAAATCCTCTGTGTGTCCAATGATTGTGAACAAACCAGTCAAAGAAGAAACCTACCATAATATAAGGAAGGATCATATGCATTTTTCAGCTTATATTGTGGTTATTAAGAAATAAAAATTTCCATAAATGAGCAGTTGGAAGATGATACTAGTCGGGGAGCCATACAAGCGTCCTGTTCGCAATTAGAAAGCTTTAACGAGTCCATGTAATATATACAACTTTGTAGCAGGTCAACTGCATATGCAATCCAATGATCTTCATGGCAAATTGGGATGAGGACCTATTGAAGAAAACTTTCAATGTAAAATTTTTATACTAAACATGTCATCGAAAATGGAAAAATTGAGTAAGCGTGTTAAAATTCTTCAATATCCTAACCCAGTTAGCAGTCGGGAGATGCAAAGTGTTCACTTCATCCTTTAATATGCCGATTGGAACGTCATCCTCTCGAAGCATGTATTTCTACAAAATAGGAGCATTATCGTGCAGAGGATCATATTGAGTCAGTGATATTGATAATGCATGAGAATGTACAGATAGATAGACATTTTAGCATGGTTAAGATTGATATACCACAAATCTAGAGTCCATATAATATCGACCTGGTGGACTTGCTCTTTTCTCTGCCTATTGTCGCATTAGGAGGCTGGTGTATGCGTCAAAAATCTTCAATCACAAAAAACAAAGCAAACTCAAAAGTATGTTTAAAGAAATCAAAACACAATTGAAAAGGATGTTGTAGGAAGAAGGCAGTCAAACAAATATAGATACATAAATGACTTACATGAGTGGAAACCTTTTGTGAAGGTGCCAAACTGCGGAAGGTACTATGAGTAACATTAAATGCACACATGGAAAAGACAAATTCACTGATAAATGAATACATCTTGTAAGTATTTATATATTGATAATGTAAGACATTAGCAAAAAATCACTGAATGCGATATGAGGAGACATTCGGATGAATAATTCTTTCAATGTCTATCAAGAAATTTAAAGTGTTAACTATTCATTTAATATATACATTTACCTTAGGTTGATGAACAATATTACCAAAGGTAAGCTACACGTAACATGGATAACAGTGAGACAAAATATATCACCACCCACCTTTATAGCAGTGCGAGTGGTGTCACTACCCAGATCAGCAACATCTGCAGAGGCCTGTGTCTTCTGTCCATTCCAATGTTCATAGTAAACTTATAAGAGAGATGATCCATAATAATAGCTACTTGCATGGTAATGACAAGTTGTCAACTAGGTTCATACCATAACAGCGTTTGATAACTCATCAACCTTTGCACTTAACCGCTTCATGTCTGTCTCCAGTTCGACCTTGCATGTGGCTTCTGGCGTAGTAGTCTTAGCGTCGAAACTACCTGTCTGTTCCCAAGTGCGTGCTTCCTCATAGAAGGTAGGCCAATCATAATCGAGGTACTCATCTTCTTTCGATGGAGCTTGGTTTTTTCCTCCTTCACATGACTTGTTAAATAAAGTACGTTTAGCCCCCTTCGCATCAGCTGTAGTACCACTTGGTTGGTGAATAGTGTGCCGACCCAGCGATGGACAATGGGGTCGCTCGTGGCCGGATGACTCAGCCATTGACCGGAAATGAGCGACATCCTCTGTTTCGCATTGCATATGATCCTCATCTTCAAAGGGGCCCAATCCCTCATCAACTAGTGGTGTTTTTCCTTTGAAAACGTCTTTTCGAGGCATGGAAGAATCCACGAGTTGGTGAAGTTGTGCATCCGTAACATTCAACACTATTTCGGCAGTCACCTATTAAAGTAATAAATTTCAACTTGTCATTCTCTAGATTTGAATGCATAAATATTCTTTAAGGATATTAACATGGATTTGGTTTGATAAGTTTAAAAATCACATACCTGAGCATTTTCATATCCTATTGACTTCAATTTTTCATCCATCTCAACGGTTTGTTCATCATCCCAATACTTAATCAGAGGTAAGGCAACCTGCGTCCCAGTTGGTGATAGCGCATCATGGGCAGCATGTGCAAAGAACCATACCTGTAAAGATACTGACAAAGGTCAATGATCATGTAAATCGAAAAAGAGTTATATTACAACTTCTGTTAGACTCCGATATGCATCAACCTGTAAGAGCGCAACGCAACATCCAACAGTTTGCTTGCTTTTCTTAAAGTAGGACTTAAGCGCCTTGTTCATGATATCTAGTACATGACAGCCCCAAGCAAACCTGTGAATGCCAGATGGATCTATGACATGATGTAAATAAAAATCTCGAGTTCGGCCATTTGAGATGGGGCATAAAAATGTGCCGAGCACCCACAACGTAAAGGCTTGTCAAAATTCATCATCGCGTCGACCCTCTCGTATTACAGGAAGGAAGCGATTGACATGCAGTAAGCTTATCCTCTTTGTTAACTCATATTTATCGTGAAGAGTTTGGACACTCGTACGAGATTTGAGGGGCTCCACTGATTCGCCCCGGGTAGAGAGTCCTAGAATGAGCTCCACGTCGCGCTCCGTCACGGAAAAAACACCATTGTTGAACTTGAACATGCATGTGTGGATATCATATTTATCCACAAGCCATCGAATCAGCTGGGGGCAATACTTACTACACTCCAACGATAAAAGTCCTCCAAACCCGAGAGCTTTCACAATAGCACGTTGATTTTCTGACAGCTCATGTACTATAGTATGCATTGCTTTCAGGCTACACGATGCCTCTAATATTTTTTCCCTAGGCTTAGGTGGGGCCCCACCATCTTCTTCCATATTCAATCTGATTCGAAATCTTTTACCTGCGCAAAAGAAAAAATAAGAGGACGTAGTGAAAATATGAACGTGTAGTCAAACACTAGGCGAATGAGGAAAAAAATTATGCAAATGAGTACGGTGATATAGCATACATCATAGTTGAATGATTGACTACATCATTTAGGCAAATTAATAAATAAGATTACGATACCAGCAATTGTATAATAGTATCCATGAAGAACACAGGCAGTTTACGTAGTCGATCATTTATATTAACCTACTTACTTACATAAGCTCGATGTCAGTCTATTTCACAAAAAAAAACAACATTCAAAAAATAAAGTCAAGCATTGATACAAAGGTTGGCTCATTCATTCAATAATGTATCTTTTGCTTCAGACGACGTTGCATCGTGCTCCCGTCTGGTTGGCCTTTTCCTCGCGGTAGAGGGGGGTTCTTGAGGTCTTCACTAGAATAATCTCCATCCATATCCATGATATCGTCTGCACCTTTATTAGGAGTAATAACAGGATTACCATCGTACACCTTAATCATATATTGAACCTCATTCAACAGTTGTTCTGCCCGATGATAAGCATGGTGAGGAATATGTCGTTTGCCCACTGCTAACATATGAATGTGACGAAAACATGCCATGAGCTGGTCCTCGACTACAGTTGCACTATGTGGTTGCAATTTGGGTAACACAATGCCTCTTCTAGGGTCTCTACACATACGATGCAAAATGAAGCTGGGAGGTATCTCTTGCATATGCAGCGTTCACATCAAAGCGAACAAATGTCGACAAACAATTCCAGTGGACTCCCACATCAAACACGTGCACGTCCCAAAGTTGAGTAGAATATTGAACTCAATTATGCGTCCTTCACGATGTTTGCTCGGATTATTCACTTCGTAGATGATGTTCTCCTCATTCGCCCTGAGCTCCGTTATATTGTATGCATTACTTTCCCACATCTGAACTTGTGTGTCTCTATAAAATTCATATGTGTATTGTTCGAAAATGCTCTTTTCCATAGTCATTGATGTCTTAGGCACAAAAGGGCACTCGCGGGTTCTTTTATCTGCCAACACCTCATCTTGACGACGCCTGGTCAAAAGTTTATCGAATTATTTCACAAAATCCAGCAGACAAGTATGTCGAGTGATATATCCATCCATAATTGAATGAAAGGCCTCGCTTCTTTGATTAGTGCACATGCCCATGAATCGAGTACCTCTCTGGAATAGGAACCCACTTGTCTCGTATGTCATACAAGGAGGATAACCAGATATTGCTTTGTAGTCCATATGATTGAAGGAATCGCGGCCACCGCACTTCAAATTCATCGATGTTACCTATCTGGTATATTAGCTGCTCAAATTCAACTTTCAACTTGGACTGTTCATTGTAGACACCTCCTAACTTTTCTGGGATCTTCTGTAAAATATGCCACAAACAGAATTTATGGACGACTTCAGGAAATACAGTAGCAATTGCTGATGTAATGGATGCATCTTGATCTGTGATGATTGCCACCGGACTATCCCCTTTGACTGCAGCCTTGAATTGATTGAATAACCATGCATGTGATTCAAGAGACTCATTGCTCATTAGTGCACAACCGAAGACAATGGTTTGTTTATGGTGATTCATTCTGACGAATGGTGCGAACGACATCTTGTACCAGTTTGTTCTGTACGTCGTATCGAAGCAAAGAATGTCATTGAATACTTTAAAGTCAACTCTAAATCTTCCATTAGCCCAGAAGATATGCGTTAGTTGACCCTTTTCATTCCTCATATCGGCAAAAAATAGAGTAGGATTTGCATGTTGCTTCGCCAGTAAATAGTCCAACATGCATTGTGCGTCACACTCGATGATTCCTTTGCGGGATCGACACATGTAGTTCTTAACGTCTCCACGAGCGAAGTTGTTCCCCACACCACGCCGTTCGATGGCAGCCATCAAGTCATATGCTTTAGAAGGACCAATACCAATAGCCCTACAGTCATCTAAGAGATGACGGGTGTCTTGGTCGACCTTTCTACGTGATCTAAGATACAAACATTCCTCCGCAGTCGCTAGAGGATGACAGTGTTGATCGACAAAACGGACGACCATCTAGGACCCTTCCCTCTTACGCGACACAACCATCTCTGCAGTACATCCAACTCGATTCGATTGCCGTCTTTTGCCTGCTTTATTCACTGACGGATCATTGGGGTCGTTGCAATGTACTTTTCTAGAATAACCCTCCCTAGAGCATACGAACCGTCGCCAAACCACATCACCAGTAGACAATAGAATACGACGCTGACCCTTTCGGATGCTAAATCTCATCTGTTTGCCATAGAAATTGTAGCATTCCCATGCCCGGTCTTCACATTCAAATTCTTGGCCTACACATATATCGATATTCTTAGCTTCATTTTGCCCATGTCCTTCATGTCCACCACCCAAAACCGTTCCTTGGTCCACATGTTTCCATCTGATCCTCGAATGAGCTTCCTTTATATACTGATGTTGGGAAATTAATGAAGCTAGTCCTAATCAACGAAATATATACATTAAGACAATGGTTGTAAATACAGAAAAATATATAAATCCATTATCAATATTGATTACTACAACCAATAAGTTGGACATATTCAAGCGACGTGTGAATGTTGACAATCAATATTTATTGCATCCATCCATTAAACCTACTAGGACACAAGTGAAATGTGGTTGGAACGCAATTTTCCCATAATTAGAAGGAAAATGATCACAGTAAATGCAACAGACGTCTAGGATTACACCATTTAGGATAATACAAAGCCCTCTTTGCATTGTTTAGAACGGACAGTAGATTACATATAGGTTAATTGAATTCTTAGCAAAATCATCACATTCGGCAAGAAAGATTCAGATTAACTTCAATACAGGGCCATTGATGATTACCTATTAAGTAATCGAAAGGGAACCAAGGTCGTCTTTTCTCCCGCCCAATACGTGCACTCCTTTCCTGTAATCTGGCATTCATAACACATTCTCAAGTGTTCAAAACATACGAAATATACTTGTACCATAATTTATATTTATAATAGCAGTAGAAAAGGATTGGGACTTGGTTATGAAAGTATACAACCGACGACAAAAGAGAAAAAGAACGAAATTCTAGTACACCATTCTACTACACCATTCCTATTTAGATATAATATGATGTGTGCGAAGAATGAAAGTGGAGAGGCAAAGGAAATAAGTACATATGTAAAATAATACATGATAAGTGCTTGATTTGTACCAATGAACATTGAATTATTACATAGAGTGACGACCATCTATTTAATAAACTCACATCGAGACTATGTCGCACACTGCTTGACCAATCATGCAACATCCCATCTTGAATTGCGAAAATTTTTAAAAAAATTATATCAACTAGAGTATGCAGCCAAAACAATTAGATTTCCCATGAAATTTAATTCAATTCAAAACCAAAAAACTGAGAACTCATGTATTCAAATAGAACAGAATATACTAACATGTATCTTGAGTGTTAAGAGCTGTGGTGGGAAGATCTACTAGAAGAGAGTTCATGAAAGCATAAACTTCGCGCATATCATTATGAAAATGCTGTAAAATCTTGAAAAAATATATGAAATATTAAAAAGATAAAATTTTCTATAAATAAGGAATAGAACATGTTATTTCGGCCAAATGTAGACCTTGGGAAGTGTTTAAATGAAGAAAATAAATACAATTTGAAAATGTATGTTGAGTGGTTCAATTGAATTGTAACATAAATCAATACTAAATCAAGGATTTAATGGCTTGAAGTTCATGGTCAAATAGTTTCGTGCTTCGTATTGCAGTTCGCAAAATGAAAATTCCATTATCACACTAAGCATTGTAAAAAAATCTGAAATCCAATAACCCATTAACTTCATCCATTCAAACATTCCTTTCCAAGTATTAAACAGATTACAACCTTTTCTTTTCACAGATTCTTGGAAGAAACACAAAATGAATACATACAAAAGTAACAAAAAATCACTCAACTCAACAAAACAAGGCTATCCAACTTAACCATATCCACTAAACACAAATCCTTCCAAAGTAAATTAACCTTTATTGCTTGCGTACGTACATTATTTATAGGGAGAGAATTAGTAATCTATTATTCCATCAGATCCATTTCCATACCTAAATTAGACCAACTATTAGATTTAACACTAAAACCGAAGGCCACGGCTAGAACCGAAATGAAAATGATACCAAATGAGAACTCAATAAATACGTGAGTGATGAACCTGATAGCAACTAAACCAATCCAACCAAACCATCCATTATATAACTATAGTCAACTCTTATTCCGCTCATGGCTGCAAACTACATAGAACGATCACACTGAAACATCAAAATCAATTAAGCCTGATAGAACATAAACATGATACATGTTTTAACCAAAAAAATAAACCGAAAAGAAAACATTCTGCAACTTATGTGAATATAAAACAAAAAAAATCATAACACAAAACATCAAGATGACATATCTGTCATAGAAGAAATTAACAAGAAGAAAAACAAAATTGCCTAACGTGTTAAGCAGGAACAAGTTCTACTAGTAAAATGGGGATGAATGACTACTAAAAAAATAAACACTAATGAAAACAGGAGTCATCCACCATGAATAAATTCCATTAAAAAACAAAGAGTTCTTTTGGAATAAATGAATAACACAAGGCGTAACAAACCTATCAAAATTATGAAAAGAATTGCATAAAGTTGCACTTCTATCTTCATACTAATCCTAAGCAAGTATACAGCATAACATTTATAACATTCAACCTAAAGAAAACATATAAAGAAAGATCAATTTTTTAATAAAGATGCAATCAACACACCCACCTACACATCAAGTACCTTGGGGAGGACCTATTATTAATGAACCAGTCAATATGACTAGACTGATGTGCTATCTTATCTTGTAAGTGATATTAAATAAAACAGAACGAAAAGAGATGAATGATAGTACCTGAGATTTTGTTAATGGAACACTATGGTGTGAAAATTTGCATTTCTCATCTTGTAAATCAACTAAAAATGTTAAGACTACAATGAAAAATGTAAAGAATGATTGCAAAGATAAATAGTCTGACAAAGAACAGCAACAATGCATCTTCTCTCAACTGAAAAAATAGTTCATGATTGTATAGAATGATGCAACAGGAGCTAGTTAGCTATTCATCAAAATATTTGATCAATAAAACACTCAGACATGGGGGAATAATAGTCATGATAAATTCCACTATAAAATCAGACCGCATCACCACGCAAAGCGAAGCATGATATATTATTGGAACCCCAATAATTTTCAAGCAACCATTGGATTTAGCAAGTTTGGTAAAAAAGAAGCCTTGAGAATATGGAAGGATCTATGCAGGCAAGAAAAGTTTCTTAGTGAGCACCATGGGAAGATTGTACATCTTCTATAACCATTAAACTCATTCCAATGAGCAAATTGTACAAAGCCAAGTGCATCATGGGCAGATTTATAAGAAAAAGTGTAAATAGTCAAAACTAACTGTGACACATTTCAGCAGCCTTCAAAATGAATAGATGTACAACAAGGAGATAAAAAATTCAGCAATACAGAACCAGATAACTAGTAGCATTTGGCCCAACCATGTGTCTACAAAATTTGTGAATCCATACGCTTAACACCTTATCTAGCAACTTAATTCTGAAACTCTTTGAATAGGTAGGTAGCCCGGTCATTTATTTCGATATGAATTGTTCAATCGGATTTTACAAATGACAACCAACAACTTGATACAAGCAACAAGAACAAAATTATGTCCAAATGAATCATAACACGCAACCATTCATATTCCATGCATAATGCAACTCCCCATGATATTCAACTATCGGTCAAAAATCATAGAAAAACACAATCCAAATACCATATGAACAAACCATAATTCCAACATAAATTACATTTACCAAGTTGCGATTGCAAAACAGCCACAAATATCATATTTGAAGGTTCAACTTTGCAAATGCCTAGATGTGGATAACGAAAAGACAATTCAGCAAAAAATTAAGGTTTATAAAAATTTGGAGCAGAGCTCATCAGTAGGCATCAATGAACTATGATGAATTTTTTCAAATCAATTGCAACACGATGTCGACATATTTTCAATAGAAACCAGTATTCATTTACTTGACTCATGTCTTGCATACAATAATGAATTCACACAATGTGAATATTCGTTTACTGTGTCTTAATTTTATATTAAGCCCTATGGTCTCATCATTACTACCGCCCTTCTAATCATTATAATGTTCTACTTGAAAAGGTGATATAACTTTCTTATAATTAGTTATTCATTCAGATGAAAACGAAGTTGAAATTTTAACATAAGGTGGACCAACCTTGCTATCATCCTTATTAACGAAGGACCTCGTTCTAATAGTTTGATTTATTCATTTTGGTATTGGGGCTATTCGCTTTGGACTAGTTCAGGTCAAAAAGTCTCATATTTATACTTTTTGTGTTCCTTATAGCATACCTTTAGCTATGCTTCCCCTTATGAATGGCAGAAAAAGTCATACGGATTCAGTCAAATAGCATAAATAGTCTCTTAGAGGAGGAAAGATATTGGGAAAATCAAAAAAAGGATTTTTTACCTAAATAATATCAAAGTGTGGGATCAATGGCAGATTTTTTTCACCCAACAACAAATTCCCATCCTGCAACAACAATAATTCATATGTTTAGCATGTCATCATATTAGGCAGTAGTCTGCATTGACAAATATGTTTTTAGTGGTAGTTGAAAGAGAGAGAGAAAGAAAGAGAGAGGAATTCTTGATATTGACAAATGACTATGAAAGACAAAAGGAAGCATGGATTGCACGAAGTTGTTTATCACATGAATAGGTGAACTATCAATGATGAACATTATTGAAGTACGAAACTTGAATACTATCGAAATTATAGCAACTTTCAATGAAAAATTATGAAGTGTTAAGAACATAGTCTAATGTATTAACTTTAAGATCTTCAAGTTGGTTTCATGAAAACTAAAACAATTTCATGATTCCGTTAGATGCAAAAGGGCTACTGATGCTCACTTAAGTAGAACATATCAATTCATCAACTGTGAAACAAAATTTATTTTTTTGGTAAATTAATAAAACATCATAACTGCGGCAAGTTATTTAAGCATAGAATGATATGTCGAAGTCAATAAAGTAAAGAAAAATATGAGTTATAAGGTTTCATAACCAACGGCCATGGAAATATGTAAGTTTTAGAAAGTAGTTCAGCATCGACATTTATGGATTGTTTGTTGAACTAAAGGAAAACCCAAAATAGGTGAAATTTAGATCTGCATGAAAGATAGATGCATATATTATAGATGTATGTGCTCTAAATTAATGAAGATACATTTTCCCAATTTGATGGGAATATCTAACATGGGCTACGAATGACCTGCCCAAAGTGCATTTTAATACAAAGATTTCCAATTTCAAGATTGAGCAGCATTATTCAATGACCAAGTGGCATCCCAAAAATCTGTAAATTCGCATGATTTTTGCATAACGCATAGCCCTTGAATTCTAGTTAATACCTTTATCAGATTCAAGTGCAGGGTTGGATACTTACAACTTCCAAGTTGCTGCATTAGTCAAATTCAAAATTAGTTTCCAACATTCAATATGAGTATCTTCGAACATGAATTGTATTGGGACGACATGAACCTCCTAATCGATATTCCACCAAGTGGGTTCATTTTGGATTGGGCCTCTTAGATCTAGAATAATTTCCTTCAGAATTAACGAGGGTTTAGGCTTTGCAAATATAAATGGAGTGAAATATGAAATCATAATCATAATATCAAAATAATAGTTAATTAACAGGTGTCACCCTTGTAATTTTCTTTGTTGTTATCAACATTTTATGCACCAAATAAATTATATATATAATTGTATTCATCTCCTCATATCTTTATATAAAATTAAATACATCTGAGATCAAAATAGTATAATGTTCACATAAAAATATTGTTAGATATGTAATTTGAATCATTTGACCAAAATAAATTTTATCCTAATAAGGGCAATATAAAATGTCTTTAATAAATTACTGTCATCATATTTTTTATTTTGCAATTAGTGACATGTAAGCAATTTGATCTAAGATAAATATAATATTTATGTGAGAACATTATAATACTAATATTTTAGACCACATTGCAAAAAATAAATTTATTTTGGAACAAAGGATTGAAATTGTTAAGAATCAAATAAATTACATGTACAAATTTCTATTTCATACCTAGTAAGATTTACTCAAAAATAATTATAATCAAGAAGAAAATACTCATAAAAAAAAGAAAATTTGCACATCATTGATAGAAGATGTGAAGATTTTTCTTTAGTTTTATTTTTACCCTTAAGAAATTTGGAGAGAGTTAAAAACTTCATGCTCGTCGGGTTTGGTGCACATTTCAAATAGAAAAATAATAGAATCCATCCCTTCATATTCGTAAAACCATAGAGCTTCATGAAAAAAGAAAAACATAACTTGCACTTTACTCATACAAAGATACCTTCATACGGAAAAAGCCTCTTCAACTACAACTTCATCCAGAAACATCCCAAATTCAAGTGAAACAAAAACAGCTCTTTAATGCAAAAGTGTTTCTCTAAATACATTAAATTCATTATCCTGAAAGAACATATGGTATCTACAATTCAACATAAATTGAAGCCAAAAGAATGCAATGAAGACTTCATGCCTCAATTTAATGGAGGTTGTTCTCTAGTTTAGAAAGCACATGAAGGGATTGAAGTTTTCTGGAGCTTCATCCAAAAATATTTCCACATAATGGAGCAAGAAAAAGATACAATCAAATTCATTTTCTTGTTATCAGAGTTGTAATAGAACACAATAATGGGAAACTAAAGTAAAATACATCCCGTTGTATATTGGAAAATAACTCATTAAAAGAGAGTACTATAATAAGTTCCCAACTACCAAGTGGTGTTCATTCAAATTTAACTATTCTACTACTTTTAAATTTGATGCAGAACAATACTAGAATAAGGATTTCTGAGAGGTACTAAGGCAATGCAATTCGTAGTCGTTCATGTGACTTTTAATGTTTATGAGCATAGTTAAATCGGAACAATATTTCAATGTTGTCATGCTTTTGTGACAACTGAGAATTTAGAGCCTTTGGATATGATATCGCTCTAAATTTGGTGTATTTGAGTACTAACACAAGAGGTCCTATCAGGGACAAGGAAGGTTACAATTATCTAATGACAGCTCTTTCTATTGCCGTTAATATTTTAAACGCAGTCTTATGACTAACCAACACAAGATTGACAAATCAAAATCACTAAAAATAAATAAACAAAACAATGTAGAAGAGAGTAATATGTTGATGAATCCATTTGTAACCTCCAGTTGATCATGATAAAGACAATTTTTAAATGTAAATAGATGAAAAGTCCAAGAACAAAAATACCGCAAGCTTTGCACCTGCTTTGTTATTCTATTTTCTTGGTATGAATAACTAAGCTTTCAATATCTCATCACATTACTTTCTCTTATCCTTAAAAAGTAAAAAATAAAAGCACTAACTTGCTATAGAGGATATGTATCATCATCCATTCAAAAAATGTAAAGCCCCAAGTACAAAATTTCCTTCCAAATATTCTTTTAAAAAAACTACTTACCCTTCACGACTGCTAAAATGCAATTACAAGTAGTTTACCAGTAGACCAGAGTAACACAAGAGAAGGTACATAGACTTAAAACATCCAAGCCAGCCCTAGCCGCCACTACTGCTAAAATGTAATTATAAGTAGTTTACCAGTAGACCAAAGTAACATAATAGAAGGTACATAGACTAAACTTGGTCCAAGTTAAAATTTTGATTGGACTAACCAAGAACCTTTATTTTCCAAATCATTCTAGAAAGACCATAGATGCCGAAGTCAAATATCCGAACCTCCTAATACAACAATGACCTTAACAACCAACTCCACTTATCCAGAGTTGCTAGATCTGAATTAATGTGATCAATGTCACTAAAAATGCTAGCAGACCCAACCACTGGATATATTTGTACAGATAAATTAGTTTCTAACCACCTATCCAACTTGTCTATTCATCAACAATGTTATTCAATGATATATCTATAGAGAAAACAAAAATTAGGATGAGATATTAGCACTAAGAGAAAAAAGAAAAGGTAGAAATGTCATGGAGAATCAAGCAATAAAAGGGACAAAAGTAAATTTATGAATTCCACTACAGACAACGGGTAATGGAAGATATTGTTCTTGCACCTATAGCAACTGTAAGATCCTTATCTAAGTTTCAAATGCTAACATCCCCATTTTTACCATTAGAGATTCCAAGTAGGTTTCTTAGTTATGCAAAGGGAAGAGTTTAGGCAGCCTTTGCACCCCTAAACGGGTTCCAATAGCTGTTTGTTGGTTCTCCTCTTACTCAAGCAGAATTTTCATTTTTCATTTTGGTTGGTTTAAAAATTCCAAATAGTGATGTAAATTGTAAAGAAAGCTGCATTCCATTTCAACAAACTATCCAAGTTCCATTTCCATATATGAATACACATACATCCACCAAGAAAATCCCATTTCAGCAGCAAGTGTACAAAATTCAGCATTCCGTCTTACGAGAATCTGAATTCATCATCAACTATTCAATTATCCGTGTGTGAGCATACAACCTTCTCTTAACAGAATTTTACTTTATACACAGGAGTGAAATCGTGTTTGTAATACACGGCTAATACAACATCAAAACAAAGATTCTACCATGGCAGTAATTCAATCAAACGTAATAAACATAAGTTTCTGATCTCTTCATCCACAAATTCTAAGCATCTTAAATGAGAATAAAAAAATTTACATTACCTTGCACAATCCAATGAATCTTTACTGCGGTATCCTCACTCGTCCAAGCATTCCCTATAAAATAAATTATTTGCACAAATTCAGACAAAAATTACAAAAGATTACTTTCAAAAGAATTTTATTTCAATCATGAGTGAACAATTTCAGCACTCTTTGATTAAAAACATGAACAAGATAAGACATCAAGCAGACTTGTCATGTTAATATTGTAAAAGAAAAAAAAACAGCGACACAAAAAATTCAAACCAATCTGAAATAGAGTAATTGCATCCATGATTACATGTGATCGTTTTATTTTTATATGCATGAACCCTCTTGAATGAGAATGAAAATCTAACCATTAAAAACAGATCGAAACAAGCACTAACAAGCCAAATTAAAAATGGAAATAAGAATGCAAATCATCTGCAATTCATTCAAAGCTTAGGGTCAAACACAAGATGCTGCCATTGAAAAGTATATCATTAGTCTGAGCTAGGGTCCTAGAGATTATAAAGCAGAGACCAAAAATGAAATGAGAGAAAATTCCATAATCAAAATGAATTTGGAGAAATCACTTCAATTATCCAAAAATGATAGGAAACCAAACAGAAAACTCAAAGTGATCAATCTAAAGCAATCGAAAAGGTTCTGTTACTTATTCAAGACCAACGAAGGCAAACTTATTGCGTGCGAATTTATTAAAAACCAGAAATAAACCCTATGGAACTACACAATTCCTACATAATTAAAAAACATAGAAACTAAACAAACGTGTTAAAAATAATATAGCAACCAGACTCCTCACACAACTGTCATTTGTAAGCACGCAATTCCCTTCCTCTTATTGATATTTTGTGATATTATCCATTTCTCATAAAAACATATATGAACCTACCAATTTACAATGTAAGGCACAAAAATATTGTTAAGATATAGGTAACAGTGGTTTTTTTGATAAAAGTTATGAGTAGTTTCAAGGCTTTTTATTACCGTTTTTTTGTCTTTAATGAGGCTTCATCTCATGCAGTTGGGGCCCAACCCCATTCGGCAGCAGTAGATAAAACGCCATTTTTAAACCCACTAAAGTAAGGTACTTGAGAAAAGTTTATGATTATCAAGACTATTCCCATGAAATCTCTTTAAGTTAGTGATTCAGACACAACTCCCTCCACTAAAGTGACAAGTTATCATTGTTGTGCACATGTATGAAAACAAGCTTTTTCGGTTTTAGGGCCTTGAATTGGATTGTATTTCATAATGCATCGGTACTGTAGTCAACTCTTATTCCATGCATGTCTGCAAACTACATAGAACGATCACACTGAAACATCATTTATCAATTAAGCCTAATGAAGACAATGTAAACAGGATACATGTTTTATCCAAAAAAATAAACTGAAAAGAAAACGTTCAGCAACCTGTGTGAGTATAAAACAAAAAAAAGAAAAATGGAAAACATCAAAATGGCGTATCTGTCATAGAAGCAATTAACTAGAGGAAAAACAAAAATGCCTAACGTGTTAAGCAGCAACAAGTTCTACTAGAAAATTAGGGATAAATGACTACTAAAAAAATAAATACAAATGAAAACTGCAGACATCTGTCAGGAATAAATTCCAATCAAAAACAAAAAAGAGTATTTCATTCATCGAAAGAAAAAAAAACCTCATTAAATATCGCTGCTACAGGCAGAAAATATTACAACAAAAATCAATAGCTTAATATTTTTGTGTCATATGAAAAAAAAAGAAATCGATTACGTAGATTCTAAACCAAAAAGGAGCAAAACAGGTAGAACCATCAGTTGAGCAGGCTTCTACAGAACCACTCAAAGATCATTTTAGGTATGTTAAAAATAGCAATATTATGAAACACTACATATAGGTAGAGATTACTAGCGATAAGTCAGTTTTTAACTTAGCTTGTTGAGGAAGGAAAGGAAAGGTCACATACTCAGTTGATAACAATAGATATGGGCAAATGCTCGCCAAAAAGGAGAGGAAAGGTCAAAAATCAAACCAATAATTGACTCGAAAGGGAACCATAATGAAAGTTCTGTTTTGCTGCCCAACAATCAACAAAATATTAACCAAATAGATGAATTTTCAGCAAGCTACAAATAGGCAACATAATAGGTTTATTTCCACATTGGTTCCAGAAGAATAAAAGTTATATTTACTTTAATTAGTGCTTGATATAACTAAGTAACAAGATCTAAGTAAACTAGGATAGCAAGTCACCTTTGAATAAGTTACTTTGGACCAGCATGACTACCTTTGATATAATACATGTGCAAAATACATGCAACTTTAGAATCTTTCTCAATACAAAATGAGCTTATTGAAAACTAAAATTTCTAAATCTAGTTGATTGTTTCTTATAATTTTTTTCAAATTTACTAAATTCTTGCAAAATTTTTGCATCCATCTAAGTGGGTTAGCGTAGTTGAATCCGACAGCATGTTCTTGTTAACCTCGAGTCATGTTCTATGTAATTCAAAGACTTTTATATCTTTCTAAACAACTCAAATTGAATGCTACAGGCTTGAACATTACAAATAATGGCACTTGGCAGATATACATGGTTTTAATAATCCTTTTTCAGATAATAGCTTGAGTAAAATACCAACTGTACAATTTTTTTGTATTGCAGTTCGCAAAATGAAAAGAATCAGTATCACACTAAACATTGTAACAAAATCCGAAATCCAATAAGCCAATAACTTCATTCATTCAAACATTCCTTTCCAAGTATTAAACAGATTACAACCCTTTTTTTTCGCAGATTCTTGGATGAAACACAAAATGAATACATACAAAAGTAACAAAAAATCACTCCACTCAACAAACCAAGGCTATCCAACTTAACCATATCCACTCAACACAAATCCTTCCAAAGTAAATTAACCTTAATTGCTTGCATACATACATTATTTACAGGGAGAGCATTAGGAATCTATTATTCCATCAGATCCATTTCCATACATAAATTAGACCAACTATTACATTTAATATTATAACCAAAGGCCACAACTAGAACCGAAATGAAAATGATATGTAATGAATTGATTTTTTAGGATTTTTTTTAAAATCCATATAAGATTTAATTAATGACTTTCCTTAAAGACCCTGTTTGTTTCTATTTATCTAATCTCAAAAAAGCTTTTTACAAATTGGAACTTGGTGGAACCATTAGGCCAAAATAACCGCCTATGAATGAATGGAAGGAAATTACTCTCTGAAAATAACTCCAATAAATATTTCATTCCAGCCTGATTGGAAATACCTATTACATATGATTTCCATCGAATAAAATAATTGCCTACGAATATATGGAATGAAATAACCTTTCAGAGATCTCTAATTACTCATGTCCATAAATAAAACCCAAATAAACCATACATCCATGTGCAACTAATAATATTTAGAATATATCTGAATCATGGCTTAAATAAATGGAATGAACGGACTGTAGGAATATGAACTTTTGATGGGAAACTAAGAAAGGTACTAGCTCCTTTACATCCCGTTTTGTTGTTTAGTTAATTGATCTAAAAACTGCACACAGTTAAGTGATTAAAAAAATCTATAGGCACAAAAGAAATATTCATGAGCTAATAGCCTAATACATTCTTGGCAAGTCACTCTCTACAACCATGTACTAAGTAGACATTCTCAATGTCTCATGCTTACATTTCTTTTAAACAGATTCCAATTACGAAAATTTGGCAAAGCTAGGTGTATAATGAGCAGAACTAGCTATTTTTAACTGTAACACATGAGACAATTCAATACTTTCAAAACATTTTAACAACCATGCCAAAAATATGAAAAATTCAAAAATTCCAAAGATTGCAAATTAATAGAACATTAATGGAGGGCTCATAGTTCAGCAACACAAAACAAAATAACCAGTACAATTTGGCCCAACCATCCTTCAACCAGATTTTTCAATCCTCACACTCAAATCCTTATTTAGCAACTTAAACCTTGATCTCCTCAATATGTAGTGCTACATTTGGAACAATGTCAGTCATTCAATCAGATTTTACAAAATAGAACCAGCAAATTGACCAAAATATTAAGAAAAAAATCTATCCATATTCATCATAACAATGCACCCATTCATATTTCATACAAAATCCATCTTCCCCTTCATATTCAACCATTGGGTCACATAGGCCACAAAATAGATAAACACATTTCCAATTCTCTAAAATACATCATGATTCCAACAACAAAAAAATAATATATTTGAGCAAGAACCAATGGAAAAATAGTCCCATGGGTGCCTCTTCTGTACTAGATGAGATTAGAATCGATAAAAATGCAAAACAAAATGGAAATTTCAGAATGATTTCGGGAAATTAAAGAGCACCATCTCAAAATATACAATCCAGCGAGATCGAGAGTTCCACCGGAGAAATCAATGCAGTCAAAAGTGTCCACATCTGTTTCATCGAATCTCCTTTTCCAGGCCTTGGATGGAGAATCCATTCACATGTCCACGTCGAGCTCTGTTATCTTATCAGTTGCGGGATTTCCTACGTTTTTCTATTTTTAATTATTTTTCGAAAATGGTTACATTGGCGCTAGCAATGAGACGAGGGAGTTAGGAAGAGAAGACGAGAAAGACAGAGAGTGTGAGATCAATGGGGAGAATGGGGGGGGGAGAGAGAGAGAGAGGTAAAGGGGAGAAAGGGATGGCTCCTACCTGGATTACGGCCGGATCTCAGGCACGGTGGACGATCTCGTGCGATGATACGTGGGAGGGAGCAGCAGCAGTAGGGACCTGAGGTCGCAGGCAATGGGACGTGTGAGAGAGCAGCAGCAGTAGCAGGGCAAAGAGCTCCCGGGCAATGGGACGCGGGAGGGAGCAGCAGCAGCAGGGGAGAAGGAGATGGCTGCTACCTCGCGTGCGGCCGGATCTCAGGCATGCTGGACGATCGCGGGCAACGAGACGCGGGGGGGAGCAGCAGCAGGGAACAGGAGGGACGAGGCAGGGAGGAGGGAGAGAAGAGAGACGGAGAGGAAAGGGAGGGAGCAGCGGCAGCAGAGAGCAGGAGGGATGACGCGGGAAGGAGGGAGAGAAGAGAGACGGAGAGGAAAGGGGGAAACGGGGACTGAAGCAAACATCCATTCCATTTTTTCCCTCGCAAATCTCAGCCGCAAGTTTTACATGGACGGTGGATTAGGCATTTTCACATTCATTTTAATTGCAAACGTTTTCACTGAAACCGGACTCAATTAGGATTGCCCATTTTCAACCGTCAATCTATTTATATGATTTATTTAACTTATTTGATTTAATAGGTTGGTCATGAATTAAGCTCATTGAACTCGCCAAATGGATAATTCAAACCGGTTAATTGTCAACCACATAATCAGTTATAGCCCATAACAGTTAACATTCTCTTCGTGTCTATTTATAAGCGATATATACTTATCAATGAAATCAACATTTTTAATGAAGAGTATGACTGAAAATTGGTGTTTTAAATTCAATTAGATGATTGGTATTAGAAACCTTTATTTATTATTTAAACTACATGTTAAATATTTATCATTTTATTGTTTTATCATTTAATCTATTCACAACTCGCAACCTGGTTCGTTTATGTCAAATGGATTAAAATTAGGGCAATTACTTTTATAAATGGATTATAAATTGATTAGGATAAGATTTGTTAAATGGGTCATAATAATATTAGCCTCTAACTTTAATAACCCGACGTACTTACACCCCAGCTTCCGGTTCTCCATTCCACGGCATTGCCCGTTCAATCCAAATACACTAATAATGACGACAAACATCTCTCCCGACTTTCTAGATCTTGATGCATTAATATGATCACAGAGTTTATCTTAGAATTGATAAAACTTTTGGATGAAAAATATTTAGCGTAAAAGTTTTTGAAGGGTGTGTTTAGCAATGTGCTGAAAATGTTAAGTTAAAGCTTTTCAATCTAAACTTTTCACTCTTCACAACTACTATATTTTTTAGTTATTTTTTCACATTTTCCTATACAATTACCCTATTTTTCAATCATTTCTACACAACTACCTACACAACTAACCTATCTATTTTAACTTTATCTTCTTTACTTCTCATCATTACCCCTATCATATCACATCATTTGACAACTTTTTTTCTCCAAAACTATTCATCAAGGGTGTGTTTGGTAATAAATAAAACTTTTGGTGAAAAGTTTTGGAGAGTAAAAGTTGTCAAATGATTTGATATGATAGGGGTAATGATGAGTAGTAAAAATGATAAAGTTAAAATAGATAGGTTAGTTGTGTGGATAGTTGTATAGAAATGATTGAAAAGTAGGGTAGTTGTATAGGAAAATTTGAAAAAAATAATTAAAAAATATGATAGTTGTGGAGAATGAAAAGTTTTAGATTGAAAAGTTTTAACTTGACATGTTTTATTAATTGCCAAACACACCCCAAAAGTTTTATCCATTCCCAAACACACCCGAAATCAAAGAAAATAATATGATATAGCAGGAGTAATGATCAGGAGTAAAAATAAATAAATTTAAATAAATAAGTTAGTTGCATAAAAATGATTGAAAAATAGGATAATTATATAGGAAGATATGAAAAAATAATTAAAAAATATGTTGGTTATAAATAATGAAAAATTTTCATTTGAAAAGTTCTTTGGGTTACTAAATACGCCAATAATTTATCTCTCTCTCAATGTAAAAGGCCCATCTTGTGCTTAATTTGGCTTTTTGGATCAAAAGCTAATGTCTATGTAATTAATGTCATATCCTAGGATCTAACGAGACTAACATGATATATTGCATCTTTTATATACACGCATTCATGCATATGCTTAACACATCGTTTCGTTAATGAAACTTTTTAATGAAAAGTTTTCAGAGTAAAAGTTGTCACGTTGATAGAAAATGATGTGATATGATAGGAGTAATGATAAAGTATAAAGAGAATAAAGTTAAAATAGATAAGTTAGTTGTACCGGTAGTTGTGTAGAAATGATTGAAAAGTAGAGTTGTTCGTATAGGAAAATGTAAAAAAATAATTAAAAAATAGAATAATTATGGAGAGTGAAAAGTTGTAGATTAAAAAGTTTTGGTTGACATTTTTTGTGTCTAACCAAACGCACCCTTAATTCTCAAATTCGCTTGGTTAATTATCACATGAGGCCATTGTAGGCTTGTACCACTCTCTAGTACGGTGCTGTATTAGCTTATTTGTTTACAGGAGAGATGATTCTCACCAGTACTATGGAAAGGTGAAAAAGTAAAAATCGAAGAGGGGGCTTTGGAAGGAATAAAGGAGAGGAAAAAACAAACAAAAGATATCCAAAAAGGAAAAAAACAAGAATTAGAAGACTTCAAAAGGATAGAGAATGGGATGTTAAGAGATGATCCATGGGAAATAATGGAGATAATGATTGGATGATAACTTTGGAACTTCCCTTTTCCGTTCTCACCAATGCGTTATATAGCTGAAATTACAAACGGCACTTTAGCTCATTTATCCTATTTGGGTCTAATGGACTCTAATTACCAATGTCTAGCCCATAAACGTGAAAAAGAATATCAATCGCCTCTACATATTAGTACACACTCTACCCATGTTTGCTAATAAATCGTGGCATCCGTGTTGCAGTTCTCCAGAGAGGTCAAGGTCCGTAATGCAATTAAGGATGCAACATAGGCTTATGAAATTCACATTTACTTCAACCTTAATCCTAACTTATTTGTGGAAATAGATTTGGAGTGACTGTTGAGCTGTAATTCCAGCCAACAAAGTTTCGTTTGATTTAAGAGTGCTCCCAAGGTGGGTTTGGCTATGGTCAGAGCTTGGTCTCTCATAAGGATAAGTGAGGACTTTTTTTCTCTCATGAGGATAAATGGAAGCTTGTTGGCTCCCGTATGAATAAGTTTAATTGTTACTTCAGATATGATATTGTAAAAACCAATCAAAAAAAAAAAAAAGAATGCCAAGTTTAAAATTTCATATGGATATGCAATAACAACAAATGACATCAGCAAAGAAATTACATCGCGTAGCTAATTTATTTTAAAATATAATAATACGCAATATAATTTTAGAAGAAAATTCGAACTTCCAAAATGAGATAAAGGAAGAAAATTAATAAGCTTAAAAATAAATAATATGAATACAAATATACATATAAATAAAAATAATATAATTTTAATTAACATGATAAACGTGTATCCAAACATAAATATAAATAATATAAAATAAATATATGAAAAATATTATTTAGGTATTATGTCTATTAACATATTTTATAATTTACATTTTTTCGATAATAATAATTTACATTAAATATTAAAGTAAAAAAGGGTTTGGGTTTACTTGAACACTAACTCTATTTACAAATCGTGTTCTCATGTTCAAGTTCTAAAAAGCTAAGTTATAAGGGTTTGTGCTCAACCATGAGCGTTGTTGCACACCTAAGTGCAGTTGAGCCATCTCCAAGATTGCATATAAACCAAGTCCATTCGTTTCCGGAACCTTAAAAGCAATGGTTTTCTGCATGCATGCCTGGGTGCGTTTACAGTTCAAAAGCGTTTATCTTAAAAGCCCCACAATAAATAAGGTCAGAAAGTTGTTTCACTGGCATGCTTTTTGATCCTGGGACCCTAAAAACCATACAGAAAATGTCATGATTCACTCGCTGTAGGGAAGAGAAGAAGGGCCATGGTAGGCTCCATGTGGGTCAGCCCGGGCCATCTGATTGTAAAAAGGGGCACTCAAATTGAGATCCATCCCTGCTTTAGGATGATCCAATCCACTCCCACTATAACTATAACTAGGCTGCTCATGTTCATGTTGATGTGGATATTGAAAACCGAAATGTTGACCTAACCCACCGATATCAGTCCTTGCGCTCCTGTTTCCAAACCATGTAAAATCACTGCAAAGGAAAAGATTTCTTGAGACCCTCTGCAAGAAGCTTATTATATTGAACTTTTGTAAACATGATTTTGCAGCATTGGTAAAAGAAAATATGGATATGTAGTCCTCGTTATGAAACCCCATCCCCCTTTTTTTACAATAAAGCTCATCCATTTTTCACATATGAATGATAAAAAAATGTACTTCCTTATTTAACATCTTTCATTTAATTAGAAGATAGTTTCATTTAAAACCAAACTAGAAATGCATGGGACACATTTTCTTAAAAATAGGTGTATATTCACCTGTAAATTATGAAAAATACTTAGATTCATTTACATGTATATCAAAATATAGTAATACAACCAATAAAAAAATAGTAATATTTTCAATAAAAAATGTACTTTATAAAATTATTTATACATATAACAGTGATATTTTAAATACTTTTGATGTTAAAAAAATTTAAAATTGATATTTGCATTGAATCATTTTATTACATTGATTCTACATATTTGTAGATAAAGTATAAATAAATGATACTAAACATGGTAGATGAAAATAAAGTGATTTTTCATTAATCATCAAAATTAGCCAAAATAGATGAAGTTTTAACAAGGTGGGGTTTTCAAAAGCAGAACCCATTGTTATATATGTTGGGAGTTAGAAAGCCAGTTATACTTTCTAATTGCACTGCAAACATCATCGCAGCAATTCCTTTTGCTGTATCAAAATTTATTTTTACAATATACAACATATATTTGACTGCATCTAATCTATTGATTATTTAGCTACAAACACTCAGTTGCTTTATTGGGAGTGAATTATTAAAAATAATATTTAATATTGTTATTAAAATTTGACTGCAATCACTATACAACATAAATTGACTACAAAAGGTTGCCAGAAATAACAAATTTTGTTTTCTGCATGACGGATAGTCCTTTCATCAACCATGCAGTGAGCCCAAAACATATTTTTTAAATTTATATATTATATGAAGCTATAATTCTGAGCATATTTAATACAAATATCATTTACCATTTTTAGAGATGTGTAAATATTTTTAAATTTAAAACTGTTGGTCATTTTTAAATGACTAAAATATTCCTATATTTAAAATAAAAAATATATGTACATCTCTAAAAATTGTAAAACTTAATAGATGGATTAAATAGCTTTGCTTATACGTAACCAGGTGATATATAAGTAGTTACACAATTTATTTTTGATGTTTTGATGCTTGGTGAAATCTATTCCATTCATTGTATTTAATATAATTTATATAGTTATTAGACTAAATTTCATTCAAGTCAGATATGTCCATGTGCCACATTTGTTGAAAAATATATTAAAAAAATGCTTAGATCCATATACATATCTTTAGGATGTAATTATAATTTTAAAAATTATTTATTCATGTAGTAATGGCATTTAGAATGGTTTAGATGTTTAAAATTCAACTTTTAAGATTGATATTAGATAGATAAAAGAGTTTTCATAATAATATAAATCATTTTAAATATCATAGATAGATTAAATTTTCCATTAAATATTAAAATACTAAAAATACAAAGGATTACATAGAAGCATAGCCATAAATAAAATGTAATTAAAGTAACAACTTTATTTCTATAAAAAAATAACAGTTTTATAAAAAAACAAATTTAAAAGAAAACGTAAATGGGCATGCATCCGGCTTTATATAATCATGGCACGTTGTGCATGCTCTTACACTAACAAAATTTACTTTTAGCAACGAGATGTTGATGTGAATAATTTTTTTTGATGAAATGTTGATGTGCGTAAATTTTTTTTATTTTTTTATTGGGATGTTGATGTACGTAATTAAGTAACAGTTTTGTTGAATTTCATTGTTGAATGTTGATGTCATTAAGCAGCAGCAAGGATAAATATGGTTGCCTAAAATTAGATTTGTTCAAGTAAATAAGTGAAATTAACATATAGGAAAGGAAGTAGTAGAAATGTACCGTTGGGATGCTGCTGCGTTGTGTTCGTTGCTTATCCTTGCTTGTGCGATAAGATGCTCAGGAACCCAAGCGAAACGAGGAGCCTGACATTAATATAATAGAATTAAGAAGCAACATAAATTGTTAATTTAGAGTATATTTTGAAAGTGATAAAACTTTTAAATAAAAATTTTTTACTGTAAAAGCTTTTAAATTTAGAAAAAATAATGTGATAAAATATGGGCAATAATGAGCAAAGAGAATAAGTCGAAATAGATATATATATATATATATATATGTTAGTTGCATGAATAATTTTATAAAAATAATTGAAAAATAGTATAATTGTATAGAAAAACGTGAAGAAATAATTAGAAAATAAAATAGTTATGAAATGTAAAAAATTTTAATTTAAAAAGTTTTAGTTTTAAACTTTTATATGTAGTCACACATGCCCTCAATAAGTAATAAATTAGCCAAATTTTTATCCTCAAGCACTCCTTAATTATCCATTTTTGGGGAACTTTTGTAGAGCATCCTAGCTCCAGAATTTTTGGTGCAATTACATGATCTGCTTCAAGATCGATAAGAATTTCTATGCTACATACATGCGTGCCAGTCCATGATCTGTAGGCGCGTTTCTCGTTCAGGTGTACCTGGATAAAGGAAAGCATTTGCATATGAGAATTCCCTGTTTCAAACTTGCAAACTAAACAACACGCATGTTATTAATTTGTTTGTCTGCTAACTATGTACTGATCAGCAGTTCAGTACTCTTTGAAATCATACTTAGAATAGGTATAATAGCCGTACAGTTTTATTGTTTTACAATGCGAATTTGTTAAACTGAGATTCCCACCCCCTGAGGCGGCTTTAGAAAAACCTTACGGTTCTACCTAAATTTTATGTAGGTTTAGCAGTTTTTCCCTAACATATAATTCTCCGTTTCTATGCAACCGGAAGTTTTTTGTGCAAACCCCACGTATGTCCCCCACTTTGATAATGATGGGAAATCTATTTCATCCATTGTATTTAAAATAATTTATTTAACAAAGTGATTAAGGATATGTTTGGACCGTTTGGA
This sequence comes from Annona cherimola, assembly GCA_030490835.1. Classification (NCBI taxonomy): domain Eukaryota; kingdom Viridiplantae; phylum Streptophyta; class Magnoliopsida; order Magnoliales; family Annonaceae; genus Annona; species Annona cherimola. The sequence goes on along the minus strand of CM059973.1, from coordinate 58,892,583 downwards.
ACTGTTTTTTCATTTCCCTCAAAAAATTCTAGCTAAGGGTATGTTTGGCAATTGATAGAACATGTCAAGTTAAAACTTTTCAATCTAAAACTTTTTACTCTCCACAACTATCATATTTTTTAATTATTTTTTCACATTTTCCTATACAACTACCCTACTTTTCAATCATTTCTACACAACTATCCACATCTACTTTAACTTTATCCTCTTTACGACTCATCATTACCTCTATCATATCACATCATTTGATAACTTTTACTCTCCAAAACTTTCGTCAAAAGTTTATTTATTACCAAACACACCCTAAGATGCATAAAAAAGTCGACAGAAGTGCAAAAGCTTGAAGGTCCATCTCTCAAGTGTAAAAATACATTATAGATGAGATCAGATCCTTTTGTATCCTTTTTTATCTGATCTCTTTTCATCGTGTTCTTAAGAGAGGAAAACAGGTTGCACATGAGACTGCTAAATGGACAATACTCTGTGGGGAAGAAAACTTGATATGGTGGGGATGCCCAGCAAGCTATATTATAAACACTCTATATATTGATCGTCTAATGCTTTGGATTCCTATGGGTTTGGTAGGCCTCTTCTCCTCCATTGGAGCAGTGGCCCAATGGGCACTTCGGTTGTTCCCTTAAACAAAAAAAAACAAAAAAAAGAAGAAGAAGCTCGAAGCCTCTTAAATATACAGCAACTCGTGTTTTAATACTACTAGGCCGAGCAGATCATAAATTTTATTCAAATCAAAGATACGCTTAGACTTCCATTAAAAAAAAGAAGAAGATAAGCTTGGGATTATTCAGGAAAATGTGTAGAATAAACATAATAAAACCGTTTGATTTATATGTGAATTTCAAAGTTATATTTAAGACCTCCAAACCATCTAAGACATCATCTTATGCAGATAACTTATTTTATAAAATATTATTATATCCTGATTCAAATATAAATTGATGTAAATATTTTTTATAATTTATAAATAACTATATATTTTTAAGCAAATGTAGACCATCATATCTTTGATAAAGATGATTTTGGTTTTCGTAATAAACAAATGATTTTGGACAATTCGAATATACTAATTTTTTAATAAAATTATCAAAATATCTCTCATTCATGAGATCACATGAAAATTTTAGTACAACATTAGTGACGATCAAGCAGGACCTTTGATTTATTACTTCAACAAGGCACATGTTAATAGACTTGAGTGGATATAATATGAATGAGAGGGCAACTCCACCATATGTGTTAGTTCTACTCAAAATGATTATTTACTTTATGAAGTTTTTTGAATAGAATATACCAAATTTGATATGAGGTAAAAAAAAAATTAAAAATTTTGAAAAAGTGAAAATACAATGTGATATGATAGATGAAATGATTAAGTGTGAAGTGAATAAAGATAAAAGATAAGATAATGGTATAGAAAGATATAAAAAATGATTGAAATGTAAAGATAATAATAGAAAAATAGAATCTTAGATAATTAAAATATAAAATTATATCAAAATCTCCATAGAACAAAGTAATAAAAGTTTTTTTTTTTACCTCTTCCAAAAAAGAGCCCAACATGATAAAGGAGATTATAACTAGTACATTGTACTAGCACTTCCCTCGCATCTAGGAAATAATTGTAGGTGTTTATATTTGTTTATATTTTATGAATTAAAAATTCAGATTGCACGACAATTATGGTGCAATCCGCTACAAAATGGAGCTTACTTGGTCATAAAATTAATAACTACCTTACTCATTGTATTTAGAATTCTTTACTTTAATACGTATTAAGTTTCATCTAAATCAAACATATGTATGGGTTCCATCTTAAAATGGTATAAATCAACGTAATAAAATAGTATAATGTAAAATTTTAAAGTTGTATGTTTAACATCTAAATCATCTAAAATATGTATGACTTTGATACAGATAAACAATTGTATAAAGTATTATAGCATTCTAGTATGTGTAGAACCCATTTTGTAATTGAATACACCATAATTATAGTACATACGGACTACACTTGAATGGTTCTCTAAGTTAATATAACTATATATTTAAATTGATAAAAAAAAATATATATATATATATATATTCATTTAATTAACTATCGGAACTTTGTAGAATTGAGTATCAATCCAAATTAGTCATACCTTTCGCTTTTGAAGACGATTAAGTGTTTCAACCAAAGATTCCTCCATCAATCTGATTTGGGCCATATCTTGAACATCTTCTGGTTTCGTCCAGTAGCTGCAACATGTCCATCCACATAATTAAACAAAAATAACCTATTGATATTATATATCATTTTGTAAAAATGAAAAGAGATTGAAAATAAAATTCATAAATTAGGGTAAGCAAGAAATAATGAGCATCAACTTGCTAGGTATGCCCAAATAGTTGCAACTATAATGAATTTAACCGATAAGCTATTTCTTAACAATTATACAAGAAACTGAACGTCTAGCCATGCCAGAAAAATCGTCATAAAAATTTTTGCACTATGACTTTACTATAACTCAGTCACTATACTTCATCAAAAAAAAAAAAAAAAAAAAAACCTCAAGTCACTTTAAGCAAATCAATCACAAAAGTTTTAGTGACAATGGTTTTCTGGCCTTGTGGCTAACAATTGCTTTTGGTCTTGTCACTGAAAAGCTAATTTTGCAACATGCATAGCAACAATAACTATCATTGCAGCAAATCTTAACGGTAACACAGCTGGCAACAAAGTTTTCCTAATTGTGTTACTGAAACTAAATTTTTAATTTTAAGTATATTTCGTCAGTGATTTTTTTTTTTTTAAAAGCCATTGTCACTAAATCATGTTGCAGGAATATTGATTTTCTTGTATTGAATCAAATTAATTCTCTAAATTAACATCTCATCGGTGCTTGCTCGTGCTATTTATAATTTGTTTTATGGAGCATGCAAGAAGAAAATCAATAAACCGGCTAATGGCAGAGATGCTTCATCTACAATTTGGTATAATCTCAGTTCTAGACGTTTTATGCGTACTCTCTCTCTCTCTAGCATAGTTTTATTGAATGCACATATGGATCTTGATATGTTCCCAGCTAAACAGTATAATAACTTTTCTTATATGCAATTGCGGGACCTATTAGTCTCCTATGTGAAGAATTTTTAGTATCTTTGTTTCTTCAAAGTAATAAAATTTGTAAAGGGTACTTAGAGGTTGATTTGTAAGATAAAATAAAATGATGTAAGAACTCTTGAGCTTTGACTGTAATATAGATTAAGATGAGATGATATATCAAAAAATATGTAAACAATTACATAATAAGTAGTTGCATAGGATATTATAGATATACGGTAATGCTTTTGTGAAACTTCTTTTTTACGTGACCATTTCATTTTGAATATTTTGATACGTAATGAAAAATCTATTTTATCTATTATATGTAGCATCATTTATAATATCTTAAAAACGTATTCACTTGTCTAATATCATTATGAATGGGTCTCATTCATAAATGTATAAAATCAACATAATAAAATAATTTAAAGTTAGATATCAATTTTAAAGTTATATTTTGGATATTTGAATTGTCTAAAATATCATTTCTATGTGAATATATGATTTTATAAAATATTATTATATTCTAATACATATGTGAATAGATCTAAACATTTTTCTCAATTTATAAATGAATATATTTATTTTTGAACAAATGTAGCTCATGCACATATTTAATTTAGATGGAACTTGAACTAGCTAATTAAATGATATTAAATATAATAAATGAGTTAAATTTTTCATAAAGCATCAAAAGCTTAAAATTCGAAAGGATTACATGGAACCGTTACTGTGTAACTTGGTTAAATAGAAACGAGCTAGATATATAGAGAGAGAAATATTCAAGTATAGCTTCACTGTACTACAATTACGGTGCAGTTACCTCAAAATAGGCCCCACATGATCATAAAATTATAATCTACTTCACCCATTGTATTTAGAATTAAGTATTATATTATTATACCAATTTTCATCCCAATTGAATATATATGTGGACCCTATCTGAAAATGATACAAATTCAATATAATAAAATAGTTTGATATAAATAACAGCTTTAAAGTTATTTTTTCAACATATAAATAATTTGTTGTAAAATTCATATATGAATAAATGATTGTATAAAGTATCAATATATTTAAGTACATGTGGAACTTATCTTGGACCAAATATACCGTTAACTATGGTGCAACTTTCCTATGTAGTGAAGCTACGCCATAATTAACAACACATTCGGCCTAAAATGGGCCCCACATGTACTTAAATGTGATGATACCTTATACAATCATTTATCCATATATAAATTTTATAGCACATGATTTTACATGTTAAAAAAATAACTTTAAAGTTGTTATTTACATTAAACTATTTTATTATGTTGAATACTATTTTTGGATGAGATCCATACACATATCCAATTAAGATGAAAATTGGCATGGTAATAAAATATATAATTCTAAATACAATGGGTAGATTAGGTTAAAATTTTATAATTATGTGGGGCCCATTTTGAGGTAACTGCACTATAATTATGGTGCAGTGAAGCTGCGCCTGAATATTTCTCATATATATATATGTAAGTATATACATAAAAATGATCCCATCTATAAATGTATAAAAATATCAACTTTAAAGTTATAATTTAATAAAATAACTTAACTTTAGATTTCAACTTTAAAATTATATTTTTAATACTTAAACTAATCTAAAATATCATTTCTATGTCAATAAATGATTTTATAAAATATTATTACATTCTAATACATATGTGAATAGATCTAAGCATTTTTCTCAATTTATAAATAAATATATTTATTTTTGAATAAATGTGGCCCATGTAAATATTTAATTTAGATATAACTTGAACTTCTAGCGAAACAAATGATATTAAATACAATAAATGGGTTAAATTTTCCATAAAGCATCGAAAATTTAAAATTTGAAGGGGTTACATGGAACCGCTGCTACGTAACTTGGTTACATAGAAACGAGCAAGATATATATATATATATAGAGAGAGAGAGAGAGATATATATATATATATATATATATATTCTGGTGCAGTATGCTGCACCGAAAATTCCGGTGCAACATCGCTGAAATGGGCCCCACATGATCATCAAATCATAATCTACTCCACCCATTATATTTATAATAATGTATTCTATAACCATACCAATTTTCATCCCAATTAGATATGTATATGGGCCCCATCTGAAAATGGTACAAATTCAACGTAATAAAATAGTTTGATGTAAATAACAACTTTAAAGTGGTTTTTTTTTAACATGTAAATCATTTGCTATAAAATTAATATGTGGATAAATGATTGTATAAAATTTTATTGCATTCTAATATGTATGGGGTCTACTTTTGATCAAATGTACCGCTGTTTCGGTGCAGAACAACTCTTATATATATATAAGTGTGTATATATATATAGAACTTATCCAGTACATTTACATGTATCGTAACTTACGGTGTATTTTGTTCAAAATAGGCCCTATATACATTTAACTGTATTAATGTATTTTATACAATCACTTATCCATGTATATAATTAGTTTACATATTAAAAAAAACTTTAAAAATTGTATTCATATCAAACTATTTTATTATTATTGATTTTGTACTATTTTTAGTATGAGTCCATAAACATATCCAATTTAGTTAAAAATTGATATGCTAATAAAATAAATAATTCTAAATACAATGGCCGGAGTAAATGCATATTTGATGATCATGTAGAGCCATTTTGAGCAAAATTACCATAATTCACAGTAAATATAAATGTATATGATCAAAACTTATATATGGCTACAAATATTTTAATATGCCCTGCATTTGATTGGATCTCATAACTCTTAAAAAAGTCATGTATCTGTAGCCAAACCTATATACGTATAACCAGATTTATACTATGCAGTCAAATTCAGGTATATATAGCTAAATTTTATATTATACGCAATAAAAAAATTATAGCTACATTTAAAGATATGTGTTGTAGGGTAGAAGAGACTTCTCCGAAATCCTAGAATAGACAGCTCAAAATTTTGACAAGGGTAGCAAAATATGATGACTGTAAAAATCACAGATTTAACTCTGACGGATAAATGAACAAAGAATTTTGCTCATCCTAAACATCCACGAATTAATTCACTACAAGAATTTTGAATTTTTGCAATAGTTTTTATTACTGGAAGTTACTGTTGAAAACTTTTTAGAAAACCGTTGTTGGGAGAACTCACACTAAAAGAAATCAGGCTAAGATTTTGCTAATACACATAAATTTTGACTTTAATGTGTTGTAACTCCGCCGTTGTCAATCAATTACAAAAGATTTCAACATTAATTTTTTAAAGTTTTTACTAACAATTTTTTTTTTTTACCTTATTGCTAAAAGGTTGCTTCCCCAATAGACGTCATATTATTATTGCTAAACAAAAATCATTTACGTCACTTTCATATAATATCTTATGCAACAAAAAATAACATCTTTTCTTTTTTTCTGAAAAAAAGCAGATGCTAAAACTAGTTCCAAAATCTTATTAAACTAAAGCAGCCATACCCCGAGCCTCTTCCTAGTCTCATGCTGGAGAATTTGGTTCCAAAGCAGTAAGTTTATTGCGGAAGGAATCAGACCTATATCCAATAAAACTCTTAAATGCTGTGTGGAGTGTGTGCATCATCTCAATTTTGCCGCTCCCTTATTGAAGGGTAACTTCACCTTGCGTATCTGCGCAGCTAGATGGTGCAACCCTGTGAAGGGGAGGATCAAGATGAATGTAAACGCAGGGTTTGATTGGAATAAGTGTAGAATGGGCATCGAGAGGGATGACTGATCCATTTTTAATGGAGGCACAAGCCATTCGATTGGGGTCAATTGGTTATCTGGATTGCAATTCTCACAGATAAAATTGATAGTGACTTGCTAATCCTGATTAACTTTCTCAATGCGCAAGCTAATCTTCTCTTACCAGCAGGTATCTTGGTATAAGATAAGATTAACCATGTACTGTGCCAAGGGAACCATATACTACACTTGATTGCTGAACATGAGCTATCAATAGACGAGCAGGAGGGTGGCTCGTGGAGTGAACCTCCAAACTATATTGTGGAACAACTTCATAGCGAAATTTCATTATTAAACGAATGATTTGAGCAGCCCCTTCCCCACTGTCCTCCTGTTCTCATGCCACTCATGGGAAGTGGGCCTTCTATGATTTTATACCATAAAAAGTGTATGTTCCAAAAAAGTTGATATTATTATGGTATAGGTCGCAAATAATGGTCTTAGGCAACCAGTTAAGGAAAAGTTCTTTGGAAAGTATTAGGTGAGAAATGGGCTTTTGCCAAGTCGATTTCAAAAGTTCTGTCTAATAAATATTATGTTCAAATAACTAAAGAAAAGCAATTATTAATTCAGTGTAAAAAACTCAAATCACATTTTCTGCTACTAATCATAGTTACAAAATCTGAATCTTTTGTAGCGATTCAAGTCAGAGTCATCTTATGGCAAATAGTGAGAGTTCATATGCTTAATATGTTATTTCCATCGAACATTCGACTGTCCAAGATACATTCGAAGAAAATACCAAACTGGAAAAGAAATATAAAACTGAACCAATTCTAGATGCAAATGAAATGTAAAGCCATGCACATTCAACTGGCCAACAGTATTCAAAGAAAATACCAAACTGGGCCAATTCGCAAGGCCTTACGAAATTTAAAGTGGTTGATATAAATACCTTAGTTTATGATTCTTCTCTTGGATTTGAGCCTGAAGTGCCTGTTTTTGATTGTTCAATTCCTGTATGCACATTGATTAAGTGTGGGTTAGTTCCTTGAAGGGGCATGATATTTATGTGATGTCACAAGCTAGAGATGGATCGAAAACAAAGGTAGATACCTCAATCTTGTTTCTCCTGGTGAGAAAACAAACAAACAAACAAACAAACAAACATCAAGATCAATACTAGCATACAAAGATTTTAATGAAATGTGTAATTTATATATCGAATATGCTGAGACATTAATCAAATGTGCAATTTATATTAAATATCTTAAGGAAGAAACCCTACCCATCGCCCATGAGGCGTTGTATGTCGACTGTGTGATCAACCTTTTTGAATGCCTTCTTCAACACCTACCACTCGAGGTAAATTAATTACAAACACATGTTGCAAGAGGAATTATATATATTCAATGGCTGCCCATGATTACAGGGGCTCAATCATGCTTCCCACAGGGCCCATGGGGCACCTATGTATCTAGGTTACTGGATGTGGCCCCTAAAATTACTTTCGGCCCCAAATCAGCTTGGTTATGTAATGTGGAAACCTGGGTGGCAAAGGAAACTTTGTGCAATATGGACCACATTGGAATACAAATAAGCAGTCTGAAACTTGTCAAGACTTGTCGAGAGAGATAAGTTTGAAGTCATGAGTAGCAATTGCAGTATCACGTGGCCCAAAGCGACTTAAAATGAGCTAATTAAAAGGATTATATATTCACATAAAAAAAGGATTATATATTAAAAATCTTACCTCAAAGACCTCCAGTTTCCTGTAACAAGTGAGTCAAAAGATGTTCAAGTCATATAATCACCATATTTACAACAAGAGTCATAATGGGCATTTTTTTTTAAAGAAAGGCCACAACAACCCAAATAAAAGGAAATACCAAATTCAAACATGCATTTCCTATTAGTGCTCATTTAATTTAGGGGTACAACTACGCTCGAGTCGGTTTAGTTCTTGGTCCATATTACCTAACTTGTTGGTAAGAGTCATATTCTACTATATCTATACATTAGTTCGGTTTTTAGATGACTCTACCCAAATTATATAAAGATTAGATTGGTGGATTTCAGTTCCAAATGGTTCTTTAAATACAAAACATTTAACAGTAAGGCAATTGAATAGTTTCTTCACATAAATAAAATAATAGAGGTTGAAAAGAGAATATATGGGAAAATTTTAAATCCCTTTGAGGAAGAAATAAAACAAAAAGATTAAAAATGTACTTGACCTATAAAGCTAAATTTATGGTTTACTTGAATGACAGCACATATGAAAATCTACATATAACATAGGAGACCCACTTTGGTTAGTTAGAGGTACTCATTATATGAAACCTATCTTATCCGAATTGAAGTCTTGAATATTTTTTTTACCATACCCTATGGGCTATGGGCAAATTTTTTATCAAAAAAAAAAAAAAGTATGTCAATTTGGAAGGGACCATAGATATACTAACCCTTGCACCCCCAATTTCATTTTCCATTAGGAAGGAAAAGTTCCACCTCATTTTCATTTATTTCCTCTTTATCTGAGTGCTTGTTTATTGCAGCCATTTTCAATTGAACAATAAACTGTTTTTAAAACAATTTTCACCACTGCCTTAATTAGTAGTCCAAACCTTTTGGATCTTTCTTGCGTAGGTATCCTTGAAAGCCTGTCCAGAACCCCAGCCAAATCACTGAAAAAAAGGAAAGGAAAAAAGAGGAAAGAGTGATAACATTAATCTTACATCAGAATGTATACTAACAACCATTTATAAGGGCTTCCAAAATACTATATTTATCGGATCACAGGACAGCAGTTTGATTTCCTATATGCCTAATTGAACAGATGATGGATTCTCCACTCAGTAGTCATTTCAGGTGAATTACCCTGATTAGTCGGTAACCATGATTTCTAACAATGCCATAAATAAAATGCAAACTATAGAGAGCATCTTTCAGAAGACCATGCACCAACAAGCATGAAGAACCTGGATTACTAGGCAACAAGAATTTTTCCTTAGCAATGGTCATCAGTCAATGGCCTGATGACGATGAATCTTCTCCATCACATGATGATTACACAAGAACCTTTGAATTTTACAAAGCACACCCAGACGAAAGCTATAGTATAGTAGTGATTAGAACAAAGAAAACTTGGGAATCCTCTCAGTTGCTCTTGGAAATATGATATTTGCTTTCTTATTCTAAACACAAATTTTCACGGCAATTAACTGATCCACTAGACTTCTAAAGCAAGACAAGAACAAGGATTGGTCATCTGAAAAACGTTCAAATTAGTCAGACTCAAGCAACAACAGAGGAATCAAAACGTTCCTGCCATGAAATCCCCTATGCCTTATTTTAGAAACAAAATGAAGCTAAAAGTGGGCACTGTGACAGAAACAGAAGCTGCCCAATAGGCATTATCCTAGCTAAAAGCCGATGTTGCCCCTGACCATACCTGGCTGTACAAATGGCAATTATATTCATGAAGGGGATAGAGAGAAAGAGAGGATTTTTTACTTGTTTGCTCCAACACATACGGTAGGCTTGCCAGTAGGAGAGAACATGACGAGGGCGACATCGATGTCGCACAAGATGGAGAGCTCCATGGCTTTCTTTGTGATTCCTGCCTTGCGCTTAGAGTACGTCACCTGCCGAGCACTGGCCGTCTCCAGCCTCTTGATCTTCAGCTTCACCCTACCCATCTATCTTCCTTTTCCTTTTTGCTTGGAAGCTAGCTAGCTGCAGGCTACTGCTGCTGCAGGGATCAAGCTAAGAAGGGGGCAGGGGCCAATGGAAATATGAAATGTATGTGGGAAAGCGTTACGACATTGCTTGCAACGATGTCGGAACAAGACCCATCTGTCAATTTCTCAGATTCTCGCCTATCAACTCTTTATATCTATCCGTATCTCTACCTCTCTTATCTACTGTCTGCATTGCCCACCATCTATCATTCATCATATCACCACAGCAAACAACTCTTTCCACCCATTCTAAGCATTGCAGACCAAGTTCGACGTTTCAAATGAATTGCAGCGCAGCTTCTCTGGATTTTCGAAGGTGGGAGAGAGAGAGAGAGTTTGCATTCAATTCCAAATTTCCGCGGGTGAATCGCGGCTTACCTTCATTCTATGCTCTGCATCTCTTATCGGTTACATCTCAACCACTCTTTTCATGATTTAAACCGTCTATATTAGTCAAAATTAATTAGATTTCATTTTTTAAAATATTAAATTCATATTAAAATAATAAATTTCTCTACTTCTTCTTTTATGGGAAATAAAGTTTTGGAAATTATCGTGCTAATTACTAAATTTCTTATATTTATGATTAAAGTTTTCTCTAAAAAGTATGTAATTGACCCTTTGGGCGACAAATGTATGGTGGGTATAGAGGGCATATGGCCGCCGTCTAATGAAATGCACAGATGGAGATGGATTGCAAAAAATTACATGAGCTTGATTCATGCACGTAGACACCAGTTTTATCGCGGCCACAGACGTGGCACTCAGCTTCACCTGCTTTCTTGCTACGGGAACCGAGCCCAAATCCTCGAAATAACGGGAGGAAATATAAATAATAAAAATAGCAAAATTACATTAATTTAAATTTATTTCTTGGGAAATGATATTTTTCCTACTAATTAGTCTGATTAAACCCTAAAAGAATAAATCTCAAGCTTGTTTAATACAATCTATTTTTTTTCAAATTTGTTATGAGATCTTCAATTTGTTTCATTTCCAATAACTCTGAGTTGTCAGAATCTGGACAGTCAGATAAACCTGACGACGTGGGCCCCATCCGTCGACGCATGCTAGCAAGCGTGGTTCGGGGGTGCACAAGCGTACTCGCATTTTGCCCGTTGGTTACCGCAATTTGCATGTGCTTGAGACTTTAAATTTTAAATAGATTGCTCGTATTTTATTTTATTTTTTGGATTGCTGTGTATTTACATTTATCTTAATTTCTATACAAATAAATTCGAAGACATTCTTACAATTTTTCCATTTGACGTTCTAAATGGGGCCCATCTCATCAGTTGAGATGGATGAGATAATTGAAATAATATTTGAATTTTCGATTATGGTTATTGGTAATCTGAAAGAATTTTCATCCAGATCTCCATGAAATTATCTATAAAATATATAATTTCAAATATATCCATAAAATTTTACCTTGATTTAAATATATCGAATTGGTTTTAATAATTCTAAATATATCCATTGAGTACATATAAAATTCTATCCGTACGTTCAAGGCAGTTGCACCTCCTGCTGCTGCCCTCACTGCTACCATCAAGTGTCCATTGATCCTCTCGTTCTTTCGTATTGCGTTATCAGACCGACAAGCGTTCTTCCTTCATAAGCTATAGATGTATGCCATACAATTTGCTTCTTTGATGGTGTGGTCAAAACTCATAGAGTTCGAGCAATCGCCCGCAAAGCTCACCCGAGTAGGTGCAAAAGCTTACAAATGTTATCTTCATCAACGTCTTCTGATATCTCCTACCAATGGCCCACGAGAATGTCAATGCTAACCCTGCTGCGAACCATAAGAAAGACAATCCTTGCCTAGATCCTTCCTAGTCCCACCTCTACTCACCTATAAGCTCCTCCTCCGATATATTGTACTGGCTGCTGGTTTTTCATGTAGGTGACGATACCTGTTGTCAGTTGATATGATTTCAATTGAATTGAATGTAGATTTGATTTCGGATCTTGCACAACAGAGAACGTTCACCAACATTCTCTAACACTCCCATCGATCCGACACTCCTTTATCACAACCACATCAAACTTTTCATCCCTGCTACCAATGAAGATCACATCCACCAATCAACAGAACCAGTAGCAAGGAATGTGTCATGACAATGGGTTTCATTGGCAATAAAATAGATTGACTGAAGGCACACATGTTATTGGTTGTAATGACGAGCATAGATGGTGGCTGAGTGGTTGGTCACAAAGATGGACTACAAAGTTTGATAAGAGACGAAGGGCAGTTTAAGATTTAAAAATTGTTAAACTTTGTTAATTGAAGTATAGGTATATTTGGCATTGAGCCCCAACACCTAGTGCAAATGGTGCTCACCTGTGGCAAGTGAGCTAGACATCTTTATTTTGATGCAAGTAGGGAGAATTTTTGTCTTCCATTTAGTGTTGAAACTTTTGAAATAAGTGAATATATTTGGAGTTAATGTCAAATATAATAAGTATATTTAGAATAAACCCTATAAAGAAAATAAGTGTTTCCAATCAATAGCACATGAATCAACCCCAAAAATCATTATTTTTTATTTTTAATAAAAGTGTTGGCCCATGGTAATTGCATCTCCAATGAAATTTGAAATTTTTTGAATTCTAAAATTTTTATTTTAATATTTAAAAATAAAATATTAAAAATTCCAAAATCGTCATATTTGATAGAATTTGCAGTCTAGATGGAATCAACACTCTTAGAAAAATTTAAAAATAAAAATATGCCACTTGGGCACGTGCTTGGGTGGTAACCTATGAGGATTGCCAAAGTGGTTGTCTGGGTTTGAATGTCCTCCTCACCAAGTGGAGGTGACTGTGTACTTAAGAGGCTTCGTCTCTCATATTGATGGAGAGCTTAGTCTCCAATGAGTTTAGGTCGAGCTTGTTGTTTCCTAAATGAATGGACCTAATTGTAACGTGAAATGTTATGTTATGTAATACCAAGCAAAGTATAAAAAAAAATATATTTTCGACTACAGTACGGCAATTGGCGCACACAAATAATAGATAAAATGGGGAAATAATAGTGATTCACCCAAGACTGGCTGACCAAATTATGTGGATGTTTATTAATGTGTAAAATTGTGAGATTATGAAAAATTATGGAAAATGAAAAAGAGAATATTTTGATAAATGTGTGATTGATAGGAAATGATAGAAGTATAGTCAGAATAAATAAGATTGGTACATGTAGTTGGTAGGGAAAATAATTGAAACGTAGGGGTAAAAGTGTGAAAAATAGTATGAATGATGGAGCAATGATTAACCTTGAGGAACTAAATCTCATAAAAAATCATGATTCCCGTACTCGCATGTCACATCTGTTTTTAACCAACAACTACGGTGCCTAGTCTTTTTGTTCCCACGTATGCTCCAAAACCGAGATGTTATTATGATTGTGTGAAGTGGCTTCCAAAATCCAAGCATATCGTGAGGTGGAAATCAGTGTGCTTCATTATTAAAAGGACGCCCGTCTCTGCACACATATTCAATATTTCGAATCGTTGGGCAGAGGTCGGAGGTTAACTTTTAAGGACGCAGAGAGCATGCTATGGTTACTCTGAGGGGTCGTGCGGTTAACATTCTAAAGGCTTGTGTGGGATGTAAAAGTCAGTGAAATTGCGGGATGAGGTGAGGGCAAAAAGGAAAATTTTTAAGAATTGTGTAATTGATATGAAATAATATGCATAAAGTTAAAATAAATAGGGTAGTTGAAAAAATGATTAGAGTATATAAGTAAAGTTAGAAAAATAGGATAGTTAGATTGTAAAATCATTTGTTGGTAAACGTGCTCTCATCCCATCCCATCTCATACCACATATGCCAACAATCAACCGTGATCTAATTGAGCTAGCATGCTACTTTACAGTTATGGATTGTCCTTGTAGGATAGTCTACGAATTGTCTTAATCCATGTTCAACTTTTACACCGATGTTAATGCAGAGACTTCTTCAATATTGGGACTTTTAATGTTGGTTTTAAATTGCCAAACTTCTAAAAATTATTCATTTATTTATAAAAATTTTAAAACAATAATACATCAGTAGACCATACGGCCAAACATGAACTAACTTACATTTAAGTTTTAACTATTAAGCTAATAGTCCCACTTTTAGTTGAATTTTAAGAGTTAAGGGAGTGTTTATTAATTTTTTACATAAGGGAGTGTTTAGTACTTGATCAGAATAGAATAGGAAAGAAAAGAATGCAAGATGTCAACACTTTTAATTATTCAACTACTTTAGTTTTTGGTTTTTTTTACCTTTATTTATATAATTTTCTGAGGTATTTTCATGCAACAACTCTTTTTATCTTTATTTATTGCCGTTCCATCACGTGATATTCATGTCATTCTATTCTTACCATATTTGGGGTGTGTTTATTCAGGAAAGAACGGAGGAAAAGAGAATGGGACTGAAAAGTTAACATCATCATCATCATCATCATCATCCGCCATTTCCCACCTAGGTAGGGTCAACTGCATGGATTCTGTTGCTCCATTCTTGGCAATTTAAGATTAAATTTTCAGTAATTTGTGATATTTTTAAATCTTATTTAATTACTTCCATATTTTTTTTTTGGTCTTTCTCTCATTCTCCTACCACTTTCTACTGGGATAAACTCTATCCTCCTAACCGGTACTATTTCAGACCTCCTTTTAACATGACCAAACCATCTTAATCTATTTTCTCTCATTTTATCATAATTGGTCTCACTTTTAGGTTTTTTCAAATTATTTTATTCATAATTTTATCTTTTCTTATTTTACCACTCATCCACCTTAACATTCTCATTTTCGCTACGCTCATTTTTTGTACATGTTATTCTTTAACTACCTAACATTTTGCCCAATAAAGCATAGCAAGTCTAATCGCAGTCTTATAAAATTTTTCTTTTAATTTGGTTGGAACTCAATAGTCACATAAAATTTCCGACGCATTTCGCCATTTTTTTCATCCTGCTTGAATTCTATATATTTTATCTTTCTCAATTTTCCCATTCTCTTGAACTATTGATCATACGTACCGGAAGTGATTAGTTCTTGTTACTATTTGATTTAAAATCTTAATTGATTCCTCATTCGAGTTCTCACTATTATTAAAATTGCATTTCATATATTCAGTTTTTGTACGACTAATTCTAAAACCATTAGATTCTAAAGCATCTACCCACATATTCAATTTTAAATTTAGTCCTTCTTTAGTTTTATTTATTATAACAATGTCATCTGCAAATAACATACACCAAGGTACTTCTTATTGGAGATGTTTAGTAATTTCATCTATTAATAAGGTAAAAGGTAAGGATTCAAGGCTGAGCCTTGATGTAAACCTATTTTAATTGAAAAAATATTAGTATCTCCACTAATGGTCCTCAAATTTGTAATAGCCCCTCGTAAATATCATTAATAATATCAATGTATCTGTTATTAATTTTTTTTTCATCACTTGCCATATTAACTTTCTTGGTACTCGATCATATTCTTTTTCTAAATAAAAAAAATCATATATAAGTTCTTTTTCTTCTCCCTATACTTTTCAAATAATTATCTAAGTAAGAAAATAGCTTCAGTGGTTAATCTTTCTAGCATAAAACCAAATTGATTTTTCAGATATATTAGTTTCCCGTTTTAGTCTTTGTTCAATTACTCTTTCCCATAATTGCATAATATTACTCATTAGTTCTATTTCACGATAATTTTCACAATCATGAATATCTCCCTTATTTTTATAGATTGAGACTATAATATTTTTCTTCTATTCATTTGGCATTAACTTTGTTTTTATAATTTTATTAAAGAAATTTTTTAACTATGTTGCGCCTACATCTCTCATGCACTTCTATGCCTCGATTGGTATATTATCTAGGCCTAAAGCGTTTCCTGTTTTCATTTTTCTTAGAGCTTCCTTTACTTCAGATATTCGAATTTTTGGGAAATAACTGATATTCCTATTTTCTTCTCTATTTAAACTAACATCTAATGTTAAATGTTCGTATGAGGTATCATTTAGTAAACTATAAAAGTAAATTTTCTATCTTTCTTTAATATCATCATCTTTGACTGGAACTTTTTGGTCTTCACTTTTAATACATTTAACATGTGTTAAATCTTTGTATTTATTTTTTTAATTTAGCCAACCTAAAAATATCCTTCTCACCTTGTCTAGTTCCTAATCTGTGATATAAGTTATCATAAGCTTTGTGTTTAACATCGTTAATAATTTTTTTAGTAGCTTTTTTTGATAGTTTGTATCATTTTTATTTCTCTGCCATATTTTAAACTTTTCTTTTTTAGCATTTATAGCTTTTTGAACATCCTCATTCCACCACCAAGTTTTTCTATGTGAGGATTTATGATTTTTATATATCCATACAAAACTTTGTCCTACTTTTTTATGTTAGTTGTCATTTTATCTGACATTGATTCTACTCCATCTTCTTGTATGTTCCATTTTTCTTCTTCTATCATTCTTTTACTAAAAAGTTCCATGTTGTTTCTCTTTAACTTCCACTATTTAATTTTTGGAATTATATTGCTTTTAGTTTTTGTTGCCTCTTTTTATATATATTCATGACTAATAATCTATGCGGTATAATTAAGCTCTCACCTAGGATAACCTTACAATTAATACAAGGAAAAAATCTATTCGACTAGAGTTGGTCCCACTCTTGAAAGTTATCAACTGTTTATCTCGTTTTTGAAATAACGTATTTGCTATAACAAATCACATGCTATAACAAAGTCCAAAATAGCATTCCTCATTTCATTCCTTATTCTAAAGTCAAAACCTCTATGACTTTTCTCATATCTACATTCTCCTTTCGTACATATCCGTTTAAATCTCCACATATCACAACCTTTTCCTGGTTAGGTATCCTTTGTATTACATTATCTAAGTCATCCAAAAATTATTTTTTGATTCTATCATTTAATCCTACTCATGGTACGTAAGCACTAATCACATTTATGACCTCTACGTCTAATACAAGTTTTATTTGAATAATTCTATCATTTACTCTATTGACATCTACAACTTTATTTATGAATTTAGTTTCTACTATTATCCCTATACCATTTCTATTACCATCCTTTCTTATATACTATAATTTGAATCCATTAATCTCTTTAGCCTTTTCTACTTTCCACATAGTCTCTTAAAGACATGCTATATTAATTTTTTTCTTTCTCATAACATCTATTACTTTCATACTTTTTTCTGAAAGAGTTTCAACACTCCATAAGACAAAATGGACCTTGTGTTTTGGTACCACGTTCTTCCCTGAACCACGTCCATAAAGGCATGAGAACCTTTGCCAACTTCTCGCCACAACCGAACGTTGTTGTGGTGCGTCATTTCCGGAGAGATGTCCTAGCAACTCTTGCCCATTTCTCACTATATCCGGGCTCCGATGTAGCGCGTCGCTTCTGGAGAAACGCTCTAGCAACCTTTACTCATTTCTCACTATAGTCGAGCTCCGTTGTAGCGCGTTATTTACAGGGGACGCTCTAGCACTAATGAATTTTAACATATTTTCAGAATCCATAAGAGATGCGACGGTGAAAAGTTAGCACCCTACTACTTTATTTTTCTATTTTTACTCATTCATTCCATTCATTTTTTATATCCTTTCTATCATTTTTCATATATTTCATACAAATACTTTATTTTTTAGAGATGCTTCTATGAAACCTTTTTCTACGGAACCCTCTTCATTCTTAACATCTAAATGATTAATGGAAAATCTACTCCATCTATTATAATTAGCATCGTTTATATTATTATGTAAATTCTTTCATTTTTCTAGTACTACTGTACATAGGTCACATCTACAATTATATAAAATCAGTGCAATAAAATAATTTAATGCTAATATTAATTTTTAAATAGTATTTTTAATATCTAAACCATCTAAAATATCATTAGTACATAATAAATGATCATATAAATTATTATTATATTTTAATAAACATGTGAATAGATCTAAGAATTTTTTCTAATATACATATTGAGCAAATGCAGCCTATGATATATTTTTAATATTTTTATATATTATGAAAACTGAAATTATACTGGAGCACATTCACGCCCTCATAATGAGAAATTTTTTTCTTGGACCCCCACCACAAGGGGGAAATTATAAACCCCCATAATGGGAGCAATTGCAAAACCCCTAAAATTAGGAAATTGTATTATGAAATCTCCTCCAAGCAAGGGATGAGAGTTGAACACGGGTTTGCTACCATGCCAGTTACTGAAATTATCACTAGGTCAATCCTATGTATATATTAAATTTTGATAAAATTTGGTCTTATAACTAACAAACGATTTTTATTATGATTGAATTTCATAAAATAATTTCTAATAATTTCTATAAAACCTGAAACATTTCCCTTTATTATTATTATTTTTTTATTAGACTTCTCGTTCCCTTCTCATGTGTCTTTCTTTAAAAAAACACCGGTGTCTACGTTGTCATTCCCATCCTCCCGAATAAGGGTGCAACTCGGGCTCATGAAACTCGGGTTCACCTCAACCCTAACCCTAACCCTATTTGTAAAACTTCAACCCTAACCCTGACCCTAACCCTATGTGTAAACCTCAACCCTAACCCTATTTTTGAAATTCGGGCTCGGGTTGGGTTTCGGGTTGATCACCTAAATATCACTTTTTTAACATATATAAAAAATTAGAAATTGTCCATATGAATTTCAATAGTTCTACTCATTTCAGAGTAATAACAAATTAATTCAAAAATCAGAATATTAACCAATGTGTATCAAGTTATCAACAACTAACATAAACACAAACAAATGAAATAATTTTTTGGGATTGCAAAAATATTTGAAATGCAAGCATTCAAGCTATAGGAATACTTGTTCAAAAAAATGCAAAACAAGTACATCCGATTTTGCATGCTAAGTAAAAATAGACATTTCTAAATTACCATTTAAACAGTTTCCATTAACTTTATTTCTAACAATTAACTCTTAGATAATTAATGCTGTTTTCATTTGTTTATTTCTAAAAATTCATTCTACCTATATATAATCCCATTACATAAATTTCCCCCCTCTCTTTTGCTCTCATTTTCAAATAGGGTTTCATTGTACCAATTTTCAATAATTAATCATGTACTGTTAATTTCTATATTAAATAATAAGCAAAGATTTTTTCAAAAAACATATCAAGAACAAAATTGTTACCGGTGCAATTCTGTTGTTGCCCGTTGGCGCGTTTGGACTAGAAGCAATGAAGCAGATGGCTGGCACAGGGATGCAGGGACAAGGGCAGGGACCGGAGCAGGGACAAGGAATGACGCCAGCGCAGGGAGCTAGGGACTGGGATGGACGCTGTTCATCGAAAATGCAGAAAAGCAGAGAGGCGACTTCGTCCGTTCGGCGCAGAAACGCAGAATGGTCGAGAGTTGAGACGACGACGCGAGAGGAGGAAAATGGTGGCGTCGGCGAGTTGAGAGGGGCGGACGGACTATGAGGTTCGCATGCATGGATTACTGGAACTCAGAAGTCAGAGATTCAAATTTCAGAAGTGAGAAGCGGTGATTGGCTGAAACCTGAAAGGGCAAGCCTGATAATCGAAAATGCGAGCGTGCGCGAGACTGCGAGAGTTCGAGAATCGAGACGTGAGAGCAAGAAAGTCTGGACGCAGAAAGGAAAGTCGGGGCAAGTGGGGCTGGCTTGGCACTGGTACTCTGGCAGAGTTGAGTTGTGGGTTCGAGTTTACCTGAACCCAAAACCGAGAGTTGTTTAAATTCGGTCTAGGTTCGGGCTGAGAAATCGGGTTCGAGCTGAGAAATGCAGAGTTTCAGCACTACTCCCGAGCTGGCTCGGCGGGCCGAGTTTGGGCCAAACCCGGCCCAAGTTGCACCCCTACTCCCGAATCCCTCACACGGCCACAAAGCTATTGTGCGGGTTTCGTGCGGGTGAATTCCAGTTGGGTATTGCTTGGCAGCGATGCATGTGCATTGGGCGTCCACCTCGTCCCTACCTGCTCCCCAGCGAAAAATAGAAAAGTTTTAGGTGGCCCTGTTTCTGTCAGCAATCCTGGTTGACTTGTGACCGGATAGCAACCTGTCCGCACGGGGTTGGGCAGCCATGCGGCTGATCCGAGACCCAAATGGGTCGAAATCTTTAACATGATCTAAAATGTCGGGTAAGTCCGGACTCAACCATATAAATTTTTATTAAAAATATTAAATTAAATATTTTATTTTTAGATTGTATTTGAAAAGCAATAAACATTTTTTTGAGTGGGGAAGAGATAAAACTTTTATATGAAATTTTTTTTATAAATTAGGAAAAATAATATGATATGATAACGGTAATAAATAAGAGTGACATAAAAATGATTGAAAATTGAGAAATTTGTATTGGAAGAGGTAAAACAATGATTAAAAATAAAATAGTTATGAAGAATAAAAAATTTTAGGTTAAAAATTTTTATTTGAGAAGCTTTTGTGATATCTAAACATGCTTTTAATTTAAATCATGCATGACTTATTCTTAAATTTAATTTATTAATTACGATATTTAATATCCAATGTTTTTTTTTTATTGGAATATCCAATGTTTAAGTTCAACAACTAAATGACTTTGGTGTGTAATATTGTAAAAAAAAAATAGATATTTTACGTATGATATGCATTTTAAACTTGCATACAAGATATTACTTTTTTTCACTTATTTTACGGTTCAAATCAACCCAAATATATTTTTTATTTCTTGCTCAACTAATATAAATCTAACAATGTATTCACAGGAGACAATGCTCCTAAAAATGGAAGATACTCTTCCCTTAATCAAGATCGAATCCAAAATACCTAACACAAAAGCCGAGAACTTTACTAGTCGGGTTATGCTGGTGTTGGTCATACAACATGCTATTCTAAAATTAAAAGTATTACTTGCCTTTTTAATACATGTATCCAAAAAAATGTTTGAATAAGATGTGAATGATATGAGAATTTTATTCTCCGGACAATTTTTAAAATTTTCATATAACTTCTCATTTTACAATATAACTTTTTATATTTTGAACATTTTATACAGCCGAACAAGTGCCACAGAGAACCGGTCCTCACTCCCAGCACAGCCCATAGTCAAATAATCCCCGTCCTTCTGTCCGTACCGTGGCGTACGCAGTTTTATCGTTTTCTATGTTTTCCACGCGTTGAGGCATACGTTTGAACTTTGAAGACTTCCATTCAGCTAAGGACGGCAGACCTCTGCCGTGTCTGACGCGGTTTTGTCATTTTTCAACATTTCCCATGCGCTAATATAATCTTTGAAGACTTAGATTTAGCTTGGCGTGTTCACAGATCAGATTAGACAGGATAGAGTCTGATCAAAATATTAGGGTGTATTTAGTAATGAATAAAATTTTTAATGAAAAATTTTGGAGAGTAAAAGTTGTCAAATGATGTGATATGATAGGGGTAATGATGAATAGTAAAGATAATAAAGTTAAAATAGATAAGTTAGTTGTGTGGATAGTTGTGTAGAAATAATTGAAAAGTAGGGTAGTTGTATAGGAAAATGTAAAAAAATGATTAAAAAATATGATAGTTATAGAGAGCGAAAAGTTTTAGATTGAAAAGTTTTAATTTGACATTTTTTATCGATTGCCAAACACACCCTTAATCTATTAAAAATATCTCAACCATAGTCTATTTATTTACAAAGACTTGAAGGTCTATACTTCGAAAGACAATGATCTCGCAGGAAAAAGTCGGAGAGTATTTTTGCACGGGAAACAACGCGAAAATAGAATTAGGCAAGCAGTAGCAGAAAAATAAGAATTAAACAGCAGGAAGAAGACTCGGTGGGAGAAATAGCCACCGAATTTACATATATGTATATATATATTAGACTTTAATGGGTTAAATGGGTTGAATAGGTTAAATGGGTTAAATAGGGGACTAAATGGGTTGACGAGTTATAAAATCTCAACCCTAATCTGTTTATTTAATTAAATGATTAAATAGGTTAGCATATGATAAACCATTTATTTAAAAATCTCAACTTAAACCCATTTATTAATGGATTGGACGAGCAAATTGATGGGCGACCATGATCATTAACACCCTTAGATTCAACTATGGACAATGGACACGAAAAACTTAGGTTGGGAATGGATCATCAGTAATGCTCGAGGACTTTCGACCATTCATAGACGCATGTATAGGCTTAACATTTATTGGATCAAGACAGTTGCCTCACGGTTTTTACTAGCAAGCTTGGGAAAACCCAATTTACAAACAACAACAACTAAGCATGAATAACCGGATTGATCATACTAGTAGAAACCACACCAAACACAAAGAGATATAACTCTTATTCATGAGTGAAACTAGGGTATATCTTAACCCCGATCTTAGATAATTCTATTTATGAAACTTAAATCCCTAAGGTAACTTGACCGTATTTATAAAATTTAAATTCTAACTTTACTAATGCAAATCGGGTTCATTTTGAATTTCAAATTTATAAATTTTTATTTGATTTAAGAGTTACGAGTTTAAAATTAATATAAATATACAATAATAACAAACTATATAAAAAATTAATAATGCATGGCTTAACTTTTTTTAAAATATAGTAATATATAATATATTTCTAGAAGAAAATTTACCATTTCAAAATAAAATAAGGAAGAAATTTAATAAACTTAAATGTAAATGATATAAATATAAATATTAATTCAAATAAAAATAACATAATTTATCTATAATATAATTTTTTGAATAAGATCTATAATATAATTTTAATATGACAATCATGTATCTAAACATAATTAGAAATAATATAAAATACATAAATGCGAAAAAACTTTGTTCGAGTATTACGTATATAATATATTTTATTTAATAAAAATAAAAATCAGGCTCGAATTTCTTGAGTTTAGGTTTGTTAAAACCTCAATCCTAACTCTTTTTTCAAATCAAATCCTAAAAAGGCAAACGTTAAATGTACATTCTTTTGGTTTGTTGGGCTGGGTTAAGGCTTAACTCGTTCGAATTTGGACCCATGGGTCTTGTGCAACTAGAGGTTGGGCAATCTACAATTCTAATGATGACAGTTAGGATGACATTTGTGATTATAATAGTTACACACGGTGGAAGTGAAACGTTTCCTACTTCTCTCAAAAAAGAAAATATTTGGTTTGAGTCCACCAAGCTGATTTTGTGAAATTTATATCATTCGCGTTACTTGAAATGCTTTTTTATATATTATATATAAAATCATTTAAACAAACATGCATAAATGTATCAAACTTGATGTAAAAGTTATAATAAGTTTATATATATATATCGTAAAATGATTTTAATTTTATGATATATTTTGATCGTTTTTATGGTAAAAATTTTTATTTCCAAGTTAAATATGTTATATATTAAATATACTGGGTGGTTTAAATTTTTTTAAAAAATCAGCGTGTGGGCCCAAACCTGGCATTTCCAGGTTTGAGGGAAGTGGAAAACTTTTATACTCACTTATCTGCATATAGATGTCATTATTTCGTTTTCAAGGGAGAAGTGTGCGAATGAGTTCAGTGGAGTCATTTTCATGGGTTATTTGCAAAAATAATTGTATAAGTTTGTCTATTTATGATTTTAACTTCATGATTTCAATATTTATGAATATAACCTTTTAACTTCTAACGCTGTGCAAAATAACTCTTTGAGGTTACTTTTATTTTGAGAATGACAGTGAAGTGAACAGAAAATGTATGCAATTTAGGATATACATATAAAATGGTTTGATATAAATGCATTTGATATGGAGAATACATGCTCGCAAGATTATTTTTGCACAACAAAAAAAAATAGAAAGTTATATTTATAAATACTGAAACTACGAGATTAAGATCATAAATAGGCAAACTTATAATATTATTTTTGCAAAGAACCCCATCTTCAAGCTAGATTGCGTATAAACTTGGTCCATTTGTATCCTCAAACTTAAAATCAATAACGCATGCTTGAGAACAATAAAAAAAATTGCATGCTTGGGTGGGGTTACAATGCAAATGAGTGTATCGTTAAAGCCCCACGTTAAATAAATAGTTATTCTAGTACTGGCAGTCTGGCATGCATGGATATTGTACTGGGTTCCTAAAAAGTAAAAAACATACAGAAAATGGCATGATTCCCTTACTGTGGGGAAGAGAATAAGGGTCATGGTATAGGCCCCGTATGGGTTAGCCTGGGGTATGCATCTGATAGTAAAAAGGCGCACTTAAATTGAGATCCATCTCTTCATCAGGGAAAAAAAGAAAAAAAAGAAAAGAAAAAGAGGTCCATCCGTGGCTTAGGATGATCCAATTCCAATCGCTTTTGCTGTGGATACTGAAAACCGAAATGTTGACATAGCTCACTGATATCACTCCTGGCGAAATCACTGCAAAAGAAAAGGATACTTGAGAGCCTCCGCAACAAGCTTCTTGTCTTCAACTTTTATAAACATGATTTTACAGCATTGGCAAAAGAAACAGATTATTTAGAGTTTAGAAATCTAGTTGGACTTTCTAATTGCAAGGCAAACATCACAACGACAACAATAAATTCATGTGGTTTAATGTAACTAATTTTTTGACATCATACGACATATATCTGATCACATTACATATATTTTGGCTATATAGAGTACTCAACATATATTAATAGATTTGAGTGGATATAATAATATAAATAAGAGGGCAACTCTACCACATGAGCCCGTTCTACCCAAAATCACTATCTACTTTGGCAAGTTTTTCCCTAATTATTAATGATCCAAATGCATTAAGGACCCATTCGATATCAGGTGGAAAAAAATAGAAAAAATTCAAAAGAGAAAAAGTGATATGACATGATAGAAATAATGAATATGAGTAAGGAAGATGAATATAAATCGTGTGTTTGAGAAGGGATAAAACTTTTGAATGAAAATTTTTAGTATAAAAGTTCTTTAAATAAGAAAAAATGATATGATATAATAGAGGTAATGATGATGAGTAAAAATAACAAGGTTATTATTAGTTGTACTAATAATTTTATATAAATAATTGAAAAAGTAAGATAGTTATATAAGGAGATGTGAATAAATGATTAAAAATATGTTAATTATGGAGTGAGAAAAATTTTAGAATGAAGTCAACACGCTGGCAACTCCCATTTCCGCTGGTGATACGGACGAAAATTCGAATGACGATGCTCTCTCCTTAGTTTGGCGAGGGAGTGTATGCCATGTGCCCTCAGTAATTAGGGTAGTTTTACAGTTGTCCCCCTTGAGTGTGAGAGTATTTATAGAGTGTCTCTCCAGATAGTGAGAGTTGTGAAAGAGCCTAATACCAATTAAGGGTGTGTTTGGCAATTAACAAAAAATGTCAAGTCAAAACATTTCAATCTAAAACTTTTCACTCTCCATAACTACTCATTTTTTTATTGCAAATTGCCAAACTTGACAACTTTTGATTTAAAAGTTTTATATATAACCAAACGTTTTCGAATTAAATATATAGTTGTTTAGAAAAATATGAAAAATAATTGAAAAGCAGAGACAATAAAAAAGGATGGTTAAGCATTCATGATGTCAAATTATATAAAATGCATAGAAAAAGTAGTTTTTGCACATATAATTTGTAGATATCACTAGTCTTTTAAAATTATAATTATACTTACATAGTTTGTTTGAAATTGCAACTGTATCATGTCCGTTACCCCTATGCCATTGACACTTTAAAATTTTAATGGAATGGAAAAAATGCCCCTTTCCCCTAGGAACCGTAAAGGTTGGCAATAAAAAATGGAGTGTTTCTGGACTCGATGAAGGTCGAGGGTGGTCGGATATGCAATGCCGATCTTAGGTTTCTTTTTTTGATTTTGTATATCCTTTTGTAAATTGGATTGATTATGCCATGAATTTGAGGATTCTCATTATGTGATTATTGTAAACTATCTTCTAAAAATCTTTTTTGAATTTTCCCTAAATCTACTTTAAAACTCCCAATTTCTACCCACATGCCTACAATTTCGCGCCTATGCCATCTTCCTTATCATTGAATGCCTATTTTTGTTCTCGAAAGTTATCACCGACTATCGTCCCTGTCATCAAAAGCTTTGATGACCAACGTAGATCTGCCATCGAATTGTTGCCAAGGAGCAAAATCAAGCAGGCAGAGGCAGCACTGTGCTCATTTGCGATGGGGAAGAATATGATGCTCGCTGGTGTAGTGTAATTTATACATACGCGGATCGAACCTAGTGATTTTAACCGTTAATTTTCATGGTCTACCAAATTTTAAAGAGATCATATCCATAAGAGTTATGCTATTTAATTTACAAGATGCAATAGTACCATAAAGTCTAGATATTTGTGCTACATATTTTTAAAGTCGTTCATTCCACCTACGTCATAATTTCTTAGGAAAATAGTAAATTTATTTGTTTAGGGTTTGTTTGGCTATGAGTGTGCTTAGAAAATGATAAAACTTTTGAATAAAAAGTTTTAGTGTAAAAATTTTTAAAACGGAAGAAAATGATATGATATAATAAGGAAAATAATGAAGAGTAAAAAGAACAAAATTAAAATAGATAGATTAGTTGTATGGGTAGTTATGTAGAAATGATTGAAAAGTAGGATAGTTGTACAGGAAGATAAGAATAAATAATTAAAAAATAGGATGGTCATAGAGAATGAAAGGCTTTAGATTAAAAAGTTTTATGTTAAAAAGTTTTGGGGAAAAACAAACACCCCCTAATTGTATTATCATTATTTCTCATCATTTCTCATTTCATATCACATCATTTTCCATCATTTCAAAAACTTTTACCTAAAAAAATTTGTTTCTTCCAAAAATTTTATCACTTCCCAAACACACTCTTGGTTTAAAAAATTTTAATAACCAAACACCTGTTATATATATAACTTTTTAAATTAAAGGTCTGTTTGCTAACGAAAAAAACTTTAAGGCTTCTTAAAAACTTTTCAATGGTTGGGGGATAGTCGGGAAATGTGTTATTTCAAGGTTGTAAATCAACCTGGCCGTTCGTACTTGTGCGGGCAACCATTCCTTGGGAACTGATGCCCATGGAGATGAAGATTGAGGAAGAGAACAAAGCTTGCCCGTCCAAGCCTAGGGGTGCAACTCGGGCTCATGAAACTCGGGTTCACCTCAACCCCAACCCTAACCCTATTTGTAAAACTTCAACCCTAACCCTAACCCTAATTCTATTTGTAAACCTCAACTCTAACCCTATTTTTGAAATTCAGGCTCAGGTTGAGTTTCGGGTATTAATATGTCTTTGTTACTCATCCTATATATAATTTTTATCACAAACTTATTGTATAAAAAAGTTTAAAAAATAATTTATTATACGAAAGCAAGAAAAATTCAAATACCGCTTAAGAGTAGAAAGAAAGAAACCTATTTTGAGCCTTCTCTTTGCATCAAGTAGAATAATAGCTGTATTTTGGAGAACATAGAAGTACATCCGTTTTTCATTCTACAATTTAACACCAATATGACAACTATATACATCAATATTACCATCCAATTGTAAGATAAACCTTATCACATCAATTACAATAAAAGAACTCGTTCAAAAACCACAAAATATCAAGTTGAATAAGATTATATTAATTCAAGTATCAAACTCCAAATCACAACATCCAAGTTAACTCCAAGTGGACAACACAAGTCTTAAGTTTGAATAACCAAATTACAACAAACAGCACAACACAATAGAAATAAACATTTTTATCTTCAATCTGCGTCCTTGCTACTGTAGGTTTCTCAATTTATCCCTTGCTTTCATACTAGTTGTTTCATCAAATCATCAATTATTATTGGATATTTCATAACAAATGCTAAGACTATTCCTGAAAAAAACTTATATGAACTAAAATTAAAATGACATAAGGCGTATATTAATCCATTAAAAAAATTCAACTTTAAGGAGATTCTAAAGTTTTTATTAATTAAAGATTTGTATCAAATAAAGCTACAAAAATTATTCAATTTACTCAGCTACACCGTGTAGCGTGTACCTAGAATTTATTTCAAGATAAATGTTTCCTATAGGAAAACAACATAGTAATTTTTTTCTCATCATGTATATATGGCACCGACGAAATTTTAAAAAATACGTACTAATAGCACTTGTCTTTCGTTTCAAATCCACTTCCATTTTGGATAAAATAATTTCTCCTAGTCGTTGAATGATTGAATGGATTTGTATGACATTTTGATGCTCTTTATGAATAAAAAATCTTAGTGATTTTTATTTCCTATATGTAATTTTTACACCTTTCTCAGAAATTGGTGATGCGGAGTGGTGATTTGAACCGCAATGATTTTTCATATGATACTGGAAAAAATGATTATAATTGCGAAGTGGAAATATGAGATTATAGTATATTTAAACGAACAACAGATTGGGAATCCTACATCTAAACACGCTTACTACTAGCTCCAAATCGACATCCGAATCGAATCCATGAATCCCACTCCATTAGCGAGGACGAGGGACAGGAAAACGGTGAACGACAGCTACTGCCAATTTCATTTTCATGCACAATCTCCGCCCTTCCCTTCCGAATGCAGACAGTGGTCATTTTTTTATTTTTATTTTTAAGAAAAAAAGTCACTTGCGATTAACGTACGTGGCAGGCACCAGCAGTAGAGATTAACGTACGTGGAAGGCACCAGCAGCGAAAGGTCGGAGACTGAGCTCGACACCAGCAGCGGCGTTTTGGCAGAACGGCAGCAGCGTCGTTTTGGTGAACGGCGGAAATGCAGCGGGCAGCGGGGTCGTTTCGGCGAACCGCGAAAATGCAGAGGGTAGCGGTGTCATTTTGGCAGATCGTCTTCTTTCTTCTGTACGACGAAAGAAGGTGCAATACTGTGATTGAGTCTGCTCCCATATACCGATACCGGAAGATAGAAAGGAAAGGCTGGAAAGCTGGAAATGGCGCCGCGAATGGAAATAGGCTGGACTGGAAATGGCGACGCGAATGGAAACAGGCTAGAAAGCAGCCTGGCAGTGAGCCAGTGACAGTCGTCAGATAGTCAGAGATGGGACGGCAGCGGGCAGGCGGCTTAGACGTATAATAATAGAATATTAATATTTTTCAAATACAGGTTCGGGTTCACCTGAACTCGAAAGTAGCTTGAATTCGGTCCGGGTTCGGGTTCATAATTATAGAGTTTCAACACTGCTTCCACCCAGGTTCGGCGGGCCGGGTTCGAGCTGAACCCGGCCTAAGTTGCACCCCTATCCAAGCCTAACCCATCCCTCAGCAACTTAAGCTTCACTTCTTGTGGCATACAGTAGTTGATGCTTTTAGGATCATCGCGTACATAATCAAGCTGACTTCTTCCTACTAGATATGCCGCATGGCACACTCGACAATGTTGGAGACAATCACATCAAGCTATTGATCAGCGACCTGGCTGCCATTAAGACAGATCCAATAGCAAGATTTGAAACTGTCTGTTAGCTCTCTAGCAAAATCGGCATCCCATCAATCTACTGCTACTGCCCAACAGGTGAAGCAACCTTACTCTGCCTCCATAACTACCTCCCCCCAAAAGGGGTTCTTATTAGTGTAACATTGCCAATTACTTCCCACAGCATGTATGCTCTTAGTTGCACTTTCATTTTGAGCTTCACTTTTCAAAAAAAATAAAAGATAATAAGAGATTTTCAAATAAAAAATAGGCATGTTAGGTAAGTTTCTCCTTTCCGAGTTGAAAATTAACTTCTTCGACTCTATCTTTGCTTGGAAATCTATGGTGGTCGATTGCAAAATGAGTACTTTGTGGTGGGAAATGAATGCATAACTACTGATTCACCTGCAAGCATGTGATTGTATGGAATGGTCTAAAAAATGACCTCTTCATGCATGTTCCTTTTTATTAGTGCTATTGTTGTTTTCTTGTGCTGCTATTAATGCTACTATCGTAGCGCTGGTGTAAAGAAATCCATAAGTATGAGACTATGGCAGATGTAGATGCACTTGTACAACTTTTCCCTCATATTCACAACTGTCTTTTGAGCCTTTGTAGAAAATCCTTGATGAAGATGTATTTGTTTCCTAAGGCCTTTATAAAAATAGATTTTTCGTGGCCTACCTAAGCTCATTTTAGTCAATGGAGCTTGAGTAGAAGCATGTAGTTATATATCACGATAGCCATCCTTGACCTACGGGGGTTTATTTTCCATGGCCTACGTCTGCCTTAGGAAGACAACTGCTGTTGAGACCCCTTTCAAGTAACTGACGTTTTGTAACTGCTATTTTGCACTTTGAATGATCTATTTCAAGTAAATCGCATGGTGATCATATAGCAACAAACAATTGTATGTGGAATTAATAAATGGAATTTCTTATATGTAATAATCAATTTGGACTTGTTGTACCTAGATGGAAAATGACAATTTCTAATGATTAGATTTGAATCC
Source organism: Annona cherimola (assembly GCA_030490835.1). Taxonomy (NCBI): domain Eukaryota; kingdom Viridiplantae; phylum Streptophyta; class Magnoliopsida; order Magnoliales; family Annonaceae; genus Annona; species Annona cherimola. The sequence goes on along the minus strand of CM059973.1, from coordinate 58,861,530 downwards.
ATGCAAATGAAATAAACTCACAAATTTATTGGATCTATGTACAAAATAACTGTAAAAACCCACCTCTTTCTTTAGGCATCATCATCACAATTACAAGACTAGTTTATCCACTTTTGATGTATACGAAGAGAATCATGTACTGATTTGATATATAAACACACACACATACACAATTACACACCATAACATTGCTTAATTTTAAGTCTCCTTATTGTTCTTAGCCTCTTTAACAATTACCTAACTATGGATTCATTTTACAAATCTACATATCCACCCATTAGAAAATTGTGCAGAACAATTTTATGAGCGACATAGGGCGTTTGTAATTTTAGGTGGTGCCTTAGAAGGAGCCCGAGAGGAGGAACAAGAGAGGGCAGAGTTCACTAATCATTATGTAGCACTCCAATGTGAGTTATTTTTGCATTCTATGGTCCGTTGGGGGGAGGGTTGACGATACATATCACAGCTACAAATGAGTACATTCTCTTTCAATCAGTTATGTGACCTAGTGAAGAGCAAAGGAATTTTATGACCCACTAGATACATAACAATCGATGAACAAATGACCATTTTCTTATTCCCTTTAGCTCACAATGTACAAAATCGTGCTATTAGTATGTATTTTTGTAGATCTAGGGAAACGGTGTATCGTCATTTCCATAAATGTCTTCAACTAGTACTTAACCCATATGAAGATTACGTCTCCCTCAAGCAATGAGCCTTATCAAAAGATTATCTTTGACCCAACTCTAGCATCATATTTTCTAGTATGCTTATTTCATTTTCTCCTTTACAAAATAGGATTTCCATACCTTCTTGATCATACCCATTATTTACTAGGGATGCATTGGTGCTTTTGACGATACTAATATTGGTGCTTTGCCTCCATCTGAAAAGCACTAACATTTTTAAATAGGCATGGGAACCCAACACAGAATGTAATGGCAGCATGTAACTTCGATTTGCAGTTTACATATATATTAGCTGATTAGGTAGGTAGTGCACATGATGCTCTAGATCGGTCTAGTAATTGTTTAACAATTTCACAAGTAGTCTCTAATGCCTACATGTGCATTTTTATCTTCTTGAAATACCCTACCTACATGACAAATATGATCATTTGTCAGAAGCCATTATTTCTTAGTGGATGCTAGTTATGCACATGTGTCAGGTTTCATGACACTATACAAAGGGGTGTCCTATCACATGAGCAATTTTTTGCCTAACAAGAATCTAAGAAATAGTCAAGAGTTATTTAACTTTAGACATGCGAGATTGTGCTCAACTGTTGAAAGACTATTTGTTATATGGAAGAAGAGGTTCTCATGTTTGCAAGTCACAATGTCATATCCCCATAAGATTCAAGTTCAAATGGTAATTGCATGTGCCATTCTCCATAACTCCATAACCAATGTAGATGGTCTAGTACTACCTTGCCAAATAATTGAGAAATTATCCCTCGTCGAAGATGATGTGATCAATGAAAACTAAAAGAAGTAGAGCTGGAAGTTATGATTAGGGGTTATTTATAGAAGCCCAAAATTTGTTGAGGGAAAAATGAGATGAAGTAACATTTCGAATATGGGTGAATAGGTAATTGTTGTAGTTCTTTATGTTAGACTGCAATGTATAAGATCATCTATGTATGATTTGCCCCTTTAAGATGTGCTATGACACTTTTCGCTTTGTTAGCATGGTGTTAACGACTTTTGTCAATAACACTTGTGCCCCCATTGACTATAATTTATGTCATCCCTTGCTTATTCCTAATTTATTTATAGGTGGTAGACATGGATCACATTCACCGTGTGTTCATTGGGGAGATAACAACCTTACTTGGAGTCACCCTCAATCCTAGTTCAGTATCAGCCATCTTTGTTTAGAAGATGGACGGAGGCACAAGATAAAAAGTTGGTCAAAATACTATTATTGAACTTACATTTTCGAACTGTCAATGTCAATAAAATCAAGGATGTTGTTTATCAGACAATTGCAAAGGAACTAAGTAATATATTTGTAGTACCTATTAGCCATCAGAATGCTGAGAACAAGGTAGTGACCCTTAAAAAGACTTACGAAATGTACTGCAAAATACTGAACAAGACGAGAATAAGGTGGAATGTTAACTATTCTAGATTTATGAGGCCCAATCATGTGTAGGATGCACTTATTGCAGTATAAATCATATAAACATTTTATCTCATACTCACTTCATCAAACTCTATCTATCTTTTGATCGACTTAGTGAATGATCATCATTTGTGTAGCGCCCCAAGGCACAAGATGTCATAAGATTTACCTTACTTCAGGAATCAATTCATGGTAAATTATAAAATTTCACCCAATTTTTTTATTCCAAAAGTAAGCCAAGTTTATTCACACATCAAGGTTTATAATCCAAAACATTTTAAACATTTTACTAAACACAATTGAATTTTAGTCTCCAAGAAACTAGATAATGGATATAAGTCTCTTCTTGAGTTGTACTTATACCTACTTCATCATCCAGAGCCTGCAATGCTATATTTTAATTTAAAAAGACATGAGTATGTTACTTAGTAAGTAGGAACATAAAAAATAAGCTGCAAATCAGTTTAATAAAATTTGTATGCTTATAAATGCATTACATGAATCACAATCATCTTATTTGACTTTAGACGGTACTTAAAATACCTCTTAGTGCCACCCCTTAGAAGAACCTTATGTTACTAGACCCAGTTTTCCTAGAAATATCACCTCCCATTTAAGCCCCACAGAGTTATTCCATATATTATATTCACACCATATAATATGACAGGTCCATGTTATCATCAAATAAATTTGAAAATTCTATTTCAAGCATCATTCATTCATAAGCATTTTTACAACATTCTTTGTAATAAAATAATAGAAAATAATTATACAAAATGAGCAGAAAAGTTTAAAAATATTACCTACTTACCTTTCATAATGAATTTCGAAGAAAACTTTCCTCTTATGATTCTTTTCATTTTTCATCTTTCCTATAATTAGGATAGAAATATTAATTCTTAGGGTTCCTTTCCTTTTCATAAGGTTAGTATAAAAATTATTATTATTTATTAATTTTAAAAATTAAATTCCTGAATTATAGTTTGAACTCCAACTTAATTCACAGAAACTTAACAGTTTAATCCCTCAAATAAGAATAATCTTTTGAAAAGGAATTATATTATAAACATTTTGGTGTTTAAATTAAATAGTGATAATATTAAAAATAATTTAAAATTATTTGAACCTAACCTTAAAACTTTATCACTTTGTGATTCACATTGATCATTTTATAAATGACCATTTTATAAATATTATGTTTTATTAAATAATATTAATATTAATATTAAAATATTAAAATATAAGTGTCAGGTGATTTAAATCTTAGACCACATGGTTGACTAACATTTCTGCAATCCTTTAATTATTTTTGTAGTTTAAATTTAATTTACGTGTTATTAATTAATTATGTTTTTACCTTCTATCTCCATCTGTTTCATTCTCTCTTTTCCCTTCTCTCTTCCTTATCTTTAGCATCTCTCTTTCCTCTCTCTATCATCTCTTCTCTCTACCTCTTGTATTTTCTTTCTCTACCCTCTCTTCTTTCTCTCTTATCTTGCTCTTTACTCCCTTTCTTCTTTTTCTCATCCCTTCTCTCTACTTTCTCTCTTGCTCTGCTTACTTTTTTCATCTTTCTTTCCTCTCTCCTCTCTAATTTCTTTCTCTATCTCTCTCTCTCTCTCTCTCTCATTTCTTCTCCTTTCTCACTATTTTTTTGTCTCTCTCGTCTATTCCTTCTCTCATAAAGTATATTAATCTTAAACAATTCAAAACCTTATTGCGTTTCTATGGATTCGACCTAACTCATTATTATTCTATGTTATCTTCTGTATAGTATTAGCTTTAATGTGTTTTGATTAATTTAATTAAATTGAAAATTATAGTACTCTTAATGACAAGCACTTGGTTTACATCAATGGCTCACTCATGATGCTTTCAAATGATGCACCAGGTCTGAAATTCATTTTGACCACTTTACTTCCAATATTTTTATTTCTATATTTTCCTTCACAAAATCCATCATATTATATATGGATGAATTCTAAATTTCATATTCTTTTAATGATATATTTTTTGAAAATTTATCTAACCGTTAAATATATTTTAATGAATTAAATTAAAATTATTTTTATTTCTGACATAATTCAAAAATTAGGATATACTTTTACTACTTTCATATTTTTTTCATTTTAAGTCCGATTTAAATGATTCTTTTTAGGTTAGAAAGTAAACTTCAAGAGATTTCAAATGAAACTAGTTTTATATTATTCGGATTTATATACAATATTTTATGATTTTTGAAAGTAAGTTGTTATGTAGTTTTCTGCTACTTTGCTACTTTATCATAATTCTTGTAAAATTTTCAAAATTCTCTTTTCTTAATTTCTAAAAATTTTAAGAATTTTAAAAAATTCTAATTATCTTTCTTTCATTTAAATTCTTTTTTATATTTTTTATACGTTCATTACTTCTATAAATTTTATTTTGCTCTTTTATTTTGTTTTATTATAATTTCTTGTAATTTCTTCTACCTATTTTTTCTTACAATATTATTCATTCTTTTTAGTTTATTTTCTTGTTAGTTATGATGTTCTAAAAATATATTTTTTAAAATATTTTATAAATATGTTAATCTAGTTGTATTTAATCTATAAATCAAAATTTACCATTTTTGGATATATATATATATATATTTATTTTGAATTTTTAACTACAAGGGTATTTAAGTCAATTTAAATAATTTAAAATGATTTGAATACCCCCTATATTTAAAAAATCCAAAATAAATATATACATATTCAAAAATAGTAAAATAATGTTTATAGATTAAATATAACTAGATTAACATATTTATAAAAAATTTCAAAAAATATTTTTTTTGGACCAGTCCATAGTCACCAGATTTCAGACAATCTGAAATGATCGAACGATTTTCTTGTTAGTCTAAAGATAAAAACCATGAATTTCTTTAATCATGTACTTCATAAAGTTTTGTTTCTAATACATTTTAATAGTAATTAATTTAAATTTTAAGATAACTTAGAGATTAATTTACGCGACTATTACAACTTGACATTTGTCTATTATTTTTTGCAACAAGATAACAAGTATAGAAGACTAAAAAGGCCTCAACACTTAAGTTACAATGACTTACATGAGCTCTTTGGTGGTAATTGTGCCACCGGTGCATTTGCCATAAGTTTTGAAGATCCTCCTCATGTTATTCATCAAGATTGTGAGGTTGATGAATATAGGGAAGGTGTTAGTCTAGAAACATGTAGAGTGAGGAGCCTACCATTGGATCCTTTGGTGATTTTGCCAAACCAGGCTTATCTGGTACTCCAATAGGAGGTTCCTCTGGCAACTCACATGTATCATCACAAGCCTGTCGACCATCTCCTAACTTCGTCGGTCATGAAGCTATGAGAGGTGCTTGTAGATGGCCACAAACAGCAATGCAGCAGTTCGTAGGCATAATGCGAACCTACTTAAGTCAACCTGGCCATGTGACTCATACACATATTTGCGAAAAAAAGGGAAGAGGATTATCATAGCTTTCTTACATTGTTGGGGTCCATGGGATTGACTGATGATAAGTTTACAATTACTATTTATTACTTTAATAGGTGCTGCCATTTTGCATCACTCTTTGCACGTGCAGATGATCGTACTCAAGAAGTTATGTCAGATGGGATTAAACGAGGCTTTTGAGTTTTGCCACAGTTTTTGGACAAGTTCTTTCAGTACGTGATTGCAGTTGAACTTTATCTATCTTGGTTACTAGTTTTTTTTATCATGTGTGTTCAATTTGAGGATGTTTTACCTATGTGAATATACTAAGTGGAGTGGGATTTAATTTCCATGTTGCCATTATGATTGTGATTGTTGTAACATTCATGTTGTTGTCATGGACTTTGGTTGACGTATTCATTCATTTAATGTTCTTGTTGATTAATATATTCTAGGACTCTATGAAAAAGTTGATTAAATTTTTCATTGCTCTTATGTATGTGTTCATTTATATTTGTAACAGATAATATAACTGAGATAGTGCAAGGTTATTTTATATTCAAAAGTTGTGTCAGATTGTGAAATCCCGATCTGAGACATGTGTATAAAACTCTAGGGTTGTAAACCCTAGGTAATATATTTGGAAAATGTACATTCATGGGTATAAAATTATGTGGAAATAGAGGTTAAAATAATTATTTATGAAATTCGGATGAATAGTGCACATGAATAGTGCACGTGAATAGTAACCTTGAGATTAAGACACGTGATTAAGAGTTAATCACTTGGATTAACTTAATCACAAAAATATGAAAAGAAGATTTAATCACTACATGACAAAATAGCAATTCTTTTGGATATTTTAATCCAATTTTGGATTTTTTTGAAAAATTAAAGAAAAATTCATAATTTGCAATTCGAACTTCGGATTTCGATGAAATTTTTTATGGATGGTTAAAAATTCATGATGAACATGATGAATGGGATAAGATATGATGAAAATCACAAATCAAGGGTCAAGATAAAACGTCAAATGGAGATCAAAAAGTAACTTATCTTTTTCATTAAATTCCATTTGACTTTTTATTAAATTAAATAAATAAAAAATTAAAAAATTAAATGAAAAGCAGCAATGGCAGGGGCGTGAGCAGGGGGCAGTTGGGAATTTGATCAAAATCAATGGTCCATGATCATCATCATCATAAACCAACGGCTAGGATTTAATTTGCTTAAAATAAATAAATTTTAATAAATAAAAAATCTAAAAAAATAGGGCTGCCATAGGGGGCCTGGAGCATGCCTAGGGTGGGCTGCACAAGGCTCCATGCACCTTTTGAAATTGGAAAAAAATACATTTGCAATTTCACACCTTTAGCAAGGGGGGGTAAAATCCAAATTTATGAAACATCAAGCCCTATAAATAGGGGCCAAGGGGGGACGTCCAAAGGACAGAAAACCCAGCTCCATTTGAGCATTTTCCACCCCCACCACGTTTTAGCCTTGAGGAGAAAGAAGAGGAGAAAGTTAGAGAGAGAAAGTGTGAGAAAAAGAGGAATATCTCCACGTCGGGTAAGTGATTTCTTTTCAAATTTCTTTTAGATGTTAAGTAGGGTAAAATCATGCTTAGATAATTTCCAAGCATGAGAAAATAAATAAAATTATAATGCTTAATTGAAATTATGTCGAAACATCGAAAATTTGGAGTAAAGATAGAGCATTGAGGAAGATAGCATATGATATGTGTAAATAATGCTCCAAAATTGATAAATGATAATTTGGGATGAATTAATATGATAAATATGATGTTGGAATGATGATATATTAATTTCATGATTTTTGGAATTAAGGATTATGCTTAAGTGAATTTATGTTGATTTTTAGTATATGAAGAAAATGATTTATTTAGCCAAGTTAATGATGATAAATTCAAAATTCATGAATTTTTCCATGATATACTAAATATAAGCTATGTCATGGTATTTTTTATTTTTGGAACCCATGAACAGTAACCCATGTCGCTGCGAACAGTAACCTCGGATGAACAGTCATCGTGAACAGTAATTTGCTACAGTGCATGAACAGTAACTATGAACAGTAAACAACAGTGAAAATTGAGATTTATTTTTATATTTTATGAGAATATATGAATGAAATTTTTAAAGGATTTATGGATAAAAATCTATATAAGGAGGTAATGACCAAGTATTTATAAAGGGGTAACCTCTATAGAAATAAGGTAATTAATGATTATAAAGCCTGCATGGGAAGCAAACTAAGACATGGAATGATATAAATAAAATATCATTTTTCCTTGTATAGGAAAAGGTGGAGGACACAGACTGAGGAAGTAAGCAAGTTATATGCTTTCTAAAATATTTTTAAATGATTGCAAATTGTTTGCTCACATGTTTTATGAATTATATTTAAGGATGACCATTCCTATAATGGTTTACATGAAATGATTGTTAACTGCTTGTTAAATTACTTTCTAAATGATTCATAAAGTTTTATGGAGCATGTCATGCCGGCATATGTATGTATGAACATGGTGCACAAGGAAGAGACTTTGGTGGAGGTAGTAAGCGGATCAGAGGATCCCCCTTCACTATTGCCAAGTCGCAAGGGCTGTGTGCCAGCGGCGTCCTCCTAGAGGTTGGAGGCACAAGGAAAGTCATAAATGAATGAATGCATTGCATTCTCATGAAATGCATGAAAAAGTTTTTGTCCCATTTGTAATTGATCACTTGGTAAGTGTCTCCTACCAAATGGGGAGAAATGCATTTGAATGAAAGGAAAATATTTACTTGCCAAAGAAAAAGGCTTGCTTACTAAGTAATATTACTCATATGTGTTTTCAAAATGACAGACAGGCTATAGAGCTGACTCATAAAGGATGTCAGGTAGAAATGACCTGCAAATTTAATTGCAGTTCTATGTTCGAGTCCAAAGAGACAAATGTATGAAAACATGTTTTATTGATATTACAAACATGATTGTATTTATGTGAATTATTTCAATAAAGAAGATATGAATGATTTTGTGATGATATGGATAAAGTCCAATGATAATGAATGTATATCTATGTGATAAAAGAAAAAAAAAATTGGACGATATCCAATTAAGAACCTGCCGCGTGATCGGGGCAACAATCCTGACTCACATTTACCAATCAACAAGATCTTGAAGTAAGGACTATGTGGACGTCGTGGTTTGGGGTGCCATAGGTTTATACACATCTTGGTCAGAAGCACATGATCAAGTGAATGGATAAAAGGTGCTTGTTATCAAGCTTTTAAGGATCTTGCTACTGCTGAAGCTACTTGGATAGAATTTATTAGAATAGGAAAAGAGATAGAAGAAAATATAATTGATAAGATATGTGATTGTAAAGAATGCGGTAAGAGCACTAATATTGTAGTCATCAATGTTTGTGACTGTAAGGCATGTGGAAAACAAAAAATGGTGTAGTGTAAGCAGGTAAAGTTGGCTTCAAGTACAAGTTCTCCCTCATGTAGTTGTTTTGCTGAATTCTTGCTTACATGTTTGATGGAATAATTGAGATACATATTGGTATGCTATGTTGATTTTCTTGTATCGTTTAACCTGTTGGCACATTCTTCATTTTATTCATGTATTCGGAGAAAATCAGATCATATGACACTTACGCATCTATAAAAATTTGGATAAATTTATAGATAATTTTTATTAAATGCATATTTGCTAAAATGAAGGGAGGACATCAACATGATTCATGCAAAATTTCAAGCAAAAAATAAAATATATGTCATTCATGCTAAGTAAACCTTATACATACTCAAAAGAAATTAATTTAGATACGGACCACGCATGATGTTCAATTAAGTTATAGATACCTTCACTACTCCATTGGCAGCGAAGAATTCTCCATTCTAGTATGCCATATTTACATTCACTGATGATTTTTAAGATGCAATAAGTACATAATACTTAGTGAGTAATGATTTTATAAACACATATAAACAATCAATTATACTTGTGCATGTATGATTGGGTCATGAATACTTATGCATGCAACGCTCATATGACTTGTACCTTATTAGATGACACTTACCAAGTGATCATCTCCATACTAATCTAAAAAATGACGTCGTGAATGTTTTGATTCTTAATGACTCGGCAACATCAAGGAAGGACAATGGTCCTATTCAATAATCTTGATAATAGCCTACAGGAATTCTTGCCATTTGTATGCATGCATCTATCTTTCTATTTTCACATGTCTTGATATTAGATACTTAATCTTTCGTGTTATGATAATAAATTTTATGTACAAGAAAGACATTTAAAAATCATCATTTCAAAACACCCATAATCAATATGAAAGCATGAGTTCATGATCATTGCACATGGTTAAGTGCATTTAAAATATTACATTTGGCAAAAAAAATACATTTGAAAGTCATGTTACTGAAAGCATGTAGAAAATATACGTCATAAAACTTTTCTCAAACATTCGATAAATCTCAACTCATGTGTTTAAGCAAGATAAGAAATTGGGTTACCTCATGAAGCTTTTCAAAAGAGAATTTGATAGGTTTGCTTACCTTTTTGCTTACTCTTTTTTTAACCTCTCATTTCCCTTTCCTATCATAGATAATAGAATACATTCTAAGCATATATTAAATAATCATGCATTTTTATCTATCTTCTCTGTCATGTCTAGGCTACATGCTTTTCTTTTTAGTAGGTTTGGATATGAAACTCAACCCTATAAGACTTGAGCACTTGTTTACAAGTTCCCATATCCCTTTTACACTTGCATAACTCCTTGATCTCTTTTAAGAATTCCTAACTAGGAGATTCAACCTATTCAATACTTGTATTACTGCATGCACAACACTAATAGAGTCCACCATGCACATATTTAATTGGAATTATGATAATTTCATGAGAGTGTAAATGAATAACATTTATACATTTAAATAAACTATGCAACCATTCTTATTATTTGGATGTACTCAATTCATAAACAAAATAACTAGTTTAAAATCTCAACTAATCTACTAATTCCTTTACATCTTACTTTCTAGCTTCAAATGATATCTTATTTACACCTAAATCTTGATTTTTCGCATCTATATCTCGTTTCATTACCGCACTCCTATTTCATAACTCAAAACATGATCAAATTATTTGTTTATAAGCTATTTTTGTTTCAACATCAGTATTTATATGAACATTTCATAAAAAAGTAACATTGCTTCTTCCATCATTCCTATTTATATAAACTTGTCAAGGGCACTATATCGTTAATTTATAGCTTATACACGCTTGTGTATACCTAATTTTTCAGTTTAGGCCCCATTTCTCATGTCAATGCTTATAATCAAGTAGTTTAAGTCTTAAAACCAACCTATTTGATTTATTAGTTCAACAACCTTCCTTTAATATCATGAAATAGTGTGGATTTAATATTTATGAGGCTACTTATATAGATTCACTTATATAGCTTGATCTTAAGGTTCCATTTACTTTCATCTTCGAAATATATATAAGTATATATTATGAAATCTCTTATGACATGCTTAATACAACATGAGTGTGGCATTTTAAAATTACACTTAGCTATCAAGTCGTATTTTTGGCATCTATTTACTATTTTAGTTTTCTTTTAGTTCTTAAAATAGAAGAATTGCAACTAGATGCGTGACATCTATTTACTATTTTAGTTTTCTTTTAGTTCTTAAAATGGAAGAATTGCAACTAGTTGCACATAGGGGTGTTAACGGATCGGGTTGAACGGGTTGGAGCCTAATCCTAATCCTAACCCATTTAATATATCTCAACCCTAATCCGTTTATTAATCCATTTAAAAAAATTCAACCCTAACCCATTTAATAAACGGGTTAACGGGTTGTTAACGGGTTGTGTTTGTTACTAATTTTCATGCTAAAAATCTTCAATAAAATCTGTAAATTTAAATAAATTAAATAATTCGAAGCTAACATACCTGAATTTAATTTATTTTAGCTTGAAAACATCAGCGCCAATTTCAAGTTATCTCTTTAATGTCAATTCCTATTATAAATATTATATATATTATAATATATTATATTAAATGAGTTATACGGGTTGAACGGGTTGGACGAGTTAAATAAACGAGTTGGACGGGTTGACGGGTTGCGAAACCTCAACCCTAATCCGTTTATTTAATTAAACGGTTGAACGGGTTGGTGGATCATAACCCATTTATTCAAAAATCCCAACCCAAACCCATTTATTAACGGGTTAAACGAGCGGGTTAACGGGTTGACCATGACCATTAACACCCCTAGTTGCACATGTACATCATTAAAATTGAAGCTCATAACTTATATAATGAGTTAAATAGTTAACTTTACTCAAGTTATATGCCTTTGCAAATCACGTAATTATAAAACCAATGCATTATAATTGTTGAGTTAATTAAATAGACTTGTAACGCATTGTCATTGTTCACTTAGTTAAATAAACTTGTAATGTCATTTAAAGCTTGGATTCAGTTTCGATATGTTTCATCATCTTTAAAATTTTATTTTAAAGTTCTCGAACTTATATTTCTAGTTATACCAAATTATTACTCTTAAAATCTTTGCTTGAATAGTATCCATCTTCTTGGCAAAGCTCTTCGTAATATAAGGATCCAGAATTTTGTTCTGTATATTATCAAGAAGTTAACCCTATTATCACTACCCACTATCATGGCTAAAATTCTAGCTCTATACGTGAATCGAATATGAGTTTAATTAAATTTCCTTTTGAAAGCATCATAGTTCATAATTAAGAGCATAGATTTAAACATACACATTCACATTCATCCCGTATAGCTTTCAGCTAGATATATACAAATTAATGTCTACTTTAATTGTACATCCGATTTATTTAAGATAGATTCATAGGTTGTATCTTGTGCGTGAGAACAAAATTTTCTTTTCTATCCATCATATGGAACACTTGAAAACTCAAGTTTATCATCCGTAGACTTAAGATTCTATAATTTATAGGCCAAATTTCCTAGTATATATTTATATATGCCTACAATAGTAATATTATACTAACTTTGCATTTAAGAATTAAATTAGCAAATACAAAAATTCATAAATCCCCTCATCATCCAAATTTTCACAAATCAAGGCTTGAAACCATATAAATTTGTAACATACATTCTCAAAACATGATAAGTCACTTACGTTTCAAAAATTTAATGACCTGCAATATTTAAGTTCATGCAATTTCATAAAAATCATGCTTATACCCCATTTATGGTCATTTTCCATTACTAGGGTGTGAATAACATCTGTTGTATCTTAGGATCATTCATAGTCACCAATAAAATACATGATTCTTAGTTTAAATTCAACATATAACTCAGATTCATCCACATACATAACTTTGATCATACATTCTTGAATTTAGAGCTTAATAAATTAAAAAATTTCATCCTTTAGACTTGAAATCATATTAAATAATTTTGAAAAATTCATAAAACCAAAGAGCCCTATGAAAATTGAAACATTCAGCTTAGATTCAAGCCTACGTAAGGCTACCAATTATGTGTTCATATATTAGGGCTTTATTAATTCAAAATTCTCATTATTTAATTCTAGATTGACTTGTATAGTGTGAAAAAATCATAAAATGCAAAAGCCCCTTGAGAATCAAAGAATGCATGAACGAATCCCACAAAGTTTCACAAAAATCCTACTTGTTTCCCACCAATCATGGTCATCCCCTGTATATGAGCATGAATGGCTTCAATTGAATGATATAACTTGTGATTTTCTTAGTTAAACCGCTTAGATCTTACATTAATTTTTGCATGCATGGTTGAAAATGGCAAAAATCCTAAAATATCAATCATCTTCTTCCCCATTTTGGCTGTTAGCCACGAATCCAAGAGTTAAGGTTTAAACCCAACTAGGATTCCAACTTACGCATCTAAGACTTTTCTCTTAACTTGCTAGGAATCAAAATTAGAAAAATCTCTTACATGCATGTGAAAATCCCAAGGAGATTTGGGGAAAATTGCCCATACGTAGTTGTGGTTGAAGGCGATGGAGATAATGGTTTCCTTCTCCATTTTAGGCATTGATTAATGGCCGCTAGTTCCTGGTAATCTCCCTTCTCCACCTTTTCTTTTCCTCTCTCTCTCTCTCTCTCTCTCTCTCTCTCTCTCTCTCTCTCTCTCTCTCTCCTCTCTCTCTCTCTCTCTCTCTCTCTCTCTCTCTCTCGCATGAATGAGAGAAAAGGGGGAAGCCCCTTTGGCTTCTTTTTGATTGGGTGCTCTCCATGTGTAGGTGCACCATCCCATATTATTTTTTAAAAAAAATATATATATATATAATATACTAAATATTGTATTTCCCTCTATGGATCTTGCAAATTTTAATCTTAACCTTTATAAAATTTATTTCTAGTCATTTATATTCATTAAATAATTTAATTTTATTAAATTATTCAACATATTTATTAACTAAATCAATATTTTCTAATTAATTATTACACCCTGCATCTTGTCATTTATTCACAGTTTTTATAAAAATTTCTATAGTTATTACTCTTTATTGCCTATATTTTAGGCCATCGAAAATATATATGAGTGTCATTAATTAAATGGCCCAAAATATTTAATTAAACTTTCAATAATATGCCCTTAAGTTATTCTAGTTACTATTATTTTTCTGGATTTTATAATTTATTATGGGTTACGATGATTAATGAAGATTGTTGTGTTTATATAATATGATCCAAGGGTGATTTTATAATCCTATCCTTCTACTTTGATGATATCCTACTTGTAGGAAGTGATCTTGCATTTTTTATCGTCATTAAAGAATGGTTTCCCTCTAATTTTGAAATGAAGGACATGAGTGAAGTAAATTATATACTTGAAGTTAAAATCAAAAGAGATCATTCAAAAAAATTTCTTAGTCTTTCTTAAGAAATATATATATATTAATAAAGTGCTTGAATGATTCAACGTGCAAAGTTGCAAATCCATAGGCAACCTCATTGCAAGAGATTAATCATTGAGCCTTAAAATATTTTTTTAAGACTCTAGCTTAAAAGAGAGATGAAAAATGTTTTTTATGCCATTGTGGTTGAAAGCTTGATGTACGTTCTAATAGGTACAACGCCTTGACATTTGTTCATGTTGTTGGTCTAGTAAGCCGATATCAGTCAAATCCTAAACAAGCATATGGGCTAGTTGTTAAGAAGATGTTCAGATATCTTAGAGGCACTATGAACTACTTAGTTTTATACTAGGTACTTGATTTGTGCTTAATTAGATACTCAAATGCTGACTACGATAGAGACCTGGATGAGCAAAAATCAATATTAGGTTATTCTTTCTTGTGGATTAGTGACATTATCTCTTGGATTAGCAAGAAATAAACCTGTGGTCCTGTCAACCATGAAGGCTGAATTTGTCCCCACAGTTTAGCCGCAGTGGAAGAGGCGATTTGACTCAAAATGTTCTTTCATCATTTGGGAGTAATAGAGAATACAACTAGACCTGTAACCATATACCGAATAGTCAAATAGCTATTGCATATACAAAGGATCCCAAATATTATTATAGAACCATGCACGTTGATGTCAAATATGATTTATATTGGAATACCTAGAGATGTGTTTTTATCACATATAAAATCTTTAGAATTGCATGGATTATGATGCAATTTTTGAAACATTTATATGCATTTGTTATTTGCGAAATTGCTAACACGGATAGAAGATTAAACATGAAGTAATTAATCATACGTATGTCAACAAAGTCAGATATTGGTCCTCTCTTATGGGCAATCACCTTTGATGTTTTAAGAACATGCAAAGATGAGACAACTTAAGTTGTATAGATACTCTACATGAGTACAAAACTTAAGACATGTGTCGCTTTAATGAGAGAATCAACGTAAGGTCATATTATATTATATTTTAACTGCAGTGGAAGCCCCATGTTCCATTGGACTTTGTTAAAGTTAGGAATGAGACCTTAATTAACACCCAAAGAAGGTGAGTACTTTGAGGACTCCTGTTAGGTGCTTGAAAGTGATTAAATCAAGGCCTATATGGTGTTAAATAATTAATAACACACACTTATTGTTGGTTAGGAGTTGTTCCACTATCGCATGTGTTTCATACCATGGAAGCGAGTTGAATCCTTATTTTGAGATAATTTTTGTCTCCTCATTATGAAAGCCCTCGAAGCAAGAGATGCTTTATTTTATGTTATACGTGACTTTTAACTATATTTTGATATCATAGTCTAATGTTGCTACTTTAGTATGTTGCCTATAACTCATGAGTGTTACAGCTTCACATAACATGTTTAAGAAAGCAATTAGCCTATGATCAAGGGATATAAGTGCAAAAGAAAAAACTATTTTATTTTATATCACTTTCTTGTTTTCATTGGTCAACTAGTTATGTCTATTTATATAACTGGATTACGTGTTTAGATATAATTCTGATTATAATACAACAAAGAGAGTTAATTATAGCTTTTAGAGGAATTGAGTTTACTTAGATCGATGTAACAAAATGAGTTTGGGGCATAGTGAGATATCATTCTATTTCACGTTGTAGTTGCTATGTATTCCCAACAAGTGCATATGATCAAGCTCCCAAAATTGTAGGTTATACTTGCTAGTCAAATAACTTATTTGCCTGTATGGATAATTATAGAGTGGAGAATAGTGATGCAGCCTATCATATGCGAGTGATAGATATTAGAGTTTGCACTCATGTGACCTTTTATAGGATAAGGCCTATCCCATCTGGGAGGTATGCTCCACCTGAATTAGGATAACTATCTTAATGAGAGTTATCCTTTTAGATAACCAATCGAGAGGAATCTTCGGTGAAAGGATTCTTTAGGACAGTCCACCCCTTTCTATTATAAAAGAGACATCCCAGATCCTCTTTGAAGCACAACAAAAACCTTGAGCTCCCATTCCAAAATTGTAGATATTTAGGTGGCGAAAATTGTGTTTAATTTCTGATTTGTGATTCCAATCTGGTCGAGCGAGAAAGCTTGAGGTGCGACATTGATCCTACTTCCTTAACTTTACCAATATGGTCTCTTAAGAGGTAAGCCACCATTTATATAATTAGATTAATTTTTAATTTCTCCTAACAATAAATTTCCAAAGATCCATTCACAGCCACCACATCAGATACTATAAGCAATTCCCCCCTTGTAGATATTTTTTTTTCTGAAGGTGAATTAAGTAACATGTACATTGTTGCATGTATATTTACATGACACTACAATATGCCTCAACCTCTGGATTATATATACCGAATATCCAAGTAATGTATGCTTGGTTAAAACTACATAAGTTAACATTGCGACGGTCAAGTATGTGTATTGAATACTTTTATACAAACTATGTCCTAAGTATTAGAGATAAATAACTATTCATATAAATACACTGACTAGTTTATGTTGTAATTCATGTGCTAATTCTTGTGGACCGAAGTTGGTTGAAATAATATGTCATCTGCATAGCTTGATTCCTTACATTGTTGTGCGGGTTGCCTAATATTCTCACACGAATCATCTGCTATGTCGCAATAGATACAGGCCAACAACCTTCTACTATCTGCAATAATTTCTCTCGTTGTTAGAGGTATCTTAGGCAAGATAAAAAATAGTTCATAAATAAATTTAATGAATCCAATACTATTTACATAGACCACTATTGTGCCAAAAATAATTTTTATACCTCTATCTGATCTGACCATATACTAGAGATCTACTATTATAGTATGTTACATTGCACGTGTAGAATATCCCACAGTCAAATTTCCAAAACAGAGTAATGTACTACATATAAAACACTTAATTCAACATAAAAACTAATAAGCTCAGCAACCAGGTCAAGCAAGAAGATATCAATAACAATCATTTCACATTTATGTATTAAAAATATATGTAAAAGTTTTTTCCACAATCATTTCCAAATCCATGAACTCAATGGTTCAATATGATGAATTACATCTCTAGCTCCATCCATGTAATAACAGTCAAGTGCAAAAGAAAAGATTTAATGCAGGTCGAGCAAAACAAAAGCTCAATCCAAATGCCGCATTAGAAATTCAAATAATTAGGTTTTCAACAAGGATCATATGTGAAAATTCATGCTGAATTGTTCATTGTAAAAATAATGATTTTCAATAAGAAATCTAAATAATTGACATGCAACTTGTTTTTCCAACCAAACAACTTCAACTAGCAGTACATTAGAGTACTCATGGATTGGCCTATAGTGGTAGATCAATCGCAAAGACATGCTCATACAAGGAGAAGTCTTTAAGGTGCTCAATGCTCATGAACAAACTAGTCAAAGCAAAAAATCTATAACAATAAATTCAAAATTTATGTTGTATATATGTCCTTCTAATCATACTATAGTGATTAGGCAAAAAATATTGATAAGAAGATGTTTTAGATCTTTCAAAATAGTTATGGGTACAATCAATTTCAAGCCAATAGAAAAGAATTAGATGCAACATGTATAAACTTGAATTAACTTAAAATATTTTATGTAGATTCCTTTAAAGGAAAAAATGCCCTTCCATGGTAGTAATTAAAATATAATAAATATTTGAATCATATTATAAAGGAACAAAGGTCCAATTTTATATGGAGAATGCAAAGTATTAGATTCCTTGTTATGCATTTTATATGTACTAGACGAGGCACAAAGAAGTTATCCCGTCCAGAATTAGAAAGCCTTAGCGAGTCCGTATAATATATGCTATTGTCTCGTGTTTATGCATAGACAATCTAATGGTCTTTATGATAAATTAGTATGAGGACCTAAAGAAAAACGAAAGTAAGAGTGAGTGACATGAATATTAACTGCAGATGAGCATGACATGATCAAATTTAGAAGTGATGGTATTCTTTAGTAAAGAAACTTAGCTAGCAGTTAGCGGATGCAATGTGTTTACTTCATCCTTCAATATACCAATTGGGACATTATCATCTCCAAGCATATAACTCAAAGAAAATAGGAGCATTATCATGCATCAAAATGAACATATAATGTGAGTTTAAAGATGCTTAAAATATATTACTGTAAAGAAGTTCTGTACGCTCTATTGATGTATCATAACTCTTGAGATTTTATAGTATCATAGCAGTGGACTAGCCTCTTTCTTTGCCTATTTATGGATTAGCAAACTTCTCTATGCATCAAAAACTTAAATAAAATTCATGTTATGATCACTAAAACACTACTTAGATGGGTTAGAATAGAAAATAACTTACATGGATTGAAACCATTTTTGTCAAAATCGAATCGGTTAATGAACCGATCAAGGAACTGGTTTTGGTTCAACTGGTTTTGAAAACTGGATTGAATCGGGGTGTTAGTAATTTCTAGAACATATATGATAAATTGCTAAAATTAAAGCTTGAAAAGAATGCAAAAATTAAATGAGATTTGCTAGTGTTTTGAGCCAAAGAAAGTGTAGAATTTGGACTTGTGAATATAGTAGATTGCCTAGATGACATTTTCCAAACCTACAAAATTTAATTTTTATTTTCATAAATCATAAACCAAAGTTATATTATATCAAATACTAATTTTCTTTGGAATAATTTACACATGGATTATATATTAAAATGAAATGAGGTAACAAACATAAGCCAAAAGACTAATTGATGCACACTAGCAACATTAACGAATTATGGTGACCTACAATAATGAATTTAAAATGAAATATAATTATAATTCCCAAAAGCATGCCACACGGATGCTTCATCTCTTTAAAGTAATAACCCAAGCCCTTTTATATTTTTTTATTATGGTCCAAGTGCGAGGAGACTAGAGAATTTGTGAGTTTTAATTTATTTATTTTGTCTCCTGTACATAAGGCTTTTGGGATTATTGCTGCCATTGCAACACTCTGATCTTGGTATTATTGCGGTAGAAAATTGTCACATTTCTTCAATTTAAGAAGAAAAGCAAGACTGCATTTATCAAAGTAGGTGCATGTCGGTATTAAGCCCATCAAGCATGCAATAGGTTAAATATTAGAAAATTTATCTAGAACCTAGAACCGAAACAGGGACAAAGTTAGGGAAGATGAGAGAAATGCCTACCTCGCTCCATGGGGGCGGAGGGCGAAGCTATGGAGATGAAGCTGAGTCGTTGAGCTTGAAGACAACCAAATAGGGAGATAATGAAAGAAATAGAGAAGAAGGAATAAACTCCGATGATGACAATGAAGCTTGGGTGATGCGGCCGGGCAAACAACACTTGTTGCAAGAGAACCAACCCATGGGAAGCGTTTCCCCCGTTTTTCTGAGAGGAAGCTGCATCTTCACCGTTAATTCTCAGTTGATGGCTGAGATTAAAAGGGGCATTTTCGGTAAGTGAAAATTTAAGATTAGGCATCGGTTAATCGCGACTCACAGACTCGCATCTCTTCCCCCTTTTTCGCATTCTGCCTCACGAGGATCTCATTTTAGGTATTCTCCCGTCTCCCTATCCTGCCGGTGCGCTGCCTCTGCCCGTCTCTGCCCGTCTCCCTCTCGTGCGCCGGTCTCTGCCCGTCTCCCTCTCCTGCCGGCGGACGCCCTCCCTCTCGTGCGCCGGTCTCTGCCCGTGTCCCTCTCGTGCGCCGGTCTCTGCCCGTCTCCCTCTCCTGCCGGCGCACGCTGCCCGTCTCCCTCTCCTGCCGGCGCACGCTGCCCGTCTCTGCCCAGCTAAGGTTTTCTCGTTGCCCGTCTCTCTCTCCTGCCAGCACTCGCGTTTGAACGGGGTATTTTTCTTTGATCGGCGCTCGCGGCGTTCTCCTCTTCAGGTAGGGTTTCTCTTCTAGTCCCATCTCCCTTTCCTGTAGTGTCAGATTTGCTGTTCGAATCATCCAGGCTATCCTGTCTGTGCACCTCCCTTTTCTTATGGTGTCATTTCCAAGTCTAATGCTGCATCTGGAAGTTCTCAACAGTCCCCATCTAGTCCAACTGCTTCTCAGGTTTTTAATTTTTTTTTATTTTTCGTGAACACATGTTTATAATCTGTGCTTAAATTTTTTTAGCAAGAAGATTTATCTGATGTAATACATTCAACTTTCTTTTATGTTTCTGTATTCTTGATCTGTCTAATGCTGCAAATTTGAACTTCCTTTGATGCCATCTGTAAAGCTGCTGGCAATCACCTTTTTTTAAAAACAAATTTTAATAGAACGAATTTATTCAATGAAGAAGAAGGTTGATCCAATTTTCAACAAGTAGATGAAGCAATCGAGTGGATATCAAGATTCGAAATCTTCTTTTTATTCTAAACTAGTCAATTATAAGTTTATTTGCTTCTTTCTAAGTGGAAAAAAAATAAGTTATATTGATTATCATATTTGTCTATTGAGTATATAAGTTATAGTGTTACTATTTTCCCATTGCATGCCCAAATAAGTATCAAATCATACTAAAATATTCAGATATTAAAAAATTTAAACGTCTATTTCATATATAAACAAATTTAAATTATCTCACAAAAGTAAAAATTGAAAAAATGCACATCATATCCATTACCATATATTCGATCTTGGTCATGTATTGGAAACAGAATTATTTTTTATGGATTATACAATGCAAGGATGACCAAAATGATTAATTTAATATATTCTTAATACATTTTAAGAATTGATGTATTTTGCAGAGTTTGATATTTAATAGGCTGAATGTTAAGAAAATAGCATTTTCATGACTTTCTTCACTTAAAAAGCTAAATATGTGACAGATATTTATTAAATTAACTGTATACAAAATAAAACAACATTAAATAATTTTTTTAATCTTGATTATATATTTGATATTTCTTGGATAAAAAGGAATATTAGATTCAACTTAAGTATGTCTCAAAGCTAACTTACCTGCCACTTAAACCTCTTACTTTTACTTTTAAGTCTTACATGCCGTGTCCACCAAAAGCTCATGACATAGCTTATAATGGGCAATTAACAACATTGTTTTGTGTCTTTAGGAGCATCAATATCTTACTTTGGCTTGTTATTAGGGGATCTGAACTCACGTCATTCGTATGGAGTTGACACTCAATCATCAACCTCTTTTAAAATT
This sequence comes from Annona cherimola, assembly GCA_030490835.1. Classification (NCBI taxonomy): domain Eukaryota; kingdom Viridiplantae; phylum Streptophyta; class Magnoliopsida; order Magnoliales; family Annonaceae; genus Annona; species Annona cherimola. The sequence goes on along the minus strand of CM059973.1, from coordinate 58,839,836 downwards.
GATTTCCAAACTAGTTTCTTTCGCCACTTGAACTACTTGGTAGTGAATTGATTTTAAAATTAATTTACTGGCGACCTATGTTATCGTGGAACCTGCAACTTGTTGCTTCCATTATTTTTTTAAAAATAAAAAAACTAAACCAGTTACAATATTCATCAATATGTATTTGTTTTTTTCAAAAATTTGATATTCTGGAAAACTTTATATGTTGTATGAATTTTAATAGTTATATATTCAGTCTGCATGATATTCAATTTTTAAACCGTATAAGTTTTAGATTGAAGTGATTTTTGGAATCATGGGTATTAAATATTAACGTATGTTGTGATTGGTTAGGATTTAGATGATATATTTCTAACAAATGGTTGCATGGAATCATGGACCCATTAATGCAAGACTGAGAGTTGGTATTGTGTACCCTAATGGAGTGGTCTGAACTTAATAGTTGTGAGAGGTGCCTTTTGGGCTAAAAAAACTAGTTCAAAGGGACAAAGCCATGCTGTTACACAAATTAACATCTGCTGTATTTTGTATACTTCCTGTGGAAACTTGGATTTGGTTTGCTGTAGGGGGTTCTATCAATGACTAAAAAGTGTAACTTGTAGAATGCTGGACTCTAACTAGTATTCAAAGTGGTGGAGGATCTGCATTGGAAAAAGAGGGATATTGGTTGTAAGATATCTAATTAAACCATAACTAGAATTGAGGTCAGATCTCCTTCAAATAAAAAGATATCAAACATATTGAGTTTTCTGTTCTAATTTCTGAAATTTTTTTGTATTCGATGCAGATGATTGTATTTGTATTCTGGAAATTTATGAAAAAATTTTATCTTCGATCTTGGAATCCTTTAATTGTCTTCCTTTGAGGAAGAAGCTAACATAGGCGCTATTTGGCTGGGTGGTTTGAAAACCACACAGCACTGCTTTTTGAAAAAGCTTGAGTTTCATGCTTTTACTTTCTGCACGTATGACCATTTTTTTGCTGGTTAAAGTGAGAAAATTTCAGATGAAATTTAAAGCAGGACTGAACATCCACAAAATGCAGAAGGATATACACCCTTTGTTCCTTGAAAACACACTGCCAAACAGCCCATGATCAACTTGAATTGGGGGCAGCTAGTCGGGATTTTAGTGAAACACTTGATTTGTTATCTGACATCTACTTTTTGCAAAAAAGACCTATTCAAGTGGATAATTTTTTCCATAAAAAAAGTGCAGAATTTTTGTCAAACAACAATGAGCCTAGGACACTATTCAATCAAATGAATTTTTTTCCCTTTTGAATTTCTAGCAATCAGATCATTTTAATGAAAATAATGCTCAAATATAAAAACTCGACTTATCAGAATGATGCCTTTTCAAATAATTTTTTTTTTGAAGTATTGTTCTCTGTTTCTTCACAATGACATGTTATTTTTAGTTTGTAAACAATGAAATTTCGTTTCCTTTTTCCACCAAGCAGAAACAGTAAGAATAATTACTTATCTATTTTTCATCGCTGGCTAAAAGGAAATATAGTGATAATGTGCTTCAATTGCATGCTTCTTGGCAGATCCATACTTGGAGGACATGGGAGGATGATGCTCACAGGGATCAGGACAATGTTTTAACTGGTAAGGTTCCTCATACGAATATATATGCGCTGTTCTAATGAAAATCTTGTTATCCATTTTTTTTTGGTTTTCCTAGTACATGATTAATCCATCCCCTTACAAGTTAAAACAAACATGAACGCTAGTGACAGGCTTCACAGTGTAAATGATCACATGAGATGAAATTAATATCAAACTTCTTTTAAGGGCATCTTATTGATGCACGCTGATTATTTTGAATGGTTGCTTTCTTTCTATGTTGTGGTGCCACAATCATTCCCAAACTGTGTTACACAAGGTTGATTTTTTTCAATTACTTGCAAGATGGATGAATATATTGATAATACTATATTACCATTGAGAAAAGTTGGTTATTTTTAGTGGCAATAACATATTAGATAATATGAACATCAGAAACTCTGGTTGATCTGTTTGTGGTGAAAAGATGGACGAATGATGCGTAAGAATGAATTATGGCTATTTGAAAAGGGTTCACAGTAACATTTCATTAGCTGGCTATTATATTAAATATTTCCTTTCCGTATGCTTATTTGTTTGTTGTTACCGCATTTTAGTACTAGGACCTGTACAAAACATCATAATCAATGAATTCTTCTGCTGACAAGTTATTGTCATTTGCCTATTCATTTGAACTACTGTGACAGAAATCACTAGAGCCAAGACATTGAAGGGGCAGTCTACATTTGACAAATTCCACACGTCAAATTCTTGGAGCAGTAATAGATTTCTTGTTTGGCTGGTTGGTATTCACTTTGTTTTCCTTCTGGTGCTACTAGTTGTTTACCTCTGTCGTAATTTTGTCTCTATCAGTGCTTGATGGAATCTCTTGCAGCTAGTTGTCACTTGTGCAGTGTAGCCATTTCATCGACAAGTAGTTTCTTCTATCTTGTTATTCATTTTATTTTCAGTTGAGACTAAACAACAGCCAGCTGGCAATTAGTTGTCAAGTTTTTGAGTCGTCCAAAGAGGACTGAGCCTTGATGCAGGTTCTGGCATTTCAATGTTTGGATGATTCCTTCCAGAGAGATCTCCTTTGAGTTTTTGTGACATCAGATGCTCTCATGTATGTGTGTGTCAGTAAGAAAATCTTCTGCCATAATCGTAGCATTCTATGATGTGGGTGCATGTGTCTCCAAATAGTTCTTCTAGTTCTCATTGGCATGTGCATTCATTCAGAGATTCCAACAAACATCCATTTGGCATGCCCAAGTGTTCCAGTTTAAGATAAGTAAATGTAATGAAGGTAGCAAGGGTAGTTGCATTCCAATTTGCATATTTGAGTCAGCATGGGATGGACCCATTGGTGGAGGAAATGATTTTCTGTCTTTGTTTACACAATTTACATTATGGAAAATCTGGTAATTTTTTGGACAATGACTTGACAAGCTGAGTCAGCCTACGCTGTTTGTCTTCAACACATAAACCATGTTGTCTGCCTCAGGAGCATTTGTTTGTTGGACAATCTATCGCAGGCCTAAGGATGGGCTGCCTGTATATCTTGTTAATATGTTCACAAAACAAAAATGCTGAATGTGCGTCATCCGTGATTAAAATAGGAAATCTTTGAAGAAAAATCATTGACAGTTACTATTCTGCTATGTAATAATAATTCCATGTGCCAAATGTGTATTGCTTAAGATAGGTATTAATAACTTCGTTGAGATATTCAATGTCATGGCTAATTTTTCGTGATGTTTGCTCATTGAAATTTTTGATAGAACAGTAGAACCATATGTATATTCAATTTGTCTTTGTAATCATGATGCCGAATTTTTATTGATCATGTGCTGATGGCATATCTCAGACATACATTCCCTCCCTACATGAAATGTAAATTCTCTTTGATTTTTAATTTTTAATTTTTTTTTTGTGTTTGTTTTTCTGCTTCTTGTTTATGACTGTGTACTTCTTTGGCTTCGTAATTTTTGCAGCATAGGTTCGTAAGTTTAAAGATCAATTAAGAGAACTGGAGGGTTAATTGGTTATACCTGTGGCAGGTATGACTGCACCAGATTGGTGGAGATGTGTACAAGACACATTTTTCTTAATTTTCAAGATTTCTTGTTGCGCAATAGCGGATTTGGTTGGTGTTGATCATGACTCATTTTTCTTAATCATTCTACGTAATTATCCATACAATTAACATTTCGCTTTTCACTTTATTCTCCCTTTTTTAAAATTTTCATATCAGTTGATATAATGCACTATTCGTAAATAATTTGATAATTTTATGATATGCATACATCTCCCAGATCTGTTCGGGTAAATGCCTAAGTGGGCATGCCAATTAAGATACTTGAATTTTTTGGGCTATTTTATTAAATATTCGATTAGATTTGTAGCATTATGTAATTCGTTCACTTTTTCCTAAAACTCTGTAATTTGAAAATCAAAATTTAATTAAAATTCAGCTTGCCTATATTAAATAACGATCCCAAAAATGTGTCCACAAGTAAATTTGAAGTTTTTGTAATCAGTTGGAGCCTTGGAGCAAGCGACGAACTCTTAAAGCGAAACGAATGAACGGACCGAAAAAACAAACAGACAATTTGCAACTAAAACACCGGCTATATACCAACCGCGGCTAGCGCGGTTGGTCGTCGACAGCGGCGCAGAAATGCGCTTTGCTGTCGACGTGGGTTCGAATCCCGTGTGGGATATTCGGCCCAAAAATAGCGTGGGAGCTTGTGGTCTCCCGGGTGAGGGGGTGTGAGAGCTTGTGGTCTCTCTGTTGGCTGTTGGAAGTTGTATCTTCCAGTTTATTTCGTGAAGTTGTGTCTTCAAGATTTCTTTGGGATGTTATTCTGTCCCCGAATTTGTAAGAATGTCTCAGATCTTCAGGTATAATATGTATTGAGATGGATGTAATTAATACCAATCAAAAAAAAAAAAAAAAAAAAAAAAAAAAAAAAAAAAAACACCGGCTATATATCTGGTTGTACGCAAAATACGACATCTTCGGTGCAATCTTCTGTGTATAAGTATATTTCTCAAATCTGTTTCGATAGATCCCTCCATAGGCATGTCAGCTAAGTTTTAGTGAATTAATCATATTTTTTTAATAACCATTTAATGGAAATTTCTGGTCTTTTCTAATTTGTGTATTTTGGGCATTAATTACCTAATTTGGCTAGATATACAGGCAGAAAAAGTATTGCCTAATATACAATAAATAAGAAATGAAAACGTGTGTGCAAAAGTGAGTTTAGGATTAATTAAGTCATTTGCCGCATTGGAGTGAACCATAGACAGATACATGACGGGTTGTTGCCTTGGTCAAAATTGAATTTCCAATTTTGACCAGAATTGCTCAGAAACGTGGAATATGGGCAATACGGCAGCATAACTTTTGAAAAACAAATGTTTTTCACTACCGTATCTATTTCTAGCAAATTATGAAATAAACAAATATCAGTCGAAAATTTACATGAGGTATAGCACAAGGGTACATTTTTAGAGGTGTTATATAATAAAAAATTTTGTATAAATTTTATATTCAACAAAAATTTTAATTAGATTATTTGTCCACGTTGAGTTAATTTGGAGTAAATACATTTGTATTACTAGTTTAATTTAATAGATAATGGTAACCGAAAATTGCCATTATTATATTCTTTGTAATATAAACTGTAATAACATTATTATATAATTTGGAAAAATTTTATTATTATATGTGTCCCAAGGGCCATAAAAAAACTCATATTTAATTTTATTATTATATGTGTCCCGCAGGCGATGAAAATAAATATTTTAATTTTAAAAGAATATATATGTGTCCCGCGGGCTTCCAAAAATGAATATTTTATTTTCTTAAAATATATATATATATCCCACGGGCCACAAAAAATATATGTTTTGCTTTTTTAGAATATATAAACGTTCCACGGGCTTCCAAAAATGAATGTTTTTTTTAAAAAATATATATATATCACACTATTGTAATGTGATATCACAAATGCGTATTAACTAGATATTAACTAAATTAATTTAGTTAATCAAAAATACAATATCGAAATAAAGAAGTATGTAGATGCAAATTACATTAACCAAAATAATTATTTCTATCTAGTTTAAAAATATATTTGTTCATCAATTTAAAATATTTAGCTTTTAAATTAAGCTAATTGTGTGTATTTGACAAATTATATATTTTTAATTAGAGCAATATATATTTATTAAAATTTTATTTTATTTCATTTAAACTAGAATTTATTTCTAACAACATCTTCATATATTTAAATAATTTTTATTTTATTTAATTCAAAATAAGGTTTGCATATTTCTAAAATGAATTACTTAGTATATATCTTTTGCCGAATACATAAATTTATATAGATTATTGTTTAAAATATTCAAAATAGATGTGCGAAAAATATAAATATAAAAAATTACAAATCTATTATATGTAAGACTAAATAATAAGATAACAAAATATTAAGAAATTCAAGTAAATATTTTATTTTATTTTATTTAATATTTTCTACCTACGTAAATTTTTATTAAATAAATTTTATGCAGCCACTTTTATGAGCAATAACGCAATCCAATGCCATAAAATTTTGTCATTTTTTTATCTTGAGTTTGAGAGAAGCTGACATGAGTAGATATAATTTTAATTCAAAAATAAAAGTATAAATAATTATATAGATAATATTTCTATAAGATTCTCGGAATCATTCTCCAAATGCTCATTTTAAAAAAATCAATACGAAAATTAAATACATTTTAAAAAGGTCAAATTTTATGTGTGAATATATGTTTTAAATTGTACATTTATATGATATAATCATTGAATCTATGACTTGTATATGTTTTAAATTATACGTTTACATGATATATTAATTGTTACTAATTTTTGAAAAATAAGTTTCAATCATTAATATATTTTCAAATTGTATTTAATGAATATTTTGTTTTGATAAAAATATATACGCGTCCCGTGAGCATCCAAAAATGAATATAATATTTTATAAAAATATCTACGTGTCCCGCGGGCGTCCAAAAATGAATATATTATTTTTTAAAAATATATAAATGTCCCACGGGCCACAAAAAATGCATATTTTGTTTTGATAAAAATATATAAGCGTCCCGTGGGCGTCCAAAAATAAATATAATGTTTTATAAAAATTCCTACGTGTCCCGCGGACATCCAAAAATGAATATATTATTTTTTAAAAATATATAAATGTCCCACGGGCCACAAAAAATGAATATTTTGTTTTGATAAAAATATATACGCATCCCGTGGGCGTCGAAAAATGAATATAATATTTTATTTTATAAAAATATATGTGTCCCGCAGGCTTCAAAAAATAAATATGTTATTTTAAAAAAAATATATATGTGTCCCGCGGGCGTCCAAAAATAAATATTTTATTTTCTTAAAATATATATGTATCCCACGGGCCACTAAAAATATACGCCCCACGGGCGTTCATAAATGATTTGTTTTATTTTCTAAAATAAATCCGCGAGTTTAAATAAAAAACGAATATTTGATTTCTACAAATATTTTGTTTTATAAAGAAAATTTACATGAGATATAACACAAGCGATAATTTTTAGAGGTGTTAACATAAAATTTTGTATAAATTTTATATTCAACATTTCTCTTTTAGATAAATTATTAGTCCACATTAAGTTCATTTGGAGTAAATAAATTTGGATTTTTTTGTTTAACTTAATTAATAATAGTAACAAAAAATTACAATTATTATATTTTTGTAATATAATTTGTAATAATATTATTATAGTCTCATTATATATGTAATTACAAAATATAATTTGTAAATAATTTTCATTATAAAATTACTATTAAACGTAGTTATTTACTCAATTGATTATTTAACTAATCCCAAAAAGAAACATATATTTATATATTAAATATAAATTACAGTTATATATAATTTCTTACAATTTTAGTTTTATAGCGGCATAAATAATAATTTTTATAATTTTATATATTTATGTAAATTTTAATTTTAATTATTTTTCATTAGTTAATATTTTTAATTATTATTTATTTAGTTTTAAAATTATTGAAAGGTTTCCATAGTTATGAAATGAATTATTAATTATATAACTTGTGCCAAATACACAAATTAGATAAAATATTTATAAAATTTCAATAATTAGATGTTGTTAGATGCTGTTAGATGCTGTTAGATGCCGTTAGACGCTGTTAGACGCTGTTAGATGCTGTTAGACGCTGTTAGACGCTGTTAGATGCTGTTAGATGTGATTAGATGCTGTTAGATGCTGTTAGATGCCGTTAGACGCTGTTAGACGCTGTTAGATTGAGTTGGATTTCTTTAAATCATATTAAATGAGTTTCAAATTCTATAATTAAGGTCTAAATGATCTTATAAGGGGCCTAGGATCATATTAGAGGTGTTAAATTAGGATTAACTTATTAATTTCAAAAATTAGATGCTGTTAGATGCTGTTAGATGCGATTAGATGCTGTTAGATGCTGTTAGATGCTGTTAGATGCCGTTAGACGCTGTTAGACGCTGTTAGATTGAGTTGGATTTCTTTAAATCATATTAAATGAGTTTCAAATTCTATAATTAAGGTCTAAATGATCTTATAAGGGGCCTAGGATCATATTACAGGTGTTAAATTAGGATTAACTTATTAATTTCAAAAATTAGATGCTGTTAGATGCTGTTAGATGCTGTTAGATGCGATTAGATGCTGTTAGATGCTGTTAGATGCCGTTAGACGCTGTTAGATGCTGTTAGACGCTGTTAGACGCTGTTAGATTGAGTTGGATTTCTTTAAATCATATTAAATGAGTTTCAAATTCTGTAATTAAGGTCTAAATGATCTTATAAGGGGCCTAGGATCATATTAGAGGTGTTAAATTAGGATTAACTTATTAATTTCAAAAATTAGATGCTGTTAGATGCTGTTAGATGCTGTTAGATGCTGTTAGATGCTGTTAGATGCCGTTAGATGCCATTAGACGCTGTTAGACGCTGTTAGACGCTGTTAGATTGAGTTGGATTTTTTTAAATCATATTAAATGAGTTTCAAATTCTGTAATTAAGGTCTAAATGATTTTATAAGGGGCCTAGGATCATATTAGAGGTGTTAAATTAGGATTAACTTATTAATTTCAAAAATTAGATGCTGTTAGATGCTGTTAGATGCGATTAGTTGCTGTTAGATGCTGTTAGACGCTGTTAGACGCTGTTAGACGCTGTTAGATTATGATGATTTTATTAAATCATATAATATGAGTTTCAAATTCTGAATTTATGATCTAAATGACATTATAAGGGACCTAGGATTAATATTACAGGTGTTAAATTAGGATTAACTTATTAATTTTAAAAATTAGATGCTGTTAGATGCTGTTAGATGCTGTTAGATTCTGTTAGATGCTGTTAGATGCCGTTAGATGCTGTTAGATGCCGTTAGATCCGATTATATTCAGAAAATAATAAAATATTAATAAATTTTCAAAAATTCGAGAAAAATGTTAGACGCTGTTATTTTTGAGAGTACCATGATTACATTAACTTTAAATAATATAAAATAACTTCTAATAAAATTTATATTTTCTAACTTTACTAATTATAATGAAATCTTTTTAAAAAATAATTTTTGGTACAAAAAAATTTTTAGAAATTTTCAAATGATGAGAAATTATGTCCACATACATTTTAATATTTGATCTATCAAATGAATGGAATAGATTGAGATTTTGTATATATATAATACAAATTTTATCAAAAAATAAAACATACTCACGTTTTTAAGTTATTATACTTTCACTGTAAAATGACCAAATTGCCCAGCTTCCTTTTTTTTTTCCCAAGGGAAGCACTTCCCATGGGTTGGGACTCCTTGTTGCAAACTGCCAGAGGGACGCCACCGCCTATTGCTAGTAATCACAATTGAAAATAGATTGGCAATGGTGGAGAATGATATTTGATCATGGAGGGAAGATTGTATTAGCGGAAATCAAAATAAGAAAATGGGTATGGCTAGGACTCCTATGAAAGAGTCCCAACCCATAAGAAGCACTTCCCTTGGGTAAAAAACAGGAAGCTGGGTATTTTGGTAATTTTACAGCGAGAGTATAATAACTTAAAAACGTGAGTATGTTTGGTTTTTTGATAAAATTTGTATTATATATATACAAAATCTCAATCTATTCCATTCATTTGCTAGATGAAATATTAAAATGTATGTGGACATAATTTCTCATCATTTGAAAATTTCTAAAAAAATTTTGTACAAAAAATTATTTTTTAAAAAGATTTCATTATAATTAGTAAAGTTAGAAAATATAAATTTTATTAGAAGTTATTTCATATTATTTAAAGTTAATGTAATCATGGTACTCTCAAAAATAACAAGTTCTTTTATTTTTCTTGAATTTTTGAAAATTTATTAATATTTTATTATTTTCTGAATAAAATCGGATCTAACGGCATCTAACAGCATCTAACGGCATCTAACAGCATCTAACAGCATCTAATAGCATCTAACAGCATCTAACAGCATCTAACAGCATCTAATTTTTAAAATTAATAAGTTAATCCTAATTTAACACCGGTAATATAATCCTAGGTCCCTTATAATGTCATTTAGACCATAAATTCAGAATTTGAAACTCATATTATATGATTTAATAAAATCATCATAATCTAACAGCGTCTAACAGCGTCTAACAGCGTCTAACAGCATCTAACAGCATCTAACAGCGTCTAACAGCATCTAACAGCGTCTAACAGCGTCTAACAGCATCTAACAACATCTAATTTTTGAAATTAATAAGTTAATCATAATTTAACACCTGTAATATGATCCTAGGCCCCTTATAAGGTCATTTAGACCTTAATTTCTGAATTTGAAACCCAGTTAATATGATTTAAAGAAATCCAACTTAATCTAACAGCGTCTAACGGCATCTAACGGCATCTAACAGCATCTAACAGCATCTAACGGAATCTAACATCATCTAACAGCATCTAACGGAATCTAACAGCATCTAACAGCATCTAACAGCATCTAATTTTTGAAATTAATAAGTTAATCCTAATTTAACACCTGTAATATGATCCTAGACCCCTTATAAGGTCATTTAGATCTTAATTACGAAATTTGAAACCCAGTTAATATCATTTAAACAAATCCAACTTAATCTAACGGCATCTAACGGCATCTAACAGCATCTAACAGCATCTAACGGAATCTAACAGCATCTAACAGCATCTAACAGCATCTAATTTTTGAAATTAATAAGTTAATCCTAATTTAACACCTGTAATATGATTCTAGGCCCCTTATAAGGTCATTTAAACCTTAATTACGAAATTTTAAACCCATATAATATGATTTAAAGAAATCCAACTTAATCTAACAGCGTCTAACGGCATCTAATGGCATCTAACAGCATCTAACGGCATCTAACGGCATCTAACGGCATCTAACGGCATCTAACGGCATCTAACATCATCTAATTTTTGAAATTAATAAGTTAATCCTAATTTAACACCTGTAATATGATCCTAGGCCCCTTATAAGGTCATTTAGCCCTTAATTTCTGAATTTGAAACCCAGTTAATATGATTTAAAGAAATCCAACTTAATCTAACAGCGTCTAACGGCATCTAATGGCATCTAACAGCATCTAACAGAATCTAACGGCATCTAATGGCATCTAACAGCATCTAACAGCATCTAACGGCATCTAACAGCATCTAACAGCATCTAACAGCATCTAATTTTTGAAATTAATAAGTTAATCCTAATTTAACACCTGTAATATGATCCTAGGCCCCTTATAAGGTCATTTAGACCTTAATTTCTGAATTTGAAACCCAGTTAATATGATTTAAAGAAATCCAACTTAATCTAACAGCGTCTAACGGCATCTAACGGCATCTAACAGCATCTAACAGCATCTAACGGAATCTAACAGCATCTAACCGCATCTAACATGATCTAACAGCATCTAACAGCATCTAATTTTTGAAATTAATAAGTTAATCGTAATTTAACACCTCTAATATAATCTTAAGGCCCTTATAAGATCATATATGTCTTCAAAACCAAATTTGGAACCCAAATAAATATATTAAATTATAATTAAAAATATTAACTCCACTTGATTTAATAAAATAAAAATTTATATAAAGAAATAAAATAGTAAAAAATATTTTATATATTTTGGATGCCCGCGGGACACATGATTATTTTTGCAAAAAAAATATTCATTTGTTAAGGCTCGTAGGACATTTATATATTTTTAAAAAATAATACATTTATTTTTGGAGGCCCGTGGGACACATTTAAATTTTTATAAAACATTATATTCAATTTTGGACGCCCGCGGGACACGTATACATTTTTATAAAAACAAAATATTCATTTTTTGAGACCTGTGGGACATTTATATATTTTATAAAAATAATACATTCATTTTTTGAAGCCCGCGGGACACATTTAAATTTTTTATAAAACATTATATTCATTTTTGGACGCCCACGGGACACGTATACATTTTTATAAAAATAAGATATTCATTTTTTGAGATCCGTGGGACATTTATATATTTTATAAAAACAATACATTCATTTTTTGAAGCCCGCAGGACACATTTAAATTTTTTTATAAAACATTATATTCATTTTTGGACGCCCACGGGACACGTATAGATTTTTATAAAAATAAGATATTCATTTTTTGAGATCCGTGGGACATTTATATATTATATAAAAACAATACATTCATTTTTTGAAGCCCACGGGACACATTTAAATTTTTATAAAACATTATATTCATTTTTGGACGCCCACGGGATACGTATATATTTTTATAAAAATAAAATATTCATTTTTTCGAGAGCCGTGGGACGTTTATATATTTTATAAAAAACAATACATTCATTTTTTGAGGCCCGCGGGACACATTTAAATTTTTATAAAAGAACTGATTCATTTTTGGACGCCCGCGGGACACATATGTATTTTAGAAATACAAAATATGCATTTTTTGGACGCCCGCGGGCCATTTATATATTTTTGAAAAAAAAACATTTATTTTTCCAAGCCCGTGGGACACGTATATATTTCATATAAATAGTAATAATTAATTTGATATTTTACGTCAATGTAAATATTTATATTCCATTATTTTCAATACTCCATAAACCAAATCAAAATTTAATACCTTATGAAATATTTAAAATCTTAATTTTAATTTTAATTTTATATTAAAACATTTAATTTTCTTAATGCCTCTGATAAAGATATAATATTATACTAAATATTTGATAAATTATATATAACTGTAGCTTAGTTTTAATATGTAAATATATGTTACCTTTTGGGATTAGTTAAATGATCAATTTTGCATATAATTATATTAAATTGAAATTTGATAACAAATTTTATTAAATACGGATAAAATAATAGTTTTTCAAGCGGTTATATAAATTTTAAAGTGATATTGAAGATTATTTCAAACATCATTTTTATGTGGACAAATAATCCTATAATATTATTAAGTTCTAATGCATCTGAATCTAATAACTTTTTATATTTTACACAAGAATAGTTTTTTTTAAAGGATATGTAACCCATTTAATTAGTTTAAACTAAAATTACAAATTTGCTGACTTCAAACGATCAATATAAACATACAATTTCATAAATATTTATAATGAACCAAAAATATATAGAAAATTTCATCATATATAACACATCTAAATATGTACCCTCGTGTTATATCTCCTGTATATTTTTTATATATTTATATTTTTCTATAATTGCTCGGTAATATATAGAAAGTCAAAATTGTATGTTTATGTTGATTTTGAACGGAAAAAGCAGTCGAAATCGGAATTGGTGCAAAAGTCAAAATTCAGCCGGTCAAAAAATCTTTTTTTTTATCAGTTTGCTACTTCTCATATTTTGTTTATTGCCGCGATTTTGAATATATTTGGGAAAGAAAAAGACAATGATGGGCATAGAGAGAGCACATTTTTATCCGTCCCATTGTGTTAAAATATGATTGACATATATAGCATTTAATTTAGCACACGAAGCACACATTTTAATTTTTCAAACAAAATGTACCTATTCCAAAATTTGCATAAAAAAACTTGTAGAAGATTTATTAATAATTAAATTCATTAAATCGAATTGGAATGTAATACATTGTTACATACATTCTTCTACAAACTGAAAAAAAATCATATTTTTATTCAAGACATTACATATCAACAACCTTGTTTGTTTCAAAGTATACAAAGACGTCCAAAAGATCTTGAATTGCACAATTCTTTAATAGTAATGTTTGTGATCTTCGATTTTCTGAAAGACTTGTTCTGTAATGACAGTGACATTGCCATAAGCTCTCTTGACCTCCTAGTAGGCCTGTTGGTAGCATGCAGTGCCCCTTAAAGCATCAAACCCATTAGCAATAGCTGCCTTAGTCATGGCTTAATATGTCAACCTCTGCATCACAAGAAAAGCTAGAATGATTTAAATTATGAATTTAGGGACATTTCCTTTGACACTTATTGAGAAGAAACAAAGTGAAAGTTTTCATTACTGCACCTCATAGAGCAGATCTGAAGGAATAAGAAAGGTGATCGATTGACTCTCTGCAAATCTAATAGATAATTTTCAACTGGCGTCTTGTAAAGCTGTAAAAAGATGGGTTGGCAACAGAGGAAACAAAAAAGACTAACTGGATTTTGGAACAGAGCAGTGATAACTACAGTATCTCCAATGGGCACTCCACGTCGATACACTGCAATCAATATGTTCAGTAATGATGCATTAGGACCTTACACAACTGGATTTTGGAACATGAAGAGAAGGGCTATGATATGATATCTCTTGTTCTTACGGGTTATAATAACAGTAGCATCAGACCATGCACCTGCAATACTAACTTCCAAATTCTGCTTCTATCATTCCTCGCATATAATGTGGTGTAATGAATGATGCCGACAAAGTCCAGCAAACCAATCAAGGATCTGGATTCTTCCAGTGTGAACTTGAGCAATCTGCTGCCCACAAGATTCTGCATCGTATAAGGATATCTGCCCAATCCTCAATATTTCAAATTGGAAAGTTTTCTTTGTAAAATTTGAAATTCCCAACATGCATCCTTTGCATGGGATTTCATTTACTGATTAAAAAGGAGAAAGAATGGGCAGAAATTGGGTGACTTTTTACTCTTGAAAATATGTAACCACTACATGTCGGCAATTAGCATCCTACCCTGTGTAGGCTCTAGACCATGCTTCAAATGCTCTAGAACAATTGGGCAGAACCAAATACCCGCATGATCTCACGAACTCGATATTCCACATCAGGAGCAAGAGCAAGTGCAACATCTGGTGATAAATTATTGATGCCGATACTCTATGCAATGACCTCAATATTTTCCTTAGGTACAATGCTCATATTAAAAAAATTTCATAAATATCACGCCAAGAGTCCCCAAAGTTCTGTACATTGTAATAATTCATCTCAGATATAGCACCAACAAAGAGAAACTAATAACGGAAACTTATACATCTCAATGGAGGCAACCTTCCACCAACTGTCATTCTTAGCAGACATAAAAATTAAAGGCTTCTTCAAAATTAAAGGTTTCTATGTATAAACTGTCAAAGTGAAACCATCAACATATTGTGAATATACTATGTAATGATAATAATGAGAAATAAAGAGAATAAAGTTAAAATAGATACGGCAGTTGTGGAGAAATGATTGAAAAGTATAATAGTTATATAAGATGATTGACAAGTTTATGGGAATGTCAAACACCCCCAAAGTATCAATTCTTTTGATGGCTCAAAATCATCAAGATTTCCAAAGACTGTTTGTGATCACAATCAGTGTTATCATTTGACAAATTTTAACCTACATATGTTTCGATTCCAACCTTGTCAGTAGACATTTTGCACCACCAGTCCAAGCCCAGGCCAAAGAGAAGGATTTGCCAATCAGATTGACAGATTGCATCAATATTGTTGTGATAGCAGATTTCATAGATTTCTTTGAGATATTCATAGTTTCTAATGTTAAGGCATTTTTATGAGTGACGGATTGTATTAGAGCTTGGATGCAAGGAGAAATATGCAAGGGAGAGTATTTTACTAAAAGCTACACAGCAAGCAACCCCATTTGTAGTGAATGGTCAGCAAAAGTTCCCATCTCATCCTCATCATGGATGAGAGGAACTAAAAAATATCAACCATAGAAACGGAATTCAATTTGCTTCATGGATTATGTGCAATAGGAAGGATCCAAAAACCCTGCCTTCAAGAGAACTGGAGAGATGTGAAGGCTTAAGATATCCATAAATGCAAAGATGAAGTATGCATTCATACCACAGCTCTCCTTCACATAGGTGGATTGTATGTTGAAAAATCTTTCAAAACTACAATTAATTTTGCCAAAAATATATGCATATAGATACAGACTAAAACTAAAACATGAAAATGGATACCTTCGCAGCTTCTCTGAATTGCCTGAAGGACTTGCTGGACTGGATTTTGCTTAGGGTGCTGGATAGAGCATTAATTGACATTTTAGAGCCCTCATCTAGCTTTGGATGCAAAGAATGTCCGCTATCATTCAAAATCACAACCATATTAGAATCTGGAAATCCAGCACTACTCATTGCTTCACAGGCCTGACCTGCTATAGTGGTTCCATTACTGATCACTGTTACAATTCGTTCCTTTTCCCCTTCAAGGTCTCTTGCAATAGCCATACCTGAGACAAAGAAGAAAATCAGTTCAATGTACATAAGGAAGAAAAGCAAACAAGTCTCCAGTTACCCAAGGGGAGGACATAGACAATGAGATTCATTGAATAAATATTACGAATTATTTTTCCTATACACACAAGAATCCTTTCTTAAATATTTTTTTTTCCATAGAGATTCCACTCCATCAATGTCTGATGGGGAAAAAATTTTTGACCAAACATGTTGTGATTACCCGAAAAAATGACTTCTCTATTCAGTCAATGCATTTTCATAATACAAATGGCCAAAATATTTTCATTTTTCTCCTAAAAAAAGATCATTTTTTCACACTATTAATTTTTTTGGGTTTGTAAAGGAAACTTCTATGTGATTTCGTTTTTTTTCTGCCACTATACTCAATGAACTTCTATCTATTTCCCCTGATTCTCTGACTTTATAAAAAAAAAAAGAAAAGAAAAAATTGATTTGGTTTCAAGGAAAATTTTCCATGGATGCATTGCCCCACCAGGTTATTTTGAAAAAAAAATTGCAATCTTTGTTATCGTGATTCAGATAACTGCAGAAAGAATTGCATTGAGCAAGGATCTTCCACTGCCACATATTTAGAGCCATAGCTCTGATTGCACAATTTTACTTAACTAGGGTTGAACTGAATTCTTGATCTGGGTGGTTGACTGAGAATTTGGTTCAATTATTCCATCTTCTATTGAATTAACTACCAATTTAAAAGAATCTTTGAACCAAAAGCGACATGCATTGACAAACCAAACCTCTAAGCAGGTTTCTTGAGCCCATTTCAAATAATCGTAAGAGTCAACATTTTATCAAATGATATTAACCAGGTTCATGAAGTGTTTCCAAATGCATGGATCAGTTTTAACCTTTGCATTCAGCCAAAAAGTGCACCAACTGATCATGGCTGTGATATCTAATGCAAGATGATATGAGCTATTATTTTCATGATGGATGACCTTCAAGACAGAACAATGGAAGTGCAGCAAGACATACATATTTCACAGAATTTGCACTCTGTCAATGACGAGATTGAACGCCCAGAAAGCATCAAGAGGAGACTAGGCATCCAGCTAACTGGAGAGGACAGGGCCAGTCGTGTGGAGGGTCATGACAGGACTAAACATGTAGCTGGCTCACCCAAGGTGGTCATTTCGTTGCTGTTATAACAGACTAAAATGCAGCATCCATAAGGCAACTCATGGATGCCCACACAAGATACACTGGTTCAACAGCAGGAAGATATCTCTGGAAAGATAAGATGCTTAGCAGTTACAAGAAGCTATTGGGTATTAGGGATGAATACAAAAAGCTGAGATTTGTTGATGCAACAACAAAGGACTGGTATTGGCTTTGGACATCGAAAATCTAATGATGGGACTTGGGAGGGAGAAACAGATTTGGCAGTCCATCAAGGCCATAATTCCCAGCAGCGAGAAGCACAAAAGTGCATTAATGTTTATGCAGCTCCTCAAGTTGTGATGAGAAAGAAAAGGAGAGTGATGGTCCATATAGTAACTTGGGAAAGAGGATATGGATTTAAAAAAATCAGTATACAAAACAACATAAAAACAATTCGGCAAGTATATCTCACAAACTCTATTCCTTATATTTCCTGCTGCTATTTTCTTTGTGGTTCAGCAAGTGCACTTCATTTCTTACCAAATTCAGAATTTGAAATTTCATGAAAACATAAATAAACTATTTCCTTCTAAATTTCCCATCAAATGCCCTCACTCTTAGACATAATGTAGCTACCATGGTTCTGTTTGTCATGGTCCAAACTCCAAAAAATGAACTTGTTTAATTTCAATATCAACTCAAAGTCCAAAAATGAACAGAGTACTCTGTACTCCCCTAGTTTGATTTAGATATCACGATGTGCACAAACTTGTCATATACATCATTTTTGTGAACTTCCAGAATACCATCAGATGTTTTCAAGCTTACATCTTTAGCGATTAGAAGATGGTTGCTTTGATTTCCAAAAGTGGTTAGGATCCAGGAAATTCATCAGTTCACCGGTTTGCTTAATACCACTGAGCAAAAAGAGCATAATGCAAGAAAATGTACCAAGTCCAGCAGAAATACTGTTGCATCCATGCCCTGCACCAAATGCATCATATTCACTCTCAGAACGAGATGTGAAACCTGAGAGAGGAGCGTGGTCTCCATTGATGTAATCCCAAAAAAAAAGTGACATTGCGATAGAAACAAGGATTGAGAATTCGACTAAAATCCAATCCTTCAACCACTCAATATACAAGAATGAAGTGCATGGAATAGAAACATGGTCAGCCGAATCAGGAGAAATGAAGTAAAAACTCAAAAACGTAACATATGCATATACATGCTCAATGAAAACAGTATCAAGAAAATGTCAACCTATTTAGGAATGACGAGCATAACTCAAAACTAGAGGTGGAAAAACACACCCCAGTCAACCAAAAACAAGCACAAAATCAGACAATAATGATTAAAGGAAAACCCAAAAAATGATGGGACTTAACAATTTAGCCAATGCAAATTAAAACTGACTTTAGTTCATGCTGATTCATTAATAAAACGAAAACAAAACAACAGATTACATGGATTTGGAATGGTTAAAGCAAAGAGAGATCTAACGCTTACCTAACCAAGATGAAAAACCAAAACTCTGAAAGCAGATCCAATCCAATCATGTTTGAAGGCAAGCTAATAGAGAGAAGTTAAAGAACTCAAAATCACCAAGGAGTCCGAGAGAAAATGAAAAAATAGAGAGGGAGAGTAAGTTGGGAGCTATGAGACAACATCAATCAACCGTCGTCAACTGCAAGGTATTGGGCCAAAGTGGAATCGCGAACCAGCGAAAGTGAGGGAGAGGGACGAAGCAGAAGCGTGATGCGATCGAGCAAAAGAGGAGCATCCCGGTGAGGGAGAGATGTCCTTTCTGCAATGTTGAAGGTGCAGAGGAGAATGTTGCACCCCTGTTCTGAAAATGCAGTAGAAAAGTCTCCTCTTGCAGGATGCATCGTTTATCCCTGTCCATCAGCGACGTCGTGATAATATTTGGGAGATTGTTGACTATCTAGCAGGGAAGTCCAACAATCACCCATTGATGTTCTACCTGTGCTTTTGCTGGAGATTATGGTTCTGCCGGAATAGATGGGTGATGGAGAGAGTAAATATTGAATCGACGGGAGAGAGGAGATTCGAGAGCTAGGGCATAAAAGGGGAAAGGGAAGAAAAATCGGGAGAGAAAGCGGGTGCGTATGAGAAAACGGTCGATTGCATCTGCGCCTGCCACAATTTTCATACCGAAAATGCCCTCTTCTTTCTCAACCGTCGATTCGATACGGACGGTTCAGATGAAGCTTCCTGCGAGAAAAACGTAGGAAGCGCTTCTTATGGGTTGGGCCTCCCTATGAAAAGGGAAAATTCGGGAGGAAAATGTGAGGCGGGAATTTTTTTTTTCTTAACATGTTATGCCAGTGAGATCCAAAATCTGGTTGGATCACGGTTAGACTCGTTTATACTGAGTTAATTACCCTTGACTGGAACTGGGGTGAATCAAACTGGTTGTATACCCGGTTCTCGGTTGAACAAGTCGAACTGGCCGGTTCGATCCGGCTTTAATAACATTAGTTGAAACCTTTTGTAATAGTGCTAGGCTATGGAAGGTGTTGTCAGTTATAAGAAATGTCCTTATAGAAAAGAAATGTTTTCAACTTCACTTAGATTTCGTATCCATGGGGGCAGATCAAACGTACTTCCCAAGTAGCAACTACAAATAGTCATATAGATGCAGCAATAAGATGCAATCTGCCATGTCATTAAGATAATGATATTGAAATACTCATTTTTTTGAAAATGAAAATGGATGGAATAAAATGATGCACCACTAAAAAGCACCTTAGAAAACACCCAAGATAATACTTGTAACTCTGATGAGATAGTAACAATATGAAAAAAAATAGTGATGGGACCTACTTTTTGACATTGACATGTTCTCTTGCCATACATGGTCACCTAAATGCACTGATTGAAGATTGGATAACTGAATCGACTACTTCTTTATTTGCTACCCAAGACCTAATAGTTGGAGCTTATCGCCCTCTTCTTGCGCTATCACTAGGTTTAATAATTTTTCTTCCTAAACCATGATAACATTTGGCTCTCCTCTTCATTAGTCAAAATATTTAGTTGTAATTAGGTATCCTTTGGCTGAGAAGAGGACTCTCTAAATCCTGATAGAATGTTGAATTGCACTTGTGGGGTCTCTTTTGTTGCAAAGCCTTGTTGGATAGTCTGCTCTGCATCGACTGATCTCCTCTACATGTTCAAACAGATATTTTTGCATAAGCTAATGATATATAATAAATCATATACAATATTCATTATTTTCCTAGTTTATGGACATATCTATTACAAACAATCCAGATATAGCATCATGAGTGCAGTGAACGATCGCTGCGTTCAAAAAATAGCTCCTTTAATATTTGCCAAGCAATTGGAAGAGTATCAATTTTGAGATAATACATACATATAGTGTAAGTAAACTATCAATAAGATGCAATTAAAATACTTATAAAAACATTGTATCTCATCTTATTAAATATGTGTTTGTGTTACCATCAAATTAAGTACCTTTATAGCAGTACATGTGATATTGCCACCTAGATCAACTATATCTGTAGAGGCCCATATCATTTGCTCATAGCAATCATTATGGTTGATTTATGAAATTATAGTTTGTGATTTAGCGTAACCTAAATAACAAGTTGTGAATTCCATTCATACTATAACTATGTTTGAGAGCTCATCAGATTTCCATTCAGTCTCTACATGTCTGTTTCGAGATTGACCTTATAGGTTGCATCCAATGCGGTGGCCTTGATAATGATATTACTTATTATAATATACACTTTTCAAAAGTGTATTTTTAATACATAAAAGCTAGTAGGTCAGTTGGACCTTTGCTGGTTGAAAATTTGACAATGACAAAAGGGCTTAGAAAATATTAATGTAGATATTACCCTAAAAAGCCAATTATCCATGTGGTAAGAACAATGTTTAGCCTAGAGTAGACATGGGTTCAAGTGTCCATAGAAGAGATATTTTTATTTTCCTTTTACCAAGTCAATTTTAGTTCGGAATACTCGATCAACCAGTTGCAATTTGGTAGCAATGTGTACCTCGTATCACGCAAGTCAAGCCACATATACCAGGTATTTTTAAGGGAAAAAGCTTGAGGAGGTGATAGGGAAGTTGTGTGAGGTCTTGTGTACTGCCAAATTGCTGTTGCGAAGAGGTTCCAATGAAGGAAGCAAATTCTCCATCCTTTAAATACATTCTTGCAGACCGAGATAAGCGGAAGATTTACAAATTTGTTAGTTCATTTCGGTAATTTAGATGAGTAAGATTTGAATGGGTATGGAATGACTGCTTAGATTGTGAACATAGCATCCAGAGATAAACTCATTTACAAAAAACCCATCCCTAGATTTTTGTGTGATCCTAATTTCAGGGATAGAAATCCATGAAACAATGTTAGATGCATGCAAACCTATTGGTAATAATAATATTTATAAGTCTAAAATAAATTTTGGGCTAGAAAAAGAACCATTTTATGAGGCAGCCATGGTTGTCGCAACCCATCAGAATGAACAGGGGAGAAGACAATGGGATTAGGGAAGTTGAGGGGGCATTTTGCATAGAAAACCTCAAGAATTTTGAAATTAAAAGCTCATACATTAAAAATTCACATAAAACCCCCTGAGCCATTTCCCTCTCCCCTCGGGCCTCGAGCTTGCACGCAGGCCTGACAGGTCGTGCTCGCAAGCCCAAAGCAAGGCTGACTCATGGGCTGGTGGTAGAATGGGCTCGAGAGGATCTCAGCAGAATTTAGACAAGTTGGGCCAAGCGAGGCCCAGCAGAGACGTGCCGGCAAGGGCGAGCGCCGACGACGGCTACAACTAACTCTGGTGACAACTGAACTGGGCCTGGCCTAATAAGATAGACACAAAGAGAAGTGGCTTGAAATGACGGTAGGCAGGGTCAATGCCCAAGCCCGGACAGCAGCCTGCTACATGGGGCCCGCGCGGCAGCGACCTGCTTTAGTGTCCAAAGCCGTCCACACATGATCCTAATTAAAAATGGACTCTGAACTCCGACTTTAGCTATCCAAGAGTCGATTCTTAGGTTTTTGGACCTTCTAAATCAAATGAATGAGACTTGAATCATAGAGTTAGGTAGGCCAGACATGTTATTTATCATTGAATCACGATCTAAGGCCCGCTTAAGATGAGAATGCATAATATTATGCAGATTAAGCTTGATAGATGGGACCACTAAGCTAGATATTGAGTTAAAGAGAAGGGCATATGGACATATTACATTTTTGAGATTGTAAAATGCATAAGATTCCCTTATACCATATGCTACTTACTAAGTTCACTCATCACATTTATATGTTGTTGTTGTCCTATAGATACTCCAAAAGGTGGCTCTTAGGGTGTTTCTTTGAAGTAAAAGCAAAGATATGACTAGATTCACTTTATTTATTTATTTATTTTATTGCATTCCTATGATATCATTATAATAACAGTATGTGATGACTTGGTCAAACAAATATTTTGCTATTATTTTTATTTGATTTAAATTATTAATTACAACTTACCAAAGTTTCATTATCCTTTACGCAAGTGAATTTTGAGCCCAACAAGTGATAGAAAGTGGCACTTTCCCTTTGAATACATCTTTCCGCGGCATCGATGAATCAACAATTTGGTGAAGCCACTCATTTATGACATTAGTAACTATGTCGGCAATGACCTATATGGAGAAGTATTTTATTTCTTAATAATGCCAAATTTTAATGAGTGTAGATAAGTGGCAAAGTTGGCTGCATCGTGAATGATGGTAAGGCCTCATGTGTCACATGCATGAAGAACCATACCTGCAAGTGCAGACAAAGCACAATGATCCTAACATATATGAAGAAATTTACATCAGAATAAAGTTGTAAATAGAATATGCACTAACTTTTAGTAAGGCTATACAATACCTTATAATTTGCTTTTTTTTTTTCAAGTAAGACTTCAACGCTTTGTTGATGGTATCCAACACATGAGACCCCCAAACAAACCTATGAATGTTGGTCGGATCTATAACATGATGAAAATAAAAAATCTCTAACTCACCCATTTGAGATGGGGCATAAAAATGAGCTGAGAACCCACGATGTGAAAGCCTGACAGAACTTATCATCGCATCAATCCTCCTGTTTTATTAGGAGAAATTGATTAATATATAGAAAAATTGTCCTCTTCATTAATTTATACTTGTTGTGAAGATTTTAGACACTTCTACGAGACTTCAAGGGCTCCATTGAGTTCTCGCACGTAGAGTCCTAGAATGAGTTCCACCCATCATACCTAGAAATTGATCTTCAACATGCTCTTGTCAATATCATATTGATTCACAAGCCATTTAATAACTGAAGAGAAATATTTACTACACTCAAGTGGTAACAGTCTACAAAAATTAAGCGCTTTTACTATAACACATTAGTCTTTAGAAAGCTTTTGTACCATAGCGTGGATCGAATTTAAGCTTTAAGATGATTCAAACCTCTTATCAATATATTTGGATGAGAAGACAACGACTCCCTCCATCTTATAATTTTACCTTAATGGCACGCTATGCAAAAGTTAAAGCATCAATACCTAATGGAAATATAAGTTTGTAACTAAATATGAGAAAATAACATATGATAAAGATGACTCTTATAATTATACTTTTCATACATAACATTTCAAAAAACAACCAGATCATAAGCAAAAATAAATTACTGATTTCAAACATCCAACATGTGTAATAAAATTTATAATGAATATTAGCATCTTTCACAAATTTTTTACATTAAGTGCTACACATTAACATGAAATTCAAATAATATTAGTGAAAAAGTGAATCATGGCGATAAAAAACTAAAACAAGAAGATCAAGCATGGAAACAAAAGTTCATTCATTCATTTTTACAATTCTTTTGCTTAAAATTATGTTGCATTGTAGACCCATTCGGTTGACCTCTCCCATGCAGAAGAGGAGGATTCTTAAAGTGTTAACATGGATCATCAGCATCTACGTTAGTAGCTTCATATTGTCCTTTGTTGGGAGTAGTGGGGGAATCACCATCATACACCATAATATATATTGAACTTCATGTAGTAAATGTTTTCTGATGAAGCACATGGTGAAGAATAATTTTTTTTACCAGCTACCAGTGTATGAATATGACGGAAACATGAAATGAGTTGGTCTTTAACTATAGTGGCTGAATTGGGATTTGTTTGTGTTAGCACGATGCCTCTCTTAGGGTCTCCACACATACAAAAAAAAATAAAGGATGAAGGAATATCTTACATATGTAATTTTTGCATCAAAGTGAATAAATGATGGGAAACAATTCCCATTGACTTAGCAACAAGCATGTGCAGGTCCCAAATAGATGAAGATTAGTGAACTTAATCAATCAATATATTTTCTTATAATATTGATTGATAAATGGGTTCTCCTCATCCTCCCCAATTGTCATTATATTATATACATTATTTTTCCACATGTCAACCTGTGTGTTAGTATAAAAGGCCCATATGTATTGCTGGAATAGACTCTTCTCCATAGCCATGGATGTTTTTAGGCATGAAAGTTGACTTGCGTCTTTTTTATCCTCCAAGACCTCATCTTGATGATGCCTATTCAAAGCCTTGTTCAACTATTTCACAAAATGTAGCAAACAAGTATGTTGACTTGTATATTGATTCAAAATTGAATAGCACGTGTCGCTCATTTGGTTTATGCACATATCCATAAACCAAATACCACTCTTTAAAATAGGAATTCACTTCTTTCATATCTTATACAAGAATGATATCCAAACATTTCTCTGCAGTCCACAAGATTGATGGAATCATAGCCATTGCACCTCAAACTCATTTGTAGTCCTAATATTGTATATTAACCGTTCAAATTCTATTTTTAATTTGGATTGGTCATTATAGAAATCTCCTAACTTCTTAAGGATCTTCTTTAGTATATGTTATAAGAAAAATTTATGAACTTTCTTTGGAAAGTCAGTAGCAATTGCTGACATAATGATTACATCTTTGTTTGTGATAATTACTATGGGAATATCCTCTCCTATGGCAAATTTGAATTGACTGAATAGATAAACATGTGATTTAGTAATCTCATTATTAATGAGTACACAACCGAAAATAATTATTTGTTTGTGGTGGTTCACATCAATAAATGGTGAGAAGACATCATATACCGATTTATTTTGTATGTCGTGTCAAAGCATAAAATATCATGAAGACTTTGAAGTCAATTATTGACCTCCCATCAACTCAAAATCATGCATTAGTTGGCCCTTGTCATTTGTCTCATCTGCAACAAATACATTAGGATTTGCATGTTGTTCTGCTAGTAAGTAATCCAACATCATGTTCTATGGTTCTTTTGTAGGATCTGAACATAAACCTCTTAACATGTTTTTTTTTTATCTTGGTAGCCAAGTTATATGCGTTAGAAGGACCAATGTCAATAGTCCTATAGTCATATAAAAGTTGGCAATATGAGCTTTTAAACTGTCCCTAATTGAGCTATCATTAAATACCTTAATAGCATCAACTTTCTAGTGCGCACACCTGTAAAAAAAGTACAAACACAAAATGCACACCAACAAGAAGAAAAAGATACAAACACAAACATACATGCACAAAACAGTGTATACGCTATAGGAGGTTGAAGGCTCACATGCGCCTGTTTACATATTTCATATATCAATCGGAAAAATGAACTATAATTCTGTATAGCTTCAAATCACTTCATCATCATTTGCTATACTATTTATCAATCCAAAATGAGCATTATGAAAATTAAAATTTCTAATTCTAGTTGACTAATTCAAATAGATTTTTTGTAATTTACCTAATTCTTGCTAATTTTTGCTTCTAATGCATTTTAGTTATCATAATGAACATGTAAAAATTGTCATATAATATTAGTTTTTTGTAATTTTCCAAACGTAGTCTTAGTTTTTACATAAAAATAGGCTTAGTTTTCAACTCTTAACTTGTTCTAAGGGCTATTAAGAATGAATTTTTGTAAATCAACTAATTCTTATCATTTTTTGCTTTCCGTAAATTTTAGCTAATATATCTAGCGTGGAAAAATGGTATATATCATTAAATATTTTAATTTCATAAAATCATATTACTAGTCATAATTAACTTCAAAACTTATACTGAGAGCAACTTTATTTTAAATTTAACTATCAAAACCAATTAGTTTCTTTAAAATAAATGTTTGATTCTTTACATTCATAGTTCTTATAGGAATTATAACATGACTATGTAGCAATAAAGATACAACTTGGTTAGGGTACCCGTGGGTCGACCTGTTAAATACCCTAAAATGGGTAGGTAGGTTTCTATTTTTATGTCAATATGGTGGGTAGGTTCCTATTTTTATACCCGTAGTGTAGAGTAGTTCTTATTTTTATACCCATAGGGTAGGATAGGTTCTAAGTAAAAAAAAAAATTACCTGGTTCACTAAGGGTAGGGTAGATTTCAAGGTCTGAGTACCTGGAACCAACCTAAATTATTAATATAATATATAAATTTTATAAAATATTGCTTATAGTAAAGAATATAAATACATTGTTTAGATATATAGAAACTTATATAATTATCAATTATTTAGTAAATTTAACGAATGTATTTCAAAAATTATAATACTGTCATCTTGTTTTTAGGTTTTTAAGGAACATTTGTAATAAAATTATAATTTTCAAATATAGCATAAAGAATTAATTTGGAACTGAAACTAGAACCAACCCGATTTTAAAAAACAGAATAGGGTATGTATAGAAGTGGCCTGACCTAAAATATGATAGGATAGGAGTTTTTTGGAATATGATTAGGATATGATTGACCCTAAATCGGGTTAGAGCCGGACTTACCTTACCCAAGTTGCACTCCAATATACAAGGAGCCAAAGAACAAGACTTACAGGGACAACTAAATGAGAAATTTCATTAATTACTTACAAAACTACAATAAATCACATATCACATGAATATAACCATGAAAATAAATCACAAATATATGTATAAATTTTATATAAAATGGTTTACATGTTAAAAAAACCACTTTAAAGTTGTTATTTACATCAAACTACTTTATTACGTTGAATTTGTACTATTTTAGGATGAAATCCATACACATATTCGATTGAGACGAAAATCAATATAGTAATAGAATACATTATTCTAAATACCATGGATGGAATAGATTATAATTTTATCATGTGGGACTCATTTTGACACCACTAGCATTGCACCTGAATATAATCTTATATATATAGAGAGAGAAATATTTAGGTGTAGTGCAAAATGGGCCCCACATGATGATAAAATTATAATTTATTCCACAAATTGTATTTAGAATAATGTATTCTATTACCATACTAATTTTCTTCTCAAATGGATGTGTATGGACCTCCATCTGAAAATTGTACAAATTCAACATAATAAAATAGTTTGATGTAAATAACAACTTTAAAGTGATTTTTAAACATGTAAACCATTTACTATAAAATTTGTACATGGATAAATGATTGTATAAAGTTTCATTGCATTCTAATATGTGTGGGGATCATTTTTGGGCAATGTACCGTTGTTTCGGTATAGTTCCAATATTGAAACAACTCTTATATATAAATATATAGAGAGAGAGTTTCAAGTGCAGCGCTGCTGCACCATAATTACGGTGCAATGATGCTAGAATGGGTCTCACATGATAATAAAATTAAAATCTACTCCACCTATTATATTTAGAATAATATATTCTATTACTATATTAATTTTCATCCCAATCAGATATGCGTATGGACCCCATCTAAAAATAGTACAAATTTAACGTAATAATTTTTTTTTATGTAAATAACAACTTTAAAGTGGTTTTTTCCATGTGTAAACCATTTTCTATAAAATTTATGTATGGATAAATGATCATATAAATTTTATTGCATTCTAATATATGTGAGACCCAAAAATGGGCAAATGTATCGCTGTTACTGCACCGGAACAACTCACACACACACACATATAGAAAGAGAGAAAAAGAGAGAGAGAGAGAGGGGGAGAGAGAGAGAGAACCTTTCCTGTGCAGTAAAGTGTTGGTCCCGAGTTGATGACAATTACCCAAGAGAGGAGGAGTGAATTGAGTATTTAAGAATTTAAAACTTTAATTAGAGATTTTACCCCAGTTTAGTTTAAACCCCTTTAATGAAACAAATAGAAAGCAATAATATAATGAAAGCGGAAATGAAAAATAGTAGACAAGAATTATAGTGGTTCGGGCAACCTTTCCCTACTCCACTCTTCCAAGCTCACACTCCCTTGTGACTTGGGTTTCATTATGTATTCCGCGAATACAACTAGAGTCTCCACTCTCTTCTAGATTCTAGCTCTAGGGGGCATATACAACCAGAGCCTTCGCTCTCTTCTAGATTCTAGCTCTAGGGGCGTGTATAACAAGCAACACAAGTAGACGATGAGTTACACTCCAATCACAGCCCTACTTGCTATATCTTGGTTTGAAACACCGAACTCAAACCAAGCACAAAAATAAAATAACAAGATGAAATAGAAGAAATCTACACTTTACAGATTTGTGTAGCAAGTTTCAGCTCGAGGAAGAATCTGTAGAAGCAACGAATCGTATTGCGTTGAAGCAAACAACAACTTTGAAGCTTGTTCTTCCTTTGAAAGTGTATAGATCACTCAATTGTAGAGAAAAGTGGATTAAAACTCTTAGTAGCACTTCTTTCCTCTTTTTCAGCTCTATCTTGTGTGTATCCACATTTACTTGAGTGTCTATATATAGAGGAGGGAGATTTTTGAACGTTATGAAGTTGGTTGGCGCGCAATAAATGTTCCAACGTTCAAAAATTCGAATGTTGCGCCTCCAAGTCGCAGGTGGAGTCGACTTCTATGCGACTTCACCCAAGTGGCATGCTGGAGTCGACTTCGGGTGCAACTTCAGCTGTTCTTCAGTTTCCAAGTCTGTCCTCTAGGTCGACTTGGTCTGGGACTTGGCTTCAAGTCGATCTTGGAGTCAACTTCGGGTGCGACTTGGCTTCTTTCTTTTGCCAAGTCAGTTTGATCTTTGTTGAAGTGTCTCTTGCTTGCTTAACTTCTTCTTCTTCTTTTGTCTTTCAATACTTAGAACTTATTTGTACTAAATTTCTTTAGCTTTAAGTCTAGAGAACTTGAAAAACTCGAATCTTATATGAACAAATCCAAATTTGATTTAGAATGGTTGAATCCATGTGTCTTGCTTGCTTTAAACTTGGATTAATCCTCATATATTCAAGTTGAAAAATTTAAGTTGTCTTCATCTTCAATTTGACTCAAGTTTATCTTAAAATCGACTTGGCTTTCGACTTAAAATCCTGAAAATATGCACTGCCCGTCTGAAGTTGATGCTGGAGTCGACTTTGCCTGCGACTTCACCCAAGTCGCAAGTGGAGTTGACTTCATGTGCGACTTCGGCAGCTGTGCTTTCTAATTTCAACGTTGGAAGGAAAATGTTATGTGAAGTCGATACTGGAGTCGACTTGGTCTGCGACTTCAGCAGCTCTTGGTCTCCAATTTCAACGCTGTCCAAAAATCAACACTTGAAGTCGCTGCTGGAGTCGACTTGGGGATCGACTTGGCCTAAGTCGATATCTGAGTTGACTTGGAGATCAACTTGATCTGTCATATTTTGCATATTTCATTTTTATAACCTTAAACATTGCACAATACATATTAGTAGCTAAGATTTACTCAAATTGTGTTGTTTAATCATCAAAACACATGGTTTGGGTATTTTTCATTCAATTTCAATAATTATTTCTAACAATCTCCCCCTTTTTTATGATTGACAAAACCAATTTGAGTTTGTACCTTTCAATATGTCATATTCATCGTACTTGTTCAAACATTCAATAATTTACAAATATATCATCAGTGATAAAAGCAAGACATAATCAGAGCATAAAACAGAACATAATTCAAACATTTCATATTAGCATAATTCATACGGATTACAATGCAAAGTAAAAAAGAAACCTATATGCAAGCTACCCAACCCAAAAAGAACTTAAAAAATCTAAATTTAACTCCTAAAACTCAACCTATCCTATCTTATCTCCCCCTTTTTGTCAATCAGGCAAAATAAGAGTCAATTACCAAAGATTTGATGAATTGAAACTTGAAAATGGGATATGATTTTTGGGTAGGTTTGATGGGTCGAATATGGGCAGAAGAGTAAAAAGAGGACATGGGTATCAGTGTAGGATCTCGGCGAACTGATCCGGTATCAAATGGATCTAGTTCGGGGATGGGCTGATTGCGATGATGCCTGGATGCCAGATGATATCTGATGGTTCGCAATTCCCGATCCATACGATCCTCATGGGAATGCATGTCCATAATAGTTGTAAGGACCTCTGAGATTTGACTTGTTATCCTGTTTTCTAGCTGCTCCAGGTCTTCTCGAAGTGTCTGTATTGAGGTATCCCGAGACGGTGGTTGTGGTGCTAAGTCTGGAATCTCAGATCTTCTAGGCGAGCACGACCCATGCGAAGCAGGCGATGCAGGTGCCTCGTATCATCCTGTGGAGTTGGCTGCTCCTCTGGAGGTGTCGGGGGCTGCTTCAACCCTGAGTTGATCTACATTGATCTTCATTCTTTGGATCAATGCCTTGTTGATCGCATTCGTCGGTTTTAACACCTCGAATGGCTCTCCATCGATATTAACTCCAAAATATTCTAGGATCTTCGTGATCCAAGTACCATAAGGCAAAACCCCTCGTGGGTTGTCTTTCCTAGAACTTAGGGCTTCTATGAACAACCAAGGAAGGCTGACTTTGACCCAGTTCACTATTTTCCACAGAATTCCTGCCTCCTGCGGGTTTAACTGATTCCTTCCTCCGCCCTTTGGATAAATGCAGTGGGCTATCAGCAAACGTAGAACCCGTAGCCTCGGGGATAAGTCCATGAATGTAGGAACTTAATCCCAGGATGATACTTATTGCTCTTGGTGAGCTGATTGTAGATATCCGAGAGAGTGAGGTTTTCAAGCAACGGTTCATCCTCATGAGGTACCTCTAAGATTTGCCCCACATTTATGATTGCTTCCTCTAACCTTGGGGTTACTCCGATTCCAAAGAACATATCAACTCCATTTACAAAGGTACCAAAGTACTCATCATCCCATAGATAATAGAAAATACGAGTTAAGTCGGGGTATACTCTTTCATCTGCCTTTAGTAGGCTAGTCCATCCTTGGAAATCCAGCAACTGCTCAATGTCGGACTCATAATCCTTCAAAAATTTGAAATCGATGATTTTAGGGATGAATACCTTGCGTTCTATGAACGACTTGTAGAAACGACTGTGTTGTAATTCGTTCTTGAAGTATGTGGTCGACATCTTCAATACTTGAGCTTTAGCAGCCGTGGAGCCTTTCTTTCTGGCCCCCGATTGCGTGCTTTGCGACGTTTGTGTATGTTCTTCTCGGGAAGCAGTAGTGGATGGAGTTGCAGTTTGGAAATGGACTCTGCGGCCTGTGAAAGTGGATGGTTCTTCCCGGGCTCGCTTTGAGGGGGTCCGTTGTCTTCTTAGGACCTCTTCTTCGTGTTGGGAACTGGATGGTCTAGGGACAAGCTTCAGTGATGGTTTATACACTGCTATTTAGGCAGTCGGGATTTAGGAGCCATTGTAATGAGATAGTGAGCTAGGAGTTCTAGTGGGATTTTGAGAAAGAACTTGGGAATGGCAGTTTAAGATGAGAAATGGGAAGAGGTGAAATTTGAGCTTCAGAGGGATACTTTGCTGACAAATAGAGAGAGAGACAGAGATTGAAAGAGAGATAGTTAGAGAGAGAGTGAGGCAGGGGGTGCCAAAAGAAGACAGAGAAAGAGAGATTGAGAAAGACAGAGATTGTTTGCCGGAGATGGAGAAAAACAGAGAGATGAAATGAGGGAAATGAGAGCAATGGAAGCAAAAAATCGCCTGAGAGGTTGCTGTCGGCGCGGGAAGAAGGAGGAGAAGAGAGAAAGAAAAGAAAAGAAAAGGATTTGGAATTCCGATGATCGCGCGCCTGAAGTTGATTTGCCCTAGGCGAAGTCGACTTCGCCATGCCCAAGTCGACTTCACTGGAGTCGACTTGGTGGCTCCGAAGTCGACTTCACTATCGACCTGGACTTTTCAAGTCTGATTTTCCTGTCTAATTATTCCTAATTTAACTCAATCATCCCCATATCATTTCTAATTTTGTAAAATAATTCCTTTGCTAAAGGCTTGGTGAATATATCAGCAATTTGATCCTCAGGTTTCACATATTCTAAACGAACATCATGATTTTCAACATGTTCACGAATAAAATGATGTCTTACATCTATGTGTTTGGTTCTTGAATGTAATACTGGATTTTTAGTTAAACAAATAGCACTTGTATTATCACATCTGATAGGAATGTTATAATAATCAATACCATAGTCTTTTAATTGTTTTTTCATCCAAAGTAACTGGGCACAACAGCTCCCGGCGGCTATATATTCAGCTTCCGCCGTAGATAGAGCAACACTAGTTTGTTTCCTTGAATACCATGAAACCAATATGTTTCCAAGGAATTGACATGTTCCACTAGTACTTTTTATATTTACTTTGTAACCGGCAAAATCTGCATCCGAGTAGCCGATTAAATCAAGTGTTGACCCCTTTGGATACCATAGTCCAAGATTAATGGTGTTTATCAAATATTTAAAAATTCTTTTCACAGCCAATAAATGAGATTCTTTAGGACATACTTGAAATCTTGAACACATACAAACACTGAAAAGAATATCTGGTCTAGAAGCAGTTAAATACAACAATGATCCTATCATGCTTCTATAAAGCTTTTGATCGATACATTTACTATTTTCATCCGTGTCGATCTTTATTGTTGAATTCATTGGAGTATTTGCCCCTTTGCTTGTTTGCATTTTGAATTTCTTTAGCATTTCTTTGATGTACTTAGATTGATTTATGAATATTCCTTCGGCTTGTTGCTTGATTTATAGTCCAAGGAAGAAATTTAATTCTCCCATCATGCTCATTTCAAATTCGCTCTGCATGATCTTAGAAATTTTTTGGCATAGAGTTTCATCAGTAGCACCAAATATTATGTCATCTACATAAATTTGTACAATTAAAATATTTTTACTTTTATACTTGATGAATAAAGTAGTATCAACTTTTCCTCTTTGAAAATCATGATCAATCAAAAATCTATTTAACCTTTCATACCAAGCTCGTGAAACTTGTTTTAGTCCATATAATGCTTTGGTTAATTTATAAACATATTTTGATTGATTCTTTTTTTCAAATCCAGGGGGTTGTTCTACATATACTTCTTCATTTAAGTATCCATTTAAAAATGCACTTTTCACATCCATTTGAAACAATTTGAAATTCATGTGAGAAGCAAAAGCTAGTAAGATGCGTATGGCTTCTAATCTAGCCACGGGTGCATATGATTCTTCAAAATCAATTCCTTCTTCTTGAGAATATTCCTTGGCTACTAATCTGACTTTGTTTCTTATTACAAGTCCACTTTCATCCAATTTGTTCCTAAATACCCATTTGGTACCAAAAATGGTACAAACATTTGGTCTAGGAACTAAATGTCATACGTTATTTCTTTCAAATGGATTTAGCTCTTCTTGCATTGCAACAACCCAGTTTTCATCATTAAGAGTTTTTTCAATAGTGGTTGGTTCAATTTTTGACACAAATGCATATTGTCCACAAATGTTTTGTTTTGACCTTCTAGTCTTTACTCATTCATAGATATTACCAATGACTTGCTCAATTGGATGGACATTTTTGAATTTCAAATCAGTTGAAGGTTTGTAGGAATCATTACCTTCACTTACCTTTTCTTCTGTAGAATTTTCTGGCTTGAGTTCGATTTCCTTTTGTTACTCTTGTTGTTTTTCTTTAGCATCATCTGCATCACTTAATTCATCATCCTTTCTAGAAGTTTGGTTAAATTCATCAAAAACAACATGTATTGATTCTTCTACTACTTGATTTCTTTTATTGAAAATCCTATATGCTTTGCTATTTGATAAATAACCAAGGAAAATAGCTTCATCACTTTTGGCATCTAATTTTCCTAAATTTGTTTTTCTATTGTTTAACACATAATAAGTACATCCAAAAGTATGAAAATATGATATGTTCGGTTTTCTGCCTTTCCAAAGTTCATATGGGGTTTTTTTCAAAATTGCTCTAATGGTAACTCGGTTCAATACATGACAAGCTGTACTCACGGCTTCTCCCCAAATCTTTTGGATAATTTACTCTCATTTAACATAGTTCTAGCCATTTCTTGTATTGTCCGGTTTTTTCTTTCAACAACTCCATTTTGTTGAGGAGTTCTAGGTGCAGAAAATGTATGATGGATTCCTTTTTCATTGCAAAATTATATAAATTTATTATTTTCAAATTCACCACCATGATCACTTCTAATGGAAATGATTGAACTTTGCTTTTCATTTTGTACCAAATTTGAAAACGTGACAAATATAGAAAATGCTTCATCTTTCCTAGCTAAGAGTATAATCCAAGTAAATCTTGAAAAATTATCAACAATTACATACACGTATTTTTTTCCACCAAGAGTTAAAATATCCGATGACCCATAAAGATCCATATGTAACAACTCAAGTGGTCTAATTGTTGAAATTTCCTTTTTGGTGGAAAATGGCATTTTGGGTTGTTTAGATAGTTGACAAGCTTTACAAATCTTATCCTTGTCATATTTGAGCTTTGGTAACCCTTGTACTAGATTCTTTTTCCATAATATTTTAATATTTGACATATTTATATGTCCAAGCCTTGTATGCCATATCCATGGATCATTTTCTATGGCTATTAGAAATTTTTCCTCTAGTTCATCAAGGCGAACCAAACATACATTTTCATGTCTTTTGCCACTAAATACTATGTGTTCATCATCAAAAATATTGCATATAAAGGATTCAAATACAACTTTATATCCTTTATCACATAGTTGACTAATACTCATTAGGTTGTGTTTGAGTCCTTCAATAAATAGTACATCTTCAATACATGCATTTGAAATACCATAAATATTTCTTTTACCTTTTATTTTACCTTTTTCATTATTTCCAAAAGCTACTGTTCCTTCATTGCATGGGTTGATCTTATGAAACAATCCTTTTTCTCCTATCATATGTCTTGAGCAACCACTATCCAAAAACCATATGTTATTGGCCTTAGCTCTAAGACAAACCTGAAAAAATTAAGTCAAGTGGAGCTCATCCTTTTGGTACCCATTTTATGGGTCCATTTGGGTTAGTTATCCTTTGGAGTCTATGTTAGTCTACCTTTGAAGCCATAAATTCAATGTTTTTTGGCATCCAAGCCAATTTTGCACCAAGGTTTTGCAATTTTCTCAATTTGCATTGATAAACCTTGTGTCCTAACTTGTTGCAAAAATTACAAGCTCCTGGAAGTCTAGAAACAAGAAGCCATTTGGTAATTTGTTCCTCGGTTGGTCTTTTGGTCCAAACTACTTGATTTATCTTAGGTTTAGTATAAATGGGTTTGGCGTTGTTTCTCGGAGCATTAGATTTCTCTTGCTCAAATGTATTATACCCAAGTCCTTTCTTACAAGTTTGGGTTGTCATTTTTAAGAACATTTTCATATTTTCTTCTGGATTAGAAAACTTGACAAGCGATTCATTTAATGATTCATTTTTCCTTTTGAGTTTCTCTAACTTAACTTCCAAGGTATTCTTTTCACTTTTTAATTTATCTATCTTTTCAGCAAGTTTACCATTCATAATTATTACTGCATCACATTGTCTTTTCTTTATTGTAAACTTGTTTCCTAATTTCTTTATTTCCTCATATAATGAATCGTAGACTTGTTGAAGTTCTTCTAATTCAGTACATTTGAGGCATTCATTTGTAGAAGAGAAAATTGAAAAGGATTTTTGTTTGGAGGTTACCTATTGACTACTTGTGCAGTTCGTTGAAGTAGCTTGATCCTCCAAGATTTCCATAGCTGCAAAACATATGTCAAAATTTGCTATGCAACAAATTCTTACGCAATCTGCTTCACATTCTTCACTTGAAGAGCTACATGTTGTAGATTTCTCTTCATTTACGTACATGCCTCTTCCTTTATTTCTTTGAAATTTTTTGTTGTTGCCTCAATCTTTTCTTTGCTCCTTTGCTTTATTTTCTTCGGGCGTTGGACATTGGGCTTGCATGTGCCCCGAACGACCACACTGGTAACATTTTGTTGATTATTAATTTTTCTCTTTAGAATTTCTTTCTTTAAAGTTTCTGAAATTTCTATCTTTCCTTACAAATTTTCTGAACCGTTTTGTAAGTAAGGAAATTTCATTGTCGTTTTGTGATGATGAGGTGGTGTCATCAGAGTCTTGTGCAGCTTTCAAGGCGATGGCTCGTTTGCCTTTGTGGTGATCCTCGTTTCTTTTCTTGATTAGCTCATGTGACATTAACGAGCTAATAAGGTCTTCTAACTTCAATGTGTTTAGGTCCTTGGCTTCTTCTATTGCCGTGATTTTTAGAGTCCATGATTTGGGTAGTGCCCTTAGAATCTTCATGACCTGTTCAGATTCAAAAATTGCCTTTCCTAGCCCTTTCAAGGCGTTAGTAATCTTGAAAAATCTAGCAAATATTTCAGAAATATTTTCTGTTTCTAGCATTCTAAAGTTTTTTAATTCTCCAATCAAAATATTTCTCCTTGTCCCTTGGACTTGAGAAGTTCCTTCATAGATGGATGTTAATGTATCTCATATCTCTTTGGCAGTCAAATAAGAGGATACTCTATCATATTCGGAAGCAGTAAGAGCACAAAATAATGAATTCATAGCATTGGTGTTGCTCTTTACAATTTTCACTTCCTCACCGGTCCATTTGGAAGCTCTTTCATCAATAGGCAAAGTCACACCGTCTTGGACTACAATCCAAGAGTCTATATCTGTAGCCATGATGAGTTGCTTCGTACGTAGCTTTCAATATCCAAAATTGTTCCCATCAAACAACGGTGTCCTAGTAAAGGATTGACCTTTGGCAAATGCGAGAACGGAAGTAGATTGGGATGCCATATCAAAAAGATCTCTTTGGTAAAACTCAAAGACCTACTCTGATACCACTTGTTGGTCCCGAGTTAATGGAAATTACCTAAGAGGGGAGGGGTGAATTGGGTATTTAAGAATTTAAAACTTTAATTAGAGATTTTACCCCAGTTTAGTTTAAACCCCTTTAATGAAACAAATAGAAAGCAATAAGATAATGAAAGCGGAAATGAAAAATAGTATACAAGAATTATAGTGGTTCGGGCAACCTTTCCCTACTCCACTCTTCCAAGCTCACACTCCCTTGTGACTTGGGTTTCATTATGTATTCCGCGAATACAACTAGAGTCTCCACTCTCTTCTAGATTCTAGCTCTAGGGGGCATATACAACCAGAGCCTCCGCTCTCTTCTAGATTCTAGCTCTAGGGGCGTGTATAACAAGCAACACAAGTAGGCGATGAGTTACACTCCAATCACAACCCTACTTGCTATATCTTGGTTTGAAACACCGAACTCAAACCAAGCACAAAAATAAAATAACAAGATGAAATAGAAGAAATCTACACTTTACAGATTTGTGTAGCAAGTTTCAGCTCGAGGAAGAATCTGTAGAAGCAACGAATCGTATTGCGTTGAAGCAAACAACAACTTTGAAGCTTGTTCTTCCTTTGAAAGTGTATAGATCACTCAATTGTAGAGAAAAGTGGATTAAAACTCTTAGTAGCACTTCTTTCCTCTTTTTCAGCTCTATCTTGTGTGTATCCACATTTACTTGAGTGTCTATATATAGAGGAGGGAGATTTTTGAACGTTATGAAGTTGGTTGGCGCGCAATAAATGTTCCAACGTTCAAAAATTCGAATGTTGCGCCTCCAAGTCGCAGGTGGAGTCGACTTCTATGCGACTTCACCCAAGTGGCATGCTGGAGTCGACTTCGGGTGCAACTTCAGCTGTTCTTCAGTTTCCAAGTCTGTCCTCTATGTCGACTTGGTCTGGGACTTGGCTTCAAGTCGATCTTGGAGTCAACTTCGGGTGCGACTTGGCTTCTTTCTTTTGCCAAGTCAGTTTGATCTTTGTTGAAGTGTCTCTTGCTTGCTTAACTTCTTCTTCTTCTTTTGTCTTTCAATACTTAGAACTTATTTGTACTAAATTTCTTTAGCTTTAAGTCTAGAGAACTTGAAAAACTCGAATCTTATATGAACAAATCCAAATTTGATTTAGAATGGTTGAATCCATGTGTCTTGCTTGCTTTAAACTTGGATTAATCCTCATATATTCAAGTTGAAAAATTTAAGTTGTCTTCATCTTCAATTTGACTCAAGTTTATCTTAAAATCGACTTGGCTTTCGACTTAAAATCCTGAAAATATGCACTGCCCGTCTGAAGTTGATGCTGGAGTCGACTTTGCCTGCGACTTCACCCAAGTCGCAAGTGGAGTTGACTTCATGTGCGACTTCGGCAGCTGTGCTTTCTAATTTCAACGTTGGAAGGAAAATGTTATGTGAAGTCGATACTGGAGTCGACTTGGTCTGCGACTTCGCCTAAGTCGCAAGTGGAGTCGACTTCATTTGCGACTTCAGCAGCTCTTGGTCTCCAATTTCAACGCTGTCCAAAAATCAACACTTGAAGTCGTTGCTGGAGTCGACTTGGGGATCGACTTGGCCTAAGTCGATATCTGAGTCGACTTAGAGATCAACTTGATATGTCAAACTTTGCATATTTTATTTTATAACCTTAAACACTGCACAATACATATTAGTAGCTAAGATTTACTCAAATTGTGTTGTTTAATCATCAAAACACATGGTTTGGGTATTTTTCATTCAATTTCAATAATTGTTTCCAACATAAAGTTGCACCATAATTAACAGTGCATTTGTCCCAAAATAGTCCCCACATGTACTTAAATGTATTGATACTTTATATAATCATCTATCTATATATAAATTTTATAGCAAATGATTTACATATTGAAAAATATTAAAGTTGTTATTTATATCAAACTATTTTATTACGTTGAATTTGTACCATTTTCAGATGGGGTCCATATATATCCAATTGGGATGAAAATTCATACGATAATAGAATACATAATTCTAAATACAATGGATAGAGTAGATTACAATTTTCTAATCATGCAAGACGCATTTCGAGGTAACTGCACTGTAATTGTGGTGCAGTAAAGTTGCACTTGAATATTTCTCATATATATATATACATATATATAAAGAGAGATATTCTGTGGCGTCCTAGCCCGAGCGTCACAACTTTAGCTTTACTCCGGGAGCATTATTGATTGGTAAACGTGATCAGGATTGTTGCTCTGTCACATGGCGGGATTTCTTGGATATTTATCCACTTAATCTTAGCTCCTTAAGAGTTAATGTCATTAGACATATTCCAATTTCCATCATGTGTCCATTTAGGCTATTACTAAACCTTGACATACACATGTTATATCATATAATCTCATATTTATTCATAATATGATGAATCATACCTTAGCATTTGTCTATAAAAAAATTTTCACCATCCATAACCACATAACATAAAATACTTTTCATACAAACATCAATATAGTTACATTTGATTATCATACAACCATTCATTCACATGTCATAGATAAAATTCACCATTCTTCAAAACACAACTTGTGCACCTTGCCTCCTTCTTCCTTTCACCTGTCTTTGGGTTTGGAAAACAAAACATGAGTCGAAACTCAATAAGCAAGCTATAGATTTTTAAACAATTCATTTTGAAGGTAACACTTTTCATTTAAAACATAATGGAAAGCGACATTATACCCACTCGAGGGTATATTATGAAAACGTGCTCCTTATACCCGTCATGGGTATACTATAACAATGCAATGCATCATGACATCATAGGATGGAGGCTAGCCAGGTAACCATTCGTCTCCAACGTCTCTCCCAATCCAGGGAGGCGTCGCCGGCCCTAGGCCTCTCTTAGCGACTTGGCCGCACTAAAGGGAGACAATCAGTTATTTTACACTTTTGAGGTGGACCTCATGCTTGTGCACATGAACCTTTCATAATCATGAACCTTGACATGCTAGCATGAGTTTTCATTCATAAACTCTTAAAGCATCATTTTTCATTAATATTTGATAAAGTATATCATAAAACATTTATCACAATTGAAATGGCATTTCAACACATATTGAACTAAAGGAATGACCATCCTTAAATAACTTGGAAATAATTTCATAAATCAATTATAAAATGGTTCAAAACATTTAGAACATCATTAGCAATCATTTTATCATATTTTGATAAAACAAAAGTCATTTAGAAGAAGATCGCTTGCTTACCTGCTTTGCCTTAGCTTTCTGTATCTACTTTTTCTTTGCCTTTGCTTATACAAATAAGAATGACATTGCATTCATAAAACTTTTTACTTGCTTGTATACACTTAGTTTTTCAACCCATAATTCATTACATACACAACCCACTTGAATTCCAAGTCGGGCACACATACGTAACACATACTTGTGCATCATACCATTCATTCCTCGTCATGTCCTAAACCCATAGATAGGGTATTCATTCATACACATAATAATCATTCATTATCATCATACGGGGATTCATCCCTCCCGTTTATCATTTTTTATTCATTTTTCGCGTTTCATACATCGGTGCTCATTTTAAGCATATATTCAACGTCTTAGGCTTCATATATTAGTCTTAAAATTTGAGATTATACTTAATCATCAAATCAGCAATATAAACATGCATCTCATCATATATTCATACATTTTTGCATTTTAGCAAATCACATAAGTCATTCATCACTTGTCTCTATATATATCCGTCCATATACACTCATCTTATAACACATAACTTATGTGTTTCTTAAAATTTTCCAAAAAATTAACTTGCGTCATAATTAAGCATGATTAAAACCCTTAATTAATATATAATTTAGGGTTTAATTACGGAATTTTAATCCATTCATCATTGGATTCCAAAACAGCAACGTTAGGACTCGTTTTTCATCATTTCAACGCCTCTTTTGATACTTTAATCCAAACAGATTTTTAATCCATAAATTTCAGCAATTAATCATGATTTTATTAACTAAAATTTAGGGTAATATCACATATTTAAAATTCATATATTGGTTGCTTCCAAAACAGCAACTTCTACACATGTTTTGGATACCTTTTGTACCCCTCTTTGGACACCCCTTTACATACCCTTAAAAAATCAGATTTAGGGCATGCATTCTCAACTTATTTTGGCTGCACAAAGTACCCTAATCCTAGGGTATTTTACCCTCTAAATCATCTATGATTTAATTATTTACAAAACAGCATATAACATACATGTAGGGTACCAATTTAAGCCCCATTTGGACGTTCCTATGCATATGCCCCAAAAAATCAAATTTAGGGCAAATCTTCCTACCCCATATAGGACACCCAAAGGGTTATTAATTTAGGGTATTTTACTCTACAAATCATCCATATAACATTTAGGATAATCCGTGCATCATATTTAACATAAAAAGTGGAAAATCGGGTCAAATCCTTAACCCTAAGTTCCATCCTTTCTAAAATCCTTAGCTCATGCCCAAATCAACATGTATAATTCATAGGAACATGAATCATAGTCTAATTATGATATTCAATCCAAAAAGAAACTTATTTTATGAATTTAAGAAAGTTCAAGATAGGTTT
Organism: Annona cherimola; assembly: GCA_030490835.1. NCBI lineage: Eukaryota > Viridiplantae > Streptophyta > Magnoliopsida > Magnoliales > Annonaceae > Annona > Annona cherimola. The sequence goes on along the minus strand of CM059973.1, from coordinate 58,797,531 downwards.
TTCACCCAAAATCAACCATAGACTTCCATTTAGCCCTCTTGAGTCCTTGATTTCATTCTTTCCCTTCAATTCTCATTCAATACTCAAATCAAGGGCATCATGAATCATCCTTCAAGGGTTCATTATGAATCAAATTCATGACCCATAACTTGAGGTGAAAAACTTAGGATTAAAGAACCCAAAACATGAAGTATACTTACTTGAATCGAATCAAACTTGAATCCAAACTTTCCTAACTTGAATCCCTTTCTTTCCTCCCCCTTTTCCTTCTCTTTTTCTCCTCTATTTCCCCTCTTTTCTTGCTGGACTTGGGCACATTTTTTGCTGCCTTGCTTGGGAGAGAATTTTCTCTCTCTAATTCACCCTCCAAATGGACATCCCATGTGTGTGCTCCCCTTTTTATAATTTTTGATTTGTGGGGCCCACTTTGCCACATCATAGATAGGGTATTTTATTGCCTTCTTATCTCTTGTTGATATAGAAAAATCTCATTCAAGTAAAATAACTAATTATCTCATTTTCAAAATTCTAAATCCAAGCTCTTAAGTGAGCTACTTAGCTCTCTTAGGTTGGGCGTCCACATGGCTGCATGGTGTGGCTTTCTTGGCCCCCAAGTCATTCCTAATTTATGAGCATTTACATGCCCCCTTCATGTAGATTTCCTAGATTTTGACTTTAGGTTAAAAAAAATAAAAAATCCAATTACATGACCCCTTAGACGTCCACATGGAGCTTCCTCCCATGGCCTCTCCTAGCTAGCTCATTAGCCTCTTAAATCATGCATTAATGAATGGAATTTATCATGGATTTTGTGATTTAAAATAATTCACAAAATCAAGCTAAAAAAACCACCTTTTGACACCTCACATGGGACATTAATTCAAGCTATTAAACCACTTTGCTTTTTCATTAATGCTTGTTGGAAAGTTAGTGTCACTTTGTCCTTTTGTGATTAAGCATGCTCTCATGGTAATTATCTTAATCAAATTCTCTTATAATATTCTTCATATAGTTTTATCCGTTCATCTCGAATTTCGTCTCAAAACAACTTTTCTATCTCAAGTTATAATCATTTGAAATTAACTTTTGGATTTAGGCTGAAAATAGATAATTATCATCATAATCCCATCACAATTTTCTTAATCCAATTCATCCATATGATTGGGCACAAAATCTTGTGCCTACCTTTCAAATTTCATCTCAATCCGCCTTATAGGTGTCAAATTATGAATTTTCTAATATTTTTCAACTTAATTCCATATTTACCATTCTAGTTTTCTATTAATCAAATCATGATAATTAAAATAATTATTTGTAACAAATTAACATTTTCTAATCCTCATTAAGCCCATTTAGTCATATTGACTCACACTGGGCTATGACGATTAATCTTAATCACCATTCTTAATCGTAACCCTAATTGCAAAATATCATTAAATCATAAAAATCATAAATCATTTAAATAACACAGGTGTCATATTTATATGCCTACTTGGGTCTGGGTAGCACATATTTAGTTATGCTAAAATGATGCCCCACATGATCATAAAATTATAATCTACTCCACTCATTGTATTTAGAATAATGAATTCTATTAGCATATCAATTTTCATCCCGATCAGATATGTGTATGTACCCTGTCTAAAAATGGTACAAATTTAACGTAATAAAATTATTTGATGTAAATAACAACTTTAAAGTGACTTTTTTAATATGTAAACCATTTGCTATAAAATTTATATATGGATAAATGATTATATAAAGTCTCATTGCATTCTAATATATGTGAGGTCCAAAAATGGGAAAATGTACTGCTGTTACTGCACCGAAACAACTCACACGCACACACATGTAGAAAGAGAGAGAGAGAGAGAACCTTTCCTATGCAATGAAGCTGCACCATAATTAACGGTGCATTTGGCCCAAAATGAGCCTCACATGTACTTAAATGTATTGATATTTTATATAATCATATATCTATATATAAATTTTATAGCAAATGATTTACATATTGAAACAATATTAAAGTTTTTATTTATAACAAACTATTTTATTACGTCGAATTTGTACCATTTTCAGATGGGGTTCATATATATATATATATCCAACTGGGATGAAAATTGATATGATAATAGAATACATAATTCTAAATACAATGGGTAGAATAGATTATAATTTTATAATCATGCAGGATCCATTTCGAGGTAACTATATTGTAATTGCACCAACTAGGATGAAAATTGATATGATAATAGAATACATAATTCTAAATATAATGGGTAGAACAGGTTATAATTTTATAATCATGCAGGATCCATTTCGAGGTAACTATATTGTAATTGTGGTGCAGTGAAGCTGCACTTGAATATTTCTCATATATATGCATATATAGAGAGAGATATTCAGTTGCGCTAAAATGAGGCTCTACATGATCATAAAATTATAATCTACTCCACCCATTGTATTTAGAATAATAAATCTTATTAGCATATCAATTTTCATCCCAATTAAATATGTGTATGGACCCCTTCTGAAAATAGTACAAATTTAACGTTAAGAAATTAGTTTGATGTAAATAACAACTTTAAAGTAGTTTTTTCAATATATAAACTATTTGCTATAAAATTTATATATGGATAAATGATTGTATAAAGTTTCATTATATTATAATATGTGTGGGACCCAAAAATGGGCAAATGTACCGCACCAAGACAGCTGTTGTTATATATATAAAAGAAATTATGCATAAGTCCAACTCTTAACAAGATGGATTGCATTTGAGGAATGAGTGCATAATTGTAGTTGGGTGTAATTTCTATAGCTTTACAAAAGCTTTATTATTCCATAAATTGTTTTGGGCTAACAAACTTATTTTCATATCAAAAACGATTTATGTAGGACCTGAATAGGAACAAAATCCTTAGTCTACGTTGCTTATACACCAAACATAAAGAGGAGGATTAAACTCAATATGGAAGTTAAGATCCTACCATATGAGAAGTTAAAACAGACATACAAAATCGAACCAATCTACCAGTCAGATGTAACCAACTTTATTGCATATATGAACTCAAACCAACCAAAACAATGTCATTGGAAAATTAAAATTGGATAAGATTACTTAAAATAAAAACTAACTCCATATATTCGGATTATGAAATCAAACACCAAGAAAAGAAGAAAATAAGATAATCGATCATATTTTGAAAATAAACACTAAGAATGTAGAAATGAAAATATATCAGCCTGATACAAGTTCAACCAGATCAAGATGATAGAATAGAACAAAATCTCAATAACAAAACCATGATTTATTCATCGTCCACAAATAAAAACCATCAGGTCTGCATAGTTTCATAATAGTTGAACTAGGGTGAAGAAGACTAGATGATGATACTTGACTGGAAATAGAAAATCATAGTCAATGGTAGCTACTCTCTTCCCACTAGCCGATCTCCACCCTCTCCCACAACAACAACATAGACCTTCAGCACTGTCCGCTTCTCCCAATGAACCACGATTTTATCCCTTCTCTATGCCTATGATTTTCTCCCCCTACTATGAGATCGACCCACTCCCTCGGCACTACTATCCATCAATGGCAATTTCCTAGTCACTACTCCAACTCTTTTTCTTCATGCATCCATTGTCAAAAAGGGTTCTTTTGTTGCTGCTCTTCCCAAGTAGTCAATTACACTCAACAAGCCATTGACCAACAGCCATCCCCACATACAAGCATGTATAGATAATTAACATTTCCATTTTGTCCTTACCAATCACAACTGCACATTTAAAATAAACGGAAAATATGGAATTTGCACGTTCACCTCAATGTGCAAACATTTACTCAAAAACCGGTCGCTTAATATTCATAGGTATATTTGTAATAAATTTTAATTCATGTAAAAGTCAATAGGTACGGGAGCAAAACCCTTGACATATTATACAATGAGGAGTGATTCTATGCGGTCGAAATGGGACTCCAAGCAGTTAGGGTTGGAGCACCCCCTTCCATTAATTTAAAAAAAAAAAATTCTTTCTAGGTCTGAGGGCTCCACATGAATAGGCTTATACGATTTTTTTTTATAAAAAAATTCTTATCTGAACGTATTTATTAAATTTCCAATTTTTTTTTTTTTTTTTTGTTTCGTATGTTCAAAATTAACGTTCATGTAACAGTCGAGTTCGAGTGGGTGGCCCGCGCAGTTTAAGATTTCTGGGAACGAAGGATGTGAGAAGTGAGAACACGACTTTCATGCTCAACTGCAACTGTACGTCCCATGTAAAGAAGTTAAGATGGTGTGACATAGGGAAAAGAAATTTTAAGATGGTTTTGTCATATGCTCATCTTGCACCTCCCTCGCTGCCCAAAAGCCTCGAACAAAAGAAGCCATTATTATTGGACGGTTAGGATTTTTTCTAAAAATCTATTTTTTGATATTTGCAGCAAGATATTCTAATCTTTTTCGATCCTGAAACCCCAAACATTATCCAGTTTCGACAGACTTGGCTTACTTCTTAGCAGCCATTCCCAATTGCCCCCTTGCTAAAGCACATGGCTTTAGCTGATTCTTCTTCTTCATCGTCATCATCATCTTTGATGGACTCTCCTAAAATTTTCAAGACATGCCCTCTCCTTTTCTCTGCATTCCCCCATCTACCCTTTTTTCCCTCTCCTCCATCATCCCCCAGACACCACCTTCTATCTACTGCCATGGATCGTTTGCTCCATAAGCTGTCAGATTCCCTCTCTCAAGCCCCAAAAACTTTATTTCGAGCTCTCCTCTCTCCCTTTTCAGATTCTCAACGCCACGTCTTCCCCCAGGTATGTATTTTCTTGTGCTGTTCAAATCTCTGCACCACTATCGCTGGTTCTCGTTGTCACTTCTGCTCTCCTAGATTGAAATCTTGAAAGATATGTGGGAATGAATTTTCATCGTTCACAAGCTCCAGCAGTCCTGCTCCACGCTTCTATGTGGTTTTCTGAGTAATAGCTGAAATGGGTTTGATGATTTCTGATTTGCTTATCACATTTTCTCAGCGACTGTCTGAACTGTTTTTGGTTATTAATTAGTCTATATCTGTCCTGCTGACCTACATTAAAATTTCGAAATATATGTGAATGAATTTTCATGATTTATATGCTCCAGCAGTCCAGCTCCACAGCTACACCCTTTCATGTGATTTTCCGAGTAATATCTGAAATGGATTTAATCATTTCTGCCAGATTTGCCTACCACATTTACTCAGCCGCTGCCTCAGGCCTATTTTGTTGTTGATGAGTTGATCTATATCTGCCCTTCGATGTTGGGGATGTGCAGAATTCTATTATTGGCCTTAGGAGAAAACGAAAAAAAAAAAAAAAAAGGAAAAAAAGAAAATAACGTCTCTTCAGTTTCTGCATCAGTTCGTAGCTTGTTGGAGCTGTCATGGCAAAGTGCCTGAACTGCTGCAACAGTTATCGTTGGAATTGGTAATCTCTACTGAAAAATTGTCTTTAGGTCTTCCCTCTGCCCCAGAATCATGTGTAATGTCTGGCTTTCTTCCCGCGCTGCCCTTTCAAGGAAAGTAGCTTCTGTATCAGTTTCTCCCTTCACATTGTAGGTACCTTGCTTGTTTTGATGCTAACTGATGATCAAGTGCAAATTGACCTAGGAATTTATGTGATATTTTTTTCTTCCATTATCTTTTATTGCCAAGTATTATTATCTTCATTTTTACTCGGTTGAATCACCTTTCAGATCCGTTTCAGACAGAGAGTGGATCCAGGTCCCTTGTCAGCTCACAATTTTGCTGCAATTTTGCCTGGAGATACGGCGGCAGGTGTGGTGGTGGCTAATGGTATCTTGAATTTCTTGAACATCTACAGTTCATTGCTGGTTGTTAGGCTTGTCTTGACATGGTTTCCGAATGCACCTCCTGCAATTGTCAGCCCTCTCAGGTATATTTTCTAAGCATCTCTATTAAAGTTCTGATCCCAACTGATTCAATAAATGGAAAACAAAAATTCCACTTTTTGCCATGGCATACTCATTTGAGAGTTAGACATTTTGAGGCCAGTTCTGCAACTCATATTAGAATAAGTTTGTTGTATTCGTTTGTTTGTGCATGCGAAAGATTGTTGATCTTGCTTCTTACCTGGTTGTAATATGTGGAACCAGATCAATAGGGTTGTGTATGTCCCTTCCAGCCAGCAAGTTATGACTGAACATGATTATTTGATTCTTCAAAAGCTTACTCTATCATTGGCTAGGTTGGTCAGAACAGATAAAACCAACCAAGAAACCTCATTTTAAAGCCTGGTGGTAAGATTATCCTTAGTTGTTTTGAGTTCCTGACAGGCATAGTACCAATCCTTCCCACGCATTGAATAATCGACAAATTTTCATTGTTTATATCCAGTTCAAAACTTAACTAGAGTGCTCTTGTCCTTGAAAGATTTGTACAGACACTAAACTAAAATTTACTTTTGGGTGGAATTGTCATGGTGTGTGGTAAAGGCTGCTTATTTAAAATGAATGAAATTCTTATTTTGGTTTCAATCTTAAATCTTATTGGCCTTTAATTACCTATTTGTGGCTAAGTTCATGGTGAAAGGTTGGTGTTTCTTTCCAAAATTCAAACTGGTGTTTCAAATTTTATTTTCTACTAGTGCTTTATTGCATTTGATGTATTTCTCAGTTTGTGGATTGTCTAATTGTTCAGCAAGTCCAATCTTATCATCATGTGCTTCTATGATGGTTGGAATTGTAACTTCATGTCATTTGATTAAAGCTTAGGCAATCGACTTGAGGATTTTGATAAGATATGGATGCACAATATTGGCACAAAAGCTTAGACTATTGATTGCAATGTGGCAAGGCTTCTTTTACAAATTTATAGCCCAACATCCAAATTTTTCTCCAATGCTGAGTCGATTCATGTGTGCAATACCAAAGCTGTCAATTCTTTTTGTAAATATTTCAAAAATAAATAAATTTTTTTGATATAATCAATGATTTAAATACAATTAATAATTTGGATATTTTTTGATCGGAAGATCATGAATTTTTATTTGTTTCATCCATGGAGCAAAGGTTTTCTCCATGCAAGCAAGATTTTTATGGATAATTTCATCATTACCTTTTCTGGGAATAATTTCAATGTCATTTCTTATACATTTAGGGATAACATGTGACTAATAAGGATCTGAAATATTATTTAAAGGAAATTCTAGTGGATATATTATGCTTAAAAGGAAAGTAGCACGTCAAAAACCCTGCTCGTCTCCTTCTGCAGTTTATTTATCTAAATGCCATGACACTTTAAGTGGATGAGGGTGTGCTGTGGTAGTGCCTTTTTTATGTCAGGTTATTTGCAATTGACATACATTCTAAAGGCCATTAACTCATTGTTGGGTGTTGAATCCCAAGGACAACTATTAGGTATGGTTTGAATTGATCCAAACCAATCATAATAAAGATCATTAGGAGAGGATTTGATCGATGTGTTTATTTCCTTGATTGAAGAAAAGATGGCTGATCAAATGGCCAGAAGATCTAAATTAAAACAAAAGGATAACTATTGGGTATGGTTTGAATTGACCCGGAGTTCCAGACGAATCATCACAAAGCTCATTAGGAGAAGACTCACAATCCATGCCTTAATTTCCTCAATTGAAGAAAAGATGGGTGATCAAAGAGCCAGGAGATCCAAATTGTTAAAACACAAGTATTCTACCATGAAGGTAAACTAAATAGTCCAATAAGGTCATCCAATGTGGGTAACATGATTTTAAAAAATTTTAAAAAAAATCCATGAAGGAACTGAAACTATCAGAAAAAAGTCTCCCACTCAACATTGCAATAACATGATACACAAAGATTAACTGGATCCAAAGGGGAAAAAGATCAAAAGGGGATAATACAGCCCACTTGGTGCAGAGTGCTAGTAGTGCTCCTCATGGCACAAGTGCAAGTGGCGGCCTGGGTCCTCTCATACCGCAAGCGCAAGTGAATAAAAACAAAGTTCCAATCTAAGGGGGTGTTTGGCAATTGAAAAAAAATGTCATATTAAAACTTTTCAATCTAAAACTTTTCACTCTCCACAACTATCATATTTTTTAATCATTTTTTCACATTTTCCTATACAACTACCCTACTTTTCAATCATTTCTACACAACTATCCACACAACTAACCTATTTATTTTAACTTTATACTCTTTATTACTCATTATTACCCCTATCATATCACATCATTTGACAACTTTTACTCTGCAAAACTTTTCATCAAAAGTTTTATTCATTACCAAACACACCCTAAGTGGTGTGCTTCTCTTGAAGTTTCCTTCTCAAGTGGCACCCTATTTCTATGGACTTGGAGCTGCCACCAACCTAAGTTGGAAGAGATTGATGCTGTTTGAACTGATAGACCAATGTCAGCTTAATTACATAATGGGAAGGGTTTAGACACCCATTGCATCCTAAAATAGGTCTCTAATAGCTAGGTGATTTGACCACATGTAATCTAGCTATATATCATGATTCAAGGATTTCATTGAAAATAGTTTGCGCAAATAACAAACAGCTTGAGCGGAAAAATCACTAAATGATTTAGGAATTCTATTACGGCTCTTAAAGAAAATGTGACCAACTAAAAATGAGGAAAGAATTCACAATTTCAGCTGAAGGCATCCTCTCAAGCATTGTCCTTTTTTTCTGGCTGTAGGAGATTCTTTGATTGGGAATAATCTTTCCAACTTCATATCAAGGGTCTAAGACCCTCAATTGGAATTGTGCAATACCTCCCAGTGCAGACCTTGGGATAGTTATCCTTCTCTCTTATCTTTTCAACTCTTCTTCACCCCTTGAGCCTCCTTCTAGGAATCGAGTGTCACTCCAAAAATTGTTCTTTTGCCAAGAGAATCTCTGTTTGCAGTTCTTATTGATTGTATTGCCCCAATTTTAGGAATGAGACAGGCAAATATAAGTAAACACACCATTAGTCGTCTTAAATACTAATGTAAAGGCATTGTAACTTGGAGATAGCATGTTGAAAGCCTTCTACTTCTACACGAATTGTTGGAATCAAAGTGTGCAAACTATCTCAAGAAAACCACCTAGCCCTTCCATTTCCTATGTTTATCAACATTGATATTTTAGGTTTAGATCACTGATTGGTATCATAAATTATTGCCTGTTCCATTTCTACACTATGCAAACTTGCAGTTAACCCTTGATAACATTATAATTTAACTCGTGGTCATTGTTATGTTCTGGCCTTGCAAGATATGGCCTGCAAGGCTAAGAGTGTTTCAATTCCTTAATGCAGCAATGCACTTTTCTGACAAAGTGTGATGACCACAATATTTCTTCTCTGTATCTATCTAGTCATCTATTTTCTGATTGCATGTTATTGCTCGATTTTTATCTTCAGCACTCTATGCGATCCATATCTCAACATATTTCGTGGGATCATCCCACCACTGGGGGGAACGTTGGATTTCTCTCCTATACTAGCATTCCTGGTTCTTAATGCTTTCACCAGTGCCGCTGCTGCACTTCCTGCTGAGCTGCCAGCATCTGGGAGGTCCCAACTGCCTGTTTCTCAGTCAAATCTCTTCAATCTCACAGCAACACAGGCAAAATGGATGAGAAGGGTGTCCAGAAAGGGACCCAAGGAAATCGATGAGAGCAATTAATTTGTTGTTTTCCATGCAATTCTTTTGCATCATCATGTAATGAGTAGTGAGGGCAATTCTATGTTGTTTATAAGCTGGTTCTTTATTATCCTTGATTTTCAGTCGAGGGATGGCAGTGTATTTCTGGTGGTTCAGACCATCGGTTGGTGCCACATTTGAAGTGGGGAAGCTGGGCTACATCTTCAGGTTTGGCCCCTTTTATGAATGACAGGAATGTGTCTCTTTTGCTTTTGCCTTCTTTGCATTGCGGCATCAGTCCTATTTCTAGTGCAGCCTGTCAAATGACTGCAATGACATAAAATTTCTTCCCAGTTTTCCGCCATTTACTGAAGGGCCAAAAACCTAATAAAAAGACGCACAATTCACCATGGTGGGGGTTTTGAGGTTGTCTTTGTGCTATTTTAGAGATGGGTGAATTCTAGCATGCGTTTTTCTTTTCTTTTGTGGATTGGGTAGATGATTTTTTGGTGAAAGGGCTAGTGCTGAAGGATTAGAGTAATTGCGTTATCCCAGAATTTTATTAGTAAGAAACGAAAATATACGACTACTTAATTTCGTGGTTAAAAGTTGTTGCCTTTGCGACTGCAGGAAGTCATCCAACTTGGTCCATTTTGTGATGGGTGGCTGGGGAAATGGGAAGTGGGGAATATACTTTTTCAGAACGTTTTTAAATGCACTCGGCTGCACTTAGCCTTGGTGCATTTGAGTGTGTTAAACCCATTTTTTAAAATTTTTTGAAAATTTTAATGATATTTTAGTAATTCACAAATTATGAAAATGCCAATGAATTTTAAATTATTCAATAAAATATCTGTAAATCTCTAAAAATAATAATTTTTGATACATATTTTAAATATGCTTAGATTAATAGTTGTATAAAAAGGGATTTTTGCACTTGAGTGCACCGGAGCTTAAGTGCACCTGAATACTCTAGGTCAGCACTATTTTTTCATATAATTGGACGTCTTTTTTTTATTAGTATATAATTAGACATCTTAACTGCCTGCCCGTTCTACTCTTTCCATTATTATTATTTTTATATTACAATCATTTGTTTGCAAATTTTTTTTTTACAACTATTCCATTTATTATTATATTAGGGCGCTCTTACACTTCTAAAAATCTTTCTTATTTCCACTTTTCCCTTGCCAAATGTATTTCACGGAAAGTTTAATCTGATTTTGTAAACTGGTAGAATTACAGCAGCTAAAAAGAGGTGGCAGTTGCCCACCTTATCTTGTATTTTATCAACGTCTGAGTGGTGGCCAGAAGATGATTTGGGTTCAAGAGAGGAATTGGAAGCCAGCAATATCCAAACAACAGCAACTGGATTGCGCATGGGGCCACCTTGAACTTGTTCAGATAGGTCCCTCTGTCTATCTGTGATGCACATGACGGGAAGACTTCTTTTCCAGTTCCAAGTTAGGCCTTGAAGCCCATCAAATAATTCTGCGTTGCCGAGGAGTGGGCCACATCCACGTCAGCCATCTGAATATTGTTTTAGCAGAAGCACATCAGCACAGGAATTTAGAAAGCAAAACGAAAATGGTTGTTTACAATCTCAAGTTGGATTGAGCTGCAAGCATGGCTGTTCCGGTGCAGCATCGGAACATCAGTACATTTGCCCAAAAGTGGGCCCCACGTATATTATAATGTAATAAAATTTTATAAAATCATTTATCTATATATAAATTTTATAACAAATGGTTTAAATGTTGCAAAAACTACTTTAAAGTTGTTATTTACATCAAACTATTTTATTACGTTGAATTCGTACCATTTTCAAATGAGGTGCATGCACATATCCGATCGAGATGAAAATTGGTATAGTAATAGAATACATTATTCTAAATACAATGGGTGGAGTAGATTATTATTTTATCATGTGGGGCCCATTTTAGCGGTGTTGCACCAAAATTTTCGGTGCTGCGCCGCTGCACCTAAATATTCCTCTCTCTCTCTATATATATATATATATATATCTGTTCCGGTGCAGCACAACTACACCGAAATAGTGGTGCAGTTGCCCAAAAAATGAGCCTCACACATATTAAAATATAATGAAACTTTATACAATCATTTATCCATATATAAATTAGACTTTAGGTGGTTTAGATAATAGAATACATTATTCTAAATACAATGGGTACAGTAGATTATAATTTGATCATCGTGTGGGGCCCATTTCAGCGCCACTGCACTGTGATTACAGTGCAATGACGCTGCACTTGATTACTCATATATATATATATACATAAATAGAGAGAGAGAAATTATTAAGTGCAGCGCCAATTACAGTGCAGTGGAGCTGAAATGGACTCCACATGATGATAAAATCAAAATCTACTCCACCCATTATATTTAAAAGATGTATTCTATTACCATATCAATTTTTATCCTAATTGGATGTGTATAGACCTCATCTGAAAATGGTACAAATTCAACGTAATGAAATAGTTTGATACAAATAACAATTTTAAAGTGATTTTTTAACATCTAAACCGTCTAAAGTATGATTTATATATGGATAAATAGTGATATAAAGTTTTGTTGCATTTTAATATGTGTGGGCCCATTTTTTGGGCAATTGCACCGCCGTTCTGGTCCAGCGTTATATGTATATATATATATAGGAGCTGTTCCGGTGCAGCGCTAGCGCCACTGCATCAGAACAACAGTACATTTGCCCAAAAATGGGCCCTACACATATTAAAATGTAATGAAACTTTATACAATCATTTATCCATATATAAATTTTATAGCAAATGATTACATGTTGAAAAAATACTTTAAAGTTGTTATTTATATCAAACTATTTTATTACATTAAATTTATACCATTTTCAAATGAGGTCTATACACATCCGATTGGGATGAAAATTGATATGATAATAGAATATATTATTTTAAATACAATGAGTGGTATAGATTATGATTTTATCATCATGTGGGGCCCATTTCAGCCCCATTGCATCATAATTTTGGTGCAGCGGTGCTGCACTCGAATATTTTCCATATATATATATATATAGTTCCACTTTTATGTAACCGGGTTATATAGAAGAGGACCCATGTTACCCTTCAAAATCTAAGATTTTAATCCTTAATTGAAAATTCAATTCATTCATTGTATTTAACATCATTTGTTTATTTAAAAGACCAAGTTTTATCATAATCAAGTATGTTTAAGGGCCATATTTGTTCAAAAATATATATTCATATGTAAATTATGAAAAACGCTTGAATCTACTTACACATATATTAGAATGTAATAATACTTTATAGAATTATTTATTCACATAGAAATGATATTTTGGATGGTTTATATGTCAAAAATACTACTTTAAAATTGATGTTTTAGCATTTTTCATAATTTAATCATGAATATATACATTTTCTAACAAATGTGACCCATTAACATATTTGATTGGGATGAAACTGGATCCTTTAGATAAACAAACGATATTAAATACAATGAATGGATTAGATTTTTTTATTAAAGATCAAAATTATATTTAACATCACTTGTTTATCTAAGAAACTAAGTTTCATCCAAATCAAGTATGTTTATGGGCTATATTGGTTCAAAAATATATATGTTCATGTGTAAAATGCTTAGATATATTTACGCATGTATTAGAATGTAATAGTACTTTATAAAATAATTTATTAACATAAAAATGATATTTTGGACAGTTTAGATGTTGAAAATATTATTTTAAAATTGATATTTTAGCATTTTTCATAATTTACGCACGAAGATATATTTTCTAACAAATGTGGCCCATAAACATGCTTGATTGGGATGAAACTTAATCTTCTAAATAAACAAATGATGTTAAATACAATGAATGGATTAGATTTTCTATCGAGGATCAAAATCTTAGATTTTGAAGGAGTTACATGAATCTTCTTCTATTAGCCCGGTTACATAGAAGTGGAGCTCTCTCTCTCTCTGTATATAGTGATAGAGACATATTCAATTGCAGCGCCACTGCATCATAATTATGGTGCAGTGGCAATAAAATGGGCCTCACGTGATGATAAAATTAAAAGTTACTATACCAATTGTATTTAGAATAATGTATTATATTACCATATCAATTTTCATCCCAATCGGATATGTGTATGGACCCCGTCTAAAAATAATATAAATTCAAAGTAATAAAATAGTTTGATGTAAATAACAATTTTAAAGTAATTTTTTTCAATATGTAAACCATTTGCAATAAAAATTATATATAAATAAATAATTGTATAAAGTTTCGTTGCATTATAATATGTGTGGAGCCTATTTTTGTACAAATGTACTACTATTCCGGTGTAGTTGTGCTGCACCGGAACAGCTCTCTCTATATATAAGAGTTGTTCCGGTGCAGCGCAATTATATTAGAACAATAGTACATTTGCCGAAAAATGAGCTCCACACATATTAGAATGTAATGAAACTTATACAATCATTTATCTATATATATATGGTTTACATGCTGAAAAACAACTTTAAAGTTGTTGTTTACATCAAACTATTTTATTACATTGAATTTTTACTATTTTCAGATGGGGTCCATACACATAGTAGATTGGGATGAAAATTGCTATGGTAATAGAATACATCATTCTAAATACAATGAGTGGAGTAGATTATAATTTGATCATCACGTGGGCCCATTTCAGTTGCAGAGGCGCTACACTTGAATATAACTCATATATATAGATATATATTCAGGTGCGGCTTCATTACACCATAATTACGGTGTTATTACCTCAAAATGATCTTCACACATATTAGAATGCAATGAACTTTATACAATCGTTTATCTATATATAAATTTTATAACAAATGGTTTACATGTTGAAAAATTACTTTAAAGTTTTTATTTACATCAAACTATTTTATTACGTTAAATTTGTACCATTTTTAGATAAGATTCATACACATATCCAAGTGGGATGAAAATTGATATGATAATAGAATATATTATTCTAAATACAATGAGTGGAGTAGATTATAATTTGATCATCATGTGAGGCTCATTTTAGCGCCACTACACCATAATTACGGAGCAGTGACTCTGTACTTAAATACTTCTCATATATATGTGGATTTTGTTCAATTCCAGATGGACTGCATCATAATTAGGTCTCATTTGATCATGAAATCAATATTTATCTCATTAATTATATTTAGAATTATTTACTTTAATATCATACCGATTTTCATCTAAATCAAACAATATATGAGCCTCATTGTAAAATGGTATAAAATTAATATAATAAATAGTTTAGTGTAAATATTAATTTTAAAATTATATTTTCAACATCTAAACCTTTAAAAGTATATTTTTTATGAAAATAAATGATTATATAAAGTATTATTATATTTTAATATATGTGGAGCCCATTATACAATAGATTGCACTATAATTATGGTATAGTCTGCACTGGATCATATATATATATATATATAAATTTGTTCAGGTTTATTCAAACTGCATCATAATTATGATGCATTTTGCTGCAAAGGGCTCCACATGCAAGGGTTTTACGGTATAGTTTGATGCACTAGAATATTTTCTATATGTATATATAGAAAAATAATTAAGTGCATTTAGACTGCACCATAATTACGGTGCAGTTCATGCACTATGGAGCCCATTTGATCATGAACAAAAAATTTATTTTACCCATTGTATTTAGAATTATTCACTTTATTAGTATATCAATTTTTATTCAAATCCAATATATGTATGTACTCCATCTTAAAATAGTACAAAATCAACGTAATAAAATAGTTTAACTTAAATATTAAGTTTAAAGTGGTATTTTCAACATCTAAACCATCCAAAGTATGATTTTTATATGGATAAATAATTATATAAAAATTTTATTATATTTTAATATGTCTGGGGCCACTCTGTCTACATAGGATGCGTTCTCATATATATACACACACACAAACAGAGAGAGAGAGAGAGACATATTCACGTGCAGCGCCACTTCACCTAATGGTGTCAAAATTAGGCCCACATGATTATGAAATTATAATTTACTCCATCTATCGTATTTGGAATGATTTATTCTATTATTATACCAATTTTCATCCAAATTGGACATGTGTATGGACCCCATCTGAAAATGATACAAATTCAACGTAATAAAATAGTTTGATGTAAATAACAATTTTAAAATAATTTTTTCAACATATATACTATTTGCTATAAAATTTATGTATGGATAAATAATTGTATAAAGTTTCATTATTTTATAATATGTGTGAGCTCATTTTTAGGCAATTGCACCACTGTTCTGATGCAGTTGTGCTACACCGGAACAGGTCTTTCTCTCTCTCTCTCTTTAGATATATATATATATACACATATGAGAAATATTTAAGTGCAGCTTCACTACATTATAATTACAATGCAATTATTTCAAAATGAGCCCATATGATCATAAAATTATAATCTACTCCACCAATTGTATTTAGAATTATGTATTCTATTATTATATCAATTTTTATCCCAATTAGATATGTATATGGAATCTATCTGAAAATTGTACAAATTTAACATAATAAACTAGTTTAATGTAAATAACAATTTTAAAGTTGTTTTTTCAACATGTAAATCATTTGCTATAAAATTTATGTATGGATAAATGATTGTATAAAGTATCAATACATTTAAGTACATGTGGAACCCATTTTGGGCCAAATGCACTACTAATTATGGTGCAGATTCATTGAACAGGAAAAGAGTTCGCTTCTATATAACTAGGTTACATAGAAGCGGACCCATCTAACCCTCTTAAAATTTAAGATTTTGATCTTTGATAAAAATCTAATTCATTTATTATATTTAACATCATTTGTTTATCTAGATGATCAAGTTTCATCCCAATTAAGTATATTTATAGGTCGTATTGGTTAGAAAATGTATATATTCATGTGTAAATTATGAAAAATACTAAAATATCAATTTTAAAGTTATATTTTCAATATCTAAATCATCTAAAATATCATTTCTATATGAATAAATAATTTTATAAAGTATTATTACATTCTAATACATGTATAAATAGATCTACGCTTTTTTAATAATTTACACGTGAATATATATATATATTTTTGAACAAATGTGGCTTATTAACACACTTGATTGGGATGAAACTTAATCTCATTAATAAACAAATGATGTTAAATACAATAAATGGATTGCATTTACCATTAAAAATTAAAATTTTAGATTTTAAAGGGCTTACATAAGTCTACTTTTATGTAATCAAGTTACATAAAAGTAGGACCGATATATATATTTATGCTTCTACGTAATCGAGTTACATAGAAGGGAACCCATGCAAATCCTTCAAAATTTAAAATTTTGATATTTAATGAAAAATTCAATCTATTCATCGTTTTTAACATCATTTGTTTATCTAAGTGACCAAGTTTCATCCCAATTAAGTATGTTTATGGGTCACATTTGTTAAAAATATTATATATTCATGTATAAATTATGAAAAATACTTAAATATCAATTTTAAATTAGTATTTTCAACATCTAAACTATCCAAAATATCATTGCCACGTGAATAAATAATTTATAAAGTATTATTACATTCTAATACATGTATAACTAGATCTAAGTATTTTTCATAATTTACACACGAATATATATGCGCACACATTTGAACAAATGTGACCTATAAAAATACTTGACTGGGACGAAACTTAGTCTCCTAAATAATAAATGATGTTAAATACAATGAATGGATTGGATTTTCCATTAATGATTAAAATCTTAGATTTTAAAAGGGTTATATGAGTCCAACGGTTACGTAGAAGCTGGACCGGGTATATATATTAAAAAAACCTGTAATTGGTACCTGAAAGCCAATCTTCTCGTAGAGTTGCCGGGCTGCAATGTTGTCCTTACGTACATGTACAAAAACATCTTTCACACCTGCTCCAACCAGGAAGAATCCATCAGAACCAAATCCACTCTATGAGTCCACGCTCACATGTTAATGTTTGAGTTTGATCAAAGATCACACCATGAGATTCTGCTACTTGAACTGCCAGACGCAGCATATTGCTTGCAATCCCCTGCCGACGTGCCGATTTCCTCACGCACAGATTGGAAACATACCCACATCTGTTTGCAGCTGTCTTGCAGGTGTAGGTCCTTGAACCTATTGTGGCCCCGTCTCGAACCTTTTGTGTAATTTGAGCAACATGTGAAAGCAATCAATGAGACCAGAACAATTCCATATTGATTGGGGAAATTCTGCTATCAGAAAATGAGTCTGAATTTCTGCTTACCGTTGGAAATGTCTCATCAGATGAAAGAGATCGAAAATCGAGGTCTAGTGTCCCAACAACACAGTTCAATGCTGTATTTTTCCCTTCGATTTGATCCTTCTTTACCTAATAGCAGGAGGAGACAGGACAATGTCTGACAAGTAAGTAGAAGGTTGAACACTGTTGTTTCCTCAGTAAATATAATTCAAAAATTAAAGTAACATTTTTATATTGTTACTTATTACTAAAAGATTTAAAAATTGATTATGTGGGCAAATCTGTCTTTAAGAACAAGCCTTGAACCATGAATTCTACTTTCATTTGTTTAATTATTTAGATTCACAATTTAAGTATATTCTGGTATTTGTTTCTACTAACAGTAAAGTCAAGAGGTGCACAAGCCAAGAGACATGGCTCGCATGCAAACAGAGGTTCATTTCATTAAATATGTGAAGGTATTTTTTTCTGTTTGAGGGAGGGTGGTTAAAGATGGCAGCAATCATTTTGTATTCTCAAGAAGCTGTACGAATGCCAGTATTTTCAGAACTGCAATTTTCACCCTTAGCATTCTCATTGAGTACGTAGACTAGACTTATTTTTGTACAACAAAGCTCTGCTTCAATGATTTTCAGATGTAGAAGACATTTAACAATGCAACAGAAAAAACAGCCCCATGAATCTCATACTTACTGCTATTAAGCAGGTGCATTTCTTGCCGAATCTCACCGTGCATCGTTGCTTCAAGGCACGGAATTCCTAGAATGGATTTGGATGAATCAATCAGACTCCTGGACTAATGAACTGGCTGAGGCGTGAGTTTTTCTGATAGCATGGGAACTGATCATGCTTACCTGGTCTGCAAACTGCTGTTTCAAGCTATCAACATACCTGTCAAATTCCACGAAAAGAAAACAAATCCCAAAATCAATGGTTTGGGCAACTTGGATCTTTTTATCAAGAAACAAGGCCAGAGAGAAGAAGCTTTGTTTAATTTCCCTGAACATTTCTGCTCATTTGGATTGAAACTTGAATGTTTTCTTGGTAATTAACCTTCCATCGGATTGATCCTCCCACTTTGCTTCTGCCCTCAGCCATGCTGCGGTCTGACAAATATCAGAAGAGTAGTTATCAGGGAAATGAATTAATGAATCAAAATGACTAAACAAGAAACACTGCTGCTATTGTTTTTCACCCAATATTCTTCTCCCCAAATGGCTGCTCGAGCGACGTAATTCCCGAATTCCCTCTTGTGCTCGCAATCACTCTCTTCTTGGGTGGGAAGTATTCTGTTGAAGCGAAGATCAGAAACGACGGGAATATCAGGAATTTGGTAAGGCCCTTGAGATGCGTCCACCATCTTGCATTGTTGGAAGAACACGGAAGAAGCTTTTTTCCTGCAACAAATACCCGCAAGCAAGAAAAACCAAGAAGCACAAATCAGAAAAGCAAATTTAGAAACAGTTGATTGAAGCAATTGATGAGATAGAAATGGAAACTCCGACAATGAGAGAGAGACGAGAAAGTTGCGGTGTGAATTTCGATGGCGAGGTGCTGAGGCTGCATGAATGGATAATGCTCGAAAGATGGTTGCAGTCGCAGACGACATGGCGCCAGAATTTCGAAATGGTGGATGGAGAAGAGAGAGGTAGGAAGAAAATGCGAATTCGTTGAACCTTGGATTTTCTTCAAGGCTTTTTTCTCCTTTAAAAATGGGTTCAAAGACGATGAGGAAGAGCAGAGCAGAGCAGAGCAGGACAGCAGTTGCAGTTATGCGTTGTGTCACATAATGGCTGCTCCGCGCGTGGCCGTGTATGGAGGAGTGTGATCCAGCAGAGTAAAAATAACTACCAAGACACCTGCTCCTGGATTTCTGGCTTACGCCTGCCCGACAGTTGGCCACGTGGAGGAGTGGAAGCCCCAGAGGCGAGGCCGAGTTCTCCAAAACACACTGTCGCTACTCATCATTTTTAGTGGGGCCCACGCCGGATGAATGGATGGGTTTGGGGTGGCGTGAGGGATTTGCATACGGGTCCTCAAGCTTGCAATTTTTCATTTTTAGAACTTCTTGTGTGTAAGATAATAAGTATTTTATGTAGAATATTAGAAAGTATTTTAGTCATTTGATCTTAAAAAATTAACAGGTTTCAAGCTTCACTTATTTTTATAGTATGTGTACTTTTACAACTCAACCAGTTACAAAATTTATATCTTATCTAACTCTAGCTCTAGGATAAACAAATAAGACAAACTCTTACAAAGCAAATGAAGGAGGCATATCTCCCATAATATAATGAGGGAGGCACGTGCTCTCATAAGTAAAATAAAGAGACGTAGCTATTATTAACATTTGAACCAGCGAACGACAACTAAATGAACAACACTCATTACCACTTGTGCTAATTGTAGATGACAAAGCTTTGCTTATTTAAATAGGCTAAAATTGCACATTTCTTAAGCATAAAATTATCTAGGATGTGTTTGGCATTAGCGAAATTTTTTTTGACAACTTTCGACGGCCAAAAAATGTCACTGTTGATGGTGATTTCTGCGCCGGTGTAAATGCTTGGGAGTCATTAATGCAAACGGTCAATGAAATGGTCAACCGATCATCGATTTTGATTGACTTGTACGAAAGTGCGGGTCTATGGGAAAATGAGCTGTCCGAGCTATCCTAATATTAGCTCTTCTAACTAATCTATACCATTTAATACGGAACGCTGGATCATGTGGACGGTCTGGATCTGCTGTTCGAGAAATAAAAAATCGGAATCTCGCAAAATGCAAATTTGTATGTCCGTTGGTGCACTGCTGTTGTCGTCTTTGACCTGTACTCGGACGAGCCTGCCATGACTGGTACAGGTGAGAAACTCTGATTGACGTTCTACGCAGGGGACAACGGGGGATGACAGGGCCTGAAATGACAGGTTTTTCCAATGCAGCCCAAGTCAATGAAAAGTTTTACAGGATTTTACAACTTTTTGCAAATGCCAAACGCACCCCTATTGTAAATATCAAACTTCGGTTGGGCTCGAAAAAATGGACAAAAGTTTGATGGAATTTTTTTAAAAAATAGCTAGGGTATAATGTCACATGATATAGGTAATAATCGATAATACAGTAAATAAAGTTTTTATAGATAAAATTATCGTTGAAAAGACAAAAAAAAAATTGTAAAATAAAGTACTTGAATTGAAAATTATATATGTGAAAAGTAAATTTTTTTTTTAATGCTTATCAAACTAAAGCTATATGGTTCTAATAGCAAGTAGCTCAGCTTCCTTTGAAAGCTTCGAACAGCAAGGAGCTCGGAAGATATCATGTTCGAATCTTCCGAAGGAAGAGAGAAGTGTTTCGAGAGCTTTCCCATTTACGGAGGCGGATCCGCAAATCCCAAGGCTAGCCATTCCGTACAAAATCTAAATTCTCTTTGGTGGTGGCAGTGGCAGAATTCTGGACGCCTGTTTCCGCCAGCTGGTTTTTCTGTCTTCCCGAGGAATGACTTTATACGTACAAGTACAGAGCTGGATGGGGCACACCAGATGAACGGTCCAGATGTGTACTACTGATATGCAGTCGTTTCGCGATGGCGATGGCGATGGCGATGGGCGCGCCAGTTGGCTCGCAAGGCTAGTGACCTGAGCAGAAAAATTTAGGCAGGCAAGAAGGCCGGGCTGCCACTTGTCTAATTTTGAGTTTGTTTGGAAATGAATAAAATTTGTGATGAAAAATTTTAAAGAGTAGAAGTTGTTAAATGATGTGATATGATAGGAATAATGATGATGAATAAATAGGATAAAGTTGAAGTAGATAAGTTATTTGTGTTAATAGTTGTGTAGAAATAATTGAAAAGTAGGATAATTGTATAGAAAAATGTGAATAAATGATTAAAAAATAAAGTAATTGTGAAGAGTGAAAAGTTTTAAGTTGAAAAGTTTTAACTTGACAACTTTTACTTATTACCAAACACATCATTTATTTGTTGAAATACACTTCAATAGAACCCGTATTTTACCGATGAAATACACTCCCATCTTGGTCCGAATAAATTCAACCCGCCCAAGTCATTTAGAATTTTTCACGGGAGACCCATTCAATGCACCCGGTTGTGTAATTCCTTTTTTATTTTATTTTTAAATTTTTTGGAATTTATATGTGTACGCAAGGATGAAATTTTCATATATATATATATAATTCTTAAATTTTAATTGCTTTACTATTTTTAAAAATTTTAAAAAGACAAATTTCACTTGCTAGCACATTAAAAGGGGTTTATTTTTCTATTTTTCAAAATTTTAAAAATTATGGGTGTGTTTGGTAATAACTAAAAGTTGTCAAGTTAAAACTTTTCAATCTAAAACTTTTCACTCTTCACAACTACCCTATTTTTTAATCATTTCTTCACATTTTTCTATACAATTACCCTACTTTTCAATCATTTCTACACAACTATCAACACAACTAACCTATCTATTTTAACTTTATCCTATTTATTCTTCATCATTACCCCTATTAATCACATCATCTGACAACTTCTACTCTCTACAACTTTTCATCAAAAATTTTATTTCTTCCCAAACACACCCTGTAGCAATTCAAAAAATGTAAAATTTATATATATGGAAACTTCACGCTTAGGCCCACATGTAGATTCCATTTTTTTTTCAAAAAACAAGTTATGCATCCGTGTGCGCTAAAGCTAGATTCTTGTTATTTAATTTACAGAATAATTTTCATCTAAATTCCGTATAGAAAATGTCTGAAATTAACTTAACAAAATTATTTATTTTACATAGTAGTTTCAAAGATATTCCACCTAGCAGAGTTCGAGTCTTGCCGGCTGCATGGGTTAAATTTGCAATGCCTCTCGATATGAGGGTATTTTACAGATTTCTCACAATGTGGATGTTTATAAAAAATTCTCCCAATGGTCCGAGGGTTTTGAATGTGCCTTGTTGTAATACCAATTGTCATGATGTATAAATCTCAATAAAACAGATATATATATTCGACATCAAAACCATCTCAAACATTGCTTATATTATATAAATAATTTTATAAATAATTATTTAAAATCTAATATGTTTGTGAATGAATATAAGTATTTTCTCTTAATTTACAAATAATTATACAATTTTTTGGCAAGTACAAATCACTTAAGAATCTTATTAGAATGATTTTATAGATATATTGACTAATTTTAGATGTAGATATTCAATGGTAATGTTATTTCTAAAATTCTTACTTCATCCCACCCATAAGTAATTAAGTTACACTTTGGATTAATATTGATCCAACAGAAAATAAGAATAATGAGAAATTTACTATGGATATAAGAATTTCATAAAAATAAAGTATGTTTAAGAAAATCAATTAATTGCCTTAACTTTTTAAAAAGGGAAAAGGGCCTCATAGATACCCCTCAGTCCCAATCTCCTACTACATTAAATGAGGGGTGTGGTGAGAGGAAGCCATTGGGGGCTTTATTGATATGAGTAGCATCTCTATAGAGGGAGTTAGTAATAAAGGGAGGTGGAGATCCCCACCGGGAGCATTTAGGAAAATTTACCATCAATGCAAATTCAACTAAGTTGTGCGTTGCATTATTTTTGGTTTTCATTAATATGGAAAAAAACAACTAACAAAATTAGCAGCTAATATTCTAATCTTATCCACTAAGGCCCTCAGGTATGAGCAAATGGCTTCGTGGCTTTACCTGTCTTTTGGCTCCATATTTTGATCTCTTTTTTACCCAATTGTCTCCTATGCCTTTTCATATATATTCTCAGGATCTCCTTGTTTCTCTCCTCTTTCAAACTAGCCAGCTTGAAACCTACTCAAAGTGGCACCCATATGACATGTTTACCTCTTTTCTCTCAAAAACTTATTGGTCGGAGTCAATGAATTCCTTGTCTATGTGTCGTAATTTTTTGTAAGCATAACAGAAGGTAGACAATTTCCTATACTAAAAATTGATCCACCTACTGTGAACCAATCTGGACAAATAGTCCCCTCCTCAAGGGTTCAAGGAGATCCAAGACTATTTTAATCTGAGTCCCAACCCATAGGAAGCACTTCCCTTGGGTAAAAAAAAGGAAGCTGGGCATTTTGGTAATTTTACAGCGAGAGTATAATAACTTAAAAACGTGAGTATGTTTGATTTTTTGATAAAATTTGTATTATATATATACAAAATCTCAATCTATTCCATTCATTTGCTAGATGAAATATTAAAATGTATGTGGACATAATTTCTCATCATTTGAAAATTTCTAAAAAAATTTTTGTACAAAAAATTATTTTTTAAAAAGATTTCATTATAATTAGTAAAGTTAGAAAATATAAATTTTATTAGAAGTTATTTCATATTATTTAAAGTTAATGTAATCATGGTACTCTCAAAAATAACAAGTTCTTTTATTTTTCTCGAATTTTTGAAAATTTATTAATATTTTATTATTTTCTGAATAAAATCGGATCTAACGGCATCTAACAGCATCTAACGGCATCTAACAGCATCTAACAGCATCTAATAGCATCTAACAGCATCTAACAGCATCTAACAGCATCTAATTTTTAAAATTAATAAGTTAATCCTAATTTAACACCTGTAATATAATCCTAGGTCCCTTATAATGTCATTTAGACCATAAATTCAGAATTTGAAACTCATATTATATGATTTAATAAAATCATCATAATCTAACAGCGTCTAACAGTGTCTAACAGCATCTAACAGCGTCTAACAGCGTCTAACAGCATCTAACAGCGTCTAACAGCATCTAACAGCATCTAACAGCATCTAATTTTTGAAATTAATAAGTTAATCATAATTTAACACCTGTAATATGATCCTAGGCCCCTTATAAGGTCATTTAGACCTTAATTTCTGAATTTGAAACCCAGTTAATATGATTTAAAGAAATCCAACTTAATCTAACAGCGTCTAACGGCATCTAACGGCATCTAACAGAATCTAACGGAATCTAACAGCATCTAACGCATCTAACAGCATCTAACAGCATCTAACGGAATCTAACAGCATCTAACCGCATCTAACAGCATCTAATTTTTGAAATTAATAAGTTAATCCTAATTTAACACCTGTAATATGATTCTAGGTCCCTTATAAGGTCATTTAGACCTTAATTACGGAATTTTAAACCCATATAATATGATTTAAAGAAATCCAACTTAATCTAACAGCGTCTAATGGCATCTAACAGCATCTAACAGCATCTAATGACATCTAACAGCATCTAACAGCATCTAACGACATCTAACAGCATCTAACAGCATCTAATTTTTGAAATTAATAAGTTAATCCTAATTTAACACCTGTAATATGATTCTAGGCCCCTTATAAGGTCATTTAGACCTTAATTACGGAATTTTAAACCCATATAATATGATTTAAAGAAATCCAACTTAATCTAACAGCGTCTAATGGCATCTAACAGCATCTAACAGCATCTAATGACATCTAACAGCATCTAACAGCATCTAACGACATCTAACAGCATCTAACAGCATCTAATTTTTGAAATTAATAAGTTAATCCTAATTTAACACCTGTAATATGATCGTAGGCCCCTTATAAAGTCATTTAGACCTTAATTTCTGAATTTGAAACCCAGTTAATATGATTTAAAGAAATCCAACTTAATCTAACAGCGTCTAACGGCATCTAACGGCATCTAACAGCATCTAACAGCATCTAACGAAATCTAACAGCATCTAACCGCATCTAACAGCATCTAACCGCATCTAACAGCATCTAACGGCATCTAACAGCATCTAACCGCATCTAACATCATCTAACAGCATCTAACATCATCTAATTTTTGAAATTAATAAGTTAATTGTAATTTAACACCTCTAATATAATCTTAAGGCCCTTACAAGATCATATATGTCTTCAAAACCAAATTTGGAACCCAAATAAATATATTAAATTATAATTAAAAATATTAACTCCACTTGATTTAATGAAATAAAAATTTATATAAAGAAATAAAATAGTAATAAATATTATATATATTTTGGATGCCCGCAGGACACATGATTATTTTTGTAAAAAAAAATATTCATTTGTCAAGGCCCGTAGGACATTTATATATTTTAAAAAAATAATACATTTATTTTTGGAGGCCCGTGGGACACATTTATATTTTTATAAAATATTATATTGAATTTTGGACGCCCGCGGGACACGTATATATTTTTATAAAAATAAAATATTTATTTTTGGAGGGCCGTGGGACATTTATATATTTTATAAAAACATTACATTCATTTTTGGAGGCCCGCGGTACACGTATATATTTTTATAAAAACAAAATACTCATTTTTTGAGGCCCGTGGGACATTTATACATTTTAAAAAAATAATATATTCATTTTTGGACGCCCGCGGGACACGTAGATATTTTTATAAAACATTATATTCATTTTTGGACCCCACGCGACACGTATATATTTTTATAAAAACAAAATACTCATTTTTTGAGGCCCGTGGGACATTTATACATTTTAAAAAAATAATATATTCATTTTTGGACGCCCGCGGGACACGTAGATATTTTTATAAAACATTATATTCATTTTTGGACGCCCACGGGACACGTATACATTTTAATAAAAATAAAATATTCATTTTTTTAGACCCGTGGGACATTTATAAATTTTATAAAAACAAAACATTCATTTTTTATAAAACATTATATTCATTTTTGGACGCCCACGGGACACGTATATATTTTTATAAAAATAAAATACTCATTTTTTGAGGCCCGTGGGACATTTATACATTTTAAAAAAATAATATATTCATTTTTGGACGCCCGCGAGACACGTAGATATTTTTATAAAACATTATACTCATTTTTGGACGCCCACGGGACACGTATATATTTTTATAAAAATAAAATACTCATTTTTTGAGACCCGTGGGACATTTATACATTTTAAAAAAATAATATATTCATTTTTGGACGCCCGCGGGACACGTAGATATTTTTATAAAGCATTATATTCATTTTTGGACGCCGACGGGACACGTATACATTTTAATAAAAATAAAATATTCATTTTTTTAGACCCGTGGGACATTTATAAATTTTATAAAAACAATACATTCATTTTTTATAAAACATTATATTCATTTTTGGACGCCCACGGGACACGTATATAACAAAATACTCATTTTTTGAGGCCCGTGGGACATTTATACATTTTAAAAAAATAATATATTCATTTTTGGACGCTCGCGGGACACGTAGATATTTTTATAAAACATTATATTCATTTTTGGATGCCCGCGGACATATATATATTTTTATAAAAATAAAATATTCATTTTTTGAGGCCCGTGGGACACATTGAAATTTTTATAAAATATTATATTCATTTTTGGACGCCCACATGACACGTATATATTTTTATAAAAATAAAATATTCATTTATAAAAATATAAAACAGTTATTTTCGGGTAGCCCGTGGGATACATATATATTTTAAGAAAACAAAATATTCATTTTTGGAAGCCCGCGGGACACATATATATTTTTATAAAAAAATATTTATTTTTTGAGACCTGCGGGACACATATATATTTTTTAAAAATAAAACATTCATTTTTTTAGGCCTGTGGAACATTTATATATTCTAAAAAAATAAAACATTCATTTTTGGTGGCCCGTGGGATACATATATATTTTAAGAAAATAAAATATTCATTTTTAGAAGCCCAGGGGACACATATATATTTTTATAAAAAAATATATATTTTTTGAGGCCTGTGGGACACATATATCTTTTTTTAAAAATCAAATATTTTTTTTTGAGGCCTGCGGGACACATAAATATTTTTATAAAATAAAACATTAATTTTTTTAGGTGCGTGGAACATTTATATATTCTAAAAAAACAAAACGTTCTTTTTTGGAAGCCCGCCGGACACATATATTTTTATAAAAATATAATATTCATTTTTTGAGGCTCGCGGGACACACATATATATTTTTATAAAGCAAAACATTCATTTTTTAAGGCCCGTGGGGCATATATATTTCAGAAAAACAAAATATTGATTGTTTGGACCCCGCGGGCACATATAGAAATTAAAATTGTCATTTTTTAATGCCCGTGGGAGGCATATACATATTTTAGAAAATAAAATATGAGATTTTTTATGGCCCGCGGGACACATATAATAATAAAATTTGTCCAAATTATATAATAATGTTATTACAGTTTATATTACAAAGAATATAATAATTGTAATTTTCGGTTACCATTATCTATTAAATTAAACTAGTAATACAAATTTATTTACTCCAAATGAACTCAATGTGAACAAATAATCTAATTAAAATTTTCGTTGAATATAAAATTGATACAAAATTTTATGTTATATAACACCTCTAAAAATGTACCCTTGTGTTATACCTCAACATAAATTTTCGATTGACATTTATATATTTTTAAAAAACAATATATTCATTTTTGGACACCTGCGGGACACGTATGTTTTTTTATAAAAACAAAATATTCATTTTTTGAGACCCGTGGGACATTTATATATTTTATAAAAACAATATATTCATTTTTCGACGCCCACGGGACACGTATATATTTTTATAAAAAAAAAATACTCATTTTTTGATGCCCGTGGGACATTTATATATTTTTAAAAAACAATATATTCATTTTTGGACGCCTGCGGGACACGTATATTTTTTTATAAAAACAAAATATTCATTTTTTTAGGCCCGTGGGACATTTATATATTTTAAAAAAATAATATATTCATTTTTGGACGCCCGCGGGATACGTATATATTTTTATAAAATATTATATTTATTTTTGGACGCCCACGGGACACGTATATATTTTTATAAAAGCAAAATATTCATTTTTTGAGGCCCGTGGGACACATATATATTTTTAGAAAATAAAATATTCATTTTTGAACGCCTGCGGGACATATATATTTTAGAAAATAAAATATTTATTTTTGGAGGCCCATGGGACACATATTTATTTTTAAAAAATAAAATATTTATTTTAAAAAATAAAATATTTATTTTTGGAGGCCCACGGGACACATATTTATTTCTAAAAAATAAAATATTCATTTTTGGAGGCCCGCGGGACAGACATATATTTTTAGAAAATAAAATATTCATTTTTAGACACCCGCGGGACATGTATATATTTTAGAAAAATAAAATATTCATTTTTGGAGGCACGCGGGACACATATATTTTTAGAAAATAAAATGTTCATTTTTGGAGGCCCGCGTGACACATATATATATTTTAGAAAATAAAATATTCATTTTTGGACGCCCACGGGACATGTATATATTTTAGAAAAATAAAACATTCATTTTTAGAGGCCCGCGAGACACATATATATTTTTAGAAAATAAAATATTCATTTTTGGAGGCCCGCGGGACACATATATTTTAGAAAATAAAATATTCATTTTTGGAGGCCCACGTGACACATATATATTTTTAAAAATAAAATATTCATTTTTGGACGCCCGCGGGACATGTATATATTTTAGAAAAATAAATATTCATTTTTGGAGGCCCGCGGGACACATATATATATTTTAGAAAACAAAATATTTATTTTTGGAAACCCGCGTGACACACATATATATTTTAGAAAATAGAATATTCATTTTTGGACGCCCGCGGGACATGTATATATTTTAGAAAAACAAAACATTCATTTTTGGAGGCCCGCAGGACATACCCGCGGGACATATATTCTTATAGTTTATATAAAAATTTTATAAATATCAACTCCTAAATTTAAATAAAACAAAGATTAATTTAAATTAATTTATGTGAATATAAAATTATGAATTTAACAAACATTTTGTTAAATAGAAAGTTTGTAACAAAATTCTTGGATGTTTCTTCAATTATTATAATAAGTATTAATTTGAAATTAGAATTTTTTTGAAATTAATTTGAAAATAATACAAGTTTATAACCCACCATACAACACAAAATTCGTGAATTTTACCGTTAACGACTGAAAATAAATTGTTACATTTTACCTGATTCTTTGCCTTGGATTTTATAACAAAAATAGTTTCTTATAGTTGATTCTCTGCCTTCAATCACGGAAATGAATTCAACATTTAATGTCAATTAATTCTTACAAATGTTGCATTTCAATTGATTTTTTGCCTCTGGCTTTGCCGAAAACAGATTCTTTCACTGATTTTCTGCCTTTGTTCGTGAATTGCCAGAAATCTGGTGGTACATGCATTGAAATTGTCATGCTGAATTTGACAAGGTGAACATGAACATACTAAGCATGCACTATACGTGTAATCTGTCGAAAATCTACAAGTATTACATAGAATTATAAATAAGTTGTACATAGAACGTGAAGAAAACATCCCGTGAGTGTAAAATTTTATGAAAAAGAGAGAATAAAAGAGAGGAATTCAACAACAAATTGTGCACTAATTTTCACACAAAATATTATTAGGGACAAGAAAGAAGAAATGTTATTGGAACATTAATAAATGAAAGCTAGCCAAAAGAAATAAAAAGATCTACGCTTGTAAGAAAATAGGAGAACCATCGACCATCAAAGACAGAGCTTAACCACCTCCCGATCTTCAATGGAAAGAGAGCATCCTTGGCAGATAACATGGAAAGAGAGATGTCAAGGTGATGAATAGCTTCGTTTGAGATCTTTACATCCTCCACTTATATGTTCTGATTCTGAGCTGCATAAATTTTGATGAACTTGAGCAGACCGTGATAATCTTTGTATCAACTTTATTGCAACGTGAACCTGTCACTACCATTCTTTTGTTTGGTTATCCTTTTCACCAATATTGATTGCTGGAGCAGACCTTTGAAATTCAGACGAAGTGCCAGATTTTTCTCCAAGAATGCTCGATAAGCTTCTGCAGAACTGGTGATCAGATCAATGCTCAGTGAAACCAACATCTCATCAGTTGTTTGTAACGACGATATGCTTCCAAAGAGAAGATAATTATTTATAACTCTTTGTACACCGTCAATTCCGCTGAAGACTGAGCTATTTCAACCACACAGTTCGTAGGTGTAACCTCTATTATCTGAATACAAAGGACAGTCAGGCTTGCAGAGAAGAAAGTGAGGATGATTTTGTAAATGCAACATAGAAATTTTTGCCATGTGATGATCAATTGGATTTCCAGGTTGGTGCTATTATTCTGTTACCTCTGCCGATAAGGTGCAATTTGATCTACATCTTAGCAAGGTTTTTGTGTTATGGAGTTTAACCTGCAACAATAATAGACCATCCAACCATAATGAGGATTTTGCTTTCCCGCATTCAGTTCTAAGAAAAACTAGCAACCATTACCTTACAACTGTTCAATTTTGCAACAGATAGTAGTGTATCCTTTGCTGCAACTTTGATCTTTTCAATGGTCTCATGGATGGGGTGTCCTGAGCCAAGCCTTATTTTTAATTTTTCATTATCCTTCAGAACAGAAGAAAAGTAAAGAAAAATATATTTTCCAGTTCCAAGTAAAGCTGTTCAGTTATGATACTTCATGCTATCAGGTCCTATCAAACTCACCCAATTAAAATGATGTAATATTTTTTTTCCTCTGTAGGATTTATTATCTATTCTCCAAATTCCAGCAGCCATAATATTAAATAGAAATTTAGATTTCTAATGCAATTTAAGGAATAGCTTTCTCCTTACTATTACTGTGAGATACATAAAACCATATTTTGCTCGAGCTTAATTGACCAATTGAATCCAAATGCAAGCTTCAAAATGTTCAAAGGTTACCTCTTCTTCAAACAGGCCTGACAAATTGAGGTCATTTGACATTGCTATCAGTTGGAAAGCATGGATGAAACCTGGTGACTTGACTTTATGTGTCTCGGTGATGCTCTCCTGTATTCAATTTAGAAGAAATCTTCAAAACTACAGATCTCATAAAATTGACATCGACAGAATTTGAACTTGCAGGGATTAGAATCCTTACTCCCACAGATGCCATGTTGAAGTCGGCCAAAATTATGCTTTCTTCATGATCAATTCCAATCGAAGGCTTGTAGTCAATTTTAAACCATTCATCTTCTAGAATCCCTGCTATTGTTATTCTCTGTATTCAAAGGGCCAAGCTTGATTGCTTGAGAAATTCCATTTCTAATTTATCTGTGAAAGAAATTTTGATTCTTGGAAGAATAATGGTGCTTGAGATGGGCCAATTCACACACGAAATTGGCAGGCATCTTCGATATTGAGGCAAGTCATCAAGTGAATTTGTGCCGGGTGATTAGCTAGTGTATTTACCGTATAGCCACATGTAGCACCATATCTTGCAAGCATGTGCAGTCAAAGCATGTGGTTTCAGGAGATAAAGGGAGTACCCATCTTGGAGAGGGATTGAGTATTTTGCGTAGCAGTTTTCTCTGTTTGCTTGTAAACCATTCAGGACATGTATATTCGGCTATTGATATCTTAAACAAAAGGAAAAAAGAAGGGGAAAAATATTAGTAAAACAGAAAGAGTGGCAATGAGAATCCTCGACTTGAGAAGTTGGACATGCATGTTTGTCAGACGTCTTACCTTTCTATATAGGCTTGTCAGATTTCAATCATCGAATGGCAAAAAACCTGAGAGTAATTCAAAGAGAATAACTCCGCAAGACCAAATATCTGCTGCTGATCCTTCGTATCTCTTATCGGTGATTACCTGTCAAACGGATAATGCAACCTCTCATGTATACTGAAAACGATTTAAAAGCTAGTGCTAGTATAAACAAACAGTTGAAATTATATTCTCACCGAAAATGTGCTCAGGCATGCCTAATATATTGATAGCATAATACAAAAAAATATATGCAACCATTATCATCATCATCAACCTTAATCCAATTCCCAAGTCCCAACTAAATGTGATCAACTTAATGATGACTAGCTAGGAACTTGGGTACTTGCGAACCTGCTTTTGGGTAGCATGGGTCTCACATTTCCTAACCATTGGGGTTGGGCAGGTTCCATTTTTATTGTCCATAGGTAGGGTCATCCGCCCATGGGTCACGGAAGCATTGAATTGAGTAATTATTCAATGTTTACCTCATTCCTTCTTCATATACTCATCATTTTTAAGGATTTTATTTGTTATGACGATTCAATCAATTCTCTTTTGGTATTTGTGTTCATATTTCATATTGGTATTCAATCTCATCCTTGAGATAAAAATTACATGAGATCAAATATTTAAAAAAACACAATGTATCAAATATAAATATAAACATTGAAGATCAAGCCACAATGCCTGAGGCGTAGTGGTAACATCGGTGGCACTTTTTAGTTGTCTGTTCGAGTCTCCTCCTTTGGTGAGGAGTTTTATATGATAGTTCTCCTGAAATATGGGTTTTACAATTTCCTCCCAAGGTGGAGGTTTAAAGAAAATTTTCTCTCCACGGTGTGAGGGCGTGAATGCACTTTCAGCATAACATCAAAATGTCACATTGTATACAAATATCCAATTTAAAAAAAAATTGAAGATCGAATGCAAAGGACAAAGTATGTGATACCTCAGGAGCTACATAACTGGGAGATCCACATGATGTAGATAGCAAGTCCCCAGGCTGCTGCACATTGAGAAACTGATGAGCATTTCTTTATGGCAAAAAGATTCATATTTGACTGGAACAGTTAAAAAACTTCTGATCTACCTCACCTTCTTTAGGACACTAAGCCCGAAGTCAGAAACCTTCAAATTTCCTTTGTAGTCTAAGAGCAAATTCTCAAGCTGTTTTTGAGAAGCAGACAAGACCCACAGTGGGGAAATATTTAATCACAGTGGGGGGATTGCAAGCATTGAGGGAAAAACGGGTCCCTACCTTTAGATCTCTGTGATAGACTCCTCGGCAATGGCAATAGTCAACAGCATCGATCAACTGCTGGAAATATTTTCTTGCTTCATCTTCACTCAATCTCTTGGTGTATGCCTGCAAGAAACATGACAAACGATTGGAAGCAGATGTCACAGCGGAAAACAGATAACTCTGTTCTTCATCATTTCTTGCCCTATGTAGACTATTGAACTCACCATCTTATCAGAGAGCTGTCCACCAGAGACGTATTCCATTACAATATAGATCTTTGTCTTTGTCGCAATCACCTTCACATAAAAATCAATAGAAAAGATCAATTAAACAAGACCCAAACACCCTTTCAGATCCTAAATGGGTAAAACAATGACACCGCACCTCATAAATTCGGACAATACTCGGATGATGCAAAAGCTTCATTGTGCTGATTTCTCTTTTCACCTAAAACCCAAGCCCCAATTCTTCAGGGAACTGTCTAATTAAACACAAACATACCCAAATTCTAGAAATCAAAACAAAAAAAAGAGCAAGAGAGCGACCTGATCCATGAGCTTTTTGTTCATCACCATCTGTTTGTCAATAATCTTTATGGCTACAAATTGTCCTGTCTCGGTGTTCAATGCCAACTTCAACTTAGCAAAGCTTCCTTCGCCGATTGTGCGCCAAAGACTGTACTTTCCGACATTGGTTAAGAAACCCAAGTAGGTGGTAATATGACATAGCTACTTTCCATTTCAAAAATGGCAACAAACATGAAAGGAATAGCCTGCCTGCATCTGTGATGGAAAGCCCATGTATAAAAAATGGAAAACAACTGAAAGTGATAGTGCTACAGACAATCAAACACGCAAAAAGCCGGTAAAATGACATAACTAAGTTGCTACCAATTTCAAAATGGTGGGAGAAAATAGAAAATGAAAGAAGCAGCTTACCAGCGTCTGCAGTGGAAAGGCTCACATCATAAAACATGGAAAATAAGTATAACAGAGCAGAAAAAGAAGTGCGCAAGAAGATTACGACTGGGCATAACAGTCTGGTGTACTGCTCCAGCACGCACGAACCGCACGCAGCGCCTTCTTTCTCCAGTTTCATTTTCAACGCTGCTAGCCGCTCTCCAAACGTCGCCAGAGCTTCCGCACTCGATGAATCAACTGCGAAAGAAAGCCACAAGCTTGTCAGAGGGGCGGGAATATGCTGGTCTGGATACAAGGCAAACGAAGCAGAGAACATATTAGAATAGTCAACGAGGAACGAACCCGTTTGTGAAAGCAATGGAGGTCCTACGGAGTTAAACCGCGATTTTTTCATGGCGCACAACTGGAATTTGGAGAAATGTCTTCGGTGAGTGGTGGGAAGGAAGTGAAGGTAGGTACGGATAAGGAGGACGTGGGGAAAGAGGAAGGGAGGCGTGGTGGGGAAGCATTTCAGCAGATTTTTGGAGCTCATGAGAAAGCGGTTGCTGGAGAGAAGAGTGTGGAGAGGACGGTGAGGAAGAGGCATGCTCCCACTCCTTCTAAGCCTGCCTCTCCCAACGCACACGCCTTGGCGTGTTTGCAGAAGCAAAAGAGGAGGGAGGAGAGGGAGACGGGCTAGAGAAACCCTAGAGGGAGACACGACTGTCGAACGAGAAAAAGGGAAAGGAGATGCGAGTCGCGAGTGCCGAGTGCCGGTCGATGTCTGTCTCACATTTTCAATTACCGAAAATGCCCCGTTCGATCTCAGCCATCAACGCAAAATGAACGGCAGATATGGCACTTCCCCTGGAAAAAGCATGGAAAGCGTTTCCTATGGGTTGGGCCTCATTTTAATCTTGACCATTTGTTCCCTTGTTTCCATTTGTAGGCACTATTTGTGAGATTCTTGTATCATCTCCCTTAAGTGGTCTTATCAATGAGATAGGTTTCATTGATAATTTGGATCCAAATTGGTGTTCTATACATGACAATATTAGCTGAATTGTTGGAGTTCTCACTTCTATTAGAATCACCAACTACTTCTCGAACATCAATAATTACAGTTTCCACTTTCCCTTGGTTCTTTTAAATTTAAAAATTTTTTTGACACTAAAACTTTTATTTTGTTTATTCATATGTGTTTATTTTTTTGTATATTACATGTACTGGAAACTTTCATATCTTGTACTTATATTATACATTTTTAAAAATTTTACTAGTTATATATTCACTTCCAAAAGATATTAAATTTTACAAAACACCAGTTTTTAATAAAAATTATTTGTGATGGCATGAAACAACAATGTCATAAACATAAGGGTGTTAACAAATCAAGTTGGACAGGTTGGAGCCCAATCCTTATTAGTTTATTAACTCATTTAAAAAATCTTTACTCTAACTCATTTAATAAATAGGTTGGTGGGTTGTTAATGAGTTATATAGTAAACGACTTGAAGGCCTAAACTCTCGCAGACGATGATCTTGTAAGGAGAGACGAGAGAGTATTTTCAGCGTAGAGGAAATAAAAATAAGGCAATAATTGAATAAAATTAGGACAGCAGTTGAAAAATAAAAATTAGATAGCAAGAGGAAAACTTAGCGGGAGAATAACAAAGAGTTTACATTTATATATATAATTTTAATAGATTAAAAAAATTACTAAATAAGTTGATGGGTTATAAAATCTCAATCCTAATATGTTTGTTTAATTAAATTGTTAAATAGGTTGGCGGATTATAATCCGTTTATTCAAAAATCTCAATTCCAATTCATTTATAAACGTGTTGGATAAGCAGATTGACAGGTTAACTATGACCATTAACACCCTTACTTAAACATAGTAAATGTTTTAGATTTTAAAATTTTTTAAAAATTAAAGAACTAAATATTGAAGGGCACTATTTACCCAAGTATATGGTTCCATGCTTATTCTTGATTTTTAATTCTAAAATATTGAAAAAAAATCTTATCAAACATAAGCATAGCCTTGAAAGAGTGAGGGAATTAATTGAGATATTTGAGCAAAGTCCTGAATCAATGCATCAAAGTGCGAAACACTTTTTTTTATTTTTTCAATTGTTTTGAAAACTGTTATTCTAAATGTGTTTAATGTTGGAGATACTTCTATGAAATCTCTTTTTTTATGAAACACTTTATTTTTAACATTTAAGTAGTTGATGAAAAATTCACTCTATCTATTATATTTACCATAATTTATATTATCAAAGTATCTCTTTTACTTGTCTAATATCATTGTATATGAGCCTTATCTACGCATATATAAAATTAACATAACAAAATGATTTAATACTAAATATCAATTTAAGTGGTATTTTCAAATTTTAATCATATAAAATATTACTACTATGTGGATAAATTATTATATGATATATTACTATATTTTAATACATATGTGAAATAAATATTTTTCTAATTTACAGATGAATGTTTCTAAGCAAATGCGGCCTATACATATATTTGATTTGGATGAAATTTGGTCTCCTAACTAAACAAATTTATAATGCTAAATATAATGAATAGATTTAATTGTGCATTGATCATCAACATTTCAAAACTGAAGGAAGTTCCTTCAAATCATTTCTATGATATTTAATTTCATAGAATCATTCTCGTTTAGTCTATAAATTGAGTTTTATCAGTCTTGGAGATGTGCATATAATTTTTGATTTAAACAAAAAATATATACACATCTCCAAGGAACTAAAAATTAATATATAAATTAAATATACATAGATTAACATCTTTCAAAAAATAAACATAGACTAACATTATAAAAAATTTTAAAATTTAAAAAATGAGCTTTGCACTGTAAAGATTGGGTCGAGACTCATTTGAGCATAGCAGTCTCGAGCGAGAGCAAATTGCGTAGGGACTAGTCCTACAATATGAGGTGGATTGGTATAGTGCAACAACTGTTCCAATGCAACAATTTATGGTCCTCATTATACCATGTCAACCTTTACATACCCCAACTTTCCTTGTATTCTACACCTGCCCTTGAATAACACCATAACAGCTTTGGCCTATTGCCTTAAAACAGTTCAGGGACTATTCTAATCGGCTTCCGCTACAATATACATATGATCATATGTGAGTGCATAGATTGAGGTGATTGAGCATTACGCTATGCCCGTGTTGGGTGAGCTGTGCACATTGATTATGGCAAAGTTATAGAATGACTAAGGGATCACCGTGCAAGAGATGCATCGAGCGAGAATACTAGATGTGTTGGACGGATCAGGAATGTCAAGTCTGTTGGTCCCAAGTTAACGACAATTACCCAAGAGGGGAGGGGTGAATTGGGTATTTAAATTTTTTTGCTATAAACAGAAACTTTACCCCGGATTAATTCAGTCCTCTTTAATGAAACAAATGGAAAGCAATAAGATAATGAAAGAAGAAATAAAAATCAATAGACAAGATTTTATAGTGGTTCGGGCAACCTTCCCTACTCCACTCTCTCAAGCTCACACTCCTTGTGACTTGTGTTCCACTATGTATTCCACGAATACAACTAGAGCCTCCGCTCTCTTCTAGTTTCAGCTCTAGAGGGCATATACAATTAGAGTCTCCGCTCTCTTCTAGATTCTAGCTCTAGGGGGCATATACAACACTTAACACAAGTAGGTGACGAGTCCCCACTCCAGTCACAACGCTACTTTGCTATTACTTGGTTTGAAATACCAAACATCAAACCAAACATCAAAACCAAATAACAAATTCAAAAAGAGAAAGATCTACACTTTACAGTTTGTGTAGGTAAGTTATAGCTCGAGGAAGAACTCGTAGAGGAAACGAATCGATTGACATTGAAGCAAGCAGCAAGTTTGAAGCTCGTTCTTCCTTCAAAAGTGTATAGATCACTCAAGGCTAGGAAAATGGAATTTTGAACTTAGTATCTTCTGTTTCTGCTATTTTCTATAAGTTTTCATGTTCACTTGAGTGTCTATATATAATGGAGGGAGAGATTTGAACGTTAGAGAGTTGGTTGGCGCGTAATAAATGTGTCAACGTTCAAATTTTCGAATGTTGCGACTCAAGTCGCAGGTGGAGTCGACTTCGTGTGTGACTTCGCCCAAGTCGCAGGCTAGAGTCGACTTCGGGTGCGACTTCAGGTGTATACAGGCAGCTTGAGTTCCTCTTCAGGTTGACTTGGTCTTGGACTTGACCCAAGTCGCATGTGGAGTCGACTTCGGGTACGACTTCGGATTCCTTCAATTTCTAAGTCTATTCTTTAGGTCGACTTGGACTGGGACTTGACCCAAGTTGCTACTGGAGTCGACTTCGGTTGCGACTTGACTTTCTTATCTTGCCAAGTGAACTTAAATTCCTTTGAAATAATTTCGTTTGCTTAAGTTCTTTCAACTTAATTGTTCTTCTACTGTTTTATAGTACTTGGAACTGTGTATAATTATTTTAACTTGAAACCATTTGACTCCATATCTTGAATTCTTGAATACTTGAGTCTTGGAGTGCATAAAGATGTCCAAATGATAGTTCTTGATCTGAATTGATGAATTCATGCAGTTTTGCTTACTTTGGACTTGTTTTGATCTTCATTTGATCCAAGTCGAAAGCTTGGGTCGACTTGGTCTTCAACTTCACTCAAGTCGAACATCAAGTCGACTTGGTCTGCGACTTTGTTCTTCAAGTTCTGTGTTTGCATCTTGAAGTCGATGCTGGAGTCGACTTGATCTGCGACTTCACCCAAGTCGCATGTGGAGTCGACTTCGTTTGCTACTTCGGCAGCTCTTGGTCCCCAATTTCAACGCTGGACAAAAAATGACGTTTGAGTCGATGCTGGAGTCGACTTTGGGATCGACTTGGCCTAAGTCGATGCCTGAGTCGGCTTAGGAATCAACTTGACCTGTCATGCTTCATATTTTTCATTTTTTATATCCTTAAACATTGCAAAAAATATATTAGTAGCCAAAACTTACTCAAATTGAGTTGTTAATAATCAAAACACATACTTTGGATATTTTGTCTTTGATCGCATTCGTCGGTTTCAATACCTCGAATGGCTCTCCTTCAATGTCCACATCGTAGAACTCTAGGATCTTGGTGATCCATGTCCCGTAGGGAAAAACCCCTCGTGGGTTATCCTTTCTGGAGGAAAGGGCCTCAAGGAAAAGTTGTGGGAGGCTGACTTTGACCTTATTGGCGACTTTCCAAAGGATTTTCGCCTCCTGCGGGTTTAGTTGATTTCTGCCTCCGCCCTTGGGATAGATGTAGTGGGCGATTAGCAACCTTAGAACCTTTAGCCTTGGGGATAAATCCATGTAATGTAAAAATTTGATCCTGGGATGATATTTGTCGCTCCTGGTGAGCTGATTATACATTTAGGTGAGAGACAGATCTGCATGTAGTCGTTCATCATCATAAGGGACCTCTAGGATTCGTCCCACCTGCACAATGGCAAGATCTAGGCTTGATTCCCCTCTAGTACCCAAAAATATCTCAACTCCTTTAACAAAAGTACTGAAGTTCTGTTCATCCCATAAGTAGTAGAAAATTCTCGTCAGGTCAGGATATACTCTATCATCTGATTTTAGCAATCTAGTCCATCCTTTGAAATCCAGTAACTCCTCAATCTCAAACTCTTAATCATTTAAAAACTTAAAGTCTATGATCTTTGGTACAAAAATCTTACGCTCATAGAAGCTTTTATAGAACCAGCTGTGCTGTAACTCGGTCTTGAAATATGTTGTCGGTATTTTCAAAACCTGTCCTTTAGTAGCTGGGGTTCCCCTTCTTCTGGCCTCTGTTTCAGTGCTTTGGGAAGTTTGGGGGTTCTTCTTTCCTAGGAGCGGTCGTTGATGGAGTCCCGGCTTGGAATCAGACCCGACGGCCGGTAGAAGTCGACGGTTCTTCCCAGGCACGCTTCGAGGGAGTCCGTTGCCTTCTGGGGACTTCCTCTTCGGCTTGGGAGTTGGATGGTCTGGGAACGGGCCTTTAGGTTAGTTTGGACACAGCCAATTTGGGTATTCTAAACTTAGGTGCCGTTTAGGATTGGGTTTTTGAAATGGGATGTTCAAATGTAGCTTTGAGAGAAAGAAATGGAAATTTTGAGATGGAAAATGAAAGCTTGGAGAGAAAATTGAGAGGAACAGATGGCTCGAGAGGAAAAGGGAGAGAAGCAGAGAGAGAGTGGAGATCGGAAGAGAGGAGAGAAAGAGAATCGAGCTGCGATACATAGAAGAACAGAGTGGGACACTGCCGAAGAAGAGAGAGAGAGAGAAAAAAAACAGAGAGCTCACAGAGAATGGAGAGAAAAATGAGACTGTGAGAGGGAGAGAGAGAGAGGCCAGAAGAGAGGGAATCCGAGCAGGAGAGATGGTGGCCAGAGAGGAGAGAGTTGGAAAATGGCACAGGAGAAATGAGAAGAAAGAAGAGAGGAAGGAAAGAAGAAGAAGAGGAGGAGAAGCCCGACGGTTGCGCGCTGAAGTCGACTTACCCTAGTCGAAGTCGACTTCGCCTACCTGGAGTCGACTTGGGATTTTCGGTGTCGACTTGGCCTATCGACTTGGACTTTTCTAAGTCCATTTCTCATATCTAATTGTTTTTAATTTAACTCAATCATCCCCATATCATTTCTAATTTTGTAAAAAGATTATTTTGCTAAAGGTTTGGTGAATATATCCGCAATTTGATCCTCAATTTTCACGTATTCCAAACAAACATCATGATTTTCAACATGTTCACGAATAAAATAATGTCTTACATATATATGTTTGGTTCTAGAATGCAATACTGGATTTTTAGTCAATAAATTGCACTTGTATTATCGCATCTAATTGGAATATTATAATAATCAACACCATAGTCTTTTAGTTGTTGTTTCATCTAAAGTAGTTGGACACAACAGCTCCCGGCGGCTATATATTCGGCTTCCGCCGTAGATAGAGTAACACTAGTTTGTTTCCTTGAATACCATGAAACCAACATATTTCTAAGGAATTGACATGTTTCACTTGTACTCTTTCTATCTACTTTGTATTCGGCAAAATCCGCATCCGAGTAGCCGATTAAATCAAAAGTTGATCCCTTTGGATACCATAGTCCAAGATTAGTGGTATTTATCAAATATTTAAAAATTCTTTTTACAGCCAATAAATGTGATTCTTTAGGACATGATTGAAATCTAGAACATATGCAAACACCGAAAAGAATATCCGGTCTAGAAGCAGTTAAATATAATAAAGATCCTATCATACTTCTGTATAGCTTTTGGTCGACACATTTACCATTTTCATCCGTGTCGATCTTGATTATTGAATTCATTGGAATATTTGCTCCCTTGCTAGTCTGCATTCCGAATTTCTTTAGCATTTCTTTGATATACTTGGATTGATTTATAAATATCCCTTCGGCTTGTTGCTTGATTTGCAATCCAAGGAAGAAATTTAATTCTCCCATCATGCTCATTTC
Organism: Annona cherimola; assembly: GCA_030490835.1. NCBI lineage: Eukaryota > Viridiplantae > Streptophyta > Magnoliopsida > Magnoliales > Annonaceae > Annona > Annona cherimola. The sequence continues at coordinate 58,755,266 of CM059973.1, read as the reverse complement.
GAATTCGCTTTGCATAGTCTTAGAAAATTCTTGGCACAGAGTTTCGTCAGTAGCACCAAATATTATATCATCTACGTAAATTTGAACAATTAAAATATTTTTTCTTTTATACTTGATGAATAATGTAGTATCAACCTTTCCTCTTTGAAATTCATGATCAATTAAAAAATTGTTCAACCTTTCATACCAAGCTCGTGGAGCTTGTTTTAGTCCGTAAAATGCATTCGTTAATTTATAAACATAGTTTGATTGATCTTTTTCTTCAAATCCAGGGGGTTGTTCAACATATACTTCTTCATTCAAGTATCCATTCAAAAATGAGCTTTTCACATCCATTTGAAACAATTTGAAATCCATGTGAGAAGTAAATGCTAGTAAAATACCTATGACTTCTAGTCTAGCCACAGGTGCATATGATTCTTCAAAGTCAATCCCTTCTTCTTGGGAATACCCTTTGGATACTAATCTGGCTTTATTTCTTATTACAAGCCCACCTTCGTCTAATTTGTTCCTAAATACCTATTTAGTATCAATAATAGTGCAATCTTTGGGTCTAGGAACTAAATGTCATACATTATTCCTTTCAAATTGATTTAACTCTTCTTGCATTGCAATACCTAGTTTTCATCATTAAGAGCTTGTTCAATAGTTGGTGGTTCAATTTTTGACACAAAAGCATATTGTCCACAAATATTTTATTTTGACCTTCTAGTTTTTACTCATTCATAGATATTTCCAGTAACTTGCTCAGTTGGATAAGCGTTTTTAAATTTCAAATCAGTTGAAGGTTTATATTGAAGGTTTATAGGAATTATTACCTTCACTTACCTTTTCCTCCGTGGAATTTTCTAGCTTGGTTTCCTCTTGTTGCTCTTGTTGTTTTGCTTTTGAATTCTTTGGTGTATCATCTGCATCACTTAATTCATCCTCCTTTTTCAGAATTTTGTTAAATTTACCAAAAACAACATGTATGGATTCCTCTACTATTTGATTTCTTTTGTCGAAAATTCTATATACTTTGCTATTTGATGAATAACCAAGAAAAATTGCCTCATCACTTTTGACATCTAATTTTTCCAAATTAGTTTTTCCATTGTTTAACACATAATAAGTACATCCAAAAGTATGAAAAGTATGATATGTTTGGTTTTCTGTCTTTTCAAAGTTCATATGGGGTCTTTTTCAATATTGCTCTAATGGTAACTCGGTTTAATACATGACAAGCTGTACTTACAACTTCACCCCAAAATCTTTTGAAAAATTTGTTGATCATATGCTTGCTTTAAGAATGATTAATTTGATTTTGATGATTAACAAATAATTAAAGTATCATTAAAAAGGATCTAATACATTTGTCTAAGTGTTCTCAGATATTTTGTCTCTAATTATGTGTATAAAAATGAAAATGTGAAATAATTTAAGTTTCAAGAGTTCAGGTTCATGAATTGCAAGTTCAGCAAAGTGAAGTCTCAGCCTAAGTCGAATTCACTTGCGACTTGGATGAAGTCCCAGACCCAAGTCGACTTCGCCTGCGACTTCGGACAGACAGCAAAGTGAAGTCGACTTCACTTGCGACTTAGGTGAAGTCCCAAACCCAAGTGGACTTCACCTGCAACTTCGAAGGCAAAATTCTGGATAGCAAGTTTTAAAGACAAAGTCGCATCCCAAGTCGACTCCACTCATCCGAAGTCGACTCCACTTGCGACTTCAACTCGTAACGGTCGAAAATCCAAATGTTGGAGCTCTAGATGCACGTAAACCTCCACTCCAACGACTAAAACCTTTTTTCCTCTATATATATCATTGAAGAATGAACGTGGAGACAAGTGAGAAGGAGGAAAGAAAGAGGAAAACACAAGTTGGGCTTTCACCTTCTAATCTTCAAGTGTGTTGAAGTTATTTGAACAACTATTGAAGCTTCAAGTGCTACAACTTCCAAGTGTGCTTTTAAGATTATCATCTCCACATGACAAGGAGCTTCTGGAGCTTATCGAATACACGTTGTAAAGTGTAATTTCTCTTTTATTTATTTATTTTATGTTGTTGCCTTGGATCGGTGTTGGAGACCGAATTCAAGAAGAAGCAAAACAGGGGGTTGGTTTGAATTTGTCTCACTAACGGGTTTTGCTTAGTTGGTTTGAGTTTGTCTCACCAATAAATTGGACTTGGTTGATTAGAGTTGGTCTCACCAACAAGTGATTATTGTATATGCCCCTTAGAGCTAGAATCTAGAAGAGAGCGGGTGCTCTAGATTGTATTGAAAATACAATAGTGGAACCTAAGACACAATGGGTGTGTGCTTGGAAGAGTGGAGTAAGGAAGGTTGCCCGAACCACTATATATTGTTGTCTCTTGTTTGGTTTGATTGCTTGCATTTTATATTCCATCTACACCCTCTCATTCTATCTCATATCACGTTTCATCAAGGGGGATTGAAATTATAAGGGGTTAAGTTTTAATTTACCAAAGAATTTTTCAAGAACCCAATTAACCCCTCCCCTCTTGGATTTTTCTATAAACTCAGGACCAACACAATTTACTCTCATTTAGCATAATTTTAGCCATTTCTTTTATTGTCCGATTTTTCCTTTCAACAACTCTATTTTGTTGAGGAGTTCTTAGTGCAGAAAATGTATGGTGAATTCCTTTTTTGTTGCAAAATTTTATGAATCATTTATTTTCAAATTCACCACCATGATCATTTCTAATGGAAATAATTGAACTTTATTTTTCATTTTGCACTAAATTTGAAAACGTGACAAACATAGAAAATGCCTCATCTTTGCTAGCTAAGAGTATAATCCAAGTAAACCTTGAAAAATCATCAACAATTACAAATACATACTTTTTCCCACCAATAGTTAAAATGTCCGATGGTCCATAAAGATCTATATGCAATAATTCAAGTGGCCTAGTTGTTGAAATTTTCTTTTTGGTGGAAAATGACATTTTGAGTTGTTTAGATAATTGACAAGCTTTGCAAATCTTATCCATGTCATATTTAAGCTTTGGTAACCCTTGTACTAGACTCTTTTTCCACAATATTTTAATATTTGACATATTTATATGTCCAAGCCTTGCATGACATACTTATGAATCATTTTCTATGGCTATTAGACATTTTTCCTCAAGTTCATCTAGGCAAACCAAATATACATTTTCATGTCTTTTGCCACTAAATAATATATGATCATCATCAAATACATTGCATATAGAGGATTCAAATATAACTTTACAACCTTTATCACATAATTGACTAATACTCATTAGGTTGTGTTTGAGTCCTTCAACAAATAATACGTCATCAATATATGCATTTGAAATTTCATAAATATTTCCTTTACCTTTGATTTTACCTTTTTCATTATTTCCAAAGGCAACTGTTCTTTCGTTGCATAGGTTGATCTTATGGAACGGTCCTTTTTCTCCTGTCATGTGTCTTGAGCAGCTACTATCCATAAACCATATGTTATTGGCCTTAGCTTTAAGACAAACCTGCAAAAATAAAGTCAAGTAGAGCTCATCCTTTTGGTACCCATTTTATGGGTCTATTTGGGTTAGTTATCCATTGAAATCTACGTTGATCTTCTCTTGAAGCCACAAATCCAATGTTTTTGGGCATCCAAACTAATTTCGCACCAAGGTTTTGTAATTTTCTCATTTTGCATTGATAAACCTTGTGTCCCATCTTGTTGTAAAAATTACAAGCTCCTGGAAGTCTAAAAGTAGGAAGCCATTTGGTAATTGGTTCCCTAATTGGTCTTTTGGTCCAAATCACATGTTTTATCTTAGGTTTAGCATGGATGGATTTTGGTTTGTTTCTAAGGTTCCTTAGAGCATTAGATTTTCCCTGCTCAAATGTGGTATACCCAAGTCCTTTCTTACAACTGTGGGTGGTCATTTTCAAAAATATCTTAATACTTTCTCCAGGATTAGAAAACTCAGCAAGAGATTCATTTAATGATTCATTTTCCTTTTTGAGTTTTTCTAACTCATTTATTAAGGTATTCCTTTCATTTTTCAATTGATCAAATTTTTCAGCAAGTTTACCATTCACGATTATCACCACATCGCATTGTCTTTTCTTTATTGTGAACTTGTTTCCTAATTTCTTTATTTCTTCATATAATGAATCATAGGCTTGTTGAAGCTCTTCTAATTCAGCACATTTGAGGCAGTCATTTGTAGAAGAAAGAATTGAAAAAGATTTTTGTTTGGAGGTTACCTCTTGACTACTTGTATAGTTTGTTGAAGTGGTTTGATCATCTAGAATTTCCGTTGCTGCAAGGCATATGTCAGAATTTTCCATGCAACAAATTCTTGCGCAATCCGCCTCATTTTCTTCACTTGAAGAGCTGCTTGTCGTAGATTCTTCCTTGTTTACGTACATGCATCTTCCTTTGATTCTTTAAAATTTTCTGTTGTTGTCTCGATCTTTTCTTTGCTCTTTTGCTTTAGTCTCCTCGGGCGTTGGGCATTGGGATTACATATGCCCCGTACCTTCACATTAGAAACATTTTGTTGTTTCTTTCTTTTTTTTCTTTAGAATTTTTTTTCTTTAAAGTTTCTGAAATTTCTTCCTTTCCTTACAAATTTTCTGAATCGTTTTGTAAATAAGGCGATTTCATCATCGTTTTGTGATGACGAGGTGGAGTCGTCCGAATCTTGTGCGGCTTTCAAGGTGATGACTCTCTTGCCTTTGTGTTGCTCCTCATTTCTTCTTTTTATCAACTCATGTGACATGAGTGAGCTTATAAGGTCTTTAAGCTGTAGTGTATTGAGGTCTTTTGCTTCCTCAATAGCTGTGATCTTTGGAGTCCATGATTCGGGTAGCGTCCTAAAAATTTTCATTACCTGCTCGGATTTAGAAATTGCTTTTCCTAGACCTTTCAAGGCGTTAGTAATCTTGGAAAATCTAGCAAATATTTCAGAAATATTTTCTGTTTCTAACATTTTAAAACTTTCCAATTTTCCAATCAAAATATTTCTCCTTGTCCCTTGGACTTGAGAAGTTCCCTCATATATAGATGTCAATGTATCCCATATTTCTTTGGCGGTTTGGCATGATGATACTCTATTATATTCCGATGTCGTTAATGCACAAAAGAGAGAGTTCATGGCTTTCGCGTTGCTTTTAATAACTATAACTTTTTCCTCGGACCATGTGGAGGCTCTTTCATCGGTAGGTAATACAACGCCATCTTGGATAGCAATCTAAGAATTAATATTTGTAGCCATGATTAATTGTTTCATTCTCAACTTCCAATAGCCGAAGTTAGTCCCATCAAATAGAGGCGATCTAGTAAAGGATTGACCCTCGGCAAAAGCTGGGGTGGAAGTTGATAGGGATGCCATGTCAAAAGATTTTTTTAGTTTAAACTCAAAGACCTGCTCTGATACCACTTGTTGGTCCCGAGTTAACGGTAATTACCCAAGAGGGGAGGGGTGAATTGGGTATTTAAAATTTTTGCTATAAATAGAAACTTTACCGCGGATAAATTCAGTCCCCTTTAATGAAACAAATGGAAAGCAATAAGATAATGAAGGCAGAAATAAAAATCAATAGACAAGATTTTATAGTGGTTCGGGCAACCTTCCCTACTCCACTCTTCCAAGCTCACACTTCTTGTGACTTGGGTTCCACTATGTATTCCACGAATACAACTAGAGTCTCCGCTCTCTTCTAGATTCTAGCTCTAGGTGGCATATACAATTCGACTATTGGAAGCTACGTATGAAACAACTCATCATGGCTACAGATATGGACTCTTGGATTGCAATCCAAGACGGTGTAACCTTGCCTACTGATGAAAGAGCTTCCAAATGGACCAATGAGGAAGTAAAAATTGTTAAGAGCAACTCCAAAGCTATGAATTCATTATTCTGTGCTCTTACTGCTTCCGAATATGATAGAGTATCCTCTTGTTTAACTGCAAAAGAGATATGGGATACATTAACATCTATTTATGAAGGAACTTCTCAAGTCTAAGGGACAAGGAGAAATATTTTGATTGGAGAATTGAAAAGCTTTAAAATGCTAGAAACAGAAAATATTTATGAAATGTTTGCTATATTCTCTAAAATTATTAATGCTCTGAAAGGTCTTGGAAAAGCTATTTCCGAATCTGAACAGGTCATGAAGATCCTAAGAGCTCTACTGGAATCATGGACTCCGAAGATTACTGCAATAGAAAAAGCCAAGGACCTAAACACGTTGAAGCTAGAAGACCTCATTAGCTCATTAATGTCACATGAGCTAATCAAGAAAAGAAATGAAGATCACCACAACGAAAAGAGAACAATTGCATTGAAAGCCACTCAGAACTCGGATGAGTCCACCTCCTCATTTCACAACGATGATGAAGACATTGCTCTGTTAACTCAAAGATTTCAAAAGTTTGTAAGGAGAGAGAAGAACTTCAAAGGTTTCAAAGAGAGATCAAGAAAAGAGAAAAGGAAGGAGATCACACAGTGCTATAGATGCGGCGGTATGGGACATATGCAAGCTCGATGTCCTATACCAGAAGAAAAATCAAAGGATCGTCAAGAAAAGAAAGAAAGATATGAAAGCCGAAAATTTCAAAAGCCTAAGGGAAGAGGAATGTACGTGAATAAAGAAACTTCATCAACAAGTAGCTCCTCAACCGATGATTTTGAAGCAGCAAATTATGCAAGAATGTGCTGCATGACGCGGATTGACCAAGAAATTTTGGAAGAGCAAACCACCTCAACGAAATGCACAAGTAATGAAGAGGTAACTTTCAAATTTTGTTATTCTCAATCCACTCATTCCTCTATTCAAGTGATAAGTGCAAATTAATAACATATTCTGTGGACATTTTATACCAAATTGTTGGGTAATTAATTAAAACTAATATGAAATTTGGATTAAAATGTGGTTTTGCAACTTTTGGATATTAAATATTAATTTCAAGCAAGTTAAACAAATTTTATAATCTTTTGGCTTGAAATTACATTTTATTTGTCGCCATAAAATTAAAATGGGTCTGAATTAATTTTATAATAATAACCCATTTATGATTTTTACTAATTAATGATTTAAATATTTTTATGCAGGGAAAACAAATTACACCAAGTGGGTCCCACATGGAAATCAAATCAGGCAAAAATCCAAGCCATCCATTTTATCACCGGGCTAATCAGCACCGCTAAATACAATATGTCAAGCCATCACAACCATTCAATTTTTTAGCAGCCACGAACAGTTCCAGCCATCCATTTCCATTGATCATTCCAGCTGCCTATCACATTTGCAAATCAGCCATACATCATGAAAATTCAGCAACATGCCAGATAACGCCCAGTCCATGCTGAAAAATTAAGTTGCACAAAATACCTAATGCCAATTCACGTGATGGACCATTGCTAACATTTAAATGCAACAACATTTTTTTGAATGCATTCACGGCTAGTAGACCCCACCCATTAATCCATTTGCCATTCATACACCAAGCCGTCCAAAACAAATTCTTCCATCTACCCATTTCATGTGACCAAGCTGCATCTCATCCATGCTACATTTTTTTAAAAGATGAATGCAAGCAACAAATAAGATAACGTGATCATGGACCCCATAAATTTTCAGCATTTAATCAAGTCATCCGTTCTTTCCAGCAACAATAACGATCACCATGCTTCTATATAGAAAGCTGCCCATTTTTTATTTCCACCAGCAATATATCATTGAACCAGCAAGTGGACCCCAGCAGCACATTATCTGATCACTTCCACACCGTCTATCATGCATTCAGAAATTTAAATACAAAGTCACGAGATCAGTAGCATGTACGTAAATATCATGGGCCCACAAATCAGCAACAGCGTATTAATTGACGTGGTTGGCCCACCGAATTAATGCAGCAACGTGACCAGCATGGACCCCACCGTGATCAACCATCTGATCAGCCGTCCATTGCAAATTCTATTCATTTTCCAAATGACCATCACGTGAATTATTCAGCAAATGCAGCTGCGGAAATTTAAAATCAAAGCTGCCCATTAATATGATCACATGATCAAATCTGTTGCATTCAATCCCACCATCAGCAGCATGCATTCATGATGGACCCCACTTGCAGCAATGCATATGAAAATCCAGCACCAAGATTGATCACGTCCAATGCTGTCCACACCATGGAACCGTCCATTTCATCATCTAATCATGCCCAATGCTGCCCACACCGTCCATAGCTGCTCATGATTTCAAACAGAAAATCATGGACCCACAATCCCCATTTCACGTGAATTCTCCAGCAGCATTTTAAAGGGCATCAGCATGCACTAAATCAATGGACCCCATGTCCATAAATCCACAAACATCACGTCCCCCAAATTCAACAAAATGATTTATGCATTCACGTAAGCAATACACACACCTAGCTGTCCAGCAAAATCCAATTTCAGCAGCATCACGTGATCTGCAATCCAATTGCAGCAGTCCATTTATTTTCCAGCTATTCATTGATTTAAATGGAGTAGCAAGATCACGAGAATGGCCATTGATGGACCCCACAAAGCAAGTAATAATCGTCCATTCCATTGCATGGTTGCTCATGTGAATTCCAATTTCAGAAGCATACCATTTATTATGGACCCCACATGAAAGGCTATAAAAAGGGCGTTTCATAGCAGAAAAAAAATTCAAAGGGAGAGAAGGAGTTCATCCGGTAGCAGACAGAGCATTCGGCAACAGTAAAATTCCCAGAAGCAAGCAACAGAAAATCCCTGCAAAGATACCACTGGAAAATTGTTTTAGCAGGGATTTTAGAAGAAGATTAGAGCATAATTTTGAGAAAGAAAGAGAGCGAAAGAAAGGTGGAGAGCACGGGCAAAAGGCAGACCGGCGAATTGCGTGGAGCAACCGACACACCATTGGAGCTTCAATCCAATAAGCTTTTCTATCTTTTCCCTTTTTAATTTTAATTGTCTTTGTTTAAGATGGTTTGTAATTTTAATTTTATTTTGAACTTAAACATGCTTGGCTAAATCCTAAATCTAGGGTTTAAGATGTAGCATGCATACAATGCAATGTGGTGTGGATTTTTAATTCATTTATTTTAGATGTTGTTGTTAATTTAATATCTTATGATTTTTATGCTTGCCATGTACATGGGCCCGTACGTTGGCATGATTCCATATATTAGGTGATGGAACCGAGAGGTGGAAACCTAATATACGAAAATCAAGATATTAAATCTGGAAATCTAAGACCATGAAAATAGGTATGATAACCTAGAGGAATTCCATGAACAAACCACAGATCTTAATGGATTCTAATTAACTTAATCCTATAAGAATAGGTGGTTAAGAAAATTAGGGTACACCTTGTAGGTTTCGAGAAAAGGTGCAAGAATAAATTAGGGTTTGTTCTCCTTTAACAAACAATATCCAAATTAAATAATTATATCACTACCCGTTGCAAAATACGCATGTGAAATCCTAGACCCTAGGTATTTGCACTTTCGCTTTCTCTCCTCATTTTTAATTTGCACTTCTTCCCATTTTATTTATTTTCTTTTCCTTTTATTTACTGCATTTTCTCCCTACTTTTCTATTTTATTTGCTATATTCTCTCCATATCCGACACGAAAGAGTTTAAAAGAAAAATTTATAGTCCCGAATTTCCTGTGGATCGATAATTTATATACTACAATCTACGACCCGTGCACTTGCGGTGAGATTGTGAACATCAAGAATATCTCAAATGTGCTGAATTAGAGGAATTACAACAAGCGTATGATTCATTATATGGGAAAATCAAAAAATTAAGAAACAAATTATCATTAAAGAAACAATAATGTAATTCCATTATTATTGTAAATGGAAAACTAGCAGAAAGAACAACAAAACTGAAAGAAGAAAATGAACTGCTATTGAAAGAAGTGGAGAAATTAAAAAAGAAGAATGAATCTTTAAATAAATTATTAGCTAAGTTCTATAATCTAGGAGAGAATGTGAAAATATTTCTTAAAATGACTTTTCAAATCAATAGAAGAGGTCTTGGATACTCCAAATTTGAGCAAAGAGAAAGCAGCAAAACGAATGTGTCAATACTTGGAAAAAATCAAACCAAAACTGCACCTATTTACAAACCTAAAGGGAAACAAGTTGTTTGGACTAGAAGGCCAACTTTTGAACCACAACATACTTGGAGGCCTACTCCTAGATTACCAATGGCCTGCAACTTTTGCAATAAGATGGGTCACAAAATCTATAGATGCAACTTTAAGAAACTGTATGACCATGGTGCAAAATTAGTTTGGGTTCCAAGAAACACAAGATTTGAGCTTTCAAGAATAGAACAACAGAGATTAAACCAATTTACTAACCCAAATGGACCCATAAAATGGATACCAAAGAAATAAGCTTTATTGGCTCATTTTTCTGGTTTGTTTCAAGGCAAAGGTAAACAACGTGTGGTTCATGGATAGTGGTTGCTCAAGGCATATGACTAGAGAAAGAAGTTTGTTTCATAAACTCAAACATTGCAACGATGGAATTGTTGCCTTTGAAAAAAATGAGAAAGGTAAAATCAAAGGTAAAAGAAACATTTACAGTGTTTCAAATGCATGTATGGAGGATGTATTATTTTTTGAAGGACTCAAGCACAATCTAATGAGTATTAGCCAGTTATGTGACAAAGGGTACAAGGTTGTGTTTGAATCATCTATATGCAATGTATTTGATGGAGAACATATCATGTTTAGTGGAAAAAGACATGGAAATATATATTTGGTTTCACTTGACGAACTAGATGGTCAATATCTAATGGCCATTAACAATGATCCATGAGTTTGGCATAAGAGGCTTGGGCATATAAACATGTCAAACATTAAGACCTTATGGAAAAAGAGCTTGGCAGAAGGATTGCCAAAATTAAAATATGACAAAGATAAAATCTGTAAGGCATGTCAACTGTCAAAACAACCTAAAATGCCTTTCTCTACCAAAAAGGAGATTTCCACCACCAGGCTACTTGAATTGCTACACATGGATCTATATGGGTCATCCGACATTTTAACCATTGGTGGAAAGAAGTATGTATTCGTAATAGTTTATGATTTTTCAAGATTCACATGGGTAATTCTCTTAGCTAGCAAAGATGAAGCTTTCTTTATGTTTGTAACTTTTGTAAACTTGATGCAAAATGAAAAACAAAGTACTATTATGACCATTACAAGTGATCATGGTGGTGAGTTTGAAAATAAACGATTCATAAAATTATGTAATGAAAAAGGAATTCCCCACACATTTTCTGCACCAACAACTCCACAACAAAATGGAGTGGTTGAAAGGAAAAATAGAATCATACAAGAGATGGCTAGAACTATGCTAAATGAGAGTAAATTATCCAAGAAATTTTGGGGTGAAGCTGTAAGTACAACTTGTCATGTGTTAAACCGAGTTACCATTAGAGCAATCTTAAAAAAGACCCCATATGAGCTATGGAAAGGTAGAAAACCAAATATTTCATATTTTCATACTTTTGGTTGCACATGTTATGTTTTGAACAATGACAAAACCAACTTGGAAAAACTGGATGCCAAGAGTGATGAGGCAATATTCCTTGGTTACTCATCAAATAACAAAGCATATAGAGTCTTCAATAAAAGGAACTAAGTTGTAGAAGAGTCAATACATGTTATTTTTGATGAATTTAACCGAACTCTGAGAAAGGAGGATGAATTAAGTGATGCAGATGATACATCGAAGAATTCAAAAGCAAAACAACAAGAGCAACAAGGAGAAACTGAACCCAAGCCAGAAAATTCCATGGAGGAAAGGATAAGTGAAGGTAATAATTTCTATAAACCTCCAACTGATTTAAAGTTAAAAAATGCTCATCCAATTGAGCAAGTTATAGACAATATTTATGAAGGTGTTAAGACTAGAAGGTCAAAATAAAATATTTGTGGACAATATGCTTTTGTTTCAAAGATTGAACCAACAACTATTGATCAAGCTCTTGATGATGAAAACTGGATCATAGCAATGCAAGAAGAGCTAAATCAATTTGAAAGAAACCAAGTTTGGCATCTTGTTCCAATACCAAGAGATTGTACTGTCATTGGCACAAAACGGGTCTTTAGAAACAAATTAGATGAAAGTGGACTTGTAGTGAGAAACAAAGCGAGACTTGTGGCAAAAAGATACTTACAAGAAGAAGGAATAGACTTTGAGGAATCCTATGCTCCGGTTGCTAGATTAGAGGCTATTCGCATTTTGCTAGCTTTTGCATCTCACATGAAATTTAAGTTGTTTCAAATGGATGTTAAAAGTGCATTTTTGAATGGGTATATAAATGAAGAGGTGTATGTTGAACAACCACCTGGATTTGAGGAGAAAGATCAATCTAAATTGTATACAAATTAACCAAAGCACTATATGGTTTAAAACAAGCTCCAAGGGCTTGGTATGAAAGATTGAGCAAATTTTTGATTGATCATGACTTTCAAAAAGGAAAGGTAGACACCACATTGTTCATTAAGTATAAAGAAAAAGATATTTTGATTATTCAAATTTATGTAGATGATATTATTTTTGGTGTTACTAATGATATCATTTGTCAAGAATTTTCTGAGCTTATGCAGAAAGAATTTGAGATGAGTATGATGGGGGAGTTGAATTTCTTTCTTGGACTACAAATTAAGCAACTAAGTGAAGGGATCTTCATAAACCAGTCCAAATATATCAAAAAAATGATAAAGAAGTTCGGCATGCAAAATAGCAAAGGGGCAAACACACCTATGAGCTCAACCATTAAAATTGACAAAGACGAGAAAGGTAAACCTGTTGATTTAAAGTTAAATAGAAGCATGATAGGATCTTTATTATATTTAACTGCTTCTAGACCCGATATACTGTTCAGTGTTTGTATGTGCTCAAGATTTCAATCATGTTCAAAAGAATCACATTTGTTAGTTGTAAAAAGAATTTTCAGATATTTAGTAGATACTACTAACATAGGACTTTGGTATCCAAAGGGTTCTAATTTTGATCTAATCGGATACTCGGATGCGGATTTTTTCGATTACAAGGTAGATAGAAAAAGCACTAGTGGAACATGTCAGTTTCTTGGGAACATGTTGGTTTCATGGTTTTCAAGAAAACAAACTAGTGTTGCTCTATCCACCGCGAAAGCCGAATACATTGCCGCCGGGAGCTGTTGTGCCCAATTGCTTTGGATGAAACAACAACTTAGGGATTATGGCATAAATTTTAAAGATATACCTATTGGATATGATAATACTAGTGCAATATATTTGACTAAAAATCCAGTATTGCATTCTAGGACCAAGCATATAGACCTAAGATATCATTTTATTAGAGAACATGTAGAAAATCATGATATATGTTTGGAATATGTGAAAACAAAAGATCAAATTGCAGATATATTCACTAAAAATCTAGCAAAAGAACCATTTTATAAAATTAGAAATGATATGAGAATGATTGAATTAAATTAGGAACAACAAGATAGGAGAAATGAACTTAGAAAAGCACAAACTAAGGGGGAGCACAGGTTTAGGGGTAGCAGCCCCCGCCATTCTTAAAGGATTACCCCGCTCCATCTCTATTTTTTGATCAATTGACAAAAAGGGGGAGAATAGATTAGGATTTGAGTCTCGGATTGAGCAGATTATACATAAGTTTGCATATGAAAAGTTTGTTCTGCTTATGTTCTGTTTTTTAAATGCTTGTATGAGTGGTTTTAACTTGTGATTTTGGAATATGTATGTTAAGCTCAAAATGCAAATGACCTATGATTATTCTAAAGATACCAAAACAAGATTAAATAGTATGTTTTAAAGACATTGAAAGGTATATACTCAAATCGGTTTTATCAATCATCAAAAAGGGGGAGATTGTTGGAAACATGTGTTGAAATCAATGGGAAAATAAGCCAAGTCTATGTTTTGATGATTAACAAATCAATTTGAGTAAGTTTTGGTTACTAACATGTTTGTGAGATGATTAAAGGATAAAAAATGAAGAAAATGAAGCATGACAGATCAAGTCGATTTCCAAGTCGACTCAGGCATCGACTTAGGCCAAGTCGACTCCAGCATCGACTTCAAACGCATTTTTACATCCAGCGTTGAAATTGGGAGCAAGAGCTGCTGAAGTCACACACGAAGTCGACTTCGCATGCGACTTGGGCGAAGTCGCAGACCAAGTCGACTCCAGCATCGACTTCAAACGTGATTTTCTGTCCAGCGTTGAAATTGGGGACGAGAGCTGCCGAAGTCGCAGACCAAGTCGACTCCACATGCGACTTGGGTGAAGTCACAGACCAAATCGACTCCAACATCGGCTTCAATTGATCAGCACATGTTTTGAAGAGCTAAGTCGCAGACCAAGTCGACTTGATGCTAGACTTGAGTGAAGTCGAAGGCCAAGTCGACTCAAACATTCGATTTAGGCCAAATGAAGATCAAATCAAGTCCAAAGCAAGCAAAGTTGCATGTATTCATCATGGAAGATCAAGATCACACATTTGGACTTCTTTCATGTATTCTAAGATTCAAGGATTCAAATTCGCAAGTCACGGAGCTAAAGGACATCAAACTAAGATGAATATACTGAGTTTCAAATATAAATCAAGGGAAGAACATTAATTTGATGAAATTTAAGTGACCAAAGTCATTCCAAAGAATTTCAAGTTCAACTAGCAAGTTAAGGAGGTGAAGTCGCACCCGAAGTTGACTTCACCTGCGACTTGGGTCAAGTTCAGGGCCAAGTTGACCTAGAATGGAACTTGAAGTATTTGCGGAAAGCTGAAGTCGCACCCGAAGTCGACTCCACTTGCGACTTGGGTTGCAACGGTCGGAAATTTTTCGAACGTTAGCGCATTAAATGCGTGCCACCTACTTCCAAACGTTCAAATTTCCTCGCCATTTATATAAGGCATTCAAGATGAACGTGGAGGGTAGCTGGAACTTCATTGAATGAGTACAACTTTCATTCCTAAGAGCTTTAAGTGATCAAGTCAACATCTAGAAGAAGAACCTTGCTTTCAAACTGCCAAGAGCTGCTTGCTGAATCATTAAGTCTGCTTTACAAGTTCTTCTCTGCGCCAAATCTGCCTCTACACACCAGTAATGTGTAGAAACTTTCTTTTATACTTTCTTATTGTATTGAATTTGATTTAGTTTGTAACTAAGATCAAGTGTAAGCAAAGTAGTGCGTGACTGGAGTGGAACTCGTCACCTACTTGTGTTGTGTCTTGTTGATGCCCCCTAGAGCTGGAATCTAGAAGAGAGAAGAGGCTCTAGTTGTATTTGTGAAATACATAATGGAATCTAAGTCACAAGAGGTGTGAGCTTAGAAGAGTGGAGTAGGGAGGGTTGCCCGAGCCACTATAAAACCTTGCTTGTTGATTTTTATTTCTGCTCTCAGTATCATATTGCTTTCCATTTGTTTCTTTATAAAGGGGACTAAATTAATCTGGGATAAAACTTCTATTTAAGTTGAAATTTTTTAAATACCCAATTCACCCCTCCCCTCTTGGGTAATTACCATTAACTTGAGACCAACAACTGCTTCTTAGGATTTAGCAGATAAATGAAGTTGTTAAGAAGATTTTTTAAGGAAGAAGTAATATGAAAAGATTTGTATTGAAAGTTTATGGTGCCCCTAAGGGCTGAGATGTAATCATGAAATTTCTTTTGTGGGAACATGTAGATCTTTACTATGATTGTAAGAATTTTTTATATTTTAAAGAGGCAATGGCCTTTATTTTGTGAGACCTGTTTCCTTTTTGCTTTGAAGCCACAACGACCTATTTGTTGTTCTTAAGACCCTTTTGATTTGAGGCCACAATGGACTCTTTGTGAGTTATAGGAACTCTTTATGGGCACAAGACTTGTTTGCAGGTTATAGGAACCCGTTGAGAGTGGAAAAACTTCTTTGTGGGTTATAAGAATCCTTTGAGGGCGTAATGATCTTTTTATGGGTAATAAGACCCTTTGTGGGTGTAATAGCCTTTTTATGGATCATGAGACTCTTTTTAGGAGTAAAATGCCTCAAGTTTTGAGTATTCCATACTCTTAGTATGAGGTGACCATCCATTGTTTCAAGTGTGTATGATCCATTGTTAAATGATTTTTTATGTAGAATGGTAAACACCAATTTGGTGAAAATTTATGATTGTTATATTCTGATGAAAAGATTGCTTTACAAAGAACTAAATCACCCAAAATGTAAGATTTGCAGCTAAATTTTTTGTTAAAATGTTGAGCTAGTTGATGTTGATTGAGGCAAAGTCTTTGTGTGGCCTCATCTCGGAGTTCATTTAAGAAATCTAACTTTTCTTTTAGTGTTTGTGTATTATTCGTTGGAGATTTATGGGAGGTGCAGTAGTTGAAATGGGATATCTCAATTGATATTACTATCTCTGTGTCATATACTAGTTTAAATAGAGTATATGCTATTGCTTTTCTAGGTGTTATGTTATAGGCTCGAATCATACTAGGTAAGATTTCTAGCCAATTTTTATGTTCTCCTTCTATCCTTCTTTGTAAAACTTCTTTGTGAGTTTTGTTTGTATTTTTTTCTTGTCCATTACATTAGGAGTATGCAATGGAAGAAAATTTATGTTGAATATTGTTGCCGTCAGAAAAGTCTTTAGAGTATTCACTATCAAATTGCCTTCCATTATCTGTGATAATAATTTGGAGTCGACCAATCCTACGTACTATTTTTTTAAAGCCTTTAAAGTGTTTCGAAAAAACTTACATACTATTTGGTCCCATACGAAATTAATTATTTGTATCAATATAATAGTACATAGAAGTTTTGCCTCTACCATTTCAAGAAATAATCAATGGAAACAACAACAAATTTGGGATTTCGGGGGCAATTGGTATCGGGCTTACTAGATCAATACCCCATTGTCGAAATGGCCATAACTCAAAATGGATTGTAATAAGGTTGTATGGATATGAGAAAATGGGGCATATTATTGACATGTAGTACATTTGTAGGCATATTCTTTTGCATCCTTTTGAATAATAAGCCAATAGAATTCTATACAGAGAACTTGGTGTGTAAACATGTGCCATCCCAGATAGTTGCCGCAACATCCACGATGCAATTCTTCTAAAATATTGAAACATCTGACGGTGAAATGCAATGAAGCAATGTGTTGGATAATGATTTGCGGTAGAGCTCTTCATTTGTTAATGTATAGTGAACTGCTTGTCTTTTTATTCATTTAGCATCTTTGTTATCATTACATAAATGATTATGTGATAGGTATTGAATAATTGGAGTCTTTCTAGCTAGGAGAGGTTGTATCTACATTATGCATTTATGTAGGGGTAGTTCTTGGTTGTTTAAGGTGACAAATAAGTATAGGTATGTTAAACAATGTGCTAGAGTTCAATTTAGCTAGAGCATTAGTATAGGCATTTTGTTATCCTGGTATTTTTCGGATAAAAACAAGATATTTATTTTATGAGACTTGTGAACTTTTATGAAAACCTCCTTTTCCTTCTTTTTTGATTGGTTTTGATAATGATAAAATGTATGGTTTATGCTATTGATTTTGCTATTGTGAAATTGTATTTTGGATTTTTGAAAAGAGTGGTGTATTTGTGGAATTGTCACTTTTGAGTTTATGATGCTAATTGTGATGGGATTGAACTTGAAATAAAGAGATATCGTGAAAATGGAATATGCTAGTTGATATGCATGGAATAATCTTGGAATATGCTTACTTGATAAATCTCATTTAGAATGATCATGGAATATGCTTTTGGAGTTGAGATTAATTTTACAATAAGCTTGGTACATTCGTTTATACTTATGTTAAGTGGATTAAGATAACTTTTACTCCAAAATTTAAATTTTGAAAAACAGGAAAAAGGTCGACCTTTTCGTTTAGAAACCACTGTCTCAATAGGAACAACAAAATGTCGACCTTTTTCTGAAAAGGTCAACCTTTTAGTCTAAAAAATGTCAACCTTTTCTAGGCACCAAAAATTCAAATTTGGAAGAGTTTGGATATGCATGGAGATTGCTCACAACCTCACCGCAAGTATATGAGTTGCAAATTGTAGTATATAAATATCAATCTATAGAGAATTCGAAACTTAAGACATTGGATTCAAACACTTATATTAAACACAAAAAGTGATAGAGTGAAATGAAAGAAATAACAGAAGAATAGGTTGATCTTAAGAATATGGAACGAGAATTAAAAGTCAAGAAATGCGAGTACCTGTGATCTAGGGTTTCATATGCATTGTTTGCAACGGATATGTGGATTGCTTATTTAATCCGGATATCATGCGTTAAAGAAGAACTATCCCTATATTATCCTCACACATTCTTTCGAAACCTACAAAGCTTACCCTAATCTTTTTAACCACTTATTTTCATGGAATTAAGTCAATTATAATTCATTAAGTTCCATGGAAGTTCATAGGATTCCTTAAGGTCATCATGCTTATTTTCATAATCTTAGATTTCCAGCTTTAATATCTTGATTGTCGTATATTAGACTTTCACCTTTTAATTTTATCACCTAATATATAGAATCATGTCAAAGTGTGGTACCATGCACCCAACAAGTATTGAGATCACAAGATATTAAATTAACAAAAAATACTTTAAATAATCAAACAACAATATCCGCTACGTTGAACATATGCTACATCCCAAATCTTAAATAATAGGTTTAACCTAGCATGTTTATAATTAAAATCAAACGCAAAAAATATTGTACTAATATCCATCATAAACAAGACAATTAAAATAAATAAAAAAAGAAAGGAAAAACTTATTAACTGGAAGCCCCGATGGTATTTCAACCACTCCAAGCAACTCACCACCTCGCTTCTCGCCTCATGTTCTTTACTCCTCTTACTCCTAGACCTCAACCCTAGCCCCAAGGATATTCTAAGATGCCTTAGGATGCTCACAAGGGGTGTTTATATAGAGTACAGAGGAGTACTTATGCACACATTCTAAAAAGGATTAGGAATTGCGGAATCAGTGCACAACACAGCTTGGGCCATGTTAACCTTGCCTGAACAAGGCCTAGGCCATGTTTAGAACAACCCAATAGACCTGGGATGTGTTGGTCTCTAGTTCCATGCATTTTGCCCGGTTTTGTGATGTTTTTTTGCCTGTTTCTCCCCGAATCGTGTCGAAACTTCCTTGACACATTCTAAGTTGATTTAATCCTTGATTTTCCTCCTTTTAACCTATCAAAATCATTAAGTAAAATGTGATCTTAGTTATTGAGTTTTGAAATTCTTGAAATAGACACACGTTGCACCGAAATGAACGAACAATCTTCAACTGCTCGTAACTTTTGATCTAGAAAGAGTTATGGGAGCCACAACTTATCAACAAAAATTACTTTTCGAGCTCGTTGATGTGGAAATTAGGACTTGCCTAGTTGAGCTTATTTTTTATGTTAAAGTCTATTGTTTCTGTATGATTTAGGGCTCCGAATTTGCACATATTTTTCTGCTTTGCGTAAATCAGCCATTTGTGAGTGTTTTATGCTAAGTGAAGTCAAATAAATAAAATATGATTTAAAAATACCTTAAATACTCAAGTTCTTCTCAATTAATATTCAAAATTCATAATATAAAAGTGACTCAACATATACCCCCACACTTGAATCTTTGCTCGTCCTTAAGCAAATACAGAATAATCAAATCATAGAATTTCAAAAATTGGCCTTTCAAGAACTTTCAGCAAAAAGCAAGTGCAAATAAAAAATCATTGAGAATATCAAATCAAAAACTTTGAAATAAATCATTTGTCAAAATTCCAGATCAAAAATCTATTCTCACTCGATTAACACTGTAAACACTATTACTTTTTTTATTTTTGATCATTAAGAGTTCAAAACTCCCACAATACAAACTCCTATTTTTCAGATATCCTCATCTTTTTATCTAATTGTTCAATATACACATTTAAGCACTCAATTAATTGTAGTAATATAGAAAATACCTTCAAGTGCATCTCATCAAATCCTGGTATCAAAATTTCCTCCACTGAGTCACTTGGCTAGATCATGAAATCATAAGGACTTAATAAGAAAATGGCTAAGTTAAGATCAGACATTAGAAATTTAGAATTGAACCGTCTCCAAATTACTTTGAGACTTATATGCTCAAGAAAATAAAATCACCCCCATACTTAGTGCTTTTATTATTTTCTTAAAGCCTGGTCTTACCTTAGTTTAATATTTTTTAAAAAATCAAGTCTAATAACTCTCCTCACCATATTTCGAGTATTTAGGGAATTTTTTTATTTTTTATTTTTTATAAAGAACTCTCCTCACCATATTTCAGGGTATCTAGAGAGTCATTTTCGTTATTAAATAAGTCATGTGGTTAACCTCATTCCTATTATGCTTTTCAGCTCCATATTCAAATTTGAAGCCAATTCAATTCAAAATGTGGCAATTAATGTCTAGAAAGAAATTTTAGGCTCGAAGGGGTGAACAACAATAATACTCTCAGAGATAGGCTCATCAGACGAATGAATGCCTTAATCATGTTCCATAAACAAGTCAAGTTGAGAATTAGTTTTGGAAATCCTTTAACGAGAATGAGATTTTCATGTTTATGAAAAAATTACCTTTTATTTTATCACTTATGTTATTAAGAATAACTTTTGACAAATTTGAGAAAATTAATTAAGATTTGAATGAAAGCAGAAATAGTTTCTCAATATATCAGTTTCATCAAGTAATATAGGACAAAAATATGGGCATTTTCAACAAGTACATGCTCAAAAATAAATTTAACATCTTACTAGAATTCAGTTATTCGCCTAACTCAAAGTGGTTAAATTTCTAAATATGATCTTTTTAAAGGAACAACAAGAGTTTAAAATGGGGTATAAATCAATCCAAAGTCAATACTCATGTGCAATTTCAACAAAATTCATCAAAGTTTCAAAAAATATGAAAAATTTAGCACAATATTCATTCAAAACATACAGTATTCTTTCAATCAAATGGGTAATCAAAGAGATAATGTAATACATTCACCCCCACACTTAAAATTAACATTGTCCTCAATGTTAAGGGCAGTTCATTCAATTAAACATGAATCAATAAGTGAGTGCTTTTAGTGATATTTATTAACTTCCTTGTTAACTTGCGGAGGCTTTCAAATTACATTCTTCCTGAGCGAGTTCTTGAAAAACACCAAATGAAAACTCCAAATCAAAAAGTGTCAAAATCTAAAAAAACATAAAATAAAAATAGGAGAAAGAAACTAATACTTCCCTAACTAAATCCTGAGTTGCCTCCCAAGTAGGGCTAAGTTTAATATCTTTAGCTAGACTGGTTGAAATTGCATCAACCAACACCCAATCTTTCAAATGCAAATTCATGCGAGTCTTTCTCTAAGTTCTCGTGTGGTGTGAAATTTGGACTATCACCATGCGTGATATCCAGCATCTCCTTTTACAACATTATCTTATTACGGTTTCTTTCAAAATCATAGATGTTGTTAGTGTTTGAAAATGGATTTAAATAAAATGAGAGAGAAATTTTCCTAAAGTTATAATAATCAATATTCATCTCTTTAGGATTTATGCAATGTTCAGTGGCTCTCTGTGGAAAAATAAATGATGGGATGTGTAGCTCTGTTAGTATAGATGACTCCTTGATTCTTATTTCTTTGAATGAGCTAGTTGCTTTAATTTTCTCGCTGCTTTAATCTTAAGCTTCTTTAAGATTTGATTGATTTTGAATTTGCTCTTTGTCATTATCCTACACCTCACCTTCCTCATGATTCTCATCATGCAGAACGACTTCATGATATGGCTAGTTTGGAATCTGCACTTGTTCATTTGCATGCTTCTCATCCTCTGTTTGATCTTTATTAATCGAGATATTTTCATCATAATGCTCAGAAAAATTCATAGAGTCCTTGCATAGTTGACTAGGAGGTTCCTCAGATTTCTCATTTAGATGATTGACTTGATGTGCAACTTGTTTGCCTAAAATCAAAAGATGCTCATTTAGTTGATCAAGTCTTTGGTTCATTACAATAACTTGTTTTAACAAGGATTCTTTAAGCTGTGGTGGAATAATTGGTTGTTGTGGAATGGGTGAAGAAAAAATTTTCAATCTATTTTCATAATTTTACTCATGTTGTCGAGGTAAAAAGAAATTTTGTTTAGATTTAAATGCATGATAATTGGACAAAGAAAAATTTTAATGTGTAAGCTCTTCATGATTATAAGTGTTTGAGAAAAGATTTTCAAAAAAATAGGGGTTGTTATAGTTATAATAATTTTGCTGCTCATGTACCCAGTCTTGTTGATATGGTACATTTATCATTAAAGTCCCTTCTTCATGTGAAATTTACCTACCTTTTCTCAAGAATGAGTCCAACTTTCTTGACAACAGTTCAATCTGGTCCATTCTATCATTATGAAAAGATCTAGTACCCATTCTATCATCATACCACTCATTATAGTATGTCATCTAATAACTTCTAGGTCACGTTTCTAATGATCAAAAGGCTTTAAAAGGAGGATGTGGGAGAGCTAGAAGATTAAGGGAATCAACCACAAGTTCTCAAGACTGACAAAATTGAGTTACTCTTTTATGAAGTAATATTTTGAAGACAAGTCCTTTCTCAAGTGGAGTTGTTTTGATCATTCAAAGTTGCATATTGCCCTCAATATGTTGATGATGCTGCTATTCCAAATGTGCTAAACTGGTTTAGTTTTGATTTTCTTGTTAATATTTATATTATCTTGGGTTTGATTGTGATCAAACCAAGAGATTATTTCACAAGCCTATCTGGATCTTAGCACCAATTCAGAACACAGTCTGATTAATTTTTATCACTGTAACTTGTATTGAAGTTGACTAGTGAAACCCAAGTATTTGTACTTGGAGAGTAGAGTAGGCCTATGGTTGACCAAATCACTATACTTGTGTAATTTTCTTCTATGATTACTAGATTGATTTTTGTGATTATTCTTGATTAGTCATTACATGGGACCAACAAGACTTTTACAAAGTTATAGATAATAGACCATGCCATCATCTTTTGTTTCAAAGTTTTGATTGACTACTAGGTTAGAATCAGAAAAGACGTTGACATGTCTTATCTTAAAGACAAGATGATATGAAGTCCTTGGTAAAGGGTCTCATATTCAACAATGTTGTTAAAGACATTGAATGCAAACCAAATAGCAACATCCAACAAAGTTTTATCAAGTGTTATTATAAGAAAACCAACACTACTTTATATTTTGTTAGATGCTCCATGTATAGATCTCATTGTTTGGCGATAAGAGGGTTTGTATCCATGGATTCAATAGAGGGATTACTGGAGTTGTCACAACAATGGGTATCATTTGTAAAATTAATTAGAACATAAGTAAGTGCCTATTCTTTGATTGATTTGAGGGGTTGGAAATGTATATCGAACTATGACAGTTTAGAAGTCTATTTTATAAACCTTCATATGATGTCAAGCTTATGTAATAGTTGCTGCAATTGGTAGTTAGTGTAAACAATAATAGTAGATGCTTGAAAATAGTAATGTCATTACTACTTGGAGAAAACTTAAAAGTGAGACCAATTTGTGATAAAATGAGAGAAAATAGATTAAGATAGTTTGGTCATGTTAAAAAGAGGCCTAAAGTAGCACTGGTTAGGAGAATAGAGTCTAGCCAAGTAGAGGTGATAGGAGAATGAGAGTACGACCCAAAAAAATATGGATGAAAGTAATTAAATAAGATTTAAAAATATTACAAATTATAGAAAATTTAGTCTTAAATCGCCAAGAATTGCACAACAGAATTCATGCAACTGACCCTATCTATATGGAAAATGGCTTATGATGATGATGATGATTTTTTTATGCTATTATAAGGGTAAAGAGATATTTTTCTAGCATTAAATAGTGTATCCCTATATCATATAACACCTAGTTGGCATAATAAATGGGATGTTGGACTCCTTTATTTAGACCAATAAGCATAGTGTTGATGGTATTATTTGAAGTAGATACGTATGTGAAAATGGTGCCTCTAACATCTAGCTTGATCAGCTATAGTGCGGATGATAAATATTTCTTTTGTTTTTTTATCTTTCGAGTATCTATGTCTACAATGACTTTTATTTTGGCAGGATTAACTTCAATATCTCTTTCTGAAATAATTACCCTTAGAATTTTTCCTTTAGTTACCCCAAATATATATTTCTTCACATTCAATTTCATATTGAAATATTTAAGTGTTGCAAAAGTTTCTTCTAAGTCTTTTATATATTGTATAGGGCCTTTGCTTTTTACTTTCATATCGTCAACATACATTTCCATGTTTTTGCTGACCTATTTAGCAAATATTTTATTTATTACAACCTGAGGGGTGATTAAGGCAAAAAATAATCACTCTATAATAGTCTGTTCCTTCAAGGGTGATTAAAGATATTTTTTCTTCATCCCCAATAGACATCTTAATTTGATAGTATTCAAAAAAGACGTCCATGAAACTGAAAATGTTATAGCCAACAATTGAATCAATTAATTGGTCTATGTTAGTCAAGGGGTAACTTTCCTTAGGAGTGGCTTTTTTTTAAGTTTGTGTCATCAATTCATTTTTCAATTATCTATGTTAAACAACCATTGGGATATTGTACTTATTTACTTATTTATTGTGCAATTATTCGTTGTCTCTAAGGTATAAAGTTTTTCTGTTATTTTATTGGTTTAGTTTTTCGGTCTATTTAATTTGTGTCTTGATATTGATTGACGCAACCCCATTAGAGCAAATGCATTCCATGAAAATGCATCATAGTGGGCGTGTAGAAAATCTGTTAATGCAATTCAAAAAGATGGGTCTATAGATGTACTAATAATGACATGATGGGTTCAACTTCATCAGAAGGCGAGATGGCCTCCACAAGTTGCTTCCTTGTGCAAGCTACTAAATAACAATAGTGAGCCATTTTTTGGTCTCCTTGTATAGTCCTTCTCCCACAGGTGTAGAAAACTTGATGCACAGATGATAAGTGGACATAATAGCATGTAGCTTATTAAGGTTGGGATGACTAGGGGTGAACATCGGGTTGGGTTGACTCGTGACTTTCCTTACCTCGCCCTGATTTGGCATGAGATCAGGGCAAGAGTTTTGACCTTGTGATATAGAGCGGGATAGGATTTTAGACCCATATTTCAATTCTAAGGGATAGGACAGGTCGATTATGTCCCAACCCGCCTTGACTTACCTTGATCCGTAAGGTGTAAATTATGTTTTCAATTATATGACTTACTTATGTGAATGTTGTTTTGTTGGATAAATACGTTTAACTTTATGATTTATTATTATGAATATGATTTATATTGATGTATGTTTAACTTTATAACTTGTTTATATCAATAATTTTTTATTTATTAATTCCATATATTTATCCAAGTTACCTCATTCACGTAGTTATTAGTGAAATAAAATATATTATCTATGTTGATAATATTTTACAAGAATGAATATTGTTATTTTGCAATTTAGCAGTTCTAATTATAGTTTAGAATTTACATCAATGTCTTTTTAAGTTTGATACACATATTTATCAAGTTAAGTTGTCAGCGAAATTATTAATTTTTTTTTACTAATGCTTTGTTATGATAATTGTGTTTAACTCAATAAATAGTAAAATATTGATTCATTTTCTTCAAATTTATCATAAAAATGAATTTATATTAATATGTATATAAATTTTACTTTGACCCGCTTTTTCAACCCCACCCACTACCTGATATCGCCTGAAACTAACCTGATGTTTGTCCCAAAATCTACTAAAGAAATGTGAAGATTAGACTGGCTTTGTCCCGACCTGATATAAAAAATAAGGTTAAACTAAAATTTTTAAATATAGGTTCTAGGTTGGGCACACCATAACCAGCACTTATTTTCACCCCTTAGGACGACCGATGATAACATAATAAATAGATGGGATATTGACTATGAGAAAGTCAATCCGAAGGGTAGTGTGTCGTTGTGAGGTGCTAATATTGAGAGGAAGAGTGAATATACCTACGACATATATCTCATCTCTTGTAAAATCAACGAATGGTTTTGGTATCTTGTCAAACACCTTGAAAAAAAGTATGCCAATAGAACTACCAACGTCTACCATTATCCGACAAACTGTCCAATTTACAATGACAACTTCAATGACAATGAAATCATTATAAGGCATATGTAGAAGATCTTCTTCATTCATTGTAAGTGTGTAATTTGATGTTAGACTAGGCCTTTTAATCAATGTTTTCTTTGAACGTATGTATCTTCTTTTGACTGATTTTGTGCTGCCTGCACAGGCGATGCCACTATGGATGGTGGATATGATTTCATGTGTAGAGGTAGACTAGGCCTTTTATTCGATATTTGCTTTGAACATGTGTATCTTCTTTTGACTGATTTTGTGCTGCCTCCATAGGCGATGCCACTATGGATGGTGGATATGATTCTATGTGTAGAGGCATTAGAAAATTCGTACTTAGTAAATCTACCTTAGGAGAAGTAATGTGGACTTTCTCTTCAATTTTTTTTTTACAAATTGGGTAGGCTGATCTTTTCTGATTCGGTCTTCGATAGCATTCTTTAGCTATATGCATCTTATGTGGACTGTTTATCATCTTCATATTGCGCACATCAAAGGGACATATCGCTTTTTCTAGGGGGCTTTCATCTACTTTGCCCTTTTTAAGAAGCCTATCATTGATGGCGAAAAAAATTTATCCTGAGAAGAGATTAAAGGGGTGTATTTTTTTACTTGACGACAAAAGTTGTCCTTCCTTATAACCTTTTTTTAGTAACCTGTTGCTTGAAGGTTTGGGGCATTTTTTTGTTAAATCTTTTTTGTTATTACCTTATTAGGTTTGTTACTTCTGTTTCGTTTGTTCTTCAGTGTTCATTTATTTATTGGCAATCCTGAAAAACTCTAGAATGGTATTAAGCTTGTGGACTTTGAGTTTTGTACATAGCATACTTGGACATAATCCTCCAATAAAAGTGGCTTTCATGAGCTCAAGAATTAGTCCTTGAACCAAGGTACATTCATGATTGAAATGATCTACGAAATCATGCAAGTGTTCAATTTCCCCTTATTGCACGTGGTAGACGCTTCAGGGCCTTTTTGTGTCAACGACTCAATTTATGAACTTTAGTAATAAACTTTTAGATAAAGAATTAAAGGAGGTGATTTACGCTGGCAGTAAGCTGCAAAACCATGCTCTTGTTTTCTCTTCCAAAGTGCTAATAAAGGATTGACATTTAATCTTATTCGAGAAGCCCATTAGGTCAACATTTATACAAAAGACATGAAGATGGTCTTGGGGATCAGATTGGCAATGTCTTTGCATTTGTGAGGAAGGGGTTTATTAATAATTTTTGGAACAAAAGGAGAACGCCTAGTGAAGTTGATAAATTGAGGTAAAGGAATTTGAGAAGAGATATTACTAATAAGTTCCTGTCGTGAGGGACTAGGAACTTACATTCCAGGTTCATGCATTTGATGGTGTGCAGAAGAAGTTGATTGTTTTTGTGCTTTTTAGTCCCATAGCATAGTCATTATCTCTTGAAATTGTTCTTAGTGATAATAACATTGAGTCCATTTCCCTTGATCTGGTTCTCGTAGATATTTTGGTGCATATCACTATTGTATTATTTTCATGCTCAATATTTTGGTGATATTTAGATAAGAATATGAGTAAATATAATGTTTTGAATCAAATATTAATTGATTTAACTTTTTTTAGAGCAAAACATTCATGATTGATCGGTATAAACAAAGTTAGGTGATTTTGGTACAAAACACACATAATTCTTAGAGAATTGAAGCATGGGGATCAAGACCGATTCAATTAGACGATTTAAAAGAATTAAAAAGAGGCAAAATAATTATCAAAATGACCTAGGGCGTGTTGAAGAAGTTTTAACATGGTTCAAGACATGTAGGGCAGCAAAACATCAAAAATTCAAAGCAAATATAAGGAGACAGTGCAACAAGGCCTAGGCTATTTTCAGGATGAAAGTGCAGATTTAATCCGCATCGGACTAGTTTTGTGCAAGTTTCTTGGGTATCACTATACAAACATTTATCATACACATATTAAGGTATCTTAGAATGTCCTTGAAACTAGGGTTGAGGTTGGAGAGTGAGAAAAATCAAGAACACGAGGAAAGAAACGAGATGACGTATTGCTTGGAGTTGTCAAGACATCATTGAAGCTTTCAAATCAATAAGCTTTCTCTTTCTTCTTTTTTTGATTTAATTATCCTATTTTTGATGGACTTTGAATATATTATTATTTTGTATTAAACTTTCATTATAAACATGAAAGGCTAAACCCATAGTCTAGGGTTTAGGATGTAACATGTGAACTATGTAAAGAATATTATGATTTTTCTTTCATGATATTGTGTGTTAATTTGATATTTTGTGGATTTAAAAATTATTAAGTGTTTGAGCTCCCACTTTGGCAATGATTCTATATATTAGGTAAAGGAACCGAAAGGTGGAAGTCTAATATATAATAATCAGGATATTGAACCTGAAAATCTAGACCATGAAAAAGGCATGATGAACTTGAGAAATTTCATAACTACTGAAGAACTTAATGAATTTTAATTGACTTAATCCTATGAGAATAGATAGTTAAGAAGATTATGATATATCTTGCAGGTCTCAAGAGAGGGTACAAGGTCAATTTAGTGTTTATTCTCCTTTAATATGTAACATCCTGATTAAATAAATATACCACGTATCCATCGAACATGTCGTATGTAAACCCTAGACTTTAGGTTCACTTATCTCAAAAACTTTTAATACTCATTTAACGTTCTCAAGACCTGCTTTTTATTTTCACTATTTCTTTAATCCCATCATCTTCTCTTGGTATTTTTTATAAAGTATTTAAATTCAATATCTTAATTCCTGAATTCTCTATGAGATTGATCTTATTAAATACTATAATTCATGACCCATGCACTTGCGGAGATAATTGAATAGTCACCCCTTTGCCCAGCATTCTCAAGGTCAAAAATTGACTAATTGTGCTCCATGAATAAAAAAGAAGTGGTCAAAAAGATACTTGCAAAAGAAAAGAATAGAAGGAGCTCTTTCCTACAAACAATGGTAAGTATAGGGATCAAAAGTGTCCTAACACGTGTAGTGAATTTTAAGTAGGATTATGGGAGTTTGAAAATGGAAAAAATAGAGTTGTAGCAATGAGAGGAGTCTTTTTTAAATATCCTCCAGATAATTTTTTGAAGATCATTCTTAGATCTTTTATAGGACACCATTAGTGTTGTTAAGCATATCTCCATTATGTGAAATTTTATTGGAAGTGCATAAATACCTAGTCTTTTGGTATAGGTGTTAGTGAAGGAGTGGGAAGTGGTGAGAGAAATCAGGTTTTAGTATGGGCACTTACAAACTCCTTTTCTTTATAGGCTCTTAAATGAGGATATAATACCCAACATC
Organism: Annona cherimola; assembly: GCA_030490835.1. Taxonomy (NCBI): domain Eukaryota; kingdom Viridiplantae; phylum Streptophyta; class Magnoliopsida; order Magnoliales; family Annonaceae; genus Annona; species Annona cherimola. The sequence goes on along the minus strand of CM059973.1, from coordinate 58,725,754 downwards.
AATATTTAATATATCCTATTTTATTATAGTGATCACAGTGAGAGCGATTTCCTTTGGCTCGCAAAGAACTTGATTCTTTTCTTCCATATTATGTAAGTCCTCTAAAGTTAAATTTTTTATTTCAATTTCAATTTCTATTCTATGTTTTGATTTCATTATCCTACTTTTCGTTTCTTCTCTTTGGATGATTACGCAAACATTAGAAAGGGAGAAAAGTGATGATCTCATTAGTGTTTGTCTCTTAAGATCTTCGTATTTTGGTTTTAACCCTGTCAATAGCTGAAAAGTTTGTCTTATTCTTCTCCATTTAAATAATTTTCTAGTTTTTTAGTTAGGGAATGATATTATCTTAGTTCATCCTATTGCTTCTTCATATGTGCAAATATTTAACTAAAGATTGATTTAATTTTTTCTCTATATGGCCAATTTCTTGTTACCGTTTAATAATTCTAGAGGCATTATTTTATTGACTTTACACTTCTTTGAGAGAATTCCACAAGTATCTCATATATTTGTAGTTTTGTATAATTAAATAACCAATCAAAATAAGAATATTCATAGCCAACCATTCTTTAAATTTAGAGTCTTTTGGTTCGAGAATTACAATTTTACCATTAATATACTCAAGTGTTGATTTTCCATTGAGGGCAACTAAAACAACTCTTGCCCACCAAAGATAATTTTTTTTTCATTTAGCAATGTGGTGGTTAACTTCATACAGATTAACATAAGTTATGAAAAATAGAACTAGTGGATGAACAAAAACATCGGTATATGTTGTTGGTCCCGAATTTGTAGAAAAACCTAAAAGGGGAGGGGCGAATTGGGTTCTTTTAAATTTTTTTTAATATCTTAAACTTAACCCCTTGTGAATTAAGTCCCTTTGAGTAAAAATATGGAGAGTAATAGAGAAAATAGAGTAATAATAGCGTACACAAGAAATTATAGTAGTTGGGGACAACCCTTTTTACGCCGCTTTTCAAAGAACACATCCTTATGTTTTGAGTTCCACTATATCAATAGGTATACAACTAGAGCCCTTGCTTTCTTTTATGTTATAGCTCTAGAGGGCTTTTATAATCACATCACAAGTAGACGATGAGTCACACTTCAACCGTTCACTACTTTTCTTTAGTTGGCATTGGTCTCCAACACAAAGCCAGGTAGAATTACAAGAAAGGGGATTAAAAGAAAGTTCAACACATTACAAATTGTGTAGAGAGAATTTTAACATAGAGAAGAACTTGTTGAAGTTTGATATTGATGAGAAACTTCAGCACTTACAGTGAATATTGTAGTTCTTCTTTTTAAGCACGTAATGATCTCTTAATTACTTCGAAACAGGAAAGTGAAGGCTTAACGAATACTCTAGCTAACCCTCTTCACTCCATTTGAGTGCTTTAAATAATGGAGAAGTAAATTCAAACCTTATGTGGAGTTCAAATTTTCAACTGTTATAATGCAAGTCGTTGCTGAAGTCAACTTTGGCTGCGGCTTCACCTAAGTCGTACACTGGAGTCAACTTGGGTCGCGACTTTAATCGGAGCTTTTTTACTTCTTAAGTTTTCCTCTGAAATGCAGTGCTCCTGGAGTTCCATCTTAAATGGACTTAGTCCTCAACTTAACCCAAGTCACATGTGGAGTCAACTTCGGGTGCAACTTCGCATATGGTACATTCAGTTAGTGGAGATATGCAATTGACTTTGCCTTGGAACTTTGCCCAAGTCTTTGGAGAAGTCAACTTCACTATGTGACTTCACAATTTTCTTGAATCTTAAAACTTCAAAGCTTCTGTTCTTATGGCTTTAATCTTCCAAGTTTTTTGTTTAGTCAACTTGATCTTGGACTTTACCCAAGTCGCTTGGCAAAGTCAACTTGGATGTACGACTTGACATTTAGTACTTAGTCTTTGAAGATTTGCTTGACTCTTTAGAAATGTAGGTCGAAACCTTAGCTCAACTTGAATCAAGTCTTAGGGTGGAGTTAACTTGGGGTGTGGCTTCGTTCGTTCAACTTTAAGTTAGTGAAAATATGCAACCCCTTAAGTTGACTTGGCTCTCAACGTCGTCCAAGTCGTAATCGAAGTCAATTTGAATTTGCGACTTAACCTGTCTGCTCTTTAAGACTTGCATTCCTTCAACCTAAGTTGCTTTTGGGGGTCGACTTAGATATAAACTTGACCAAAGTCGCGTGTCTGAGTCAACTTGGATACAAGATTTCGTCTGCTATGGTTTAAAGAAATTCACCAATATGTTAATAACCTTTAGTACTCAAAATTAGATTTCTAATCATCAAAACATAGATTATATTTGATTTTCTAGTTGAGTTCACAACATATGCTGCTAGGGTGGAAGCTATCCATGAAGCAGAATGAGGTTTGAAAAGAAGCAGAATTGACCTGTAAGATGACCAATGATGATAGGAAGAGATGAGATCTAAGAATTTAATTTCCTCCTAGTCATTGCCTACAATGAGAATTTAGGCACGAGCAACAATGTTTGGAATTTTAGGTGCTATCACAAAAATCAAAATTTTCAATGACTAGAAATTTTCAAGCAATGGCCAATGCTAAGAATTTTCAAGCAGGTGGAAAAAACTTTTTAGCCGGTTGAAATCTTTACAATTCGACGGCAACAGAAGTAACAGATCTTTTTTTCCATTGAAAAAATCACATAATTTTTTTATACAACATATTTTTGAGTTGAAAGAAGGCGGTGAATAACACTCAGAACATGATAAAATTCAGTAATAGCATGCTTATGTAGAGTAGAAAATTTCAAATCAACTAAAAAAATAGGTAAGCAGATTTTTAAGTGGCAAGAAATTATTTAGGTGGCTGAAAATATTTGAGAGTCTGAAGATTGGTGGCTGGAGAGTTTTTTAGCAAAGCAAGCTGGCTTGGCAAAATTTTCAGCCAATGGTTGTGTAGCAGATTTATGTTGTGATGTAGATTGCGATGGTGATATTGGTCCCGAGTTTATGACTATTACCCAAGAGGAGATGGGTGAATTGGGTACTTTGAAATTTTTACTTAAACATAATTTTTTTCTTTTTTTTTAATTTAATCCCTTTAATGAAACAAATGAATAATATGAAGAGTAATAAAGCAATAAAATCAGAAATGCAAACCACAGTAGTAGACAAAGGTTTTATAGTGGTTCGGGCAACATCCCCTACTCCACTCTTCCAAGCTCACACCCTTTGTGACTTGGGTTTCACTATGTATTATCAAATATAACTAGAGCAATAGCTCTCTTCTAGATTCCAGCTCTAGGGGGTGTGTACAAATCACGGCACAAGTAGGTGACGAGTCCCACTCAAGTAACAACGCTACTTTGCTATCACTTGGTTCAAAACACCAATATCAAACCAAGTATCAAATACAAATAATGAATCAAATAAAGAAATCTACACTTTACAGATTGTGTAGGCAGATTTCAGCTCGTGGAAGAACTTGTAGAAGAGATGATTTGATCAGCTTTAAAGTATGCAGCAAGTTGGAGCGTAGTTCTTCACTTGAAACTTGTGTTGATCACTTAATGCTTGGAAAGGATGGTAGTTGGATCTCAGTTAATGCTTTCTCTAACCTCTAGCACGTTCACTTGAATGCATATTTATAATGGTAGAGTAAATTCGAACGTTTGGAGGTAGGTGGCGCACATTTAATGCACCAACATTTGAATTTTTCTGACCATTGCGACCCACGTCGCATATGAAGTCGACTTCAGGTGTGACTTCACCCAAGTCGCATACTGGAGTCGACTTAGGGTGTGACTTCATTCTCAGCAAATACTTCAAGATCCACATCAGGTCGACTTAGTCTTGGACTTGACCCAAGTCTCAGGTGAAGTCGACTTCGGGTGTGACTTCACTTTCTGTATTCACTTGATGAACTTGAATTTCTTTTGAAACTTGCTTGCTTGTCATTTATCTTGTATTTGTTCTTCCACTGAATACTCAATCTTGAAGCTTTGTTATGTTCAATTACCCTTGAAAACTTTATCTTCATGCCTTGGATTTAGGATGCTTTGATATTCTTGATTTTGCAATCCATAGAAATAGCCAAATGATTTTTTCTTGAGTAGAATATTGTCTTGAATGATTTTATCATGTAGAATTTCTTATCTGGACTATATTCATCTTCAATCTGACTCAAGTCAGATATCTGGGTCGACTTGGGGATCAACTTCACTTCAAGTCACATGTGGAGTCGACCTGAGGGTGAGACTTCGGGTGCGACTTCACCAGTCTTGGATTCAATTTTAAACGCTGGAAGGTTTGAGCATCTGAAGTCACTGGTGGAGTCGACTTGGGTCTGCGACTTCACCCAAGTCGCAGCTAGAGTCGACTTGGACTTGCGACTTCACCTGTCTTGGATCCCAATTTCAATGCTGGAAGTTTTGAGTACTTGAAGTCGATGGTGGAGTCGACTTGGGTCTGTGACTTCACCCAAGTCGCAGATGAAGTTGACTTGGCCTTGCGACTTCACCTATCTTTGATCAAAATTCAGCACTGAAAAGTTCTGCTTCTTTCCAAGTTGATCCTGAGGTCAACTTGGGTATCGACTTGACTCAAGTCAATAGCTGAGTCGACTTGGTTTTGCAACTTGATCTATCAGATTCTGATTTTTAATTTTCTATCCTTTAAATAGTTTCCACAAAACATATTAGTACTCAAAACTTACTCAAATTGAGTTGTTAATCATCAAAACACAGATTGTGCTTAATTTGCCATTGATTCCAACAATCTCCCCCTTTTTGATGATTGATAAATCAATTTGAGTTTATACCTTATTGGTCCCGAGTTAATGGCAAAACCCAAGAGGGGAGGGGTGAATTGGGTTCTTACAAAATTCCTCGGTAAAATTAAAACTTAACCCCTTGTAAACTTAATCCCCTTGATTGAAACAAATAGAAAGCAATGAAATAGTGAAAGCAATAAGGTAAACAGTAGGCAAGATTTATAGTGGTTCGGGCAACCTCTCCCTGCTCCACTCTTCCAAGCTCACACACCGTTGTGACTTGGGTTCCACTATGTATTCCGTGAATACACTTAGAGACTCCGCTCTCTTCTAGATTCTAGCTTTAGGGGGCATACACAATCAGAGCCTATGCTCTCTTCTAGATTCTAGCTCTAGGGGGCTTATACACTTGATACAAGTAGGTGATGAGTTCACCTCCAATCACAACTCTACTTGCAACGTCTTGATTTGTTACAACAAACTCAAACCAAGACCAATCACAAAGAATAATGAAAATAAGGAAGATCTACACTTTACTGAGTTGTGCAGGCAAGATTCAGCTTGAGGAAGAACTTGTAGAAGCAACCGGTTGTATGTCGTTGAAGCTACTTGCAACTTGAAGCTCTTTCTTCCTTTGAAAATGTATAGATCACTCAAATTTAGAGAAAAGAAAATGGGAGCTCTTGTTTGCACTTCTTTTCTCTCTTTAGACAATGTAGTGTATATATTCTCGTTTGCTTGAGTGTCTATTTATAGAATGGGGAAGATTTGAACGTTATAAAAGTGGTTGGCGCGCAATAAATGTTCCAACGTTCAAAAATTTGAACGTTGGTTCCCCAAGTCGCAGGTGGAGTCGACTTCGTCTGCGACTTGGCTTCCCAAGTCGTAACTGGAGTCGACTTCGTCTGCGACTTCAGTTCTGCGTTTCTCAAGTCTGAGTCTGGGTCGACTTGGTTTCAGACTTGACCTCAAGTCGATATTGGAGTCGACTTGGGTTGCGACTTGACCTGTCTTTGTGCTGAAATTTGCTTGGTCTTTATTTGATTTTCTCTAGCTTGCTTAGCTTTCTTTCTTGAATCTTCTTACTTCTGAAATGGCTTCTTATATTTGTAAATCTTCTTGAAGGACTTGTCTTAGATAGTAGTCTTCATGACTTGAACTTCTTCATCTTCAACTTATGTTCGAAGCTGTGCCTTAGACTTGAGAATTGATAATGAGATTGTACCTTCGAATTGGATTTGAAAAATCCCAAGTTGATCTTGAAAATGAGCTTGAGTCTGTATTTTGGTTTTTAAAGAACTCAAGTCGAACTCGGGGTCGACTTCATCTGCGACTTCACCCAAGTCGCACCTGGAGTCGACTTCGTCTGCGACTTCGGCATTTTTGTGTCCCAAAATCAACTCTGGAAGGAACTGTGCATCTCTAAGTCGATGCTGGAGTCGACTTCGTCTGCGACTTGGCATCCAAGTCGCAAGTGGAGTCGACTTGGCCTGCGACTTCAGCTGCTCTCCTTCCAATTTCAACTCTGGCCATGAGGTTTCATTTGAGGTCGAAGGTGGAGTCGACTTTGGGATCGACTTCACCCTAAGTCGAAGTCCAAGTCGACTTGGGAATCGACTTGGCTGATTTCATTCCTTAAGACATTCAACATAATCATTAGTAATCACTTTATACTCAAATTTGACTTTGTTAATCATCAAAACTCATGCTTTGGTCAATTTTGTTTTGTTTTAAACATTGTTTCCAACAATTTCCACCTTTTTGATGATTGACAAAACTAATTTGAGTTTGTACCTTTCATGAAAATCACATTCATATAGTTTCCAAAACAAATCATCACAATATCTTTCAAACAAAGTATAACATGCATGAAACGAATATTAGAACATAAATTAAGTTTCATATTATCATGATTCATACAGATTACAATGTAAAGCAAAAGTAAAACCTAAATACAAGCTACCCAACCCAAAATGTTCTAAAAGCCTATGCTATGTACTCAAAAAAAACTCTATCATATCTCCCTCTTTTTGTCAATCCTTCAAAAACGGCTCAATTACCAAGGATTTGGTGAATTGAAATTTGGAAATGGGATATGACGATTGAATGGGTTTGATGGGTCGAACATGAGCTGATGAGTAAAATGAAGAGACAGGTGCGGGAGTTGGATCTCGATGAACTGATCCGGATTCAAATGGATCAAGTTCAGGTATGGGCTGATTTCGGTGTCGCCCAGATGCGAGATGATATCGAATGGTACGCATTTCCCGATTAATACGATCTTTTCGGGAATGCATATCCATGATGAGGACCCCGGAGACGAGACTTGTGATTCTATTCTCTTGTTGACCCATTTCTTCTCGTAGGGCAGCTATCTCATCTCGAATAGTCTGTAAACTGGTCTCCTGGGATGAAGGTTGAGGTGTCGGATCTGGAATGGCAGATCCCTATGGAGAGAAGGATCCATGCGACATAGGAGAGGCGGGCTCCTCATGAATGTCCTGTGGTGGAGCAGGTGGTGCCTCTGGAGACTGCTCCCCCTCAGTATGTGCTTGTCCTTCTTCAGGAGCCTCTGCTTTTGCCCTAAGCTCATTTACATTGATCTTCATTCTCTGGATCAATGCCTTATTGATTGCATTGGTGGATTTCAATACTTCGAAGGGCTCACCTTCAATATCCACCTCGAAATGCTCAAGGATCTTCGTGATCCAGGTACCATAGGGTAGGACTCCCCGTGGATTGTCCTTTCTGCAACTAAGGGCTTCAAGGAATAAACGGGGAATGCTGACTTTTACCCTGTTCACAATCTTCCATAGTATCCCGGCTTCTTGAGGATTCAACTGATTTCTTCCTCCGCCTTTGGGATATATGCAGTGAGCTATTAGCAGGCGTAGAACCCGCAGCCTTGGGGATAGATCCATGTAGTGTAAAAACTTAATCCCGGGATGATATTTGTTGCTCCGAGTGAGCTGATTGTATATCTGATCAAGTGAGAGATTTGCAGGAAGCGGCTCATCTACATGTGGTACCTCAAGTATCTGTCCGATATTGATCATAGCTCCTTCCAAACTTGGAGTTACTCCAATTCTAAAGAACATGCTAACTCCTTTTACAAAACTGTTGTAATATTCCTCATCCCATAAGTAATAAAAGATCTTGGTTAGATCTGGATAGACCCTTTCATCTTCCTTTAGTAGCTTGGTCCAACCTTGAAATTCCAGAAGATCTTCTATATCCGACCCATAATTTTTGAGAAACTTGAAATCAATGATCTTAGGGATGAATACCTTCCGTTCGTAGAAGTGCTTGTAGAACCGACTGTGCTGGAGTTCGGTTTGGAAATACATAGTCGGCATCTTTAGTACTTGGGCTTTTGCAGCAATATTGCCTCTTCTTCTTGCCCCAGATTGGGTGCTTTGTGAGGTTTGGGCTTGTTCCTCACAACCTGCTGTGTTTGACGGGGTTCCCGTTTGAAAACGCACTCGGCGGCCTGTGGAAGTAGATGGTTCTTCCCGGGCTCGCTTTGAGGAAGTGCGCTGTCTCCTAGGCACTTCGTCGTCGGTATGGGACGTAGACTGCCTGGGAACTGGTTTGAGGGATGGTTTTGAGACGGCTAGCTTGGGAGGTCTGAGTTTTGGAGCCATTGAGTTTGGTTTTGGGATTCGGTTGAAGATGAAGAGTGAGGTAGCTACTGAAAGGAGAGAAATAGAGTTGTCGGAACAACGGTTGCCGGAGAGAATTAAAATGGGAGGAGGCTGCTGGACAGAGAGAGATGGCCGGAAAGGATGAGAATTTGAGGAGAAAGGAGACGGGCTATTGAGCTTGGAGAGAAGAGGATTCGGAGAGGATAGAAGGCTACCGAGAAAAAAAAATGAGAAGAGAAAGAGAGGGAAGGGAAAAAGAAGAGAAGGGAAGAAGAGAAGACGGACGGTCGCGCGCGGAGTCGACTTTGCCGTAGGCGAAGTCGACTTCGACCCCTCGGAGTCGACTTCGCCTTAGAGGCGGAGTCGACTTCACATCTCCTAAGTCGACTTCGCTGGAGTCGACTTGGCTTTCCCGGAGTCGACTTGACTCATCGACTTGACCTTTTTCAGATTTGATTTTCCTGTATGATTTTCCTTAATTTAACTCTATCATTCCCATGTCATTTCTAATTTTATAAAATGATTCCTTTGCTAATGGCTTAGTAAAGATATCAGCAATTTGATATTCAGTTTTCACATATTCTAAACAAATATCATGATTCTCAACATGTTCTCTAATAAAATGATGTCTTACATCTATATGTTTGGTTCTTGAGTGCAGTACAGGATTCTTAGTCAAACATATAGCACTTGTATTATCACATTTAATAGGAATATTGAAATAATCAACGCCATAATCTTTTAATTGTTGTTTCATCCAAAGTAGTTGGGCACAACAGCTTCCGACGGCTATATATTCGGCTTTCGCAGTAGATAGGGCAACACTGGTTTGTTTTCTTGAGTACCATGAAACCAACATATTTCCAAGAAATTGACAAGTTCCACTGGTACTTTTTCTATCTACTTTATAACCGAAAAAATCCGCATCCGAATAGCCGATTAAATCAAATGTTGACCCCTTTGGATACCATAGTCCAAGATTGATAGTATTTATCAAATATTTAAAAATTCTTTTTACAGCCAATAGATGTGATTCTTTAGGACATGCTTGAAATCTAGAGTACATATAAACACTGAATAAAATATCTGGTCTAGAAGCAGTTAAATATAACAATGATCCTATCATGCTTCTATAGAACTTTTGATCGATACGTTTACCGTTTTCGTCTGTGTCGATCTTGATCGTAGAACTCATTGGTGTATTTGCTCCTTTACCATTTTGCATTCCAAATTTCTTGAGCATTTCTTTGACATATTTGGACTGATTTAAGAATATCCCTTCTGTTTGCTGCTTGATTTGTAGTCCAAGAAAGAAATTTAATTCTCCCATCATGCTCATTTCAAATTCGCTCTGCATGATCTTAGAAAATTCTTGGCATAAAGTTTCATCAGTAGCTCCAAATATTATATCATCTACATAAATTTGTACAATCAAAATATTTTTACTTTTATATTTAATGAACAAAGTAGTATCAACTTTCCCTCTTTGAAACTTATGATCAATCAAAAATTTATTCAACCTTTCATACCAAGCTCTTGGAGCTTGTTTTAATCCATATAACGCTTTGGTCAATTTATAAACATATTTCGATTCATCCTTTTCTTCAAATTCTGGGGGTTGTTCAACATATACTTCTTCATTCAAATATCCGTTCAGAAATGCACTTTTTACATCCATTTGAAAGAATTTGAAATTCATATGAGAAGCAAATGCTAGTAAGATACGTATGGCTTCTAATCTAGCCACAGGTGCATATGATTCTTCAAAATTAATTCCTTCTTCCTGGGAATACCCTTTGGCTACTAATCTAGCCTTGTTTCTAATTACAAGTCCGCTTTCGTCCAATTTATTTCTAAATATCCATTTGGTACCAATAATGGTATGACCATTTGGTCTAGGAACTAAATGTCATACATCATTTCTTTCAAATTGATTTAGCTCTTCTTGCATTGCAACAACCCAACTTTCATCATTAAGAGCTTGTTCAATGGTAGTTGGTTCGATTTTGGACACAAAAGCATATTGTCCACAAATGTTTTGTTTTGATCTTCTAGTTTTTACTCCTTCATACACATTTCCAATGACTTGCTCAATTGGATGGGCATTTTTGAACTTTAAATCAGTTGGAGGTTTGTAAGAGTCATTACCTTCACTTACCTCTTCCTCCATGAGATTTTCTGGCTTGAGCTCGATTTCCTTTGGTTGTTCTTTTCCTTTTGTTTCATCTGCATCACTTAATTCATCCTCCTTTCTAGGAGTTTGGTTAAACTCATCAAAGACAACATGTATCGATTCTTCTACAACTTGGTTTCGGTTATTGAATACTCTATATGCTTTGCTATTTGATGAGTAACCAAGGAATATTGCCTCATCACTTTTAGCATCTAGTTTTCCCAAGTTGGTTTTTCCATTGTTCAAAACATAGCATGTGCATCCAAAAGCATGAAAATAAGAGATATTTGGTTTTCTTCCTTTCCATAGCTCATATGGGGTCTTTTTCAAGATTGCTCTAATGGTAACTCGATTCAAAACATGACAAGCTGTATTTACAGCTTCACCCCAAAATTTCTTGGATAGTTCGCTCTCATTTAGCATTGTTCTAGTCATCTTTTGTACAGTTCTGTTTTTCCTTTCAACTACTCCATTTTGTTGTGGAGTTCTTGGTGCAAAAAATGTGTGATGAATTCCTTTTTTATTACATAGTTCTATGAATCATTTGTTTTCAAATTCACCACCATGATCACTTCTTATAGTTATAATAGTACTTTGTTTTTCATTTTGCACCAAATTTACAAAAGTTGCAAACATAGAGAAGGCTTCATCTTTGCTAGCTACGAGAATTATCCATGTGAATCTTGAAAAATCATCAACAATTACAAACACATATTTCTTTCCACCAATGGTTAAAATATCGGATGGCCCATATAGATCCATGTGTAGCAATTCAAGTGGCCTAGTGGTGAAAATTTCCTTTTTGGTAGAGAAAGGAATTTTAGGTTGTTTTGATAATTGATATGCCTTGCAAATTTTATCCTTGTCATATTTCAACTTCGGTAATCCTTCTACCAAACTTTTTTTTCATAGGGTCTTTATATTTCCCATGTTTATATGTCCAAGCCTTTTATGCCAAACCCATGGATCATTATCAATGGCCATTAGACATTGACCATCTAGTTCATCAAGTGAAACCAAGTATACATTTCCATATCTTTTTCCACTAAACATGATATGTTTTTCATCAAATACATTACATACAGATGATTCAAACACAACCTTGTATCCTTTGTCACATAATTGACTAATGCTCATTAGATTGTGCTTGAGTCCTTCAACAAACAAAACATCTTCCATGCATGCATTAGAAATACTATAGATGTTTCCTTTACCTTTAATTTTACCTTTCTCATTATTTCCAAAGGCAACTGTTCCATCGTTGCAAGGCTTAAGTTTATGGAATAAACTTCTTTCTCTTGTCATATGCCTTGAACAACCGCTATCCATGAACCATACATTGTTTGCCTTTGCCTTAAAACATATCTGAAAAATAAACAAGTAAATCTTATCTTTTTGGTACCCATTTTATGGGTCCGTTTGGGTTAGTTAACCTTTGAAGTTTGAGTTGATCCAACTTTGATCCCATAAAACCAATGCATTTTGGCATCCAAACCAATTTAGCACCTCGGTTTTGCAGTTTTCTTAGTTTACATTGATATATCTTATGTCCAAACTTGTTGCAGAAGTTACAAGCTCCCGGAAGTCTAGAAATAGGGAGTCATTTGGTAATTTGTTCATTAGTTGGTCTTTTCGTCCAAACTGTTCAATTTATTTTAGTAAAATTGGTTTTGATATTATTTCTTGGAGCGCTAGTTTCAGTTTGTTCAAGTGCATTGTACCCAAGTCCTTTCTTGCAAGTTTGAGTTGTCATTTTCAAGAACATTTTTACATTTTCTCCTGGATTAGAGAACTTGGCAAGAGATTCATTTAATGATTTATTCTCGTTTTTAAGTTTTTCTAATTCATTTTCTAAGGTATTCTGTTCATCTTTTAACTTATCTAATTTTTCAGCAAGTTTACCATTTACAATTATTACTGCATCACATTGTCTTTTCTTAATTGTAAACTTATTTCCTAATTTCTTTATTTCTTCATATAGTGAATCATAAGCTTGTTGAAGTTCTTCTAATTCAGCACATTTAAGACATTCATTTGTAGAGAAATCTGAAAAGGATTTCTGTTTGGAGGTTACCTCTTGACTACCCGTGCAGTCCGTTGAAGTGGCTTGATCCTCCAAGGTTTCCATTGCTACAAAGCATATGTCGGTGTTTGCTATGCAACAGATTCTTGCATAATCTACTTCGCATTCTTCACTTGAGGAGCTATTAGTTGTAGATTCTTCTTCATTTACGTACATGCCTCTTCCTTTGTTTCTTTGAAATCTTTTGTTGTCGCCTCGATCTTTTCTTTGTTCCTTTGCCTTGTTTTCTTCGGGCGTTGGACATTGAGCTTGCATGTGTCCCGAACCGCCGCATCGGTAACATTTTGTTGTTTCTTTCTTTTTCTCTTTGGAGCTTCTTTCTTTAAAATTTCTGAAATTTCTGCCTTTCCTCACAAATTTTCTGAATCGTTTTGTGAGTAGGGCAATCTCATCGTCATTTTGTGAAGATGAAGTATCGTCTGAATCTTGTGCGGCTTTTAAGGCAATTGCTCTTTTGCCTTTGTGATGATCTTCATTTCTTTTCTTAATTAGCTCATGTGACATTAATGAGCTAATTAGGTTTTCTAGCTTCAATGTGTTGAGGTCCTTAGCTTCTTCTATTGCAGTAATCTTTGGAGTCCAAGATTCCGGTAGAGCCCTTAAAATCTTCATAACCTGTTCAGATTCAGATATAGCATTTCCAAGACCTTTCAATGCATTAGTAATTTTAGAAAATCTAGCAAACATCTCAGAAATATTTTCTGTTTCTAGCATTCTAAAATTTTCTAATTCTCCAATCAAAATGTTTCTTCTTGTCCCTTGGACTTGAGAAGTTCCTTCATAGATGGAGGTTAATGTATCCCATATCTCTTTGGCGGTTAAACAAGAGGATACTCTATCATACTCAGAAGCCGTAAGAGCACAAAATAGTGAATTCATAGCTTTGGCATTGCTCTTCACGATTCTTACTTCTTCATCGGTCCATTTGGAAGCTCTTTCATCGGTAGGCAAAGTTACACCATCTTGGATTGCAATCAAAGAATCCATGTCGGTAGCCATAATGAGTTGCTTCATACGAAGCTTCCAATAGCCAAAATTGTTCCCATCAAACAATGGTGGCCTGGTAAATGATTGGCCTTCGGAAAACACGGGAACAGAAGTAGATTGGGATGCCATGTCAATAAGATCTCTTTGATAAACTCAAAGACCTGCTCTGATACCACTTGTTGGTCCCGAGTTAATGGCAAAACCCAAGATGAGAGGGGTGAATTGGGTTCTTAAAAAATTCCTCGGTAAAATTAAAACTTAACCCCTTGTAACCTTAATCCCCTTGATTGAAACAAATAAAGAGCAATGAAATAGTGAAAGCAATAAGGTAAACAGTATGCAAGATTTATAGTGGTTCGGACAACCTTTCCCTACTCCACTCTTCCAAGCTCACACACCGTTGTGACTTGGGTTCCACTATGTATTCCGTGAATACACTTAGAGACTCCGCTCTCTTCTAGATTCTAGCTTTAGGGGGCATACACAATCAGAGCCTATGCTCTCTTCTAGATTCTAGCTCTAGGGGGCTTATATACTTGATACAAGTAGGTGATGAGTTCACCTCCAATCACAACTCTACTTGCAACGTCTTGGTTTGTTACAACAAACTCAAACCAAGACCAATCACAAAGAATAATGAAAATAAGGAAGATCTACACTTTACTGAGTTGTGTAGGCAAGATTCAGCTTGAGGAAGAACTTGTAGAAGCAACCGGTTGTATGTCGTTGAAGCTACTTGCAACTTGAAGCTCTTTCTTCCTTTGAAAATGTATAGATCACTCAAATTTAGAGAAAAGCAAATGGGAGCTCTTGTTTGCACTTCTTTTCTCTCTTTAGACAATGTAGTGTATATATTCTCGTTTGCTTGAGTGTCTATTTATAGAATGGGGAAGATTTGAACGTTATAGAAGTGGTTGGCGTGCAATAAATGTTCCAACGTTCAAAAATTCGAACGTTGGTTCCCCAAGTCGCAGGTGGAGTCGACTTCGTCTGCGACTTGGCTTCCCAACTGGTAACTGGAGTCGACTTTGTCTGCGACTTCAGTTCCGCATTTCTCAAGTCTGAGTCTGGGTCGACTTGGTTTCAGACTTGACCTCAAGTCGATATTGGAGTCGACTTGGGTTGCGACTTGACCTGTCTTTGTGCTGAAATTTGCTTGGTCTTTATTTGATTTCCTCTAGCTTGCTTAGCTTTCTTTCTTGAATCTTCTTACTTCTGAAATGGCTTCTTATATTTGTAAATCTTCTTGAAGGACTTGTCTTAGATAGTAGTCTTCATGACTTGAACTTCTTCATCTTCAACTTATGTTCGAAGCTGTGCCTTGGACTTGAGAATTGATAATGAGATTGTACCTTCGAATTGGATTTGAAAAATCCCAAGTTGATCTTGAAAATGAGCTTGAGTCTGTATTTTAGTTTTTGAAGAACTCAAGTCGAACTCGGGGTCGACTTCATCTGCGACTTCACCCAAGTCGCACCTGGAGTCGACTTCGTCTGCGACTTCGGCATTTTTGTGTCCCAAAATCAACTCTGGAAGGAACTGTGCATCTCTAAGTCGATGCTGGAGTCGACTTCGTCTGCGACTTGGCATCCAAGTCGCAAGTGGAGTCGACTTGGCCTGCGACTTCAGCTGCTCTCCTTCCAATTTCAACTCTGGCCATGAGGTTTCATTTGAGGTCGAAGGTGGAGTCAACTTTGGGATCGACTTCACCCTAAGTCGAAGTCCAAGTCGACTTGGGAATCGACTTGGCTGATTTCATTCCTTAAGACATTCAACATAATCATTAGTAATCACTTTATACTCAAATTTGACTTTGTTAATCATCAAAACTCATGCTTTGGTCAATTTTGTTTTGTTTTAAACATTGTTTCCAACATACCTTTCATTTACTTAGAACATACCATTTTATCTTGTTTGGATATCTTAGGGCATACATAAGTCATTTGTATTTGCATTTCAAACTTAGTGAAATTACATACATATTTAATTTTCAATCACTGCATACTATACCATTCAGAGCATGAGTTAAAGTCATTCAACCATTTCAATTCATTCAAAAACGGAACATTTTCATATTTAATCAAACATTTTATACAATATGCAAATTGAAATGCAAACCTATGTGAGTGCAAACTACCCGTCCCAATGAAATTAAACTACTCTAAAAACAAAACTCAACTCAACTCTCCCCCTTTTTGTCAAGAAATCAAAAATGGAGATCTAGAAATTGAGATTTGGCAAATTGAAAAGCTGAAATTGGATAGGGTGATTGATTTGTCGGTGGAGTACGCCTGATATGGGAAGATGAGTAAAATGATGATAACTGACAAACGGATCTAGATTAGTCATAGGTCGTACTCGACTGCTCCCTGATGCAAGCCGATACTTAATTGTCCGTAGTTCTTGATACATACGATCCTAGATCAGGAATCTCTGAGCCTCGAGGGGAGCATGACCCATGGAAATGGGGCGATGCAAGCTTAGCTAGGACTACAGGTGGAGGAGATGGAGCTGCCTGTGGCTATGGTGATGGCGAGGGCTGCTCCTCCTCAGCATGTGCTCCTCCTGCTTCCTCTTGGGCTGGTTGTACCATTCTTTCTCTAATTCTTTTAGCCCTAAATTCTTTCATATTAATCTTCATGCTTTGCAACAATGCCTTGTTTATTACATTTGTTGGCTTCAACACTTCAAACGGCTCACCATCGAGATCTATACCCATGTAATGCATGATCCTGGTAATCCATGTCCCATATGGTAGTATACCTCGGGGGTTATCCTTCTTTGAAGCTAATGCTTCCAAAAGCAGAGCAAGCAGGCTGACTTTTACTTTATTTTCCACTTTTCATAAGATTTCTGCCTTTTGTGGGTTCAATTGATTTCGGCCTCCTCCTTTAGGATATGTGTAGTGAGCAATCAATAGCCTTAGAACCCTAAGCCTGGAAGATAGGTCCATGTAGTGAAGGAATTTGATTCCTAGGTGATACTTGTTGCTCTTTGTCAGCTGGTTGTATATTTGAGTGAGCGATAACCCTTCTAGAATCAGTTCCTCTTCTTCAGGAACATCCAACATGTGTGCAATTCTGTGAATTGCATTGTTCCTATGGTTTCCATCTCCAAATCCCAAATTTATTTCTTTTCCTTTGACAAAGGTGATGTAATACTCCTGATCCTATAAGTAGTAAAATATGCGGGTCAGATAAGGGTTTACCCTGTCATCGGCTTTTAAAAGCCCTGTCCATCCTTGAAATTCTAATAATTCTTCAATGCCAAACTCATAATCATGCAAGAATTTAAAATATATGATCTTGGGCACAAATATCTTACGCTCGTAGAAGTGCCTGTAGAACCTGCTATGCTACTCCTCCGTTCTGAAATAGGTAGTCGGCATCTTCAGCACCTGTGCCTTCTGAGTCAGTTGTTCCCTATCTGTTAGCAGCAGATAATGTCTTGTTGCTAGACCCACTATCTAAACTGTCATGTCGTGGCACTGAGGAGGTAGGTTAGCCTCGCGGAAACATACACGGCATTCCGCAGATGCGGAGGCCTCCTCCGGAACCCGTTTGGATGGGGTTCGTTGCCGGCGGGATACCCCCTTGCCTGTATTTGATTTTGATGGCCTAGATACAACTTGTTTCTTGGAAACGGCTTTAGGTGCCATGGGATTATTTTGAGATGGGCTTTTAATGGGAATAGATTTCAAAATAGAATTTCGAGAATGGGAAGTTTGGATAACTAAAATGAGTAAGGAATTTTGGGAGCTTTAAGGAGTGAGGGAAAATGAGAAAGCAAGGAATGGTTAAGAGTTCGAGTGGGAACCTGAAATGGCTCCCGGACGTGATGATCAGGTAGAGCAAAGTGAAACAGTCAGGGCAGTGACGTTAGAGAGAGAAAATGGAGAAGAAAAAAAAGAAAGACTAAAGATGGAGTAGTCTGACGGATTCAGAGTGAGAGAGAAAACAAGAGAGAGAGAGAGAAACACAGAGAGAGAAAGAGACGAATCTGCTGAAATGAGAGAGAGGGGGAAAATGGACAGATTGAAATAGAGAGAACTATAAGAGATGAATTTGTGCTGGAATGAGGAAACAACGACAGAACGAAGAAAGGAAGGAAAGACAGCACTGGAAGAGGAAGGAAGAAAGGGAGGAAAAGAAAATAGAGGAAGAAAAAGTCGGTTGCGCGGGAAAGATGAAGCGTCGCACACTGGAGTCGACTTCGCCCCATACGAAGTCGACTTTGACTTCCTGGAGTCGACTTGACTCTTTCGACTTGGTTTTTCTAAAAACACTCCCCCTATCATATTATGTCTCTAATCAAACTCAATCATACCCATATCATTCCTAATTTTACAAAATGACTCTTTTGCTAATGATTTGGTAAAGATATATGCAATTTGGTCCTCAGTTTTAACATATTCCAAACAAATGTCATGATTTTCAACATGCTCACGAATGAAATGGTGTCACACATCTATATGCTTTGTTCTAGAATGCAACACAGAATTTTTAGTCAAACATATTGCACTTGTATTATCACATCTAATTAGTATATCATGATAATCAACACCATAATCTCTAAGTTGTTGTTTCATCCAAAGTAATTGGGCACAACAGAATTTTTAATTTTCTATCTTTTAAACAGTTTTCACAAAACATATTAGTACCCAAAACTTACTCAAATTGAGTTGTTAATCATCAAAACACAGACTGTGCTTAATTTACCATTGAATTCAACAGGTGATGCTATTGGAAATGGTGGTGAATTGAGAATGAAGCATCAAAACCAATAGTAACAACTTGTTATAGGGAAAATCTCAACATGAAGATGACATAATTATTCCTTGCTCCGATACCGTGTGGAAAGAGTAGTATTCAAAGAACACAAAGGAAAGGAGACAAAGAATTATGTGGTTTGCTTTACCCTACTCTACAAAGGTAAATCATATTTAATTGTAACTGGTTACAAGAGACTGAAAATACACTTTATATCAATTATACAATACATCAACTTACTAATTTTTACAAGATATGCCTAGACAGACTTGGTTGTCAGCAATTATATTAATCGTATAGGTTAAAAGACCTTCGTTAAGATCTTCCCCCTCTTTTTTGTCTTTATGTCTTCTTTCCACTTATAAAGCCCAACTTTCTTTACTATCTCTTCTCGTTTCTAATATTTCTAACCTATATTTAATTTGATAAATATTTTTGACAAATAAGTTATTTTTATATTTTAAAAATATTTTCTTACATTTATAATTTTATTTATTTACGTGAATATTTTCATCATTTTTAAAAGAATTTAAGATTTACAGGCATGCTTATAATCTTAAGAAAATCTTATAGATATAGATTCAAAAATTTTGTAAAAATCATAACAAACTTGCAATTTTAACTAAAATTTATAGGTGCAGATGGAAAACCTCTTAAAAGTTATTTGTTTTATTATGTTATCAAAAAATATTTTGATCACAATTTTGGACAGACCATATTTTCTTAAAAGTATTTCTAATCTTATATAAAATAGGAAAATTACCTAGATCTATTTACAGATTTAATAGAATATTATAATATTTTATAGAATTATTTATCTATATGTGAAGTATATTTTAGATAATATATGTTAAATTAATAACATTAAAATAACATGTTTCTACATAGGAAGTATGTTTTAGATGATGTATATTAAATTAATAATTTAAAATACACCAATAAAAATAGCCATATAAATCGAACAATTTTCTTACTTTAAAATTTGTGTTCATTATTATCAAGTGTGTTCGTACAAATATTTGGTTTGGAAATTTAATTTTAATCAAATTCAACACGATAAGTTATACGTACATTTTTATTAAGGGTATGTTTGGTTACAATCAAAATTTTTCAAAATAAAACTTTTTGATATAAACTTTTTTACTCTTAACCGATATCCCATTTTTAATTATTTTTTACATTTTTCTATATAGCTACTCTACTTTTCAATCATTTCTACATAACTACTTATATAACTAACATATCTATTTTAACTTTATTTTTCTACTTATTATTATATATCTCTATTATCATATCATTTTCTGCCATTTCATAAATTTTTACATCAAAAAATTTTTAACCGAAGATTGATCGCTTTTCAAACACAGCATATGTTATTCACTTGTTTCGTCGTCAAGAAAAAAATTCAAAATGCAATATAAGATTTGATTTCGATATAATCATTAAAGTGTCAAAAATAGGGCACTCGTTCTACAGTAAATCTTTCATGGTGTTGATTGATACTATAAGTATTTCTCCGCCTTAGAGTAAGCATGTAAACATATTCAAATTGATTTGATGCATATATAGGTACTTATGCTATTGGTTTAGTGTCAACTTATATAGTACCAAGCTTGACCTACTCTACCTTTTTTTTTCTTTTCCAAATTCAAATG
The DNA here is from genome assembly GCA_030490835.1 of Annona cherimola. Taxonomy (NCBI): domain Eukaryota; kingdom Viridiplantae; phylum Streptophyta; class Magnoliopsida; order Magnoliales; family Annonaceae; genus Annona; species Annona cherimola. Next base: position 58,705,702 of record CM059973.1, on the reverse strand, counting down.
CCTACAAATTATACCCCTAATTCTAGTTATGCACATAACTTTCAAAATTCCAAATAAACACACTAACTTTAAAATTCTACTTGTATTCATGTCGTTAGGAATCTACTAATGGACTGTTAGCCCTTATGTGAAATGATGAAGATGTTGGAAACAAGTGTTGAAATCAAAGGCAAAATAAGTTAAGACTGTGTTTTGATGATTAACAACTCAATTTGAGTAAGTTTTAGCTATTAATATGTTTGTGAAATGTTTTAAGGTTATAAAAATAAAAAATATGAAGCATGACAGGTCAAGTCGATTTCCAAGTCGACCTCGTATGCGACTTGGGTGAAGTCGCAAACGAAGTCGACTCCAGCATCGACTTCAAACGTGTTTTTTGTCCAATGCTGAAATTGGGGAGCAAGAGCTGCCGAAGTTGCACACGAAATCGACTTCGCATGCGACTTGGGTGAAGTCGCAGACCAAGTCGACTACAGCATCGACTTCAACCTGCCAGCACTAAATTTGAAAAGTGAAGTCAAAGATCAAGTCGACTTGACTTACGACTTGAGTGAAGTTGAAGACCAAGTTGACTCAAACATTCGACTTGGATCAAATAAAGATAAATCAAGACTAAAACAAGGAAAGTTGCATGAATTCATCAATTTGGGTCAAGAACTTTCACTTGGACATTTTCATGAACTCCAAAGACTTAAGTATTCAAGATTTCAAGACACTGAGCTAAAGGATTTCAAGCTAGGAAAAATATACTGAGTTCCAAGTAATGTAAATCAGTGGAAGAACAATCAACATGAGCAAAATCAAGCGACCAAAGACAGCTCAAAGGAATTCAAGTTCACTTAGCAAGCTAAGGAAGTGAAGTCGCACCGAAGTCGACTCCAGCAGCGACTTGGGTCAAGTCCAAGTCCAAGTCCAAGTCGACCTGAAGAAGAGACTTGAAAATTGCAGAAAATCGAAGTCGCACCCGAAGTCGACTCCACATGCGACTTGGGTCAAGTTCAAGACCAAGTCGACCTGAGGAGGAACTTGAACAACTTGGTTAAACCCGAAGTCGCACCCAAAGTCGACTCCACCTGCGATTTGGGTCGCAACGTTCAAAAATTTGAATGTTGGCGCATTTAATATGTGCAAAAAAACTCTCTAACATTCAAATCTCTTCCTCCATTATATATAGACACTCAAGTGAACGTGAAAGCACATAAGAAAGAACAAAAAAAGAAGAAAGAAAAGCTACTAAGGTCTAAATCTCATTTTCTTCTAGCTTTGAGTGATCTATACACTTTTGAAGGAAGAACGAGCTTCAACTTGCTGCATACTCCAACACCGATCAAATCGTCACTTCTACCAGTTCTTCCTTGAGCTGTAACTTGCCTACACAAATTGTAGAGTGTAGATCCTTTTTCTTTTCAATTTATTATTCGGTTTTGATACTTGGTTTGATTTTGGTATTTCAAACCAAGTGGTAGCAAAGTAGCATTGTGACTGGAGTGAGACTCGTCATCTACTTGTGTTGTGAGTTGTATATGCCTCCTAGAGCTAGAATCTAAAAGAGAGCGGAGGCTCTAGTTGTATTCGTGGAATACATAGTGGAACCCAAGTCACAAGGAGTGTGAGCTTAGAAGAGTCGAGTAGGGAAGGTTGCCCGAACCACTATAAAATCCTGTCCATTGATTTTTATTTCTGCTTTCATTATCTTATTGCTTTCCATTTGTTTCATTAAAGGGGACTAAACTAAACCAGGGAACATTTTCAATTTAAGCGAAAAATTTTAAATACCCAATTCACCCCTCCCCTCTTGGGTAATTGCCATAAACTCGGGACCAACAGAAGATGCCCAAGTTGTAATATAAGTTGGAGTTGAATTGGTCAAAGCTAAAATTGAAATTTAAATAATATATGATTCTATAGATATAAAAGTGCTAAAAATTTTAATATATCTCAATTTAAACGAGAGTTAGCCCAAGTCATACTAAGGTCTAAGTCATAGAGTAATGAAGCTAACTAAGTTTTATCACATGGATTTATAAGTAAAGGATTTGACCAGATAATAGAGTCAGCACAAAAATCATAGGAGGGATCTCCAAAAGTTACACTATGAATCTTTGTTTATAGTTATGGTGTGTGTTTTGCTTAGTACAAAAATAGAGAGCCTTTGCTTCTGGGGATTTTAGCTTCCTTGTTAATATTCTCCTCCATTTGGGAGATATTCTCTACCATTTCTCTTAGATCCCCTAATTGATCGTGTGTTTATTCCTATCTGGTTCTCCTCTAATCATGATGGGCACCTACTTGGGTCAATGCTCCTCCATTAAATGTTGCATCAATGGTGGCAGGCTCGTCTTATCAGATTCTTTTCAATCTTATCATCCAGGGTTAGAGATTTGCTCCCTGGCTTTTTCATAGGAGGGGGTTTGGCTATGCATAACCTTTAGGATGCACTATTTCCAAGCCTTGCCTACTCTCTGGGTTGGGCTGAGCCTATGCTGATTTTGATGGTAGGGAGCCTGCACACTCGAGCTCTATCAAGTTCATTAGTGTAAATTTTTAGTAATAGAATCATAATTAGGGCTTGAGTATATTTGTTACTTCAGAGGAGGCTAGTAGCTCTTTTAAAGATTCTAAATAACATGAGTATAAATGAAACTTTAAGAAAAATATGTGAAAATATTTATAATTTTTAAAAGTTAGTAAGTTTAAATTAGAGGCAAAATTCTTAGATAAATGTGAAATTTGCTCTTTTAATCAAGGGTGCATTTGGGAAGCGGTAAATTTTTTAATAAATTTTTTTTTTAAATATGATAAAATGATATGATATGATAAAAATAATGATGAGTAAAGTGAATAAAGTTAAAATAAATAAGTTAGATGTATGGATAAATGTGTAGAAATGATTGAAAAGTAGGATAGTTGTATGAAAAAAGTAAAGACATAATTAAAAAAATAAGATATTTATTGAGAGTAAAAATTTTTAGTTTGAAAAGTTTTGTTGATTAACAAACACACCCAAAAGTAATAAAAATAGAATTTACTCATAGTTATGGATCGAAACTCTATGATGGGAATGTTGTAGCAAACAAAATCGATAAATGAAGATGTTTTTAAAAACCCGATATTTAAGGTAAATTCCATGTATCCCTATTTCCACTTATACCTAAGAATATTCAAAAATTTCAAATATATCAATATATTGTTTCTAAAATTCTACTTGTACCCCTACTATTAGGGATTTGTTAAAGTGGTCGTTAGTCCCCATGAAATGATGAATTTGTTCATATCTAACTATGATTTTATAGCTAAACATTCATATTTTAATGAATTTTTAGTAATTCTATAAATATAAAATCATATATTATTTGAATATGAATTTTAACTTTGAACGAATCAACATCAAATTGTATTAAGGCTTGTACATATATATGTTTGTGATTTCATAGGTGGTTCATGGTCCATTTAACGGATCCCTAATGGCGTAAATATAGATGAAATATTAAGCGAAATACGTGATTATATTTTAAATTTTTGGAAACTCATAAGTATAAAATAAATTAGGGGTAAAATTCCTAAGTATATGAGGAATTTACCCAATGTTTATGAAGTAAAACTTTCAAAATGGTGAAAAGATGAGGACGCAAGTGCAAAAAGTGCATTTTTAAATTTCAATCAAATAGATACTTTAAGTAAATAAATTCTTATATGTTGATGTGTAGTCTAGATGAACTCAAATGGTAGATTAAAGTATATTTTTTTATTCAAAAGTGATTATTTTAGCCAGAGCTAAGCAAATACCCCACTTAGCCCATATTGAAAAACTCAGCTACGAATTTTTTTGTTTTTTTCTTCATACACTTATTTATCTAAGTTTATTTAACATATAAACCAAGTTTTACTATTTTTGGATACATTTATATTTTTTTGAGATTTATAAATATCTATATGTATATATGTATTTAAAATACACTTGTCTTTAAAAATCTAAAAAATATATATACACGTATCTAAAAATGGTAAAACTTGATCTATATATTAAATACAATTAGATAAATAAGTGTATGAAAAAAATTATTGTAAATGAGTTTTTTGAGGTGGGCTAAGCGGACATTTTCTTAGCCTAGGCGAATAAGATCCTTCATCTTTTTTGTTGTTTATGGGTTGCGATATGGTGCAGTACGCTAGCGACTAGAAATATTTTTTTTCACTTTTTACTTATTGAAAATTGAAATGTTGTGCACAGACATGGACGCCAAACAAATTCAAAAAAATATGAAATTTAACATAAGACAATGTATTTTTGGATAAAAAATAACATTCGTTTCTTTTTATAATCAGTTATATTTTTATTTTTCTTCATATATGTTCTCGTGTATTCATTCTATGTACTAAGTTTTGTTATTGGAGCATGATTGTATACATCATGATGCATTTTAAGTTAAAAAGCAATATTAATTTAATTAACTAATTTTGTTTTTATTTAATTTTTTCTTAATAAATGTGTTTTTCTAATTGTATTAATCCATATATCATGTTTTGTCATTTTCTCCTAATCAAACTTTTTTTTTGCTATTTTACAATATATTTACATATTTATTTTTTCAATTTTAGGGGCATTCAAGTCATTTTTCAACTCTTAAAAAACTTGATTTTTAAAAAATAAAAAATAAATATTTAAAAGTATTGTAAAATGACAAAACCTTATATATAGATTGAATACACTTCGAAAAATATATTTATGAAGAAAATTAAAAAACATAACTAAATGTTGCATTTTAGTTTAAAATACATCATGTTGTATACAATCAAGCTCATTTGTCATTTTATAATACTTTTATATATTTATTTTTTATTTTTTTTTAAAATTAAGTTTTTTAGAGGTAGAAAAAATGACTTTAATGCCCTTGAAATTAATGATTTTTAAAAATAATAATAAATATATAAAAGTATTCCAAATGGCAAAACTTGGTAAAACTTGGTCTATAGATTTAACACACTTAAGAAAACATGTTTATTGAGAAAAAATCAAGTAAAAGTAAAAGTAAAAAAAAATAAATGAATGTTATACTTTTGCTTAAAGTACATCATGATGTATATAATCATACTTCATAAATGATTTAGGTGCATGGGACCCGTACATATATAAATAACCAAAAATATATATTTCTGGTTAGCCGAATTGCTAGCGACTGGAGATCACTAGGCATTATTTATTTTACTTGGCGTTTGGTGTTCTATAAATTTTTCAAGCTAAAAATTTTTTATTTAAAACTTTTCACTCTTCACAGTTATCCTATTTTTAATTAGTTTTTCACTTCTTCCTATACAACTATCCACTTTTCAATTATTTCTATATAATTATGAATACATCTAACATATCTATTTTAACTCTATTCTCTTTATTCTTCATCATTACCTCTATCATATCATACAATTTTCTCACATTTCTCTTTTACACCAAAATTTTTTCATCAAAAAGTTTTATCACTTTCAAAACACACCATATCTAGTTAATTTGTGCTCTTAGACCAAAGTCAAATGATCTTTTCAAACCGGTCTGAAATCCAATAATTTCAAACAGGTCCAAAATCGTATTTTTTTGTTATTTTGAAATTTTTTATAAACATGTTAATCTAGTTATATTTAACCTACAAATCAAGTTTTACCATTTTTGGATACGTGTATATATTTATTTTGGATTTTTAAAAACAAAAGTATTATAGATATATCCATTTTCGTCCTCTGGTTCTGCTAGTCATTCAATTAGGGGTCACAAAAGAAAACGTTTCCACTTCTTCCGGAATCAGATTCCCGCAGCAAATCATACCCCAAATTTTATTTTATTTTTTTCATGCGTGGAACAGAATCTCCTTTTCCACCATGAGACAGAGCTTCAACCACAAGCTTATTAGCTAATGAAAATCGCCAAACTACCCCTATCATCTTCCCTCAAATGGCCTATGAATTGATGCCACCTCCCAATCATCTCCACTGGCCGTTCTGGTAATTATAGAACCTACACATCAATTCCCCTTTGGATAGTGTGGAGATCGAGATGCCTGGGAAATGCCTAGTCTGATGGGCGCCAGTTGGGCTTGGACATCCATGGGCGGCCGGTCTTCCTCGACTAAGAAGCTGGTGGCTCTGGTGGTGGCGCTTCTGGCAGTGCTCTCGCCACTCTACATCGACTGGGAGCCGTCGCCGGAGCTAGAGCCATGCGAAGAGAGCGGGCATCCGGTCCCTTGGCTGCATCTGCTGTTGATCATCTTGATCATCGCCATAAGCTGCTCGCGCTGTCTTGACCGCAGAAATACGAGATTCGACCCTTACTGGATACATAGGTTCGGAGGCTCATCTTTTGGAATTGCTACCATTCTCCTGGTCCTTGTTCTGGTCTTGAAGTGCAAAACGTCGATGCATGGGTAACCGAGGGATGTATGTCGTCTGTTCTTCTATTTCAACCTGCTTGAATCTTGCAATCGTTTGACTTTGCCATGTTGCAACGACCCCTAATGTTTGACATGTAGATTTGCAGTTCATTTCTATCAGAATCCACAAAACGAATTTCCAGATTTGTTGTTAAGGGTTGATTGATATATCTCCATAACCAGAAGTAGATGCCTATATGGAGAAGTGGCAATCAGCTTGTGACAAGACCAGAGACATCACACCATAGGCTAGAAGATCTTGAGTGTGGAGTCCAAACTCCAAACAGAACAGAAATGAGAGCTTCCAAATCATGGGCAGTTCAGATGCCGCTATGGTGGTAAATAAATGCATGTTTCGAATTGTTTATATTAGTTATGGTTGATTTGTTAACCTTTGCTGCATACAACAGAGAATTGGTTGTATACCTACGCAAGCAACAAACAGATTGCTGCTAAGCTGTTATATGCGCTCCGTGGGATTTAGCTAATTGCAATAAATTTGCACTGAAGCAACCAAACTTTCAGCAGTATTTGTTGCGCATAAGTGTCATATGTAGCGGCTTCCTGTGCACTGCATCTAATATTGCTTGCAACAAATAATCGTTGCTTATGATATTATATGCAGCATAAAAATTTTAACATAAAATGAATTTTTTTGTTTTTGTAACGAGTGAAGCTCGTACATAAAGCCCGAAAAATGAAGGGATGAGGGAGATTTAAGATTTTGAGCCACCAGCAACTGCAGCTCTGCTAAGCTTTTGATAAGCAAATGGCCAATATGTTGAAATTATTGTTGTTTTACGGATTTTTAATGCAAGAAAAGGCGTTAAAAAGCACAAATTTTCTCACAAGCTTTTAAACAACGCTTTTACGGGAAGCCATTGCTCTCCATGCAAAAAGTACAACGTTAAGCTTGGGAGAACCAAGTGGTAATGGATCTGTGCTAGAGACGGATTAATAATCAGTAACGAACAACAGCAGGGCATCAGAACAGAGCACGAAGCTGTTCCGTCTTTATCTCCACGTCAGCATGTGACTCAGCAACTCATCCGATGAGGCAACATTTGATCAACAACCTTTACTCTCACAGTCAACTCGATGGACTCAAAGGTTGCTTGCAGCTCGATTGGACCTTGACGCATCGATTGAGCTTTTATAAAATAAGGGCTAGCAGTGGATTATTGTAGCACGTGGTTTTTTCTGCGGTACGATGGGCCGGCAAATGGGCCTAACAATATGAGGTATGCCCAATAAAAAAAAAAAAGGGTAACTGTGAACTAAACAGAACAATAAATGAGCAAATATGAGGCAGGAAAGTAAATATGAAATGCAAGTTAGCGGGTTAGCTGATTAGATATGATGCGAGTTAAATACAGAAAGTAAACGTGCAAATAAAAAATATAAAAAGGTGTAGAGAAGGGGTTCAAGATCAGAAATGAAAAAAAATAAAATGTGTAAACATGGGGGTTAAAAAAGGGAGATGCAAGTGTTAAAGCTTTTAGATAATGCAAGTTTTTAGATATTTTTAAATAATGCGAGTTAGTCAAACGCAAACATGTATCTCAGTTATGCGCAATTAATAATTAGTAAAATATATACAAATGCTGATAAAATTTAATATATTAATTTTTGGAGTCGCCACTAACCAGACAACGGTGGTTAGTCCGTGTACAACAAGGCACTGAAATACAGAGATTTTCTGGGTGAACTCACAACTAGAAAAAAATACAAATTTATTTTTCTAGTATATTAGTCATAGGAGTGCGGAAAATTAACATATATTTTATATAAAAAAGCTCAGAAGGGTAGAGGCGGAAAATTAATCCCTAGGCTTTTTTTTTTTAGGCCCTAACTCAATCTGTGAGTGGGTACAGGCATTTAACTCCCATTGTGCAAGTTAAGATTATATTTCCTGATGAAGGGATACGGTTTTTTTTATCATTTTTTTAAAAGACAACAAATACCTGTTTAATAAATTGATTAAACAAAATGAAAATTTTCTGAATTAACCGGCTAAAAGAGAATTGTTTGATTTTTAATATATTTTTTTATAGAACATTGAATGATGACAATTCTCATATAATATCAAAAATTTAAAAGCCAAGGCTGGACGTCATATGATGAAGAAAAAAAAATTATGGAATAATATTGGGCCAGAGGACGTGCTGGGTGATCTCTTTCACTTGATATTTTTTAAAAAATAAATAGAAAAGATGATGCAAAAGAAGGATGCATGTGCGTGTTTATGGACTTTCATTTTTTTTAAAAAAAGAAATGGAAAATGATGCAGAAGATATCAACGAATAGATGTATGCATGTATATATATATTTTGATTTTTGGTTTTTTGACGTAAATAGAAAAGATGATGCAAAAGAAGGATGCATGTGCGTGTTTGTGGACTTTCATTTTAAAAAAAAAAAAGAAATGGAAAATGATGCAGAAGACATCAACGAATAGATGTATGCATATATATATATATATATGGGAAATGATCCAGTGCATGTGACTGCACCGTGCAGTCCATACACTGTGGGCCCCACCTGATCATTTCCCATAAATCCACCCCACCCATTGTATTTAGAATTGTTCACTTTATTACCATACCAATTTTCATTCAAATCCAACATGTGTGTAGTCTCCATCTTAAAATGGTGCAAAATTAACGTAATAAAACAGTTTAATGTAAATATCAAGTTTAAAGTAGTTTTTTCAACATCTAAACCGTCTAAAGTATGATTTATATATGGATAAATGAGTGTATAAAGTTTCATTACAATCTAATATGTGTGAGGTCCATTTTACAGCGGCACCGTAATTACGGTGCAGTCGGACTGCACAAGATCGGTTCCCTATATATATTTTGATCTTTTGGTTTTTTGACGCAAAGGAGAGGTGAGCAGCTGTGAGGATTTTTTTCTCTTTTTTTTAGGTGAAGATGGCCGGTAATTGACAACAACAAATAGAGGGATTTTGAAGGCGGAAAAAAAGATGGCTGGCGAAATGGAGAAGAGGATGCTTGATGCCGGGCCTAGAAAGAAAGAGAAATGAGGTAGCAATGGAGATATGGCTGGTAGATCTAGGCAGTGGACAACGAATGGTATTGGGATATTTGGGATGGGGAAAAAAAGACAGCAGTGGCATTTCTTGGGTATGCTCGGTTTGGACAATGGAAGGCAGTAGCTTGAAAGTGTTGAGAGCTTGAGCAATGCTGGAAAAAAAAATGAAAAGGGGCGTTCAATGTAAAGGGAGCTCGGATGGGAAAATCTTAAGAGATGAAAAATGGATGAGAGAAGGCTTTAGGGTGTGCTAGGCATGTAGTGAATATGGGAAGAGTGCTCCTTTTATAGCTTTTAATTTTTGAAAAATTGCACATTGGTATATTTTAATAATATTTTGCACAACTCCACCTTTTCTTTTTTGCAAAATTCTATCCCAAAATGGACTCCTTGGTAAATTTATGGGTGGTTTTTGAAAACCACCAATGGGCCCATGATTTTGCTTGGCTAGTAAGTCAACTCTTTCCTAGCTATTGATTTTGTGCATTTTTGGTCCTTTATTTATGTCTTGATCGTTATATATTTTCTTTGATTTTATATGGAGCCCCCACTTATTGATGTCCCTTAACCACTTTAATGGTTCAGATCTTCATTTAGTGAGTTAGATCTGATAGTTTTCATCCACCATTTAAAGTGTTGCAAATCCACCTCCTTTCTTGGTCAAATCTATTTTGACCATTAAAAATCTCATAAAATATTAATTATTCGTTTAATCCGAACCGTTCATCACATTGACTCTGCTCCAATTGACTTGAGAAAATATTCTTCACTTCATCGTGAATGTCAATTGCTCTTGATCAACTGTATGGATTATTGGTCGTTACTTCTGTAGTGGGCTTAAAGCCTTGGAGGCCCATTTTCCATATAGATCCTACACAAAATTGGCTTGCAAACATATGGGTTAAACATTTAAATATAACTCCATGAAGGGCCATAGATGGGTGGGCCAAATGGTAGTGAGCCTGTTTAAAAATCCAATTTTCCCATTTAGGTGGGGTGTCAACAATTATGCTTTCAAGATTAATAGACAAATTTTAAGAATAGAAACGTAAATACAAATTTAGGCAGAAAATCGAAGTCTGTCTGAAAATGAAGAACATAACTTTTTATTAGGGTATGCAAGTCAGCTCTAGTCCTAACAAATCTCTTGCCCGAAATATGCAAAATAAAATTGCAAAAAATCCTAATAATTATATTTTGCTAAACGTAGTAAAATCAAAATTACTAAAATGTAGAAAATCAAAATTTACTAAAAACCAAAATTTAGCCTAAAATGAATCCTAATTATTAGCATGATGTTATGTCCAAAAAAAAATTTCTATGGGTATGTTGTGACTCCTATAACTCCACTTGGATAAAAAATTATGATTGTTTGAAATTGTTATGCCCTTTTATTGAGGACCTTTTTGATTTGCATCCTAACAATCTTGACCACTTGAGAAATTTACTCGCCAGGCATCTTACATTATTTTCCTTCGTTCGAGAAAAAATCTACCTCGATTTGGTATATTTGAGTACGGGGGTTCATCTGACGAATAAAATGAATAGATATTTGTCATATTAAATGTTTTTGAAATTTTTATTGTATATGATAGATCCACCACATAAGCATTATCACTAACCTTCTTCAAAATTGATCTCCAACTTCAAAATTTTGCTTTCTGTAATGCTCCACTATTTTTTGATCCTATCAGACTGTTAACACTTGCTTCATAATCGGAGTATGTAACTCCTTTGACTTCTACATAGCGACTTCTATTTCATGCCTCAAATGGATAAGGTAAAGAAAGTTCACCTATCCACTTTTGAAGCCTTGGATTTGCAATTTCTTTTCATTAGTAACAAAGTGAACTTTCTGCTATCCTATTATCTATAGATAGTTTCTCTTTGATCTTGTTGTGCTAAAATATCAAATTGCCAAGGTCTACAAATAACAAGGAACAAATAACCATATTCATAACATCAAAGTACACTTCATCCCTATATTTGCTAATGAAAGAGATTCCTTGCACCATTCTATTACTTGAATTTTGTCTATATCCTTAATCCAGCTAATGATGTAAGAATTAGGGTATTTTTTCCTTTAAGATCCAAGCTCTCCCAAGCATCTTTGCCCATGATATTCCTATAATAGCCCCTATCAATAACCACATCAAATAAATGGTTAGGTGCACCTAGTTTAAAATAACGAATGTCGTTGAGTGACATCCTCCAATTTTGGATCAATTGCCTCACTCGTAATTCTAACAATCACTATCAAATTCAGGCTCATCAACACCATCCCCATCTAGACCACATTAAATCTCAACATTCTCTTCTTCATGTTCCACCACACGGTTTACCTGTCTGAGGGGGCAACCAATGGGCCTATGACCAAGTTGATTATATTTGAAACACTTTCCTTAGGGTTTGGAATAGAAATTTGTAGCTTTTTGTCCCTCCTCGCATATATTGCTTTTTAGTTTTTAGCCACCTTCTCCTATCTATATTGTTTTGTACAAATCATTGCCTAATTAATCGACTTGCTTGCTTTATTCAACGCTTTATAAGTATTCTCACTATAAGTTATATGAGAATACTCTTAAATGCTCCTCCCATAATATTAATTTCACTATCAAAGTAATATTTCGAGCTTCAAATACAATTCGAACTATTCGTAGCCCAATTTTATTTTGTTAAATGGTTTTAGACCATTTAGATATCTAGCAAGTGGTTGCCTTCCTAAATCTTGTAAGTCATCATTCTCTGATAGCATTATAAATTTTGTAGCACATTCATGCACATATTGATGTCCATGACAACATCTCTAGTATTGCTAGAACAAAATTTACTCCTAACTAGGAGAAAAATTATTATGCAACAACTGCTTCATCTTGTACATTTCCCCCATAAACTCTTCCACATTGCAATTTTTTCCGCAATGCAAAAGCTCCATCCTTTAGCTTGTATGGGACAAGTTTCACCTTTTTCCCTTTTAGAATATTCATATATTTAAAAACTAGTTTATTTTTATAATCCAATTTAGAAATTTCTTGATATTAAGATTCCCATAAAAAGAAGGGATATCTACCTTTAATTTGAATTTTCTAGCTTCTCTATAACTATAATAATTCCTTCCACATCTAGGGTTTCCCATAGGTTCTTTAAAATAATCTTCTTCATTCAAATCTTCCACACAAGCTTGTTGTTTATGCCCACACTCAGGACCACTTTTGCCGAAGCATTCCTTGTGAGGTACATCATCTATAAGATGTGCCGTCTCATCATCTCATGTTTTGTTCTCATCTAAGCTCATAGCTTCAAATCAATCTTTTAACTCTTTAAACATTGTTCAAGTGCTAGAATCTGAGATCTATTCAATGCTCTAAAAATCTCAATGCCAGCACATGATCTTACATTGAAGACTGGAGGTCTTACTTTGGCCTCCTCTTGCAGTTGAGTCATGGCCATTAGATTAGGTGAGTTTACCTACTTTGATGTCAACTAATGTAACAAATAAGCTTGAAAACAAAGGCTTTAGCACTCAATAATGCCTTTAAGATCTATAAATAAATTTTAAGGACATAAGCTTAAACACAAATTTAGGGAGAAAATTAATAATACTATTCAAAATTTCTCTAAAAATGAAAAATCTAACATATGTATTAGGGTTGGCAAGCAAACCATAACCCTAATAATGCTCGTTCGCAAAATATGCAAAAGAAAATTATAAAAAATGTTGTGAACTCAACTAGAAAACCAAGAGCAATCTATGTTTTGATTATTAACAACCTAATTTTAATATTAAATGTTACTAACATATTCGGTGAAGTGGTTTTAAGATAGTAGGCCGAGTCTCAAAGTCAAGTCGACTCAGACATACAACTTGGGTCAAATCTAAACCCAAGTCAACTTTAAATGGAGACTTAGGTTGAACGAATGTAAGTTTTTAAGTGTTGGCATATCAAGCCGCAAACCCAAGTCAACTTCGATTACAACTTAGGCGAAGTTGACAACCAAGTCGACTTAGGGGGTTGCATTTTTTCACCGACTCAAAGTTGAACGTGCAATGTCGCACCCCAAATCGACCTCGGCTTACGACTTGAGTTAAATGTAAGACCAAGTTAACTCCAGACTCCGACCTATATTTTGAAGAAGCCAAGCAAGCTTTCAAATGCTAAGTATCAAATGTCAAGTCGCATACCCAAGTCAACTCCACCAAGTAACTTGGATGAAGTCCAAAACTAACTAGACTCAAACCAAGGACTTGGAAGAATGAAATCAAAGAAGCTCAAGTTAAGGAGTTTTTAAGTTTCAAGCAAGAAGTGAAGTCGCATAGCCAAATTGACTTTACCAACGACTTGGGTGAAGTTTCATAGCCAAGTCAACTTAAGAGTTGTATATTTCTACTGATTGAGTAGACAATGTATGAAGTCGCACCCGAAGTCAATTTTGCATGAGACTTGAGTCAAGTCAAGGATCAAGTCGACTTAAGACAAAACTCCAAGAGCACTAAATGTTAAAGGAGAACTTGAGAAGCTAAAAATCCCCAATCGAAGTCTCACTCCAAGTCGACTCTAGTGTATAACTGTGGCGCCCCGAACCGAGGTGCCTAGAAGCCTTACTCCGGGATCGTTTTGATTGGTAAACGTGACTCAGGATTGTTGCCCTGATCACACGGCAGGATTTTTTTTTTTTTCTTTCATCAATACATGGAAACTTCCCATCATTCATCCAATTTGAAATATATTTCACATAACACAGTTATGATAAAAAACTATTCCATAAACATTTCATTGGAATAAAAATATTCCCTTTTCATCTCAAAATTATCATCGTTGTCTTTACATAAACATCATTTATACCAAAACTACATAACACTTGACATGCTGCTTTCATCATCTTTTCCCGTCTGTTATTGAAAAAGCATGGGTGAGTAATAATACTCAGTAAGCAAGCCATACATAATTTTTTTCAATCATTTTCATGCATTTCATAAAATGCAAATGCAATGCATACATAGCATTCATGACATTCCTTTGGATGCGACGCTAGCTAGGCGCCCATCCCATACATGCTCCCATCTCAGGGAGGTCGCCGCCGGCCTGGGCCTATTAAGCGACTTGGCAATAGCGAGGGGGACATCCGGTCCGCTTACTACCTCGACTAAGGCCTATTCCTCGTGCACATGCTCATTCTCATACACATGCCGGCATGATATTTGCAAATCATAAACAATTTCATAAAAAGCATTTAATAAATAATTTCACAAAACGAACTTCAGTTCATGTAAAGCAGTTATAGGTATGGCCAACCTTAAATAAATTTCATAAAGCAACTTGCAAACAATTTCAAGCATTTTGGAAATAATTTGCAAAACATATAACTTGCTTACCTTCTTAGGAGGTGTCTTCGACCTTCTCTTTTCCTTTTCCTATTCAAGGACAAAGGATATTTCATTTCCTCTATTTAAGCTGTTTCCCATGTATGCTTTATAATATTTGGGCATTATTTCTTTACATAGATATTTTTGTCCATAAATTCTTCAAAAATTCCATACTTATATTCAAATATTAATTTCCAAATTTTCTCCAAAATAACGCTGTTCACTGTAGCAATCACTGTAGTGAAATCACTGTAGCAGATTACTGTAGTAAATTACTGTAGCAATCACTGTTCATCCGTGGTTACTGTTCACAGCGACGTGGTTACTGTTCATGGGTTTTAAAAATTGATATTTGTTTCAAAAATAAAAAATACCATGACATACCTTATGCCTAGTATATCATTGGAAATTTCTTATATTTTGAATTTATCCTCATTTACTTGGCCAAAAAAATCATTTTCTCTATGTACTAAAAATCATCATAAATTCACTTAAGCATAATCCTTAATTTCAAAAATCATGAAATTAATATATCATTATTCTAACATCATATTTATCATAATCATACATCCCAAATCATCATTTATCATTTTTGGAGCATTATTTTCACATATCATAGGCTATCTTCCCGATTGCGTTATCTTCGCTCCAAATTTTTGATGTTTTGGCATAATTCTAATTAAGAATTATAACTTTACTTATTTTCTCATGATTAGGCATTATCTAAGCATGCTTTTACCCTAATTAACATCCAAAAGAAATTTGGGTAGAAATCACTTACCCGAAGCGGAGATACGCCTCTTTTTCTCACGCTTTTCTCTCTCTAACTTTCTCCTTCTTTCTCTAAAGGGAAAAAACGTGTTTGGGGGTGGCAAATGAGCTCTTGCTCAAGCTTGGGACTGCCTTGGTCGTTCACCCCTTGATCCCTATTTATAGTGCTTGATTTTTCATGAATTTGGAATTTACCCCCTTGCTTTTGAGGTATTTAATTATAAATTGGTATTTCTTTTTAATTTTAAAAATTGCATTGAGCCAAGAGCTGCCCACCCTATGCCTGCTCCAGCAGCCCTATGCAGCCCTATTTTTACCTATTTTTATTATTTTTTTATTTAATTAATTTTAAGCTAATTAAATCTAAACCGTTAATTTAGGATTTGGATGATTTTGAGCCATTGATTAAAGTCAAATGGCCCATTAAATGCCCCTGCTCACGCCCCTGCAGCTGCTGCACTTCATTTAATTTTTTTATTTTTTATTATTTACTTTTTATAAAAAGTCAAAAGTAGTATTTAATTAAAGTAATGCTACTTTTTGATTTTTCATTTGACGTTTCATCTTGACCTTTGATTTGTGATTTTCATCACATCTTGATCCATTCATCATGTCCATCATGAATTTTTAACCATCCATAAAAAATTTCATCGAATTCCGACGCCCGGATTGCAATTTATGAATTTTTTTCTATTTTTCCATAAAAATCCAAACTTGGATTAAAATATCTAAAAGAATTGCTATTTTGTCTTGTAGTGATTAAATCTCTATTTTGTCTTTTTGTGATTAAGTTAATCCAAGTGATTAACTCTTAATCACGTGTCTTAGCCCTTGGTTACTATTCACGTGTACTATTCACGCGCACTATTCACGGGGTTAAATTCTCAACTGCATTATTACAACCTCAAACACACATGTCCATTCATAAATTTTCATTTATTTATAAAATAATCTTCAAAATTTACAAATGTCGAAATGACGCGTATATGGTCGAAATGACGCATACACGGTCGGGGTTCCACAATAACTTAGGTGAAGTCGTAGTCGAAGTCAACCCCAGTTGCAACTCACATTGTAACGGTCGAAAAATTCGGAAGTTAGCGCATTTAATGCATGCCATCTACCTCGTAACATTCAAATTTACTCCTCCCTGAGTTAAAGCACATCAAGTGGAATGAAGAGGGTTAGCTAGAGCATTCATTGTGCCTTCACCTTCCTACTTACAAGAAATTAAGTAATCATTAAGTGCTCTAGAAGAAGAACTGTGTTATTCATTGCAAGTGCTGAAATTTTTCATCAATCTCAAGCTTTACAAGTTCTTACCTGCGCTAAAACTATATCTACACAATCTATAGAGTGTAAAATTCTTTCTTAAATTATTTCTCTTGTTATTCTACTTAGCTTGGTGTCGGAGACCAAGGCTAAGTAAAGACAAGTAGTGCATGGTTAGAGTGTGACTCACCGTCTACTTGTAGTGCGTTTGTAAAGACAAGTAGTACATAGTTTGAGCTATAATCTAGAATAGAACAATGACTCTAAATTGTATAATTGTTAATATAATAGAACCCAAGACACAAGAGTGTGCTCTTGGAAGAGTAAAGTAGGAAGGGTTGTCCTAAACCACTATAATTTCTTGTGTTTATAATTATTATTTTGCATGCTTTATTATTCTCCACATTTTCATTCAAGGGGACTTAATTCACTAGGAGTTAAGTTTAATATACCGAAAGAAATTTAAAAGAATCCAATTCACCCTTTCTTCTTGGATTTTTCCACAAACTCAGGACTAACAAAAATCCTAATAAGATGTATTTTACTAAAAAGTTAAAAAATCAAAGTTTACTAAAACTATTAAAAAATAAAATTTACCACAAATAGAAAAATAAAATTTACTAAACTAATAAAAAGTAAAATTTACAAGCTAAAAAAGCTTTCCATTGATATGTTATGACTTTCATAACCTCACCCAATCGAAATTTATGGCTATTTTGAAGTTGCTCTAACCTTTTATTATGAATGGACCTTTTTGCTTTATGTCTTGAAGATTTTGCCCACTTTAGAAATTCATCCATGCTTCCCACATCAAACTTCTAACAAAGTATCTATCTTAGTTACCTATAAAACAAATAATATTAGTGCATACCAAAGGAATTTTTGATTTTGCACTTCAATTCACATCTGTGATGATGTAAATAAAAACCCCTCTTTCTAGTTAATATAATATAAAACTAGGCTCTAAGAATCTATAGATGTACTCTACGTCTGTTAGAGAATTATTTCTCCTCTTTTGAGTGATGGTTACGCTCTTTATATAGGTGAGGATTTATCCATGGGAGTAAGGATTCTTATCATTTAATTAAGGTATAATGCGATTGAAGTCATAGTGGGATTTATTTATTTTTTTTGTGTTTGGTGACTTTCTTTTTTATTTAAGTAACCAAATTTTTTGTTAATATAGAGAATGTAGATGTATACTATTCAAATTAATATATTTTTATACCAATTGGATATTTATCTGAACTATTATTTAACTATTATATAGACCTTGCCATAAATAACGATTCTTAATTTAGCAAATACCTATACGTAAAATCCAAATGCATACAAATAATAATAATAGAAGTATGCATGAAATAAAGTAAAATATTTAGGACAAATACATACTAACTTGATGTAATTTTTTATCAATTTACTTAGATTTTATAAAGAACCTTCACTGGAAGATAAGAATAGTGGTTTCCTGATAATAAAACACTTTTTGAAGATAAATTCACAGAGAATTTATTTACCACTTTAGTAGCATTTTCATATTAAAGAAATAGTGCTAACTATTTTAATATATAGTCCTATATGTGATGAGTATTTTACATAACTAGATTGCTCACATGTCACCCACTTGATGACCATGACGTGTGACACATCATAAATCTTTATCAATTATATTACCATTTCCCGACATAAGCCCCCCTCATATTAGTTTCTATTTTAAAAACCGAAAGTTCAATAAAGTAGAAGACTAAGACTATTGTCCAACTCCTTATGATTTATTTAGTAATTGTATACAAGTAGTTCTAATATGCTACTTATGAGTTATGCACTAATTGTATGTAAGCAGTTCCAATAAGAAAATATAAGTGCAAGTGTGACTTTTCAAGAAGGAAGTTAAGTCACCTACCTAGATTTTTGCACACCTCCTTCTTGCAATATATGGAATAAGAAATTGTCCTCCATGAATATTACTTCACATCTCATGCAATGCAAAGTAATCGCCTTTGTTGATGTGGCAAGTGGAAAATTAAGAAAATTTTAAATTTTAAAATAGTATTTTCCTAATTTTAATTAAGAAAATATTGATCAATCAAAAGCTTTTTGGGATTTTGATGCCCAATAGAAAATAACATTATATTCAATAGATTTAGATAGAAACCGATTCAAAATAATTAAATATCATGTTAAACTTTGTATAGCCTTTAGGTTACTAGGTGTATTCATTTTCAAAATAGCTTTTATTTTTGATTGATTTAAGTGACACTTTAATAATAATAAATCTAAGTAATTTATCTTTTTTGAAGTACAAGTAATTTAGTTGAGAGGACGAAAAAAGTGCACATTGAGGTTATAATAATTTTTTGCAAAATTAGGGTCGGCTTTCCCCATCAAAAAAATTGGGTGGACTTCCTTTTTGGGTTGAATGTGGATGTATACCCTATCCAACTTAATATACCTTATATTATACTTTTTTATCATAGGAAGAAAAAAATCTAAAATTATAAAGAAAAATATCTAGGCCACGTGGCCTTTATTCTATCGGCTTCTATAAGTGATAGTAGAACACTTGGAGACTATTTAAGAACATGGAAATCTTGAGAAAAATTGAACTATAAGTTAAAGAGCTTGTCTGCAACTATATTGGCTTCGCAAAACACATGGCAAATTTTTTACTCCCACCTATGTTTTACCAGCTCTCGACAGGCATTAACCAAACTTTTGTACTTACCATCTATCTAGAAGGTACAATAACAGCTTGAATCACAAGAAGGGAATCGACTTGAACCATCATCTACTGTATCCCCTCCTCTCATTCCAAGTTAAGACTTTTGAAAATAGCCTACAACAAGACTTCCATCACAGTGCATAAACTATTTTTAATCATAAAAACCCTATTTTTTGCCAACTTATCTAATCCCTGATCACCTAACTACTCATAATATAGCCTGAATTTCCTTTTGAGAAATCAATTGTATTCAAAGCAAACCAAGGATGATTGAGATAGTTACATTAAACAAAAAATGGCGTTAATGATGAACTAAAGTCGATTAAAAGAAATTAACAATATGCTGAATTATTTTCTTCCACATGATGCACCAAAAATGATTTAGGCAACTCTTTGAGAACATGCTTATTATTAATATATGGGTGAATTCCTCATATGCTCACAAATTTTATCCCTAATTCTACTGTACCCACGAAGTTTCAACATTTACTCTCATACCCTCGAGTTTTCATGTTATTGCCATATATACTGAATCTGTCACCAACCTGTTAGTTAGGCTGTTAACCATGAGTTAAATGACAAATTGCCTTCAAATGTAAAAAATTTCCATAAGCTTGATGCCCTAATTCAAATTCAGATGTTGAGAGTTACATCCCATTACCTCGTCGCCCCTTATCTTGTTCTTCCATTGCCTCTCCCATGTTGCCGCTTATCCCCTGCTGCCGCGTGCCTCTTGTCATCTTGGACAGTCATCTCCAACAGCGTCTACTGCTCATGTGTTGTTGCTACTCGTGCCTTCATCTCTAAGACTTGTCTACATGCTACACTAACTCTTTGCTACTGCTACTCGTTGCCTTCATGTCCAGCAAACGTCCCCAGTAAGTGGCTCCTCTTCCTGCGTCCTTAGCTCTCCTCTTCCTATATCTTGCTTTCTTCCTAATTTTTCTTGCCATGAGGTATATTTTCCTACACCCTAATTTTTCTCTTTATATAAAGTGGATGTTAATATCTCCATGTGAATGGCTATTTTGTTCCACATGCTTGTTTGCTTACTTGAGAAAAGGTGGAATGTCTTTGTCCTTTACCATGTGGATCTTCATTTGTCATTTGTCATCTTCCTCTAATCTATCATTTTCCTAGTGGGCTATAGCTTGGCAGGGAGCAAGACATGTTTGCATCAAAAGTGAGCTGACAAATATTAAAACCTAGACAACAACGGTAGGTACAAGTAATAAAAAATATAGATTAATACCTTTGTTGGTTGAAGCAACTTTTTTAATAACCCATGTCAACCCCATAAAAATTGTTTGGTATTGAATTTAGAAAAACTATAAAATGCATTTGAGAATTTTGTATGTAGAACAGCATTTCAGAATTTTGTATATAGAAATATGATATTGTTCCCCACTATATATTAAATGCAAGGGAGTACTTTTATATATAGACTTTTGTGCTCCACCATTTAATAAATGTAAATGAGATTTTTTTACATAGATAGGATGTTGTCCTCCATCTATAACATGCAAATGATATTTTTTTATTCTGATTTTGTGTCCCATAAATTATAAGTTGTTGTGCCCCCTCATCTACTAATTGTTATCATTTAAGTTAATCAAAACCTATTTTATAAGAATGACTTTTGAAAATGTGATTTTTAAAATTCATTATGGTGGCGCTTTGAAGACGTTGTTACATAAAAAAGTAACAATATATGCTCGTGGATGAGTATAATCGAAAATCATGGACTCTAATACAGTATGCTAGATGATTTCGAGAAATATTTGCATGAGCTAGCCAATATTTTGATAAGTAATATTAGAGTGGGTTGTAAATTCCCAAATGTGGATATCCCAAATGTCATTGGTTCAATAATATGTGACAAGGACTTGAATCGAATGTTCAACTTATATATCAAGTCTAATTTGACGAAGAAACTTGAATACCTTTGTATGTGTCTTCCACTAGAACAAATCTTAACAAAAGTCAAGCAAGAAATACAAGTAAGATATTTTTCATTCATAAAGTTTGGGTGGATTTTGCATAAGTAATTAAATCTAATATATATTATTGACATATAAAATTCTCATATTGTTCTAGAAAATGAAGAGGGAGGTATCATGTCACATGATGGACCTAGTAGTGTAAGTAGTGCTATTTGTGGTCCACGTGAAGTATGCAACCCGTGAAAGTGCAAGATGAATTTATAATTGGTTTAGTGTCTCAAACACCATCTTGCATAGGTACACATGACTCATTGAATAATCCAATTATCATAGTTTATTTGCATTAATAATTTTAGCATGTGGAAAAATTAAGTGAGTTTATTGTTGCAACTTTTTCACTTTTTCCATGTGGTAGATGCAATATAAGAGAAGGCGATTGTAGGAGCAAGGGAAGTGACTGAAGTTGAGGTTAGATACAGTGCACCAATTGATGACTATGCTACTCGTCAAAGAGCATTGCATGAGAAATAATGGATGAAGAAGTGCAATGTCATGGTGGAAGAAGTAGAAGACACAAACTATGATAATTTAGCCTATGATGGAGAGAATGACTCCAGTTTCAAATAAGAGAAATTATGTGATAATGACATAGGTAAAATGCTAGTTTCCAAGCCCAAAGGCTTATATTTTTTTCATACTTTAAGAAAAAAATGAGAATACATTGACATTTTAAAATCTTATATATGTAGATGTTGAAGTTGAAATGGAATCAGACAAAGGCAGTCATGTTTAATAGAGAATGAGTTACTCTTCTATGCAGATTTCTCTATTTCCTTTATTTTAGGAATTTGTTAGTTTATCTTCTAGTTGTTGTATTCAATTGAGATATCTTCTCAGTTAGTTGAGTCTTTTGTGGCAGTAGTTAAATGTAACTCTTTATATGTTGTTCTACGTAAGAATAAAATTTAAATCTTCATTTTTACGATCTTTAAGAATTCTTTTAGGTGTCAGAGCTATAAATGCTCCCAAGAGCAAACACCTAATTTTTTTCTTGCAATCAGTTAATCTGAAAATGGCCTCTCCACCTATAGTTACTAATGCTGATAACATAGCCACCACCAATGTTATTGTCCAATTCAATCCAACAGCACAACTACCCATCAAATTAGCTAGAAATCACAGCTTCACAATTTAGAAGGCTCAAATTGAAATGCTAATGCACGACCACGATTTGTTTCGTCACCTCGATTGCTCAACAAATGCCCCACCTAGAACAGTAACTAATGATAATGGCACCATACCAAATCCAACCTACCATCAATGGTTCTGTCAAGATAAGCTAATTCATACAACTAGTTTGGCTTCTGTTGATCCAACATTTGCATCCGCCGTAGCCATCTCACCCACATAACACAAGGCATGGGAATCCTTACATACAACACTTGCTAATAAATCACAAACATGGATTATTAGCCTTGAAGACAAGTTATCACGCATTACCAAAGAATCTTGCCCTGTCACCAATTACCTTCGTGAAATTCGTTGAACCGTTAACGACCTTGTAATTGCTGATGAGCCTATTTCCAATTCTCAACTTATTGTCAGGATCCTACAAGGACTAGGACTTGATTATAAAGCCCTCTCTACGGCCATCCGCTCTTGTGACTACCATCACATACAAAGAACTTTATGAAAAACTTCTTGATCATGAGCTCTTTCTTCAACAAGAAGACACCAAGGTGACCCACCCATTACTGCTGCCATTGCTCAGCACACTAACTTCAGATTGAGTCACATTAATGGTCGTCAGTCCTCTCATAGTGCACCATGCCATTGCGACTTGAGCACCAGTAACCCAAATGCCTCCTTAGCATGCACTTTGCCAAACACATATTGATAGCATAAAGACACCCACCCCAAGGCTATGCTATATTTAAAGAACATCCCCTCCTTGATAAAGCAACAAGTTAGCATACAAGCACCCAACCCCTCAAGCACCCACTTGAGTTTTACAATATGTTCACCCATTTTGTTATCCAAAGAAACAAAATAAAATCCCAAGTAAATAATAACCCATATATTATTACAAGAAATATAACACATTATTATCATCATTGTTGAGGTCGTATTCGCCACATAATCTTCTTGGTCCATCACGTTTCCTTTGAAATTGGATTGGGACTCCACTAGGCATCTTTCTTTATTGAATGATATCCACATGCAACTCTTATGTGAGCTCCTTTTTTAGTTTTGTTTGCCTTGATGATGCAAACATTTGGGAATAGGAGATCAAGTAATATCAATGTACTCGATTGCTTGGTCGATGTGCCTTTTCCTTTGAGGATCTTTCATACCCAAACACTTTGGTGAATAGTCAACATCCTCTAACACAACCTGCATGACCCTTGACAAAGCATTCCCATGCACCATCTCACTCTCACCGCTGAGAGTATCTTTCTTATCAAGGGTTACCGTCCTCGAGGCTTACCATGAAGGTCTCATCACCCTCCTCTTGGTCATTCATAAGCGCTAATGCAAAAATGCTTTCCACACCAGTATTCTTATTCGGGACAGCAACTTTACAAACAAAACAAGGAAATAGATTATCGGCTATAAACATACTTATGAGATGTGGAGCAACAATGACTTGAGCACTTGATTACCAATCAAGTCGTAATATAACATTATAGTCTTCTGAGGAAAATGTTATCAAGTCCACTTTTCCTTTTCGATTTTCCGCAATTAAGTCCACACCCTTAGCACGCCAGCAACTAATCGTGCCTCAAAGTTCACAGCTTTAACCCTGCTTTCATCCTTCACCAAGGATAGCCCATAATGTGTAATATAATCAACTGAAATAAAGTTATTAGTGCACCTGTGTCAATCATGGCATGAACCTCACGTCCATTGAGCTTAGCTAACACATATAGCAACCCATGCTTAGGGGAACTTTCATGAGTCATTGCATTCACCAATTGCAATGTGCCCATTTGAGACACCTCATCATCCTCAATGATAATCAAAGCCACTTATTTCTTTGAACAATCCCTAGCAAAATGCGCACCTTTACAAATGAAACAAACAATTCTATGCTTTTTAGACCTACTAGACTGTTTCGAGTTGCCCTCTTGGTCCTCCTTTGCTTTCTCCTTGTTCCTCAAAGAAACTTTTGTCAATGTGCCCTCTAAATTGCCTTTGTAATCCACAAGGTTTTCAGCCGCCGCCACTAGTAATGCAAGGTATTTCACCTCTTTTTGTCTAAGCTTTGTCTGTGCCCATGACTGCAACCCAACCATAAAGTTGAAGAGCTTTTCATCCTCCAACGTGTTCTTCTCATTCAGCATCAATGATTGAAACGCTTTCACATACTCATGCACAGAACCCATATGCTTGAATTTTCTTAGCGATTCATGAGCCACCCATGCCACATTGCAAGGAAGGAACTGCTCTCTTTGATCTTCCTTCATTTGTTCCCATGTTGTGATCTTTGGTCGAGTTGCATCTTCAACTCGGTTACGCCACCAAAGTTTTGCGTCCCCACTTAACTACAAGTCGTTGTGACTTCCTCAGCATTATCACTATGAGCAATTTAAAAATATTGCTTCATATCCTATAGAAAGTTTTCAAGTTCCTTAGCATTCCTAAAGCCCCTATATGAATTAGGAATAGGTACCTTTATGTGCTTTCTTACCATTCCCTGATCCATGGATAGCGCCTTTGAGATTCTCCACCTCTTTGGACAAATTTTCCTTGAATTCCAAGAATTCCACCATCACATCTGCCTTAAACTGTTCTAGCCAAACAAATCTTGCAGCGAGATCTTTCATCTCCGCTCTTCCCTTAAGAATCATGGTATACATCTCCTCCTCGAGTTATGATACCAGTTTAGTCAGTTGTTTTACAGCTTTGCTTCTTGAAGCCTTGACCTTCACCATCTTAGACAAAAAAAGCAAGCAATTCAAAGCGTAGGAAAGATAACCAACCTCGGCTCTACCGTGGCAAAACTTAATTGTCCTTTATCAAACTATCATGGGTTTGGACCTTCTATATGATTCCACACTGCACATCGGCCTAAGATCCCCAATTCTAGTAGCCAAATCCCCTAGCTTATGAAACCAAACAACCCAACCAAACCAAATACTAGAGATAGGAACAAAAGCAAAGCAAGACAAAAGCCACACAAGCAACTTACAGGAAAGTCATGTTATCCCAACCTTTCATTAAGAAAAATAATGCTTTGTACACAGTATAGAACAAGCTCACAGGTTAGCACCCCATAGCAATCTTGATTCCTTGTCAAGTCTCTTCTACATGTGCCTCCCTCTATGTCCTTACGCTTCCAAATGTAAGTTCTCAAGCTTCAATTATGTCTCTCCCTTAAGTTCTTTATAAATGAAAGTCTAAGGTACATATAGTATACATAAGCTAACCAACTAGACACATGTCAAGCCCAGCTCAAGCTACATGTCCTTGGTTCTCTCATGTGAAGACACATGTCTCACACATGTCCGACATCTAAGAAGCCCACGTGTCCTCCTAGAACACGTCTCCCTCCTCCTTGCATCAAGGAGTTAGTTATGACAAAGTCTCCCACTTTCTAAAGAAGTGGCTTAGTCATCAAGGACTTAGTCAAAGTCCTTCTACACTTGCACCACGTAAGTGCCACACATACAGTAGCAGTCCACGTCATCGCCATGTCACTACCACCTAGCAGTCCTCCTCGCCTGGCACGTGCTTAGCCCACTTGGTATGAACCTCACTACTCCTATTCAACAAGATCCTCGATGCATCACTGCCTACGCGCAACGTGCATTGCTAATGTGATCCACATCCATAACGCGTACCACATCCATCTTATGTCCACAATCATGCATAATGATCGCCTCATGATCCCACTTAGTCCTGCTCCATGATCCGCCCCGCTCATATCTCATGTCCGCCAAGACTTAGATCACGAACATGTGTTGTCGCATCTCGTCTTACTCGTCTCATGCATGTAATGCTCCATATGGATTGTCCCCTCCACTTCGCACAATCCATAATGTAGGATTGTTACAGGCCTCCCCCACTCAAACTCATCGATGTCCGCATTGATGCAAGCACCATAGACTCGCGTCCTCTAACATCATGCTGTGCTTCAACAAGTTCATTGCCGACACTGCACCATAAGAACAAAAAGGATCAACACTCCTTCAGCAAGTAGAAATTTAAAATTTTTATCTAACCACACATAAGTAGACTGCTCCACAACACAAACCCGATGCTGCTCTGGTTAATTTTGATCAATTTTCAAGATACATGTGGTTATACACTTTAATAATAAAAGATTAAGTCCAAAGTGTTTTCAAAACTTTACATCCACTTCTTGAGCTTCATTTTAATACCAAAATTTTTTCTCTATACATTAATGGTGGAGGTGAGTTTCAAAGCTTATCAACTTATCTAAAATCACATAACATTGAACATCTAATTTCACCCCCATACACTCCCCAACGTGTAGCTCTGGTTGAACATTGATATCATCATGCTTTCGAAATAGCCAAAATATTAATGGATCAAGCTCTGTTTCCCTCCCAATTCTAGAGTTTTGCCCATTCTCAAGCAGTATACCTCATAAATAAATTACTTACACCTGTTTTGAACGACAAATCTCTACATGAAATACTTTTTAAATGAATTTCCTAAGCTTGATTAACTTCATATTTTTGGTTCTTATGTAATCCATCGCTACACCCATATACCAAATATAAATTGGAACCATGCTCAAAACCATGTGTTTATTTGGGGTTTTCAAATAAATTTTACTACCATCAGTATTATGACCCAATTTCATCCAAATATATCTCTAGAGAGATGTCTTATTTTTTAAAACAATTATCCTTCAAAAAAATTTTCCAAATTTAAATTGTAATTTAAGGACAACCACATGGGATAATATTGCTAACAATAATATTAAAAAAAATCAATATTGCCACGGTCAATAGAATTGCCACCTACTCTTCCTCCAGTACTACGTGTGCCCATCTCTACTATCCCACCTAGATGTGCACCACCTGACTCAATTATTTCAATTGCACATATCTCTTTTGCTGAACCACCTGAATCACAACAAATTTAAAAAACCCAACAAAGTTTTCCACTTTTGACTCTGTTGCTCACCACTCCAACTACCATTCATAATGACACCACCATAAATACTATCCCAACCCTCAACACTTACCATCATAGAACTCCAACAATCAACCTCCACAAATTACGGCACCATCAAACCTTTCTAATCCTGTGCCTTACATCTTATTCAAGAAAGTGACAATCGTCTCATTATTTATTCAAACTCTGACTGGGCAGGTGATCCAGTTGATCGATCTTCCACCACCGGCTTCATCATATACCTTGGTTGCTCTCCCATCTCGTGGTCCTCTAAAAAGCAGCAAACTATCTCTCATTCTTCTATTGAGGCTGAATACCGTGTTGTTGCTACTGCTTTTGTTGAAACTAATTGGCTCAGCCATCTTCTCCATGAGCTTTGCTTTCCATTGGCTGCCATGCCCACGATTTTCCACGACAATGTTGGCACAACTTACTTGTGCGAAAATCCAGTCTTCCATAGCAAAATGAAGCACATTATTATTGATTTCCATTTTGTTTGTGATTAGGTATAGGCCAAATAAGTTAAAGTGTGTCATCTTCATGCAGCTGATCAGGTGGCAGACTTGCTAACCAAGCCCTTGCCTCATTGTTCCTTTGTTAATCTCTTTTCCAAGTTGTTTGTTGTTGATCTCATTGACAACTTGTGGGGGTGTAACAGAGAATAGTTACTCTTTCATTGCAGATTTTTCTGTTTCCTTTATTCTAGGCTTCTGTTAGTTTATCTTCTAGTTGTTATATTCAATTGAGATATTTTCTCAGTTAGTTGAGTCTTTTGTTGTAGTAGTTAAATGTAACTCTTTATATGTTCTTCTATGTATGAATACAATTTAAGTATTCATTTTTATAATCTTTAAGGATTCTCTTAATGTTGAGGATCATGGTGTAGCATACATAAGAGCTTAGGAAGAATAAAAGGAAATTGCAAGTTGTGGTAACTAAAAACTTTTTCAAGTCTTGTATATTTTGCTCATAACTTCAAAGTAATGTGAAGTGACTCTTACAATGTGCAGGGGTAGGACGAAGGGATGCATGGAGCAATTACTAAATCATACACAATGGATAGAGGTGTAAAACACCTAAGAGGAAAGGATGTGCCTACAAGCAGTGCTGAACTAGATAGTTGGGCAGATATGGATAGATGTATGTATGAGGGTGAAAAAGATTCATGCTTCAAATCTAAAGACGAATCAAATGGAGGAGTCAAAACAAAGAGAGTGCCTATGTATGAAATATTTGCCGAGAAAGATCTTGAACAACCACGTCTCCAAGTGGCATGCATTTTGGGAGTATTGACTAACTTAGGCATGCCCTTGTGGAGTTTGTGATCCACAATCACTTTGACATATTTTACGTCCGCAACAAGAGGCAGAAGGTGATTGCAAAGTGTAGAGGAAAAGATTCTCCAAGGAGGGTATATGCCAAATCAATGCAAGATAGAGGAAGTTATATAAGCCATCTATGTAGGCATGGATATATGACAAACTCTGGGATTGAGGTTTAACTATAAAAAAAAATTAGAGGGACTAAATGGTTGCAATGAATGAAGTGTAGGTATCAATTGCCAAATCCTTCAAGTTGGTACCTTTTTACTGCGTGACACAAAAGAGGATGAACCCAAGCACAGTTTCTATCTACTTTTTCGATGCTGATGCGACATTTGAATGACTTTTCATTTCCTTAAAAGCATTTCAGACTGCATTCCTCAATAGTTGTAGACCTTTCATTGGGTTGGATGAAACTTTCTTGAAAGGAAAGTTTGGTGGAATGCTAATGTCGGCTATAACTTTAGAAGGGAACCATAGGGCGATGGCTGTGGAGGCTAAGTGCACATCTAGTTGGTAATGGTCTTAGAGTTATTGCTAGAAGCAGTTGAGCCTGAGCCTTTCTTTTCATGTCTGATCACCAAAACGGTTTTCTAGAGCGGTTCAAATGATTTTACCCAATTCTCATCATAGAAATTATATGCAACATATTGCTAACAATTTGAAGCTTAAGCATTTTGGAAAAGAGGATCCTATTGTGGACTCATTTTGGGATGTTTCAAGATCATATATCTGTGCAAAGTTCAAGGAGAAGATGAATGCAGTCAAAGCTATATCACAAGAAGCATGGAACTAGATTGTAGAAATCCATGGCAAGTACTAGTGTAAAGCATGGTTTCCTAAAGACTACCCCTCTAACCATATTGACAACAATGAAATTAAATCATGGAACCAATAAGTCTTGGATGCTAGAGCACTGCCAATCATGGATTGCTTCAAGCACATAAGAAAAAAGATTATGGTCATTTTTTATCAAAGGCGACGGAAGTTAAATTGATTTAAGCACAAGGTCGCCCCTCATGTATCAATAAATGTCTTATGAGCTGATAAGTTTGAATTTCAGGTTAATTGGAAGGAGAGACAAATTAAAGTTCACATTTACAAGAAGATGTTCACATGTATGCAATGGTAGTTAGAATCCCTTATGTACATGTGTTGGTAGTCATCTTGCGGTCACTTAAGGCGGACCCATAAGATTTTTCTCTTTGTACTTCTCTATTGAATCATATAGTGCCGCATATGCACTAGTAATACACAACATGCCAGACACTTTAGATTATGTCCACTTCAACACTCTATTTGACATTCTACCTCCCAGCACCTGGAGACCTCTCGAGTGACCTAAAGTCAAAAGAAATAAAAGTGCAGGAGAAGGCAATGAGAACCTCTAGAAGAAGGCTATCAAACTATATTATCATAGATGTGGCCAACATGGACATAATGCACAAACATGTAAAAAGGATGGAATTCCCCTTTTTAGTAACCCGAGTGGAGCGAGGGGAAGGAGTAGGAGGAAGAAGTCTATCTCTTACAAGTATGTCCTTATTTGACTTATGTGTATGTACATATGTTTGATGTGTTGTTAAGAAAAAAATTTCTTTCTTTGATGTAGATTCAAATGTAGAAAGCACAAGTCGCAAGCCGAAGATTCCCATGCGCTGATTGAATGCTACAACTACAAGCTTCATAGAGTTCAACCAAGCACCTGTTCAAAAATCTCAGTAGAGTATCAATAAGATGCTGATACAACGCTTAGCTAATTTAGTTAATAAGATGTTGAACAATACAACTAGTGGATGGTATCTTAAACAATCTAGTTCAACAAACTAGTCTTTTGCCAATTTTACCTTGTTTGGTTTCAAGTTAATGATGATTAGCAATGACCACTAGCAGATGAATTCATCATGGAAGCTAGAAGGAACTGACAAAAAGTCTTAATGCAAATAGCCTTTTTATTTGAAACTCTTTACTTTGAGCACATATTCTTTGTACTTGTTGAAATGCTTGAAAAGATGATAACTTTGTACATGTCATGCAACTATATATCACTTATATCTATGATACTTTTTGTTAATAGCCATGTGCTAAACTTGCACAAACTTCATGCTACCAAACTTGAATGCAACTAAACATTATTTTGTTTGATTAGTGCTACCAAATTTGAATGCAACTAAATAGTTGCATTTTCTTAGTAGAAGAAGATATTGTTTTTACTTGTGTTGTCATACATTTCGTGGCGACGACCTCTGCACAAGCATTTACAAACCAACTAATAATCTTTTAACACTTACAAATAGATCCGTTTGTTTTTTTTACTAGCATGCTTCCATTGGGGTCCTTTCACTAGTGTGAGAATGGGGATAAAGAGTGAAAAATAAAAAAACATGGAATGAAATGTATACCGTAAGGGTAAAAGTAAAGTAGATATAAAGGAAAAATAGATTTATTAAAGAATATAAAAAATAATTAGAATAAAAATGTGTAGAATAGCTAAATTATTAATATGTTAACCCATTACCAAACCAAAGCTTGCTACTAACATGCTTTTTCCTGATCGCCTATTCTCGTTTTCTAAGGTTTAATTTAACATGGAAATTATATTTTGCATTATTATTGTATTTAGTGCCACTATTTACTTATGTATTTTAATTTTATTCATTTTAGTAGACATGTTCATCTATTTATTTTAACATTTTTTACTTAATATATTTTATTCGTTCACAATATGCCAATATATACTATTTCTATTTGTGCGGTAGTTCCAGTCAAATTCATATTGAGCACATATTTTCTGATACACATATGACACAATAAATACATCTTCTAGTGGAAAAAATTAGGCAAATATATAAATTAACAGAGCAGATAGGCATAAGATTTGAGGATGAGATACTTCAATTTCTTTCAATGAAATAACATGTGATAAAGTTTAGAGTTCAATATTAAAATGCATCTACTACATTGGCAGTAATATACAACACACAACAACCCCTAAAAACCTACTACATGTGCGTATTCTCATTTTCTAATCATCAATCGTAAGTTTTCCTAAAGACTTCACAACATCCCGTGCGAGTTCTCTCAACAAGTGGCTTTTCCCTTTAAGCAATGGGACTCCTTCTCTGTTAAATTCAATTATCATCAAGTGTGCTACAATTCCCTTTCCACATCCTCTAGATTTCTTTTCAGCGAGGCATTTCCTTCTGCAACCATTAATTGCATCTGCCTGAACATTCATCTATTTTTTGAAAACAAGGTATTCATCACACCATGCGAAAAATTTATAATCATTCACACCCTATATAAACAATTGATAATTATGTCATAATGCTACCAACATATTCCATAAACAATAACAACACAAAGGGACAAGAAATATAATTTCATACCAATCTAGGACACTTAAGAACCATTTCTGCAAATTTTTCTCAATTTTGGGCATTGTAGCTATGTAGATAAATTCACGACAACGAGTAATAGGAGGCAATTCTATTTGTTGGAAACATGAGGAAAACTAGCTAAATCTATGTTTTGATGATTAACAAATCAATTTGAGAAAGTCTTGGCTACTAACAAGTTTGTGAAATGTCTTAAGGAATATACATTTGAAGAAAATCAAGTTAGAAGGCCAAGTCGTTCCCCAAGTCGACTCCAAGATCGACTTCAAACATGCATAACGTCCAGAGATGAAAACGGAAGAAGGGAAGGTGAAGTCGCAGGCCAAGTCGACTCCACCTGCGACTTGAGTAGTCAAGTCGCAAATGAAGTCAACCTCACCATCGACTTCAGTCGGGCGAAACCTTCCAGAGTTGAATTCGAAACAGCAGAATGCCGAAGTCGCACCCCAAGTCGACTCCACGTGCGACTTGAGGTGAAGTCGCAGCCGAAGTCGACTCAGACATCGACTTCGCTCAGGCAGACGGAAAACTTCAAATGACAAGTTCTGGATTACTTGATTTCAAGCCAAACTAAATGAAGATGAAGATCAAGGCAACATAGATACTCAAGCTGAAACATTTGAAGACAAATCCAAATAAGAAGCATAAACTCAATCATTCAAATCAAGAAGATATCTAAGATTACATGAGTCAAGATTCAAGATGAATCAAAGTCAAGATTTTCAAGATTCACAAATGTTCAAGAACATCTGAGACTTGAGTGAAGTCGCAAAGCCAAGTCGACTTCATGATCGACTTCAGAACGGGCGAAACCTTCCAGCGTTGAAACTGAAGACCGAAGTTCGCGAAGTCTCACCCGAAGTCGACTTCATCTGCGACTTGGGTGAAGTCGCACCCGAAGTCGACTCCACCTGCGACTTGGGTCGCAACGGTCGGAATTAATTCGAACGTTGGCGCATTAAATGCGCGCCACCTACCTTCTAACGTTCGGATTCCCTCCAAAATTATAAATAGCATTCATGGTGGACGAGGGAAGAAGTTGGAAAACATTAAGTGAGCATAACTCCTATCCACAAGAGCATTAAAGTGATCAAGCCAATCAAGAGAGGAAGAATTGTGCTTCAAGTTGCAAGAGCTACATTCAGAAACTTCAAAGCCATCATCTACAAGTTCTTCCCTGCGCTAAATCGTTTCTACACACCTGTAAAGTGTAGTTTACTTTCATTGATTATTTGTTTGTATTGAACTTGATTTAGCTTGGGTAGCTAAGATCAAGTGATAGCAAAGTAGTGTGTGATTGGAGTGTGACTCATCACCTACTTGTGCTAGTTGTTGATGCCCCCTAGAGCTAGAATCTAGAAGAGAGCAAGTGGCTCTAGTTGTTGATGTCCCCTAGAGCTTTGAATCTAGAAGAGAGCAAGAGGCTCTAATTGTATTGAGAGAATACAATAGTGGAACCCAAGTCACAAGGTGTGTGAGCTTGGAAGAGTGGAGTAGGGAGGTTGCCCGAACCACTATAAAATCTTTGTCTACTTGCTTTTATTTCTGCTCTCTTTATTACTTTGCTTTCCATTCAGTTTCTTCATTAAAGGGGATTAATTCTACAAGGGGTTAAGTTTTTAAGTTACCAAAAGAAATTTTTAAGAACCCAATTCACCCCTCCCCTCTTGGGTTTTTCCATCTATTCGGGACCCAACACTATTTACCTTTCCTACTGACAACATCTGCATAAGCATTCAAAACCATCAACATCATCCTATGCAAAGTTATTTCCAATTTAATTAGTTCAACTTAAGTTAAGTATTCTTCAAATGCTATAAATTATTCAACATATCAAGCATTGTACTCCACAATCAAATCAAGTGATTCTACACTTGTTTTGGAATTTACACTTGGTAAACCAGAATCTTCAAATTCCAAATTATAAGCAGCCCAAAATCCCATTCAGTTTCAATTCTAGCATGGGAATATTCTAGTTATCCTATTTAGCTAGAAATATAAGATGATGTGAAATTAGCATATGCATTTTATAAGGACGCTATATTTCAATAACATTAATCTCCCAACAACCAGTTTCCAATATTAGAGGATACAAAAAGTTGATAATAAACTTAGGATTAATTTCAAATATACTCACTCCATTTGCCTTTAATTACAAATATGTCTATTAAGTTTGAAAAGATTCTCATATACCCAATAAGTATCTTATTAATTTCAACTATACCTAGTATAACAATTGGAAACATTTAATAATTTTAAAATTCCAAAATACCCATTATTGATCTAGAATTCATTTTCGTTAGTGTTATGTCCAAACCGTCAAAACTCGTTTTGCCTAGTTTCTTTCTCAATTTGGATGAGTTTCTATCACGTCATTCAATTTATACCATAGATCAATGACTATAATTATTAAATAATAAAGACCATTTTGGACATTTTCTACGATGAATAATGGTGATTTTTAATTGTTCTTGACGGAATGGGTACAGATAAACTTTCACTCATATTTAATGGATATATGTAGAAGTTTTCAAACTTAGTAAGTATATTTGTAATTGCAGGTAAATGTAGTGGGTATATTTGGAATTAAACCATAAACTTAGGGTGCACAAATTGTGGTGCATACAGAGGGGATTAGAATAACCAAAAAAATGAAGCTTTAATCTAAAATTATAGAACTCATGATAAATTCTCTAGATTATAAAACCTACGACAGACTAATCTAAAATTACAGAATCCCACAAAATCAATTATAGTTAAGTGGCAATAGTAAAAAGGGTCATTAGAAGATCCTCTGTGAACTTGTTCATTATCATATTATTTTTCCATCATTAACCAACCATAAAAAGCACTAAATATGTTGAGGAACTTGCAATTTCAAGATAAGCTCGCAAAACCTAAAGTGTAGCGCCTTATCGGTTTGGCATTCACAATGACCAATCAATAAGCACCATGTGGTCTAATAAAATTTCAACAGCATCTGCCTAAGACATAAAGGAATGACATAGAGTACATGACCCATAAAACTTGCATAGTTTATTCCCATTCACGTAAATCATGGATACAATAATAAACATGCATGCATATCTATTTAAGAAAGCCAATTTCACACCACATTCCACCACTCCATACATACACCCCACATCTCTCGTAGAAAAGAAAACATCTACATCGTATTGATTGTTGGAATTTTCTAAATAAAATAATGTTCACGCATTTTCTGCCCGTTTCTGCTGTTTCACTCTTGTTATTTAACGCTGATACGTTTTCAGCCGTTTACATTTTTTATTTAAAATTTTATTTAAAACGTTACATGGCACAACTATATATATGGGTACCAGCCTCCTCATTCGATCATCATCACTTGCAAGAACCTGACTTGCATCCTCTTTGCATTCCTTTATTCTCTTGATCTCTTGAGTTCTCAAACGAAGTCTTCTGAATTTTCTCTTTCTTCTCAAATTCCATTCTAAGTTATTTTGTTATCAAGTGTTTGGAATCTAGAAGGGAGGTTATTTCCATTCAAGATTAGGTACTCTCTTTGTATCCTGGGGCAAATTACTATAACTCTAAATAGCTGTGAAGGTGTAAATATTGCCTTAAGGAAAGTGACGATTGTAACACGCTTGGAGGAGTAACTTATTTTGGTTGCATAATTTCCATTTTCCTTAGAATTTTCCTCTCTATTTCAAAGTCCGTGCCCCAACATTCTTAAGGCAATATTTTTATTTTTTTATTTTCCTAAATAGCCCCCTAATCTACCATTCCCATTGCTAAGCCTGATATCCCAAGGTTGGATGCCTGTGTCGGCACCAACTTCAAAAGGTGGCAACAACAACTTCACCTCTACCTAACCCACCTTGGAGTTGTCTACGTTCTTACCAACCCGAAGCCTGAAGAAATCACGGATGAGATGCTGCAGCAGCAACGCAAAAGAATAAAGTAGGAGATGGACAACTACATCTGCAAAGGCCACATCGTCAAATCTCTATCAGACTCTCTCTTCAACGCATACCAGAAGGTGGACACGGCCAAAGAAATTTGGGACTCACTTCAGCACAAGTACAACACGGATGATGTGAGTATCAAGAAATTTCTTGTAAGTGATTTCCTTGAACACACTATGATTGACGATAAGTCGATCCTTGATCAAGTTCATGAGATCCAGCATATCATAAATCAACTTGAGTCTGAGGGCAGTAAGATAGATGAGTTCATTCTTGTAAGTACTATTATTGCAAAATTGCCACCTAGTTGGAATAACCACCACAAGAATTTGAAACAAATGAAAGGTCTCATGAGTTTAGATGACCTTGCTCTTAACCTGCGTACTGAGGAAAAATCTAGACAAAGTGAAAAGAAAGACGAGAAAATTCAATCTAAAGCTCATATGGTTGAATCTCAAAATTGGGTGACAATTACCAATAATCAACCCTTTAGAAAATTTAACTTAAATACTAATAAAACTATTGCTAAGAAGAAAAAGGGACCTTGTTATTATTGCAAAAAGATGGAACATTTGAAAAGGGAGTGTAGGCTTCTCAAAAAGAAGAATAACACTCAAAAGGGTCCTGAGGCACATTTGACTGAAGAAAATTTTATTGCTATGATTTCTGGAATTTGTGCTGTGAGTGACGATCAGACCTGGTGGCTTGATTCTGGGGCTACTAGGCATGTATGCAAAGATAGAAATCAGTTTAAAACCTATGAATCTGGTAATAATGGAAATAATTTATTCATGGGTAACTCATCTACCGCCAAAGTTGTAGGGACAGGGACTATTATACTGAAACTGACTTCTGGGAAATCACTCACCCTTACAAATGTGCTTCATGTACCAGAAATTCGTAAAAACCTGGTCTCGGTTAGCCTTCTTAGCAAATATGGTTCTAAATTGGTATTTGAATCAGATCAAATAATTATTACAAAAGGAGGTATTTTTGTTGGGAAGAGTTATGTTGTAGACGACATGTTTCGCCTGAACGTGAATAATGGATCATCTTCTTCTGCTTATATTGTTGATTCATTTTCTTTATGGCATGATAGACTAGGTTATGTTAATTTT
Source organism: Annona cherimola (assembly GCA_030490835.1). Classification (NCBI taxonomy): domain Eukaryota; kingdom Viridiplantae; phylum Streptophyta; class Magnoliopsida; order Magnoliales; family Annonaceae; genus Annona; species Annona cherimola. The sequence goes on along the minus strand of CM059973.1, from coordinate 58,668,221 downwards.
AGAAGTATGGACACTATGATGAAATTAGAATTAATTCCTAGATCACCAAATGAATCAACTGATAAATGTAAAGTGTGTGTTCAAACTAAAATTACTAAAAGGTTATTTCAAAAAGTAGAAAGAAATTCAGAATTATTAGGTTTAATTCATTCTGATATATGTGATATGGAAAATAACCTAACAAGAGGAGGTAAAATATATTTTATAACATTTATAGATGATTTTAGTAAATATACATATGTTTATTTGCTAAGAACAAAAGATGAAGATTTAGAAAAATTCAAGTCTTATAAGGCTGAAGTTGAAAATGAACTTGGTAAAACCATTAAAACTCTAAAATCAGATAGAGGTGGTGAATATTTATCAAATGACTTTAATGATTTTTGTGAAAATGTTGGCATAATTCACCAAGTAACAACCCCATATAACCTCAACAGAATGGAACGGCAGAAAGGAAAAACAGAACATTGGTTGAAATGATAAATTCAATGTTAATAAATGCAGATCTAAGTATAGGTTGGTGGGGTGAAGCTTTATTAATAGCTTGTCACATTCTTAACAAAATTCCAAATAAGAAAACTAAAGTCACTCCTTATGAATTATGGAAAAATAAGACACCTAATCTTAAATATTTTAGAGTTTAGGGTTGTAGAGCCTTAGTAAGATTACCTGATCCTAAAAGACCTAAATTAGGACAAAGAGGAATAGAATGCATATTTTTAAGGTATGCAATAAATAGTAAAGCCTATAGATTTGTAGTGGAAGAGCCTAACAGTCCAATTCAACAAAATACCATTATTGAATCCAGATATGCTGATTTTTATGAAAATACTTATAAAACTATTCCTAAGCTCGGTAATAATGATGAAGCTTCTTCTTCTCAACCATTGGATAAGTCTATAAGTAATGATTCTGCATCTGCAGATAAACCTATAAATGATGAAAATGAAAATATGAGGAAAAGTAAAAGAGCAAGGAAAGATAATTATAATCTCTTTGGGTTTGATTTTCAACTATACTTAGTAGAAGGATCCAAAGATAATATAAATGAGGAACACATGGTTGTTCTTTATACCGAAGGGGATCTAACTACTTATGACGAAGCCATGAAATCTCCAGATGTATCATACTGGAAAGAAGCGATCCAAGATAAAATGGATTCAATAATGGGTAATGGAACTTGGACATTAGTTGATTTACCACTAAGCTCTAAACCTATAGGTTGTAATTGGATTTTTAAAAAAAATTAAAAGTTGATGGATCAATTGATAAATTTAAAGCTAGGTTAGTAGCTAAGGGGTTTAGGCAAAAGAAAGATATAGATTTCTTTGATACCTATGCTCCAGTAGCTAGAATTTCAACCATTAGATTATTAATGGCCCTAGCTTCTATCTATCACCTTGAAATTCATCAAATGGATGTAAAAACTGCATTTCTAAATGAAGATTTATATGAAGAAATTTATATGGAATAACCTGAAGGATTTATAATACCTGAACACAAAAGAAAGTTTGCAAACTGATAAAATCATTATATGGTTTAAAACAAGCACCTAAGCAATGACATGAAAAATTTGATCAAGTTGTATTATCAAATGGGTATAAATTAAACCAATCAGACAAATGTGTTTATAGTAAATTTACTACAAATAGAGGAGTTATTATATGTTCATATGTAGATGATATGCTCATTTTTTGGACTGACATTGATATTATTGAAGAAACTAAAAGTTTCCTGTCAGTTAATTTCGATATGAAAGATATGGGCAATGCAGATGTTATTCTTGGCATCAAGATTATCAGACATGGTAATGTATTTTCTTTTTCTGAATCGCATTATATTGAAAAGGTACTCAAGCGGTTTAACCATTTTGACGTTGGCGTAGCCTCAACTCCTTTTGATCTTAGCATTAAGTTGTGTAAAAATGATGAACGATCTGTAGCCCAGCATGAGTATGCTAAGTTATTGGAAGTTTGATGTATGCCATATATTGCACTCGACCAGATATTGCTTACGCTATGGGTGTACTAAGCAGGTTCACTAGTAATCCAGGATATACACATTGGAATGCAATTTATAGGATATTAAAATATTTAAAAAAGACCATTGCTTATGAATTGCATTTCAGTGGCGAACCCACTGTATTGAAAGGATATAGTGATGCAAGTTAGATTTCGGACACCAAGAAATCCATGTCTACTAGTGGTTGAATTTTTACTATTAGAGGAGCTGCTATTTCTTGGGCTTCCAAAAAGCAAATATGCATTACACATTCTACTATAGAATCCAAATTCCTTGCCTTAGCCGCAGCAGGGAAAGAAGCAGACTGGCTTAGAAATTTATTAATTGAAATTCTCATTTGGCCTAAGCTAGTGCCTCCTATTTATTTGCATTGTGATAGCGAAGCAACTCTATCAAGGGCATACAATAAGACTTATAACGGTAAATCAAGACATATTACATTGAGGCACAACTATGTAAGGCAATTGCTCCAAGATGGAGTGGTAAACATTGATTTTGTAAGATCAAGTAAAAAATTGGCAGACCCACTTACAAAAGGCCTTACTCGGAATGTGGTCTGGAAAACAGCAAGAGGGATGGGACTTAAATCCACATGTAATGAGTTGCAATGACTGAAACTTAACTCTAAGCTTGTAACCTAGGTGTAGAGTTCAATGAGCAAAGTATGTTATTTCGCAACTTGCAAGCACTGGTTATATTTATTCATTTATTTTTGCATCCCTCAGGCAATGCTTGGTTCCTGTAATGTATTTATGAGGATGAGTGTATTATACTCTTAATGGATCTAAAACCTTTATGTTAGAGTATTTAATTATAGGGTACTCTAAATAGATCCACCTATATGAGTATTGGAAGTGAGGCCGCTTCTGTTTCCAAAGTGTGTGGGTTCACTCTGAGGTGCTCATGAAACTGGGATATTGACACATGACCATAAAAGTGTCACCTTTATAAACACTTGATACAATTTGAAATCTTGTATGTGGAGTATTTCCGATCTATCAAATAGGGTCGACAGTTCAAAGCCCTGGCTACTGAACACCTCGATAGATCTTGAGGTATTTTCACTAAATGAAGGTTCAAGTCTATCCGAAACCTTTAATTATGTATGAGATTTCCTTGGCTTGAACGGAATTTATTTTATTTTGAAAATGGAGGGGGAATGTTGGAATTTTCTAAATAAAATAACGTTCACGCGTTTTATGCCCGTTTCTGCCGTTTCACTCTTGTTATTTAACGCTGATACGTTTTCAGCCGTTTACATTTTTTATTTAAAACGTTACATGGCACAACTATATATATGGGTACCAGCCTCCTCATTCGATCATCATCACTTGCAAGAACCTGACTTGCATCCTCTTTGCATTCCCTTATTCTCTTGATCTCTTGAGTTCTCAAACGAAGTCTTGTGAATTTTCTCTTTCTTCTCAAATTCCATTCTAAGTCTGTTATTTTGTTATCAAGTGTTTAGAATCTAAAAGGGAGGCTGTTTCTATTCTAGATTAGGTACTCTCTTTGTATCCTGGGGGCAAATTGCTATAACTCTAAACAGCTGTGAGGGCACAAATATTGCCTTAAGGAAAGTGACGATTGTAACACGCCTGGAGGAGTAACCTATTTTGGTTTGCATAATTTCCACTTTCCTTAAAATTTTCCTCTCTATTTCAAAGTTTGTGCCCCAACATTGATAACTATAAACATTAATCTAAAATACCCACCATACTATATAATATTCATATGCATAGTCAAATATAAAGGTAACATGCCCATGTAATAGGAATAATCTTATTTTAATCATTAGGCATGTACATTCATTGTTTTCAAAAAATCATAATAAGGAATCCATCAAAAAGAAAATAAAGATAAATCCTAAAGTTTATTGAAAAGTCACTCTAGACTTGGCTCTCCCTCAGCCCGTCTGGTGCAACCTCATATGTCATGCAATCTAAACACAACATAAAACAAGTGAAACTGGAAAAACTTAGTAAGTAGACAATGGTTGATGAAAAGCAAAAACTTTAATGCACATGCTGTAAGTATGAAGATGAATACAATCTAAATACCCATACACAAGTAAGGAACTATGACCATTCTCACTGAATACATCTCAAAAAAGCATATCATTAAAGGTCATGCACAACCTGATCCTCAAGTCAACTAAGGGCAATGGACAATTTTATTCTCATATCAATTAAGAGCGAGAACAACCATAGAAAACCACAATAATACACTCCCATATTTCCATCACATGCTCATATAGTAATAAATGCAACAAAAACTATACCAATAACTTGAAAATCAAGCTAATACATCTAATGTCATACCAATATAAGAATAAATATGCCAATGCCCTCACAAGAGTCTGCAAGAATCTGAATACAAAATAAGGAGAATAAGCAATATTCATTTAAACCAAAGCAAGGTCATGGCAAATAAGTAACAAGGGATCAAATATACCAAGCTTTCATGAATAATTCATGGCCACATAACCCCTCCCCCCAAATCCTTATCAAACCCTAGCCCCTTTTATAAGTTTTAGGCAGAAACAACCCCTTGCCCAAAAACAAAATTAGGATGCCCATCCTATGAGTTCTGCAGTTCATTTTGAACAAGATTAAACCATTCATTTGAAAAAAGAAAATATCTACTTACCTATATAGAGATATTTTCCAAAATCCTCAAATTCCATCTCTTCAATCTTGAGATCCTTGACTTCTCAATATAATTTGATAATTTGGAGTAGGATTTGGAAAGCTTCCAAAGGAGTTTAAGATGAGTTGGATAGTTAGGTGGAGAGAGAGAAAAAAAAGGAAAGAAGAAGGAGAATAAAGGAAAATAGAAGCTTTGACTCACATCCTCTTAAATAGGCCCACGACTAGAACACAGGTCATGTTTTTTTCAAAATGGGGGCCCGTGGATTCCCTTTCCGCAAGCCTCCTCTCGTAGAACATAAGCCATGTGGTATAAAATATACTCTCAATAAAACAACAAGGATCATGTTTTTAATAACACATGCTCGTGTGATTCCCTCACATGATAAAAACACTCCCTTAACAACAACATGAGTTGTGCTGCTAATTGTTGAACAGTTGCCATTTTAGTTCCAATAATAAAAATTTGTTAGCATGAAGATCAGCAGGAAATCAAAACAGATTTGTTTTCTGTTTTTTTGTTATTTTTTCAAGTTTTAACTGTCCACAAATTTGGGAATTCAAAGAGGAGAAGGTTGTTATTTTTTATGTATAAATAACTGGTTTTGAATGAAAGAAAGCAGATCATTTTTTCCAAACCTTTCAGTTTACACTTTCATTACTTTCCTTGTTTTAATCCAACAAGTGGTATCAGAGCCACAGTTGGTCTTAGAGGATCTGTGAGAGAAAAAAAAAACAGAGAGAAGTCTTATATTTTCAAACCCAATGTTAACCAATCATCATCTTTCCTTGTTAGCTCCACAAACCTTCACTGGAGAGAATTATCAAATCTGGTCAATGAAGATGCAATCTTACTTGGAAGCCTTTGATCTTTAGGAGATTGTAGCTGAAGACAAACATGTACCTCGCTACCAAGAGATCCTACTTTGGCACAAATCAAAGCCAACTCTGAAGAAATTGCAAAAAGGGTCAGAGCCAAGACTGTTATTCAAAATTTTGTGGGAGATTCAATCTTCCCCAGGATTATGGCATGCAAGACTGCAAAAGAAGCTTGGGACAAACTGAAAACAGAGTATCAGGGAAGCGACAGAACCAAGCAAATGAAGATTTTGAATCTTAAAAGAGATTTTGAAGCACTAAGCATGAAAGAAGATGAGTCCATCAGCAAATACTCTGACAGAATTTCTTTGATTGTCAACCAAATTCGGTTGCTTGGTGAGAATTTTTCTGACTCAAGGATTGTGGAAAAAATTTTAGTGACACTTCCTAAGAGGTTTGAATCTAAAATTTCCTCTCTTGAAGAGTCCAAGGATCTCACCAAAATTTCAATGGCCGAACTAATCAGTGCTCTTCAAGCACAGAAGCAAAGGAGGGCTTTGAGGCAAGAAAAAATTACTGAAGGAGCTTTTCATGTACAAAATCAGCAAGGAAACAAAGGCAAGAAGCAACTTAACAAGAAGTTGAAAGACAAAGATGAAGGCTATGATGGTAAGAAAAAATTCTCACCTTGCAGGTATTGTAAAAAGACCACACACGTGGAGAAATACTGCTGGTGGAGGCCTGATGCAATATGTGGCAATTGCAAACAACTTGGGCACGTCACCAAAGTATGCAAATATAAAAGCAAGGGTTCTCAAAGCAACCAACAAGCACAAGCAGCTGAGTCAGAAGTTCAGGAGGAGCAACTATTTGTTTCCTCATGTTTTCACAGCATAGATACCAGCAACACTTGGCTCATCGACAGTGGATGCACAAATCATATGACATTTAATGTAGCAATATTCAAAGATCTTGATGAAAGCTATAAAACTAAAGTGAGAATTGGGAATGGAGACTTCCTTGATGTGAAAGGCAAAGGTACAACCAAAGTAAAAACTTCTACAGGTATCAAACTTATTACTGATGTATTATTTGTGCCTGAACTTAGTCAAAATTTACTGAGTGTTGGGCAAATGTTGGAAAAGGGATATTTGCTTGAATTTAAAGACGATAACTGCATTATTTTTTATAATGATGGAAATGAATTATTTTGTGTGAAAATGAAGTAGAAAAGTTTTGTTATGGAATGGAATGAGGATAAAGCTTATGCAGGTGCAAACTTAAGTGACTCACATTTGTGGCACAAAAGATTTGGTCACTTTAACCACAGGAGTTTAATCAATCTCAAAATGCAGAAATTTGTTGAAAACATGGTTGAAATCACAAATGAACCTCATGATTGTGATGCTTGTCAGCAAGGAAAATAATTAAAAGTTTCATTTCCAAAAGGCCAAGCTTGGAGGGCCTCTCAAAAGCTGCAACTTATACACACCGATGTGTGTAGACCCATGACAGTTACATCAATGAATGGTAATCGATACTTTCTTCTTTTCATTGATGATTTTTCTAGAATGTGTTGGGTCTATTTTCTCAAAGCTAGAAGTGAAGTTTATGCTATGTTTCAGAAATTCAAAATTATGTTGAAAATCAAAGCAATTTGAAGATTAAAATGTTGAGATCTGATAATGGCGATGAGTACAGCTCCAGCAAATTTGATAAATTTTGTAGTGATGAAGGAATTAAACACTAGTTGACTGTCACTTACACACCGTAACAAAATGGTATAAGTTAGAGAAAAAATAGGACCGTGGTAGAGATGGCTAGGTGCCTAATGTTTGAGAAAAATTTACCAAAGCATTTTTGGGCTGAAGCAGTCAACACTTCGCTGTATTTATTAAACAGGCTACCTACTAAGGCTCTTAAAAATAAAACTCCATATGAGGCTTGGCATGGTGTGAAGCCATCTGTACATCATCTCAAAGTATTTGGGTGCATTTGTTTTTATCAAATTCCTTATCAGAAAAGAGACAAGCTTGATAAAAGAGCAGAAAAAGGGAATTTTTGTTGGTTATAGTCTTGTCACAAAGGGATATAGAGTTTATTCCTTGAAAACTCATGAAATTTTGGTCTGCGAAGATATTAAATTTAATGAAATGGCAGCTTGGAATTGGGATAATCTTGAGGATGTGCAACCTGAAATTCTTAATGACAAGTTAAACCAGCCACATACTATAACATATGATGAAACTTTTGATGATGAACCTATCAGAGGTACAAGAACTTTGCAAGATATATATCAGGGGTGCAATCTTGTTATCTCAGAACCTAGCAACTTCCTTGAGAAAAAAACTTCACCAGCTTGGAGAAAAGCAATACAAGAAGAGATTGATAAGATCAACAAAAATGAAACATGGCAATTAGTTGAAAAACCTGGAGTGCAGAAAGTGATTGGAGTCAAATGGGTATTCAAAACCAAACTCAATCCTAATGGCTCAATATGCAAATACAAGGCAAGGCTTGTGGTGAAGGGATATGCACAACAACAAGGAGTGGATTACCAAGAAACATTTGCACCAGTTGCAAGGTATGATACTATCAGATTAATTATTGCCTTTGCTGCATTCAAAAAATGGCAAATTCATCAACTAGATGTTAAATCAGCATTTTTAAATGGCTTTCTTGATGAAAATATTTATGTTGAGCAGCCTGATGATTTTGTAATTTCTGGAAAAGAGAATTATGTTTATTTGTTGAAGAAGGCTCTTTATGGCCTTAAACAAGCTCCAAGAGCTTGGTACAGCAGAATCGATAGCCATTTATCGCAAATTGTTTTCAAGAAAAGTGATAGTGAAGCAACCTTATACATCAAAGGAGAAGGGAGCAAAATTCTGGTGGTATCTCTATATGTTGATGACATGTTAATAACAGGGGAAGATTGCGGTCTTATTCAGTCTTTCAAAATAGAAATGAATCAAGTTTTCGAAATGACAGACCTAGGACTGATGCAGTATTTTCTGGGTATGGAAGTGAATCAATTCAGAAATGATATTTTCATATGTCAGAAAAAATATGCAACAGATATCTTGAAGAAATTTTGCATGGAAGATTGCAAGCCTGTGGGCACTCCAATGCCAACAAGTGAAAAACTGAGTAAAGATGATAATTCAAAGAAAGTTGATGAAGGTTTGTTCAGAAGTCTTATAGGGAGCCTATTATATCTTATAGCAACAAGACCAGATATTATGTTTGTTATGAGTATCTTATCCAGATATATGCATTCTCCATCTGAAAAACATTTTTCAGCAGCAAAAAGAATACTTAGGTACTTAAAAGGTACCATAGATCTTGGTGTTTTGTTTAAAAGTGCAGGAAATGAAGATGTGAAGCTATTAAGGTACTCTGACAGTGATTGGGGAGGTTGTCTAGATGATTTCAAAAGCACTTCTGGAAATCTCTTCTCTTTGGGTTTTGGTGTCTTCACATGGAGCTCAAAGAAGCAAGAAACAACAGCACAATCCACAACTGAAGCTGAATACACTGCTGCTGCTGCTGCTATGAATCAAGCTATTTGGTTAAGGAAGCTTCTAATAGATCTTGGTTGTCAACAAAAAGATCCAACTGAAATCAGATGATAATCTTTCAGCAATATCAATTTCAAAGAACCCAGTATTTCATGGTAGGACAAAACACATAAAAATAAAGTTTCATTTCATTCGAGAAGTTCAACAATCCAATGAAGTGAATCTGGTGCATTGTTCATCTGAAGATCAACTTGCAGATTTACTCACTAAGGCTCTGCCTAAAGAAAAGTTTGAAATTCTCAAGCAAAAGATTGGTGTTTGTCTCAAAAATGCCAAGGAGGAGTGTTGAACAGTTGCCATTTTAGTTCCAACAATAAAAATCTGTTAGCATGAAGATCAGCAAGAAATCAAAACAGATTTGTTTTCTTTTTTTTGTTATTTTTTCAAGTTTTAACTGTCCACAAATTTGGGAATTCAAAGAGGAGAAGGTTGTTATTTTTTATGTATAAATAACTGGTTTTGAATGAAAGAAAGCAAATCATTTTTTCCAAACCTTTCAGTTTACACTTTTATTGCTTTCCTTGTTTTAATCCAACAAGAATGCAGGTCATGCTGCTATATGTTTTCTTACATGTCCATTTTAATTATTTTTTACCATCTCAACTCTCATACTCAACTTGTATGGTTAAAAAATACTTAAATTATATTCAAATTACATCCAATACATGCCAACTCATGCCTATTTTGTCCACATACCCATTCATCATTAATTTACCATCTCACACAACTTATCAACTAAAATTTCCTTTGAGGGCCCAAGATAATCGTAGTGCTCAATTAACACGTCATCCATACTTCTTTAGTCTAATACTCATCAACTTAGATCATAAAAATTTAATGAAAGCAACCAAAACAAGCCAAACACACGGTGCATCACATAGTACATACCCCGCATGCTCACATGTGCTATATACTCGTGAACTCAATGCATGAAATCATTATCAACAACAAGCAATTAACTATTTTAAACGTTCACCCTATAACTAGTCTCTAGTTACCACAAAAATCCCAAGTTCTCACGTGGAGTTAAGTAAGTTCTAGGGCTTGGATATGCAGAACATATGCTGTCGTAATTAAAAGTTTATCCAATGTAGTTGGATGCCGAATTAAGCCATCAACTTCTTTAGCTTCTTCCCTAAGTAAAATAGCAATTAATCAGTGAGAAATTTTAGCAAGAGGAGGTGTTGAAGGAAATTCCATCACGAGCCAAAGCTAAACTCCCAATAGTTAGAAACTCGAGCTAAATTATGATCATCATCCAAAGGACAAGAGACAATAGAAGAAAGAGAAATATCCAACAGCCATTTATCATACCAGAAGCTAGACCGTCTACCATTTTGAACATCAACTCTCAGCCCTTGATTCACCACCTTCATCTCTTTCAAAATTCTTCACCAAATATGAGAGAAATGTTGCTTAGGCTGAATATTGGATAAAGAGAAATGACCTCCCACATATTTTCTTATTAAACAGTTATTGTCATAGATTCGCACAAGATAACATAATCTGCCAATTGAGTTTTGCTACCAAAGCTTTATTCATTAATGTGCTAGCTCGGATGCCTAATGCTCCTTAATCAGTAGGATAGGAAACCAGCTACCTATTAACTTTTGGATGAAAAATTTTTAAAATAAAAGTTTTAGAAATGAGAAAAAATGATATGAAATAATAAGGATAGCAATAAAAAGTAAATAGGATAAAGTTAAAATAGATAAATTAGTCGTATGAATTATTATGTAAAAATAATTAAAAATAATTAAAAATATAAAAAATAATTTAAAAATAAAGTAATTATAAACATTGGAAGGTTTTATAAGTAACCAAACACGTGAATTTTTTACTTGTCCGAGGTCGAGCCACAAATAAACTCTCTCCCAATCTTGTCAATCACATAACAAATACCAATAGGCAGAATAGGAAGTTGCACGGAATATAGTGGAATGGAAAAAAGTGCTGATTTTACTAGTGTTTTTCCCCGCAAAGGGTAAAGAATGAGCCCTCCAACTAGCTAAAGTTCAGTCTCACTTTATCCAAAATATAGACAGCTGATTAGTTATTCATTCTACTTTAAGAGAGGGAACACCAAGGTATTTGGCATAATTTTATACCGATTTACTTGGATTGGAAGATCTTCGTGAAAGATAAGAACAGCAGTTTCCTTTTCTTTTCTTTTTTTTTAATTTCTTTATAGAAAAAAGAATAGCAGTTTCCTAATGACAGAAAACTTCCTGGTAAAGACAAGTCTACGGACAGATTGGGCAGTGCCTTAGCAGGGTTTGCGTATCAAAGAGGCAATGCCAGTTGTCTGGATGCACAATGCTCTAGACGGTGAGTTTTCGACCTATACAAATTGTTGATGTGGCACAATGGCCAAAATGATGACCATGACATGCGGCACACACATATAAATCTTTTCTAGTTGTGTTGGCAGTCCCCAACACGAGTAGTGAAAATTTCAGATTAAACAGGTACTAGTAGTCTAGCACATAATAGATTGAATTGGAGAGGGCAGATTGGTCATCGTAGAAAACCATCAAATCATTGTAAGCAAAAATACATGAAAGATTTGAGTTTGTCAACGATCACAGCAATGGATGCAATCCTCCCACAACCCCAGCAGGTGAAGTGGTTAGTATGTAGTAAGGATTCACTTGAAGAGCAGGCAGGGGCAATGAATTACCTTGAAGAAAACATTATGGCAGTGCCCTCCATGTTGACACCCGACCAGCTGAAATTCTCACTTTAGTTGTGCTCCCATTTGATCTTATGAGCCAACATCTGAAAACATTCTAACTCCATGCTTAATGCAGCTTGTAGCATGAATGCATGATGGATTTTCATATGACCATTTCTCTTGGTGAATGAAACAATCCCTCTTTTCATTCCTAAAAGAAAGCATATTACAACAACCAAAAGAAAGGAAAAGAAACCAATACAAATGAGTCAAAGGGCCTCAAAGCCAGCGCAGTTGAAAAACAAATAGAATGATGCCTTTCATAGTACAATGGCAAAAGCAAAACTAATCAAAACTCCCACAACGAATGACCAACGAACATGCTTTGGCCTACAAGAATCACTGCAATCATCACCCGTGCCGCTGAAGCATCCAGGTCTTTGTATCTTTGCCTTTCCGCCATCCAAGACAAATGTGTTATTCAATGAGCCACGGCTAAATAACACGCACCAGAAATACGGGGCCCCACCATCACTTCCACTCACCGCTGCACCCACCTGTGTGTGATTCCTGCTGTATAGAATATCCAAGCTTCTGCTGTTGTGGATCAGAAGATCAGAAAAAGCATCTGAGGGGGAAACATAGTGTGACTGACACCCAAGTAGCCGGCCTGTGATAAGAGCAAGAGTCGATGCTAGGACACCACAACTAGGTGCAAAAGTTTCTGCAAATTCTGAATCATTTGGCTTCTTGTCATCTACTTGATCACACTTTCCTTCATAAGCCTTTATGTATTGCAATGCGATGCATCCTAGGCCTGGACTGTCTGCAAGTTTGGACGATTTATGAGCAGAGCGGTTTTTGTTAATAACATCCACAAGCTCATCAGCTGGATTATCTGTTTTTATCAGGAAGGTTGTTAGAAATAAAGAAATTGTGAGAAAACCATTCCCAACTTGCATTTAATAAATAAATAAAGTCATGGATTCATGTTGCAAAAATACAAGAATTCCCGTGACATGTGCAGCAAGTTCACAGATGAAAAACAATGAAGATCCAACTAGTGGGTATAAATTATCTGTTAACAACACTTTCCTCGTATTCCCATCATACACTTTTACTGACAATGTTAAATTCTGGATTATAATAAAAGGATATCCATGAATGTGTAATGGCTTTGCATTGATAAACATGTCTGCTCAAGGAAGAACAGAACCCTTGTTTTAGTCTACGGATATCAATGTATTATTCAACCAGTTATTTGTCCAATCATTGAGTCCTAGTACTAAGAGTACCAGAACCCCATTCAGTATGAAAACTTCTTGTTATTGCTATTACAGGCTTCTGCACCACAAATGCGCTTAGGGTATTAATGGTAATGATCAAAACACTCCTCCAACCTATTTATAAATGGGTTTAAGTTGGGATTTTTCAATAAATGGGTTGTAATCCGTCGATCCGCCCAACCATTTAATTAAATAAATGGATCAAGGTTGAGATTTGATAACCCGTCAACCCATTTATTAACCCATTTAACCCGTTCAACTCATTTAACTCGTTTAACTAATTAAAGTTATATATATATATTGGGATTTATTCATGTGCATTCGGACTGCACGCGAATTACCCTGTAGACGCCCCATCCGCCCGTTCATTTCAGCGGGTGAAATCTGCGCCGCTTGTTCCATTGTGAGTGTACGTGTAGAGGGAGAATGCATTTTCCCGCTCATCCCTCCCATTTCGAAAATGGAGACACCATTGCTGCTGCTCCTCCTCCCAAATCTCCTTCTCGGTCGAGATTTTGAAGATCTCCGTTGAGATTTCGAAGTTCTCCGTCGATTCCGAAATTCTGTGATCGATTCCGAAGTTCCGCGTCGACGGAAACCGTCGATTTCGAAGTTCTGTGATCGAATTCCAAAGTTCTGCTTCAACGGAGTTCGCGCGGATCGTCTTCTCCGAAAATCCGCATGCGGATTATAACTGCGCAGCAAAAGTACCCCCATCCGCGCGGATCTTCTTCTCCGAAAATCCGCATGCGGATTATAACTGCGCAGCAAAAGTACTCCCATCCGCATCTTTCTGACGCGAAAATCCGCATGCAGATTCTGAATCCGCAGCAAACGTACCTCCCATCAGTGTTGTTTTCCGCATGCGGATTCAGAATCCGCATGCGGATTTTCGCGTCAGAGAGAAGCGGATGGGAGTACTTTTGCTGTGCAGTTATAATCCGCATGTGGATTCAGAATTCGCATGCGGATTTTCGGAGAAGACAACCCCTTCCGTCAACGCAGAACTTCGGAATCGATTACAGAACTTCAGAATCGACGGAGAACTTCGAAATATCGACGGAGATCTTCAAAATCTCGACGGAGAAGGAGATTTGGGAGCAGCAGCGGGTAGCAGCAGCAGCGTCGTCGTCTCCGTTTTCGAAATGGGAGGGATGAGCGGGAAAATGCATTCTCCGAATTTTTGAGCGCGTGTATGTGCAGTCTCATTCGGCTCGCTGTCTCCCTCTACACGTACACGCACAATGGAACAAGAGGCGCAGATTTCACCCGCTGAAATGAACGGGCGGATGGGGCGTCTGCAGGGTAATTCGCGTGCAGTCCGAATGCACATGAATAAATCCCTATATATATATACACACATATACATATGTATATGTATATTCGGTCCTACTTTTATGTAATTTGATTACATGGAAGCGGACCCATATAACACCTTCAAATTTTAAGATTTTGGTCTTTAATCAAAAATCTAATTCATTCATTGTATTTAACATCATTTATTTATTTAGGAGACCAAGTTTCATCCCAATTAAGTATGTTTATAGGTCGTATTTGTTCAAAAATATATATATTCATGTGTAAATTATGAAAAACGTTTAGATCTATTTACACATGTATTAGAATGTAGTAATACTTTATAGAATCATTTATTTATATAGAAATGATATTTTGGACAGTTTAGATGTCGAAAATACTACTTTAAAATTGATATTTTAACATTTTTCATAATTTACACATGAATATATATTTTTTCTAACAAATGTGACCCATAAACATACGTGATTGGGATGAAACTTGATCCCATAGATAAACAAATAATTTTAAATACAATGAATGAATTAGATTTTTCATCAAGAATCAAAATCTTAGATTTTGAAGAGGTTACATGGGTCCGCTTCTATGTAACCTGGTTACATAGAAGCGGAGCCCATATATATATATAAACGTAAACTCCTTAGTTATTTTCTCTGGCTAAGTCTTCCCCCCACCACTTAATTTTCATTTTTCCAGCGTGGCCCTAATTTCATTTTCCCGTTACTGCCTTATTTCAATTTCCTCTGCACCGAAAATATTTTCTCCCTTTTCCTTGTGAAATCATTGTCTGTTAGAGTCTAGGTCTTTAGGTTGTTTGTTGTACAATCTATTAACAACCTACCAACCCATTTATGAAATGGATTGTAAATGGGTTAGGGTAAAGGTTTTTAAATAAGTTAATAAACGAATTAGGATCAGAATATTTTAAATGGGCTAAGATTAGGATTAGGCACCGACTTGTCCAACCTGATCTGTTAACACCACTAGATGCGCATTTTCTATGAATAGGGATAATGGATTCTTTGATTACATCTTAATTGACACAACCAAAATATCCTACTGAAATTGAAAGCAAGATTTCAAATATACCTATTCTAGGCTAAAAAAATCTTGTGAAGGGGCAATAATCTTAAGAAATTTTTCTAAAAGATTTTGTTACAATATTTTTTAGGATCTTTGGAAAATGCTATATGATCTCCTAGGATATTTTAAAATCTGTTAAAGAAACTTATTTCTATTCAAGTTTACTTCTCTAACAAGTTCACTAAAAATATATGCAATTTCAGTTTTTAAAAGATTACATCCTTAAAAAATGTTGCTAAAATAAGGTGGCATGTTCACATATAAGTACAGCCTTTATAAGTTTTTAAGGAGCATCAATTTGAGATTTATAAAAAGTGTTTCTCTCGTCTCCCTTCTACTTATTCTTATTTGTATCTTTCTCCTTTATTCTTCTACTCTTTTTATCTCTTTCTTCTCTTCTCATCTTCTTTAAGGTTCCTTACTCTTTGTTATATCTTCCTCCACACCCATCCTACATTAGATAATTTGTATACCTTCACAGAAATGGAAATTTTTCTAAAAACGTGGATGAAATAAATCAGAGACAGGGGAATGGAGAAACAAAGACTGTTTGCAGAGGTCATTTTCCACTTAAAATGTAAAGCAATAGTAACCTGTTGATCTCTACCATTTGTCATGATTTACTGTAACAGGTAAAATGGAATTCACTGTAATTTAATTCAAATAATTCCTCTTTCAAATTGGTAGGCTCACTGTATGGGATGAATCCTCCGTTCATGCATATGTTTACAATGTATGCAGGGTTGGATAAATTTTCATATGAATCAGTAACCAAAAAAAATCTCACCCTAGCTCAATCAAGTGTGGGCTCAATTCAGCTCTCTTTTACTTCCAATTATACTTGACAAATTCTTCCAGTTTTTTAACCGAGCCATGTGGAATTGAGGGAAGATATGTACCATGATTAAACACAATCATTACATGATAATGTTTTTAATAATTGAAAAAAATTCTTTCTCAACTTCTTGAGGTGTGACAATGAGATTAATTTGGTATTTATTGAGTACCATAAACAAGCTGATCAGGCATTCTTCACGTGGCCACCATTCTCATATCTCAATGGCATCACCTCAACGTTTCCCTGATTAAGAGAGAACCTTCTTAAACTAATCACCAGCTCAAAATGCAACACTCTATGATGGGCAATGATTTAAAAACAACCAATTGGATAATAGTCGCTCCCAGCCAGTTTTTTTATTTTATTTAAATTGTTTTGAATAGCTAAACCATTTAAAATATTCATCTACATGCATTTAGTTATGATGCAAAATTTCACACATTTTGAAAAATTTAATGGTACTGTATACTCACTTCAAAAATTAGAAAATTTTAACTGTTTCATATTCACTCCCAAATGATGCTAAATATGTATACATATAAGTTTTTGATCAAAGTAATTTTTGACATCGTAGATATAAGCATATTTATTTTATATTATAAATGGTTTAAATTAAAATAAAACATTTTAAAATTAAAAAAGCAACCTGTTGGCCAAGACAACCTGTTGTTTTCAAAGAATTAGTGAATATCAATAACAAGTTGGAAGAAAGAGGAAAGATCCCCTTAATAGAAAAAGAAGGGAAGAAAGGAGAGAAACCACGAAGAAATTCGGAGAAAAAAAAAAGGGTGAAAAAAAGAAAACAGAAAGAAATCTAAATTTATAAACTCTCAAAATAAACGGTCATACAACTGAATCAAGTACCCTATTTATAAGCAGTTTTTGGTATTTGATAAACTTTTAAAGGAAAAGATTTTTTGGAAAAACAATTGAAATATAAGAATGTAAATGATGAATAAAGAAAATAAAGCTAAAATAGATATGGTAATTGTATAAAAAAGTTGTTAAAAATAATTAAAAAGTAGAATTGCTGCATAGAAATATGTGAAAAAATTATCAAAGAATAGAATAATAGAAGAGGGGGGAAAATTTTAGATAGAAAAATTTGTTTCAGTGAGTACACGCACCCTAAACTCAAGCAATAAGGAAGATGTTGTCAGGTGAGAAAGAAAACTAAGAATAGAATTAACCTAAAAAACAATGCAAAAAATTATTTGACTAAATATACTAAATCCCTAAAATAACAAAACTTCAAAATAAATAAAAATAAAAAAACCTTAAACAAAATAAAACATAATTTGTGAAAGATATTTCTCCAAAAAAGTACATTTTCGGGTCGCCAAAAGTTACGAAATTGGATGCTGCGAATCGACACTCCATCACATTGCTCAAGATCTCAACAACGAAATGCAGCACTGTTACTTACGTCCATCAAATAAACAAATTCCGTAAATACAACAAAATCTAAAGGGACCACATCACAGTTCCCCGAGGAATCAACTCAATTGACAGAAGGTGCGAATGAGCGAATGGACAGAAAATTGGGAAAATCGACCTTGATTGTGGTACATTCCCGTCGGTGCTTCATACATAACGGAACCTCTATATCAGACGGTCTAGATGAACACAGATGCGGTCGAGATGCATGCAGGCCCAAGATCAAGAACAGATTGCCAAATCTAACACGGGATGGAAAAGAAACGCATTCCACTCCATAAATATAGTATGAGGAAACCTACATTTCACTAAATCTCAATAAAGGAGCAGAAAATTTAGGGTTTTGAATCCAACTTGAAGCAGAGAGCAGAGATCTGGGAAAGCAAAGAGTATGTATGAGAGAGAGAGAGAGAGAGAGAGAGAGAGAGAGAGAGAGAGAGATAGAGGGATTACCATTTGCAGCAACTGATACAAAAAATAGAGATAGAGCAATTAGAGCTGGAGCTGCCGCTGAAACCGCCATTGATCTTCTGCCTCGCCTCGCTTGCGAGCTTCAGATCGGAGCGGAGCGGCAGAACAGAACAGAGCAGAGCAGAGACGTTTAAAAGGGCAGCGGAGAGAGTATACTCTACAGTTGGTCAGATGTTCGTGTTGTTGTTGACAGTACCCTCCATTTTTCATTGAAATTACGGCTTCTGACCTCGTCGAGTCCGTTGCAGAGCAGACAACAACATTACGGCGTTGCCGAGGAACCCGGACCGGCTCGCTTGTTTGAGGAGGATTGCAATAGCCTGGGCGCCGCTGCTGCTCACATTGTTGCCTAGTTGGTAGTTGGACTATTCTTATCCGGATTCGACGCAAATTAGGACAGTGAATAAACTGTCGGCAAGCTACGGTGGTGAGTGTTGATTGGCAGGCTAAAAGTGTGTTTAAGAATTGATAAAATTTCTGGATGAAAAGATTTTCCATTAACAGTTTTTGAAATTAAAGAAAAGGGAAATTTCTAAATATACCTTCGTATTTCATCCGAAAATTGCTCTTCTATCTATACATTTTATTCCTTCTACCCCCACAAATTTTATCCAAAATTCCCCCGTATCCAAGCCGTTAAAATAAACAGGAGCAGATGTTTCACTTAACTCAATTGACTTTTATGCCCTCCCTAAATTGAAGCTATCACCAGCGTAATTCATTTTTTGCCGTTGTGGAAACCCACCTCCCGCTCCAATTTCGAACCCTGTTGAAATCTCCTCCTTCTCCAACGTTGTAGCTTCTGTCGTCCATCGTTGTCTTGCTATGCGCCATCCTTGTCTTGCCCGTTGCTGTTGATTACCGTGAATTTCTCTGCTTGAAATTCCGTGTCCATTGTAGAGAAATCCTGCATCCTGCACTTTTCCATTTCTGTTGCAAGCCTGCAATTTTTGCTTCTTGTCTCTAGGGGGGTTCATCTAACATAAGCGAAAACAGAGATGGGCAATTTTGATATTATGCTAACATAAAAAAAAAAATTTAAAAAGGGAAGAACGGGTCGCTGGAAACGGATGGTAATGGCTTGGGTATGGAAGAAATTTTGAGTAAATTTCTTAGGCATTTGAGAAATATTTGAAAATGCGTAGAGGAATTTCGGGTAAAATATGTGAGTATATTTAGAAATTACCCTGAAGAAAATGATATAATAGGAGTAACAATGAGGATTAAAAAGAATAAAGTTAAAATAGATCGGTCAATTATATAGTTACTTACGTACAAATGATTAAAAAATAAGGTAGTTATGTACAACGATATGAAGAAATAATTAAAAAATAGGATAGTTATGGTGTAGCACCCGCTGCAAGCGCTACGATAGGCTCAGATCGTTTTTCCTAGCCTTGGAAATCTGGGCTGTATTGGATGGATTTGAGTCGGTTCTTTAATGCCTCTGAAATAGCAGCATAGGCTCGGTTTTCCTGCGTTCTCGTGGAGTAAAACGTGTTAGTATTGACAATCTTTAGACAGTAGTGGCATATGGATGTCCTCCCGTGGATTCGACGGCATATCGACTAAGACGGGAGTGTTTCCACATGGACTGAGCCACGAATTCAGCAACATAATGGCAGCGTGTGGTGCTGGGAACTACGGGTCCGTGCGCACCCGTCTTGTCGGAGCATCAACTCAAACAAACGTATTAGCACTAGCACAAAACATAAAAAATGAAGTCGTCACTGATCTTAAAAGGGAGATCAGTCCCTGTTTTCAATAAATAAAAACACTGATCATACAGAGTTTGGATTCCGGCCTTCAGATTAAAACAGATATAGCAAAATCTGTCAACCCGAGACGGTCTACACGAGCATGAAAAAGGGAAAAATAAAAAATCTGAAAAAGGGGAGAGAAGAAGATGGGAAAAGCTTAAAAAAGCTTGAGCTTAAGGAGCGAGAGGGCCAGAGCGCCGAGGCTTTACTGCAGATTCCCGTCCTCTCCCTTTGGGATGCCTCCTCAAGTGTGTTAGGAGTGGGAGCTTGGCTTCCCTTTTATAGAGGTGAAGCGGGGCCATGCAAGCTTTAGGCCATGGATGGGTGCCCGTTGTGGTTGCGCTTGGATCTTGTTGAAGCCTTTTGCTCTAAGTGGGCCGTTGTTAAGGCCTGGTGGGTTGTTATTGAGGCTGGATTTAGTGGGCTATTGCTGTAGAGCCCATTCTGGTGGCTTTTTGGAGTTTTGCTCCTGTGAGCCAAGGCTGGATAGGCTCGTTTGCTGGAGTCTAGTGGGTAGTTGTTGTAGAACCCATTCTGGTGACTTGTTGGAGCTTTGCTCCTATGGGCCAAGGCTGGATTTGGCTTGTTTGGGGTCTTGTTCCATATGGGCTTTTGGTTTTTAGATCCCACTGGCAATTTTTTGGTTGATTTTCTTTGTGGTGGTTGGGCTTGGATTTTAGTCCATACATATGTTTCATTTTATTTTTATTTATTTGGGCTTAAAAGGAAGGGTGTCTACATATGGAGAGTGAAATTTTTTTAAAAAATTGTTATGGTAAATTTTGATAGGATAGGGAGTGGAAAAGAGAATATGTTAAGAATTATGTGATTAATATGAAATAATAGGATAAAGTTGAAATAAATAGAGTTGTTGAAAGAATAAACAATTGAGATATAAGTGCAAAGTTGGAAAAATAAAGTTGTTATGTTATTAAATAATTTGTTACAATGTGTGCATCTCATGGTATCCTATCTCACGCCAGACAAACACATACCAAATGTCTCTTCAGATTAAAAAGTTTTGGTTCAAAACGTTTTATATACAACCACAAGTGCCCTAAGTTGGCCAAGCCTACTCATTAAGATATGCAAGAGAAGCATTAATTAACATGCTATCCAACTTCGCCTATTAATCAACATTAAATTGTTGCATGTGGACAATGTATACACGCTACCCTACTTCGCATTATGATGGATTGGGATGTCCTTAGAATTAGTGTGTAGTGGTGTTTGGTGTTTGAGAAAATTTTAGAAAAATGTTTTGAGCGGAAAATTTTTCAAATACTAAAAACTGAAAATGTAATCTAATATGTTAAAGGAAGTAATGAAAAACAAAAAAAATAATAAAGTTAAAATAGATAAGGTACATAGTTGTTTGAAAAGTTACGAAGAAATGATCGAAATGTAGGATAGTTATATATAAAAATGTGAAGAAATAATTATAAAATATGATAATTATAGGTGTAAAAAGTTTTCATATAAAACACTTGTTTTAGTTAATAAAAACGCATCCTAATGTTGATAAATAACTTTTTGTCATTACATCAAGAAAAAGATATTATCATATTTATCAAAAATAATACCATTTTCATAAGAATTTTATTGGTAAAATAAAATAATTTTAAAAATTTTAGAAAAAATAAAAAATAGTAAACTTTTTAAAATTATGATAAATCTAAGAATTTTTTCCAAATATACCCCACTGCATTTGACTCTAATTCCAAATATACCCATAATATTTCTAAAATTTCAAATATACCCCTATGTTTGCATTTAATCTCAAAAACATTAATTTCATTAGTTAACGTCATTAGTGAATATGTAAAATTACTAATATGCCCTTCAAATTTATGATAAATTAAAAAAATTAAATGTTATAACTCACTGATGCCCTAATTGTATATGACTTCTAAATTTAAATAGCTCAAATTTTATTTTCTTTCTATTTCATTTCATCATTTATTATTTTACAACATGCGTATTTTGGGTATTTACAAAATTTAACTGACGTTTTTGATAGAATGGGGCATTTTTTAGATTAAATACAAATGTAGTAAGTATGTTTAGAATTTTGAAAATATTTTGGGTATATTTAGGATGGGACGTGATATAATGCACCCTGGTGCAAAAACCCTTTTTTAATTTTTTAAAATTTTTTTATACAACTATTAATCTAGATATATTTAACATATATAACATTTTTAACCATTTTTAGATACTTTTAGATTTTTTTACTTTTTAAAATTAACGACATTTTTCGTAATTTATGAATTACGAAAATACCACTAATTTTAAAAAATCAAAAATAAATATTTAAAAATCTTCAAAAATAGTAAAAATTTGTACACATGTTAAATATACCTAGATTAACAGTTGTATAAAAAATTTCAAAAAAATAAAAAAGGATGAAATGCACCTGGGTGCATTGAAGCTGAATGCACCCGATGTATTTGGTCAGTCTCGATTTAGGATTAGAGACAAAAGTAATGGTTATATTCGGAAAAGTCCTAAATCTAAACGTACATAATTTTCTTAACAGTATATATGGGCATAAAACAGTACATTCTCAAATATTAATTTACTTAGTAAAATATAATTAAAATATTAATTTTAAAATCAATTAAAATTTAGTGTCTAAAAAATAAAACAAATTCCTATATGATAGTTATGAATCTTCAAATAATTGTTTGTTTTATTTTACAATAACTAAACACTATTGACAAACTAAAAATTAATTTATCATCCTTCTTAAAAATTGACGATAAAAATAATCAGAAATAATACCAATAAATAGGACAAATTATTGTATTTATCAAAGATAATATAGACGAATAGATAACTATCGTTTTACACTCATTTATCACGTTGGTGACTAGTTAAAAATATAAGAGTGGAGATATTATGTTAGAGATGATATTGATAAATGGAGAATTACTGTTTTACACTGATTTATTGCATCAGTGACTAGTTACGAAGAAAATATCAGAAATATTGTTGGGCGTAATATCTATATTAAGAATAGTGCTTCAAATTTAACTAAAAGCGGTAACGTAATAATGAAAAAATAAAAAAAATATTAAAGGAAAATTCTACAAATATACCCATGAATTATAATTCATCTTATACCAACGGACTTTTGAAAATTTCTCTAATACCCACGTATTTTATGCAAAATTCCTATCATAGACCATTACCCTCCCTTAGTTACACGGGTCTTTTGCATGATAAACTCTTTAACTTTGGCCAATTGTATTTAACACCCAAACTTTGGCCGTTTACATTTTAAACCTTAAAAACTTTGGCTCACTGCATTTTAAACCCTGCCGTATAACGGTGTTTAAAGCTACTGTCAACCTGCGCGAAATGTCATAAATATCCTCCCTATAAAAAAAAAAAGAAAACGTAAACGCAAAAGCAATCCTAAATCCAGACAGCGGCAAGAGGAGTCCCCACATCACCATTGAGGGGAAGCGTAATGGGTTTGATGAAGGTGGAGATGGGCATGGATATGGTGACTGAGCTGTTGAAAAGGAGTGAGCAGAGTGGTGATCCAGTTTCTGAAAACAGAGATGGGGAGGAACTACCGAATCTAGGAAATTTGTTGAGGGATTTACATCGTTCGCATGCCCATTGTAGAAGACAGCAGAGAAAGATTTGCATGGTGGTGAGCAGTGGACGCAATCTCTTTTTCCACCACCTGCCGGCACGAGTGTGATGGAAATAATCGACAGCCGAGAGCTTGCAGATTGGAGGAAGAACAACTTCCATGAGATTACTATTCTTTGAGCCCGATGAAAATATATCCTCATTGCCCTCAAATCTTCGATCGCATTCTCGGCCTTCCAGCTTACCTTTGCCTCGTACCACTGCCGCTGCTTGCTCCCCCATCATTGGAACGTGTCTACTGTGTGGCCACGGCCAATACCATGTCCTTGGAGCTCAGCTTCGCATCCTCCTCTCACATGTTTGACTTCAATTTTCACAGCTGCTTCA
Source organism: Annona cherimola (assembly GCA_030490835.1). NCBI lineage: Eukaryota > Viridiplantae > Streptophyta > Magnoliopsida > Magnoliales > Annonaceae > Annona > Annona cherimola. The sequence goes on along the minus strand of CM059973.1, from coordinate 58,644,292 downwards.
GAAATCCTGATCAAAAAAAGGAGGCAAAGGTGGAGTACCCATCCGACAGTTTATCACCAGAGCTTCATCGCTGGTTCGTCTCTCCTGCTGGAACTCATCAACAAGAGTGCAAACCCATTCGAGGAGCTCGACGGCATGACCTTGAACTCCATACCCATGTTCCACGACCGAATAAAATTAACCATCCGCGCACCAAGCTACTCGTAAGAGAGGTCAAGGACGGGAGGGACGCCATTGCTGGCCTCGATGATGGTGAGGCAGAGCAACGGTAGGCCATCCGGGAGGGTAGCGAGGGCATCAAGTAAGATGGGGATCTGCATGCAATGAGTTGCACTGAGGTCGACACGGTGCACAGTGGAGAAGCCCTTGACGACATCGAGGATGGTGGCGTTGGCGGCGGCAGAGCCGAAGCGGTGACAAGGGTGAAGTCGACGAAGCTGGCGAAAATCCATCTCCTGCAATCGGCTACACTAAACCTGTCTTTATTGCAACGCCAGCAAGATTCATGCCAGCCATGTCGAATCTGTTGCCAACTACCACCAACAAATTTTCTTCTCCCATTTACAAATCCATCAACAAATTTTGTCTGAAATGTAAATTCTCTACTACCATCAGCAAACCCATCCCAAATTTTCTTCCACTTGCGAACTCTAGGCAGTTAATCGTTACCACTGCCCCACCGTATTCTAGTTATCAATGACAGAAGCATCCCACTACCCCACGTATTCCGATCCCTCTTTAAGGTTATCTGTGTCCATTTAAAACTATCTGTGTGGAAATGTTCCTGCTTCACGTGATTTACCGGCAGTTTTAGACGCCGTCACAGACGGAGGTTTAAATTGCAAAAGAATAAAGTTTTTAGGATTTAAAATACAAACGGTCAAATATCGAGGTTTAAAATGCAATTGGCCAAAGTTAGACGGCTCTTCATACAAAAACCTCAGCTACACTCGGATTTTTGAATTTTTTTATTTTTAATATTTCTAGAATTCCCAAATTACCCATCGAGATTCCAGCCCTTGTCCAGCAAACTCCGAGCAAGCAGCAATGGAAGCCAAAAACAGGAAACTCATCGAAAGCATAAATCAAATATTATATTAGCAATCTCTGCCATAAATTTGTAACCGACCTGCAAATCGAAACCCAACTGGCGGCAATCTGCTGTATTGATTTGTCCCCATTAATTCTGAACTTTGCAGTCATCCACCGTCCCCATCAATTCGCTTTAAGTAATGGAGGATAAACTGTCAAGGTTGTTGTGACATTCCTGGTGTTGGATCTGTTACTGATGGGCATTGTCGTTGTTATTGTTGCTAAGAGCTGAAATTAGGTTATGTGATTTAGGAATGTTTTTTGCTTCAATAGAATTTAGCGATGGGAAGAACAGAGGTGGTCGCCGATTGATGTTGGAGAATATGCAGGAGGGTTCGATCACTGATTGGTGCTGCAACTGGGAGCTACGACATCGGCATGGAATATCGACTGGTTTGATGGATGTTGATTTTGCAAATAGAGATTTTGAAAGGGATTCTGTCGAGATGAGACAACAGCTGTAGTTAGTCGAAGCTGTGGATTTAATGGCTTCCATGAGAGGATTTGGCGTCATTGGATTTAAGAAGGGTGCCGGAGAAGATGAAGTCGAAGTAGTGCAGTTGATAGGTGAACCTCGGATGTTGGATTTGTTGGGGCAATTACTTGGAAATAAAGAGGAAATTTAAGGAAAGTGAAAATTATATAAACCAAAATAGGTTACTCTTTCAGGCGTGTTACAATTGTCACTTTCCTTAAGGCAATATTTGCACCCTCACAGCTGTTTAGAGTTATAGCAATTTGCCCCCAGGATACAAAGAGAGTACCTAGTCTAGAATGGAAACAGTCTCCCTTCTAGATTCCAAACACTTGAAAATACACAGGCTTTGAATGGAATAAAAAAGCAAGTAAAAAATATTCACTTAGAATTTGAGAACACAAGTGAACCACAGAAGCTGGTGAGCTAAAAATCGGTGTGTTTTTCAAGCAAAATGCGACACACATATATAGGCTGTGATTTTACGTTTCAAAACAGAAATTTATTTCAAACGAAAATGCTGAAAAACGTGTCAGCGTTAAAAGGCTGAGAGTTGAAATGGCTGAGCGTTGAAACGGCTGAAACGTTGAAAAACGGTTATTTTATTAATGAAAATTTCAACATTCCCTTCCATTTTCAAAATAAAATTAATTCCATTCAAGCCAAGGAAATCTCATACATAATTAAAGGTGTCGGTTTAGACTTGAACCTTCATTTAGTGAAAATATCTCAAGATCTAGCGAGGTGTTCAGTAGCCAGGGCTTTTAACTGTCGACCCCATTTGATAGATCGGAAATACCTCACATACAAGATTTCAAATTTTATCAAGTGTTTATAAAGGTGACACTTTTATGGCCATGTGTCAATATCCCAGTTTCATGAGCACCTCAGAGTGAACCCACACACTCTGGAAACAGAAGCGGCCTCACTTCCAACACTCATATAGGTGGATCTATTTAGAGTACCCTGTAATTAAATACTCAAATACAAAAGTTTTAGATCCATGAAGAGTATAATACACTCATCCTCATAAATACATTACAGGAACCAAGCACTGCCTGAGGGATTAAATAAATAAATATAACCAGTGCTTGCAAGTTGCGAAATAACATACTTTGCTCATTGAACTCTACACCTGGGTTACAAGCTTAGAGTTGAGTTTCAGTCATTGCAACTCATTTCATGCGGATTTAAGTCCCATCCCTCTTGCTGTTTTCCAGACCACGTTCCGAGTAAGGCCTTTTGTAAGTGGGTCTGCTAAATTTTCACTTGATCTTACAAAATCAATGTTTACCACTCCATCTTGTAGCAATTGACTTACATAGTTGTGTCTCAATGCAATATGTCTTGATTTACCGTTATAAGTCTTATTGTATGCCCTTGATAGAGTTGCTTCGCTGTCACAATGTAAATAAATAGGAGGCACTGGCTTAGGCCAAATGGGAATTTCAATTAATAAATTTCTAAGCCATTCTGCCTCTTTTCCTACTGCGGCCAAGGCAAGGAATTCGGATTCCATAGTAGAATGTGTAATGCAGGTTTGCTTTTTGGAAGCCCAAGAAATAGCAGCTCCTCCAATGGTAAAAATCCAACCACTAGTAGACATGGATTCCTTGGTGTCTGAAATCCAACTTGCATCACTGTATCCTTCCAATACAGTGGGTTCACCACTAAAATGTAATCCATAAGCAATGGTCTTTTTTAAATATTTTAATACCTTATAAATTGCATTCCAATGTGTATATCCTGGATTACTAGTGAACCTGCTTAGTACACCAACAGCATAAGCAATATCTGGTCGAGTGCAATACATGGCATACATCAAACTTCCAATTACTTTAGCATACTCAAGCTGGGCTACAGATCGTTCATCATTTTTATACAACTTAATGCTGGGATCAAAAGGAGTTGAGGCTACGCCAGCGTCAAAATGGTTAAATCGCTTGAGTGCCTTTTCAATATAATGTGATTGAGAAAGAGAAAATACATTACCATGTCTAATAATCTTGATGCCAAGAATAACATCTGCATTGCCCATATCTTTCATATCGAAATTAACTGACAGGAAACTTTTAGTTTTTTCAATAATATCAATGTCAGTCCCAAAAATGAGCATATCATCTACATATAAACATATAATAACTCCTCTATTTACAACAAATTTACTATAAACACATTTGTCTGATTGGTTTAATTTATATCCATTTGATAATAAAACTTGATCAAAATTTTCATGTCATTGCTTAGGTGATTGTTTTAAGCCATATAATAATTTTATCAGTTTGCAAACTTTCTTTTCTTGTCCAGGTATTATAAATCCTTCAGGTTGTTCCATATAAATTTCCTCATCTAAATCTCCATTTAGAAATGCAGTTTTTACATCAATTTGATGAATTTCAAGGTGATAGATAGAAGCTAGGGCCATTAATAATCTAATAGTTGAAATTCTAGCTACCGGAGCATAGGTATCAAAGAAATTTATACCTTCTTTTTGCCTAAACTCCTTAGCTACTAACCTAGCTTTAAATTTATCAATTGATCCATCAACTTTTAATTTCTTTTTAAAAATCCATTTACAACCTATAGGTTTAGAGCCTAGTGGTAAATCAACTAATATCCAAGTTCCATTTTCCATTATTGAATCCATTTCATCTTGGATCGCTTCTTTCCAGTATGATACATCTGGAGATTTCATTGTCTCGTCATAAGTAGTTGGATCCCCTTCGGTATGAAAAACAACCATGTGTTCCTCATTTATATTATCTCTGGATCCTTCTACTAGGTATAGTTGAAAATCAGGCCCAAAGCGATTATAACTATTTTTTCTTGCTCTTTTACTTCTTCTCATATTTTCATTATCATTTTCTATAGTTTTATCTGCAAATGCAGAATCATTACTTATAGATTTATCCAATGGTTGAGAAGAGGAAGCTTCATCATTATTACCGAGTTTAGGAATAGTTTTATAAGTATTTTTAATAAAAATCAGCATCTCTGGATTCAATAATGGTATTTTGTTGAATTGGACTGTTAGGCTCTACCACTACAAATCTATAGGCTTTACTATTTATTGCATATCCTAAAAATATGCATTCTATTCCTCTTTGTCCTAATTTAGGTCTTTTAGGATCAGGTAATCTTACTAAGGCTCTACAACCCCAAACTCTAAAATATTTAAGATTAGGTGCCTTATTTTTCCATAATTCATAAGGAGTAACTTTAGTTTTCTTATTTGGAATTCTGTTAAGAATGTGACAAGCTGTTAATAAAGCTTCACCCCACCAACCTATACTTAGATCTGCATTTATTAACATTGAATTTACCATTTCAACTAATGTTTTATTTTTTCTTTCTGCCGTTCCATTCTGTTGAGGTGTATATGGGGTTGTTACTTGGTGAATTATACCAACATTTTCACAAAAATCATTAAAGTCATTTGATAAATATTCACCACCTCTATCTGATTTTAGAGTTTTAATGGTTTTACCAAGTTGATTTTCAACTTCAGCTTTATAAGACTTAAATTTTTCTAAAGCTTCATCTTTAGTTCTTAGCAAATAAACATAAGTATATTTACTAAAATCATCTATAAATATTATAAAATATCTTTTACCACCTCTTATTAGGTTATTTTCCATATCACATATATCAGAATGAATTAAACCCAATAATTCTGAATTTCTTTCTACTTTTTGAAATGACTTTTTAGTAATTTTAGTTTGAACACATACTTTACATTTATCAGTTGATTCATTTGGTATCTAGGAATTAATCCTAATTTCATCATAGTGTCCATACTTCTAAAATTAACATGACCTAGTCTATCATGCCATAAAGAAAATGAATCAACAATATAAGCAGAAGAAGATGATCCATTATTCACGTTTAGGCGAAACATGCCGTCTACAACATAATCCTTCCCAACAAAAATACCTCCTTTTGTAATAATAATTTGATCTGACTCAAATACCAATTTAAAACCATATTTGCTAAGAAGGCTAACCGAGACCAGGTTTTTGAGAATTGCTGGTACAGGAAGCACATTTGTAAGAGTGAGTGATTTTCCAGAAGTCAATTTCAGGATAACAGTCCCTGACCCTACCACTTTGGCGGTAGATGAGTTACCCATGAATAAATTATTTTCATTATTACTAGATTCATAGGTTTTAAAATGATTTCTATCTTTGCATACATGCCTAGTAGCCCCAGAATCAAGCCACCAGGTCTGATCATCACTCACAGCACAAATTTCAGAAATCATAGCAACAAAATTTTCTTTAGTCAAATGTGCCTCAGGACCCTTTTGAGTGTTATTCTTCTTTTTGAGAAGCCTACACTCCCTTTTCAAATGTCCCATATTTTTGCAATAGTAACAAGGTCCCTTTTTCTTCTTAGCAATAGTTTTATTAGTATTTAAGTTAAATGTTCTAAAGGGTTGATTATTGCTAATTATCACCCGATTTTGAGATTCAACTATATGAGCTTTAGATTGAATTTGCTCGTCTTTCTTTTCACTTTGTCTAGATTTTTCTTCAGTACGCAGGTTAAGAGCAAGTTCATCTAAACTCATAAGGCCTTTCATTTGTTTCAAATTCTTGCGGTGGTTATTCCAACTAGGTGGCAATTTTGCAATAATAGTACTTACAAGAATAGACTCATCTATCTTACTGCCCTCAGACTCAAGTTGATTGACGATATGCTGGATCTCATGAACTTGATCAAGGATCGGCTTATCGTCAGTCATAGTGTATTCAAGAAAATCACTTACAAGAAATTTCTTGATACTCGCATCATTCGTGTTGTATTTGTGCTGAAGTGAGTCCCAAATTTCTTTGGCCGTGTCCACCTTCTGGTATGCGTTGAAGAGAGAGTCTGATAGAGATTCGACGATGTGGCCTTTGCAGATGTAGTTGTCCATCTCCCACTTTATTCTTTTGCGTTGCTGCTGCAGCGTCTCATCCGTGGTTTCTTCAGGCTTTGGGTTGGTAAGAACGTAGACAACTCCAAGGTGGGTTAGGTGGAGATGAAGTTGTTGTTGTCACCTTTTGAAGTTGGTGCCAACACAGGCATCCAACCTTGGGATATCAGGCTTAGCAATGGGAATGGTAGATTGGGGGGCCATTTAGGAAAATGAAAAAATAAAACAAATATTGCCTTAAGATTGTTGGGGCAATTACTTGGAAATAAAGAGGAAATTTAAGGAAAGTGAAAATTATATAAACCAAAATAGGTTACTCTTTCAGGCGTGTTACAATTGTCACTTTCCTTAAGGCAATATTTGCACCCTCACAGCTGTTTAGAGTTATAGCAATTTGCCCCCAGGATACAAAGAGAGTACCTAGTCTAGAATGGAAACAGCCTCCCTTCTAGATTCCAAACACTTGAAAATACACAGGCTTTGAATGGAATAAAAAAGCAAGTAAAAAATATTCACTTAGAATTTGAGAACACAAGTGAACCACAGAAGCTGGTGAGCTAAAAATCGGTGTGTTTTTCAAGCAAAATGCGACACATATATATAGGCTGTGATTTTACGTTTCAAAACAGAAATTTATTTCAAACGAAAACGCTGAAAAATGTGTCAGCGTTAAAAGGCCGAGCGTTGAAATGGCTGAGCATTGAAACGGCTGAAACGTTGAAAAACGGTTATTTTATTAATGAAAATTTCAACAGGATTTGCCGCAGATTTTCTTTTATCGATTTTGAGGGATACTATGCTGCTGGTGCCGAGTTTCTGGTGGCGTATTGGCTTCCAAAATCGATGGAGAGATGCAGAGATCTGTCGATTGTGGAGCTTCGATGATAGACGATTTGGGATGATGAGGTAGACAGCAGATTTGCTTGATTTGTGTGACAAATCCGGTGGCTGGGAAGGTTAGAGGGGGCATTCATGGTTGAAGGTGGCCGGAGAAGAAATCTGTGCCAAACACGGGAGGGGTGGCTGGGAAGTTTGGCGGTGGCGTTCACGGTTGAAGGTGGCCAGAGAAGAAAGCTATGCCAACCACGGGTGGGGACGATGGGTGAAAATTGGAATGGGTAAATGAGTAATTTCATACTTATGTTAGCGGTGGTTGCTGCATGTGATAACTGCTTTGGCATGGGACTACCGTGAAACTCGGCTCATAAAACTCGAGTTTGTCTGAATGTTAATTTTAACTTTATTTCTAAAACTTCAACTTTAATTCTAATTCTAATTCTATTTATAAACTTAAACCCTAACTTTAGTATTAAAATTCGGGCTCGGGTTGAGTTTCGGGCTAGAGTTTGGGTTGAAATTATTCTATATATTTGTTATTTATCTTATACTTATTTAACTTTAAATATATCACTAAAAAAATAAAAAATGATGTTTTTCTATTTTCAAAAAAAATTTCAAAAATGTTTAAGAATATAAAGAAGAAAAATCTCATTAAACATTCCCTTTATATTAAGTAAACTAATCGTCATTTTTCAAAAAAAAAAGAGCAGACTGGTAGCCTATTTTAGAAAATAAAAAGGTACATTATTTTCCTATTATGTAATTTAATATTAATATCATAAATATATATATAAACATTAATATTTAATTATAAGAAAAACCTTATAATGTCAATTTAAAAAAAAAATTCAACAATCATAGTATTAAGTCAAATAAATTACAACAAATTTATTTCAAGTAGAATAAACATCTAACTACTCATATCGTATTGAAACGACCAAAAGATAATATCCTAAATAAGTAGTTAAGTTAAAACACCAAATAAAATATCTCAAGTTCTAAAAATAGTTTTCATTTTTTTTGTTTTGAAACTACCACTAAACCAAACTCTTTTTTCCTAAAAGAAAATATAAAAATCTTATATTATATAATTGAACTTAAGGACGAATAATGTTTATATATGGTATAAATTAAATATAATATATACATATGAGGGGAATGAAACTAGATTTATATGGAGTATAAAACAAATATAAAATATATGTGTTATATATAATTTGGGTTTGGGTTCATGGGATACGGGTTTAGCTCAACCCGGGTTTAAGTTTTTTCAATTCGGGTTGAACCTAGAAAATCGGGCTCAAGTTCTACAGTGGGCAGTTTTAACGTTGTTTCAATTCGGGTTCGGCGAGCTGGGTTCGGGTTGAGCTCGGCCCAAGTTGCACTCCTATACGGGACAAATTTGGAGTAAAATTCCTGTATACGAAATTTTTTAAAAAAAATATGTGAGCATAAGAGGAATTATGGGTAAAATTTGTGGGTATATTTGGAAATTCTCCAAAATAAAAAGTAATATAGGAATATAATATAATATGAGTAACTGTTAGTAATGATGAGAAAAATGATAAATTTTCAAAATATACCACGTTTAGAAGGCTGACTAAGTGCAAAATAAATGAAGGCCACCAATGGTTTAAATTTAAAAAAACATTAAAATAAGAAAATCAAAAGGTTGCATGAAAATTTCTATACAATGGGTTATATAAGATCTCTTCATAAACTTATATAATGTTTTAAAGATATGATATTAAACTAATTAAAATTAGATATTCATGTGTTTCTTAAATTTATATTTTATTAGTAAAGTCATATCTTTACTCGCTTGAAAGTGTATGAAAATTGTTACAATGTAATTTTATTAATTGAAAATAGAAAATTAATGGTTTAGATAAGAAACATAGTGTCGTCTACGCTGCTTGTTATCAAAATATAATAAATATGACATAAGTAAATCCATGTTCTTGAAAAATCATAATAATTGTATATGATGCGGTTTTAGTTAATGATTTAGTGAGATTAAGGTTGAAAATAAAAGACCCTTTGCATGGAGGGCTTTGCTTATGTGTTAACTAAGTTTTTTCTTTTATTTTTTTGGGGAAAATATGTTACCTAAGTTTTAATGTAAGGAATCCTTTCCATTTTTAAGGTTTTGATGCTTGATGAAAATACACTTCATTTATAGGTGTGTTTGGTAATAAAGAAAAAATGTCAAGCTAAAACTTTTTACTCTCCATAATTATCCTATTTTTTAATCATTTATTCATCTATTTTTATATCTACCTTACTTTTCAATCATTTATACACAACTACTCAAACAACTAAACTATCTATTTTAACTTATTTTTTTTACTCCTCATTATTGCCCCTATTATATCATATTATTTGACAACTTTTATTTTTAAAAACTTTTCACCAAAAATTTTATCACTTTCCAAAATATATGTGGCCCACATTTTCTAAAAAAATATATTTATATGTAAATTATGAAAAATATTTAAATCCATTTATATGTATTAAAATATAATAATATGTTACAAAATTATTTATTGATATAGCAATGAAATTTTAGATGGTATGGATGTCAAAAATATAATTTTCAATTGATATTTAGCATTAAGAGATTTTATTATATTAATTTTGCATATTATAGATGAGGGTCATGTACATTAATGCTATACAAATGAAAGAATTTAAATAAGAATATAAAATATACTAAATATAATAGGGAAAGTGGATTTTTCATCAAGAGTTAAGGTATTAAAAATTTTATAGCTTAAAACTACTATTTTTGAAAATGATTTAATTCTTATTGGACTTTGCTTTGCTAAAAGTTTGTATATACAGATTAAAGTTTGAAGATGGGTGAAGTATTAAGTGTTTGAATAATATACTTTCCATAAACAAAATTCAAGGAGAATTTAACAAATTAGTTTAAAGAATGCGGAATGCAACAAGGGTTGCTTGTTCTTGTTGGGTGTTTTTGGATTTTCTTAACCTAAAAGCTTGCTTAAAATGTGAGGCTTTTCCTCACATTTATAATTAGACATCCATGAAGATGTTGGATACACTAATCTTCATTGAACCCATACCTCAATTTGCTTTCCCATTTCTTAGGATGCATTATTTTATTATGGGATTTGATATCAATATTAGGTTATTTGCAGTTTTGGAACTTTCTTAACCTCAAAAGCTAGCTTGAAAATGAGACTTTCCTCGTAGTTATAACCAAATACTCTGTAACAACACGTCCCCTTGCCCTCATCGACACCCCAATATTCTCACTCATCTCCTTACCAGAATAATCCCCTTACGTTGAAAGAGCATAGTGGAACAATGCATGCACTAATCCAGGTCCAAATGCCCAACAATATAGGTTTGTATGTTTTCAAAAATGTATTCATATTTATCTCTCAAAAAAATGTATTTATATTTAAGTCATGAAAATAATTTTTTTATTGGTATTACATATATTGCGATATTCTGATATTAGAAATTAGGTTCATTTACATCCCTCGTAGTAGAAGAATATTCTATAAATACCTCCCTACTCAGGGAACAACTGTGTAATTACCCCCATCATGCACCAAACCCGCATTTGACAGGTATTGAATACGAGACATATGCCAACGTCCAGACAAAAGGTAACCGCCTGGTTGGCGTGATGGAAATAATTTTTGAACGATGGATGAAACATTTATTGTCGAGGACCACCAAGAGTATCCTTTTTCTTTTGGTGCCATATTCCTCGTCATATCTCAGCATTTGAAGTGTATCCAGATCAATTCAAAATAAATGTTAATTTCAGGTGAGCTTTTTCTATGGTTGGTGAAGCTGAGACATCGAATTGCTTCTAGGAAGATATACATCAGGAAGGCTGATTAAGCCATTCCAACTTCGTTAAAAGACCTTTTGCAGGAATAGGTGGAGGATGGAGATTGGTGGCCAGCTACCTCCGTGCTCAGATCTGGGAATTTATTTGAAGTGTAACCAGGTTGGGTAGGTTTGGTTAGGTGTTGATCTTATCCCTGCCTTATTCTCGAAATTTTTTGCCATAGTTGGGTCAGTTTTAAGCACACCCTACTCCTTTTCTTAAGATTGAGTCGGTTCTGATTTCAGTTCTAAATCGGTTTTATAAAATAATCTTTATATTATATTTAAAAACTATAATTTTATTATATCTTTTTGAAAAAAATTAATAAATTTACTAAATAATCGAAACTAAACAAATTTCTATATATATAAAGAATATATTTGTATCTCTCATTGTCAAAAATATTTTGTAAAATCGATATTAGATATATATTAATAATTTGGGTCCGTTCCAAGCATCCGGGCCTTTGAGCCTACCCTACATTAATTAAATCGGATATTTTTTTTACGTAGAATTTATCATATCCTATAATCATAAAAATAGAAACTTATCTTATCTATGTTATGGTACCTAACAGCTCTATTAACATATACCCTACCCAAGTTGCACTAAAAATTTCAGTAAGGCTCGACTGAGCTCTATTTTGTACTTTGCATAAGAGTCAATTTGAAGTATCTCGAGCCTTCAATCCTTACACTTTATAAAACCATAAGAAGTCCTCCAAATGCAAAGTTCACGGTTTTGCCATAACTTTTCAATTTTGGGCCAACCGACCGCTGTTTTGAATTTCAGCAATCTTCTCACCACAGCACACCGCAACTGGTCCATGGGCATTTAACAAACTAATGATTCAATAGTTATTTTAAGCATACAGGCTCTATGATTACAGTTTATTTTTAATTTTAGAGTAATTTGCAAATTTATCAATATAATTTGATCATAATTACAAATATATTCATATAGTTTTAAAAATAGTAAATAATTTCACATAATTTGACTATAATTGTAAATATACCCACGTCATTATTATACTATCATAACATGGGTATATTGTCAAAAATATACAAGTTACATGAGTATATACAAAAACTAAATATACTTATTTAATTTTAAAATTGTAAATATACTAACACCTTAATAGTGCAATGACACACTATAAAGGCATGAGTATATTTGATATTATCAAATTATGTGAGGTTATTGTAATTTCTAAAACTATGTGGATATATTTATAATTATAGTCAAATTACATAAGTATATTTCCAAATTACTTAATATTTTTTTAATCCAAACCATTTATTTGTTAAGATTTGTGTCTTTTATACTGCATAATAAGTTATTTATGTGATAGTTCGTATTTATTATGAATACTACTTCAAAAAAAAAAAGAGTGCATGATGAATACACAAAAGAGTACATATTAATTTTATATAAGCACCTAAAGTCTTGTAAAATAGGGTATTAATTAGGTGTTCAATAGAAGCTTGTGAGGTATTCCAATGGAGCGTGAGGAAGGGTTATCAAAGTGTTTTAGTTTAGGATGCGTAAAACATCTAAAGAATAATTGTAAATAATTCTATTTGTATCTTTATTACTTGTTTATCATAGTATATTATTATCCGTCTCTCATAATTTTTTCTCAACTGAGTTGAAGAGTTCTCCATATAAATTTTAATGTCCTTTTTGTGTAATCTTGTGACCGTTTATTTGATCTTACTTATTTTGTATATTTTTGCATAAATTCGTATCAATTTGAACCACATGTTCTAACATTATTAGCATTTCCTTATAATTTCAAAAATTACATTTATTACACTTTTGTATAGTATGTATGTTATATATACTTTTCAAAAATTTTGACAGTTATATATTTATTCTTGAAGATGTTATTTTTTTTATAAATAATCCTGCTTCTATGTAACTTAGTTATATATAAATTAGTGCTGGGAACCCACATAATCTCTTTGTATAAACATTTTGAATCTAGTTCACGGTCTTTATTTATGATTTCAAGCTTACCTAGTTTCTACTTTGACCAAAAAGGGAAAGGCGATTAGGTTTCTCCGAGCTTCTTTTGCCATCGAATATAGATAAAAGACCACATTTCAGCATAAGAATCGAATCAAAGCTAGACTGCTTTTCCAATACTTCAAGTATACATTCTTCCTCCCTCTTTTAAGTTGCATTTTTAGGGTTTTCCTTAGTCCCACTTCAAATATTGCATGTTTATGGAATTTTTCATAAAAAAGAATCATGTTGATTTGCTAAGTAGCTTACTTTGACCTCACCTCTGCTAGGGTGGCAAAAAATTTTAGAGATATATGGTGTTCCCAAAATATTTTATTTTATTTTTCATTCTCTCCCATGGAGAAGAGTTTTCCCTTCCTCCATTTTAAAACAAATTTGTAATGTATAGACCTAGAAAAAATGATCCTAGGTCATGTATTCAACTTAAATTTCAAGATAAATCATACATGTATGACAAATTAATTATTATAAATAATAAAACCTTAAAAAGATTCAAACATCTATTAGTAATGTTCTCACTATTACATCCAAGGCATAAAATAATAAATACATGTCCCACTTTTTCAATACATGTCTTTAATTAAATAAAGAAAATTTTAAATCTTTCTAGAAAAAGTTTCTAATGGCTAAAAATTTTAGTGTCCACTTGATTTGGTCTATTAGTAAAATCATAGATTTGTCCCAATATAATAAATTTTTCTAACCATCCACTTATAGAAATCTTCTACATTGGACGTTAATGGTGGGTCATCTGATAATAAGTGTTTCCAACCATCCAATTCTATTTAATTTTGAAAGCAAAACAATATACACAATACACAAAAATACGTAACATAAATTAATAATAATGAACACATATGATATACTTCAAATAAGTAAATAATTAGAGCACGTAACATCCCATAAACATACCAACAAAATTCCCAACTATATAAGTTCAAGCTAGCAACTTGAAACACACACCTACATAGCAATTCAAGTTATCAACTTACCAAAAAGACCAACATAACTTAAACAAGAAGCATACATATTTTCACATTAATACTACTAGTCTAAGAGTTCTGACCAGTAAAAAAAAGTTCTTGGACATCAGAAATCAAATCTTCAACCAAACAATTTTAAAGACAAACATTCAAATGATGAAGTTAAAAGGAGATGGCTACTATGATCCTTCTCAGCTTGAGCGACCCTAGATTTCAAATCTAGATGTTCTCTTTAGATCTATGTTCTCATATCTAAGCTCTAACACTTGCCCTAGTAGCTTATTTATATAATACTTACTCCAATTGAATAATGATGGAAGGTACCATTTAAAAATTTGCACTCATTACATTTTTCATCTTGTAAATAACAAGTAGGTACTTGCAATTAGCAAAGATGAAAATACTAACAAATGAAGGGCAAACAAGTAAGTAGACAATGACACTACGCCACGAACCTAGAAATTACAAATCCTTCAAGTTTGTGAAATTTGAAGCTAAAAAAAAAATTCGTTCAAAGAATTCAATTGTCAATAATGACTAATGGAAGGCAGTAGCAAATCAGGACATCCTACTTTGAGTTGTCTACTCTATGGTGATAACTTAGTTTATGTTGCAACAACAATGCGTATCATATAAATCCCTTTGCAACTTCCAAAAGTAAACAAATGTCATACTATTGTATCATTTTCATACTATATGTTTTGAATGACTTTTGGATGAAAATATGAAATAAATATGATGATTTAAATCAAATTTGGTTTTTAAGCTTTGTTTAATGAAAATCACTCATAATTGATTTGTATGTGAAAAGTCAGGTAATTCCGATGCAAAACATGTGAAATTCTTGGAGAATTAGAACATAAGGACCAAGACCCATTCAATTTGATGATTTAAAAGGAGCAAAAGGAGGCAAAACAGCGAACAACAAGGCTTAGAACGCGTAGAGGAAGTTTGAACACTGTTCAGGGTATGTGAAGCAGCAAAAATGCAAAAATTCGGTGCAATTGGCCACATCTAGAGACCAACACGACCAAATTTGTGTCAAGCGATGTGTTGTGGAGTTAATCCTCTTTGGACTAATTTTTGCGCAAATTTCTTGAAGAACACTATATAAATACTTGTTATACACATCCTAGGGCATCTTAGAATATCTTTAAAGCTAGAGTTGAGGTCCGAGAATGAGAAAAACTCAAGAGCAAGAGGAAAGAAGTGAGGTAGCATATTGCTAAGAGTTGTCAAGACACCATTGAAGCTTCTAAATCAATAAGCTTTTTTCTTCTTTGTTTTGATTTAATTGTCTTATTTTTTATGGACTTTGAATAGAATATTGTTTTATTTTTGGATTTCATTAAGAACATTCTAGGCTAAACTCTTAATCTAGAGTTTAGGATGTAGCATGTGAACTATGTAAAGGATATTGTGGTTTTGCTTTATTTATGAAGGATATTAGGTGTTAATTTGATATCAATGCTTGCTGAGTGTTTGAGTTCATATTTGGCAATGATTTCATATATTAGGTGAATGAATCGAGAGGTGAAAGTCTAATATCCGATAATTAAGATATTAAACTTGGAAATCTAGACCATGGGAATAGGCGATAACTTTGAAGAATTTCATGAACTACCACAAGACTTAGTGGATTCTAATTAACTTAATTACATGAGAATAGGTGATTAAGAATATTAGAATACACCTTCCAAGTCTCGAGAAAAGGTGTAAGGTCAACTTAGGGTTTTTTTTCTGTTAACATGTAATATTCAAATTAACATATAATATTCAGATTAAATAAACATATCACGTATTTGTTATAAATGTCGCATATGAAACCCTAGGCCCTAGGTACTCTTATCTCTTGATTTCTTATTGTTTATCCTACATTTTCAAGATTTTCTTTTCTTCTACTATTTCTTTACTCCTATCTTCTCAGTGTTTGATATAAGTGTTTAAAGTCAATGTCTAAAGTTCTGAATTCTCTGTAGAATTGATCTTATTAAATACTACAATTCATGACCTTTGCACTTGCAAAGAGAACTAAACACACAACATATATGAATGCTTGTAAATGCATGCATATAAAAAATCCCTAACAGCAACATCTCAACCTTTTGTTGATCTTCCTCAAAATTAAAAATACTAAAGTATCCTTCAATCCACAAAATCAAATAACATGGCTAATGCTACCAAGATAATGAATTAATATTATACGTATGAAAGAAAAAAATAATAAAACCATAATTTGATAACTTAGATGCACTAAAATGAAAAATGTGGAATTAAAATGGACAACAATTGGAAACTGGCATGATTCTCTTCTATTAAAAATTCTATACAACATTTAACAAATACATCAAGCAAATCCTAAAAAATGCATTGACATAATCTCATAAAAACTTAGCTTGAAAGAGGAAGAACGTATACCTATTGTGACATAATGAGCTATATGAGCATCCCCCCAAATGATGTGGCATAATGAGAATTACGTTTTTGCAAAACTTGAAACTTAGCTTCAGCATATTTTTTATATACATCTTCTGCAACTTTGTAACTCGACTTAATCAATTTAAAATTTAATGAAACTTGGCGTGGGGTATCTTTATAATGTAAGCGTAAGATTTCAACGTTTAATTTCAAAAAATAACTTGAGTTTTTGAGTCACGAATAAAAAAATGTTAACGCTTTTTAGCTTTACGGCTAGTTCAACTTCTACAAGATTCTGTTATTTTCTGCAACTTTCTGGAATTTATAATTTTAAACGAATACACAAAAATATTGTATCTTTAAAATTTTATTCTGGAGAACACATATAAGAATAGATATCTAAAATTTTACTCAACTAACATCATTAGTAACCTTAAATGTCAATCGTCATTTTATTCATCATCAAAACCATCACAGTTATTCTATTGCACTTAGGATGAGTAACGCAAACACCCAATAAATACATATATAGGGTGACGGTGTTGGTCCCTCCCCGGTAAGTCCCGATAGGCGAATCCGGTCGTGCTCGAGGCTGGGTGAGGGTGTCGGAGAAGGGGAAGACTAATCTTCAATCGGAACTGGGTGTGGACTGAATCTGCTGAGGATCAACTGCGGAAACAGGAGGTGTAGCAGGCGATAAGGGAAGTTGGCGATGGATCTTAATATTGAGGAACTGGTAGAAGCTGAACTCAAAACGCTGTCCATTGAAGGTGATGCGATAAGGAAGATTCATCCAGGGGAGGATGCAGCGCTGTTGTGTACTCTTTGGACGGCAAAATCTTATAACAGGGAGTACTTCAAGGGGATGTTGCGACGGCTATGGAAAGCAAAAGGGAATCTGCATTTCACCGAGGTGGGGGAGAATTTGATAAAAGCTTCGTTTGCAAACAAAGATGACAGGGATAGAGTTTTGATGGGGCAGCCATGGTTGTTTGATAGGAAACTCATAATTCTGGCAGAATTGCGGGAGGAACTGGATCTTGCCCAGATTATGCTTGTCAAAATGCCTGTGTGGATTCACATCCATGGCATCCCATATCTGGTTGAGAAGAGCCGTTTGGGGCAATATGTTGCTGATACATTCAAAGAAGTGTTGGAGGTTAAAGCCACAGACACTGCTGTAAAGCTGAGGGTCGTACTAGACTGTAGAGAACCACTTCGACGTGGAATGTTCATCAAATTGGAGGCACAACATCGTAGCTGGATAAGTTTTCAATACGAGAAGTTACCTATATTTTGTTATCTATGCGGTGTGATGGGGCACGCCCACAAAGAATGCCAATCCAATGCACAGCAGAAACAGATTCCAAGCGAGCTGGAAATGCCTTATGGCAGTTGGTTGAGGGTGGGAGTCAAGCCAATCAGAATAAGAGAAGGGATAGATTCGAATTTCAGGGTGAGTCCTGTTAAGTACGTTGGCAAACAGTGGCTAGATGAGGAGGATATTCACAGAGTGTTGCTCCCACAGACTTCGAATAGTGAGCTTCATCAGGCCGACGAACAGAGGGGAGGGGGTGAAGCGGGAGAGAAACCAAGCAGTCATGGGAAAGGAGGTGCAGAACGGAGGAATGTCGCTGAATTAGGGGAAGAGAGGGGGCAGTTAGGGGGACAAAATGCCAATAATGGTACAACAGCTCAGAATCAAGTCTTCCGCACAGGTATTACTGTCCCGCGGCTATTGTTCTCTGACGAAAGGAAGGTTGGATATGGGGGAGAATCCAGCTATGTGGGAGGTCAAAGGGGTTTAGGAAATGGTAGGGGAGGGGATGTAGAGGCCGATATTGTGCAGGTACCAGATCGGGAGAACCACAATAAACCAGGGGCTATTACTGTGTTGGGAGATCAGTTGGAGCAGCTAAGGGGACAAGCCAAGTGTGCGTTCCAAAGCCCTACTGAATCAGGCTACTCCAAAGAGTGTGGAACCCAATCGGTGCTGGTCCATAACAGTTGGGCGGTGGTGAATGGTGGGGGACAAAGTGATGTAAGGGAGCAAGGAACAATTGAAAGGGGTAATGGTGGGGAGGCTAGGGGTGAGGTTCAGGATGGATTGAAGAGGATCATGTTGGGAAACAAGCAACGGGGTAACACTCGGGTGGACTATATGGATGTCAAGGGATGGGAAACTAAGGGAGGGCTAGGTAATGGAGATGATATGGGGGCGGAAGGGGCTAGGGAGCTGTATGAGGTATCGGTGCAATTAGAGGATGGGGGGTATGAGAAGCTTTCCCATCAGAAATGTGGAAGCAAAGGGGGGATGCATGGGACGATGGCAAACCTCATACATATACAAGCTCAGGGAGACAGAGGAAGGTGGAAAAGAAGAGCAAAGCAAGGTGAGGAAATGGAACTGTGCACCACTAACGTTATGCTGAATCCAGGAAAGCACAAAAGAGGAAGGGCAGGGGAGGTGGATGAGCAGTCGAATAGGCCGAAGAGGGCGAAGGAGATGGCCATGACTATGAATGAGGAGGTGGAGGCTATGGGGTTTCCCTAGCCCCACCTCAGGTGATATGGCTATACTAGCTTGGAATTGCCGTGGGCTTGGGAACCCACGAGCAATTCGAAATCTTTTTGATCTTGTCAGGAAACAAGCACCCAAGTTAGCCTTTTTGTGTGAAACCAAATGCAATTCTAAGGAGATGGAGCGTATTAGACAGAAATTGCGGTTTGAAGCATGTTTTGTGGTCGAGCCCATCGCTAGAAGGGGAGGCTTGGCTATGTTTTGGAATAATGACCAGCCGGCGTCTATTCGGAGTTTCTCGGCTCATCATATAGATGCTGATTTTTTGGGTTGGCGATTTACGGGGTTCTATGGTCACCCCGAAACACATTGCCGCCATCTTTCTTGGAGCATTCTCAATCAGTTGGCTGTCGATCAGGAATCCCCATGGGTGGTTATGGGCGACTTTAACGAAGTGGTGGGGCCAAATGAATATATCAGTCTGAGGACTCGTAATCAACCCCAAATGGACTTATTTTGTGAATCTATCGACAAGTGAAATCTGCAGGACCTCGGGTTTGCTGGAGCACCTATGACATAGAGCAATAACAGAAGGGGTCCCGACAAAGTAGAAGCAAGGCTCGATAGGGGACTTTCTTCTCCGTCTTGGGTCAACCTGTTCCCATATGCCAAGATTGTTCATCTATCGGCGGCCACATCCGATCATTGTCCTTTATTACTTTTGTTGGACTCCAGGAATGACAAGAGGAAACCCCCAAAGGAATTTAGATATGAGGCTTTTTGGGCACGAGATGCTGAGGCTTCTACTATTATTCAACGGGTATGGGAGTCTGAACCTAATAGAGATGTAACCGTTACTGAGCTATTGAACTGGAAGATCAGGAGATGTGGTACGGAGTTAACAAAATGGAACAGGCTGAAGAAAGGTAATATCAGATGTGCTATTGATCGCAAACAGAGGGAGCTCTCAGCATTGCGGAGGCAAAATCCTACTGATGACCGTGATGATGCTATGAGGAATCTCAAGTACCAAATCAACCTGTTATTGGAGGACGAGGAGCAGTTATGGAGTATCCGGGCTAAGTCTCACTGGCTTAGGGAGGGAGACAGAAACACAGGCTTCTTCCATCGGATGGCTTCTAACAGAAGACGATCAAATTTCATTGAGGCACTCAGAGACAATGAAGGGAGATGGGTCAGGGACCAAGACGATATGTTGAACCTAGCAGTGTCACACTTCTCTGACATATATGAATCTTCAAATCCGCCGGATGCAAACTGGGTGTCAAGTCACATTTTGAGGAAAATCTTTGATAGCCAAAGGGGTGGCTTGACGCAACCTCTGAATATGGCCGAAGTGGAGCAAGCTATTAAGGGTATGCGTCCTACCAAAGCCCCGGGGCCAGATGGGATGTCCCCGGGGTTCTTTCAGAAGCATTGGCAGATCGTTGGCCGGGAGATTTTCCAATGGTGTAAATCGATTATGGAAGAGAGGGATCAAGGTCACATGGCGAGGCATATACGGGAGGTAAACGCTACCACTCTGGTGTTGATTCCAAAGAAGAAGGGTGCTCAAGATTTGTCGCAGTTTCGGCCTATCAGCTTATGCAATGTTATCTATAAAATATTGGCTAAGGTGTTGGCCAATAGGCTCAAAATTATCCTAAATGATGTAATTGGGCCGGAACAAAGCACTTTTGTGCCGGGCAGGCTTATAACGGACAATATGCTAATCGCATATGAAGCTATTCACTCTCTAAGGAGGCGAAAGGGGGGCAGAAGACGCGAGATGGCTATTAAATTAGACATGTCAAAGGCCTATGATCGAGTTGAATGGAATTTCTTAAAACAGGTAATGGAGGCCATGAATTTCTGTCTAGTTTGGATCAATTGGATCTTATGTTGCATAACGACAGTTACCTATCGGGTCAATGTGAATGGTTTCAAGTCCAGGTACTTCCAACCCAGGAGGGGGTTGAGACAGGGGGACCCGTTGTCTCCTTACCTTTTCCTACTTTGTGCAGAGGGTCTATCAATGCTAATATCGAATGCGGTTGCCCAAGGTTCTTTACACGGTATTAGGATCAGCTCCAATGGACCTCAGCTCACTCACCTTCTGTTCGCGGATGATGCGCTTATCTTCCTCAGGGCAAATGACAATGACGTTAGCGAATTCTTGGATATCATTCGTATTTATTCTGTGTCATCAGGTCAAATGATCAATGTGGATAAAACTTCGCTTTTCTTTAGTTCAAATATGAATGATAGAGAGAGAGGTGATGAAGAACCGGCTGGGGTCTTCAGGGCAGGAAGTCCACCGCTATCTTGGTCTCCCGTCGTGGCTGGGAAGATCAAAGGGGGTGATGTTTAAAGGTATCAAGGAACGTATCTGGCATAAGATCCAAGGGTGGAAGGGGCGGCCGTTGTCATGGGGAGGGAAGGAGGTTTTAATCAAAGCTGTAGCACAGGCAATCCCATCCTATTCGATGAGCATTTTTATGCTACCACAGTCATTCTGCCAGGACATAAATAGGATGCTGAGCAAATTTTGGTGGGGGGAACAGGGAAATAAGCGCAAGATGAGTTGGGTAGCATGGAAAGAAATGTGTAAGTCAAAGTTAGCGGGAGGAATGGGCTTCAGAGATCTTCATCTGTTCAACTATGCTCTCCTTGCCAAACAAGTATGGAG
The DNA here is from genome assembly GCA_030490835.1 of Annona cherimola. Taxonomy (NCBI): domain Eukaryota; kingdom Viridiplantae; phylum Streptophyta; class Magnoliopsida; order Magnoliales; family Annonaceae; genus Annona; species Annona cherimola. The sequence continues at coordinate 58,622,457 of CM059973.1, read as the reverse complement.
ATTATCTACGGGTAACTCATCTCTCTGCTACAAGGTCTTTAAATCCAAATACTTCCCAAACTCAGATATTTGGGGCTGCTTACCAAAAACATCTGACTCTTACACCTGGAAGAGCATCCTGAAGGCGCGGGAGATGATTTCTTCTTGTTGTATGTGGAGGATTGGTGATGGTAGGAGGGTTCGTTTCTTCAAGGATTCTTGGCTGGATTCGAGGGTGGTTAAGGTGGGTCCCCTCCCACTGTCAATCCCGGAGGATGTGTGTGTTAGCCATTTTATTGATGAAGGCACCAATGGTTGGAACAAAGAGAGAATTTTGGCAGCGGTTGGAGATGTGGGATGACAAGTTATCAGCCTCGTGCCTCTTCCCTGTACTCAAGAGGAGGACTGCATTTTCTAGAAGCATGAGGCCAATGGTCAGTACTCTGTTCGGTCGGCTCATAGGTGGCTCAAGTTGGAAGGGGAAAACCAGCTCCTGTCAAGATGTTTCAAGGCCATATGGACGATAAAGCTTCCGAGCAAGATTTTGATCTTCGCTTGGCGTCTATTTAAGAACGCTATCCCAACTTTAAACAATCTTTCTTACAGAGGTGTTAATGTCGACCCCCATTGTGTTTTTTGCAGGAGGGATGCTGAGGATGCTAACCATCTATTTTTGGAGTGTGAGTGTGTTACAAACATAGCTCGATATTTTGTTCCTGCACGCCTAACGGAGATCTCTGTACAGGAAGTCTTCACAATCTTAGCATCCAATGACAGGGGTGAGGACCTGGCCTATTTCATCGTATATTGTTGGAGGATATGGTACTTACGTAACAAACGTATGGCTGAGGGGAGTCAAATTGTGCTTTCGGATACTATCCCTTGGTGCCGGAACTTCATAGAGCAATTGAGACGAGTTAAAAGCCTCCATCAAGTGAATTTCTTCGACCTCCCCCTTGTTCCCAGATGGACTCATCCGCCAGATGGCGTTCTCAAGATCAATGTTGATGCCCGATGCCTGATGGATCGGGGTGTTTCTGGGATTGCAGCCGTTATCAGGGATTCGCGGGGGCACTTCATTGCTGCACATGGTCGGAGGTGTATGGGGGTGGGGGATCCTCTCATTTTGGAAGCTGATGCTTTTCGGTTGGGCATCATTTGGGCTCTCCAGCTTAAGCTACGTTTTGTTCAGATTGAGTCCGACTCGCTCACCCTATGCACATATTTGACCAATGACTGTCCTATTCTCTCACCGGTGGGACACATTATCTCCGAGATCAGAACAATTCTTGTGACAAATCCTCATATCTCGGTCCATCATGTTCTTAGACAAGGGAACAAGGTTGCTCATGCTTTTGCTGATCTAGTTTCTGTATCAAATTTGGATCATATGCACTGGTGGGGAAATCCTCCTCCATCTATTGTTGGGAAAATTTGTACTGACAATTTTATTGCTATGAAATACTCGGACTACTTTATTTCGAACCTTTTTCAAACTGGAAGGGGTTCAGGATAAAGTTGTCCTTTCATCAAAAAAGGATGAGTAACGCAAACAAATGGTTTGGATTCAACATGACTCATCTAAATCACATTAGCTGCACCGCTTCACCCATCATAGATTCATCAAAGCCATCTAAACAGTCATCCACCTCCATATCCAGATTTAATAACAAATTACTCTCATCTCAGCCGTTCATCATTTGTTAGCTGCAATTCGAGATGATTCTTGCCATACATTTTTCTGCATAAGAGTCATCCAACAAGTGAGAGATTTCAGCAACTAAACAAATCTTGCCATTGATCAACACAATAAATGACAGAAGTCAATAAAAAATTTGGCAAGAAGCCATCAACAATATGTAATGGCTAATGCAAATTACAATTCCTTGTGAAGCACCTCTAGCAAGCATGCATGCGTGATAAGGAGAAGTGGCTTCGCTCTAAAGGCAATCGTGACCATCCGTCAAATACAACCAATGATTAGTTGCCTAGCATCATCCATTAGCAACTTCTCTTACATGCCATCAGCAACAATTTGTGGACACCATCATTTAGCGGCACATAACCAAAGACTATTAATGGTAGCTAATTCTAATTAAAATTAATTAAATGGATAATTATCCTATCGACATTAAGTAAGTAGTTTTATGCACATATATAGGTGGTTACATGTCAAGACATTTTTAGTATATTTGTGAATTTGGCTAACAAAAAATATAAGATTCATTTGTGTATGATGTAATACACATTTATATAAGTTAATTAGATGTAATGCCTCGTTGACTAGACATCCTCAATGGCTAGTCAATGGGTGTCACATGGCCTATGAAAAGCATCTTCCGATAAACTATAAGGGGATGATGTGGAATACACAACCTATTATTCATAAACATCTCAATTTCATTTTAAAATATAACATTTAGCTCTGCATTCATATATTTGTATTCTCATACCATAAAAGCATCTATATAGTAAGAAAATCTCCATACACAATCATTACACAATAAGACAATCCAAAATGCTATCATAAATATATTCACACAAATTGTAATCAAGTTTAAGGATTCACAAATATAACATGCTTATCATAGTTAGGTCAACTAAGGGGACGTTTGGTAATATGAAAATTTGTGGGACTGTGAGATGAGGTGGGAAATGGAAAAGAGAATATTTCAAAAATTAAGTGATTGATATAAAATGATATGGGTAAATTTTGAATAAATAGGGTTGTTTGAGGGTAGTTGTAAGGAAAAATAATTGAAATATAAGGGTAAAATTGAAAAAATAAAATATTAGGAGGGAGACAGTAGTACGCTGCAGGGCCGACTTCCCATGAATTACCACGATTTTCCATTCGTGGTAATTACCAAAAGTCACCAAAGTAAATGTCTATATTCACTAGTATCATCAAAAGTGAAAGTCTAAAAAAAAAAAGATACGAGCACTAACCTACTGAGTCGTGTCTTTAGGATTGTATTCTCCTTCAGCTCTATCTCAAAATGCTTCACCTAACCTATAATCTGGATTGTAATTTCCCTAAAATTAGCAATTCTAGACTCGGATCTCTAGAATTTTGAGCTCTCTTGATGTGAATCAATGATCTTTAAGGCAATTGAGAGAATTTTTATGAAGGTCTAGGGCTGGATCAAGGGTTGGGAAGAAAGGGAAAAGGAAAGGAGAGGAAGCAGAAATGAGAAGAGAAGCAGAAAAAGAAAAAAAAAGAAGAAAGAGAAGAAGGGAGAGGGGTCACAATGCCTCAATCGACGCGCCAATCATACGCCTATAAATTAATACCTAATAAATTATATCATAACCAAGTGGTGCAGTCACACAGACATACTACTTTACAACTCATACTTATTTTAATATACTTGTGAATGGTATCCCATACAACCCAACATGCCAAAATTCTAATGCATGCATTCATGCATTATATGTCCCCCAGGTGTCACATTTATATATAGCATATATTACACTAACATCTTTAATTATTAGTGGTATATTCACAAATTACCTCATGATAGAAGAAGAATTATAATAAAAATACTTGGTCCTCACACTAAAAAAACCTATATAATTTTATTAATAAGAAATATATATATATATATATATGTTAGAGTGTACACAAAGATTTACACTGCGCTAATAATATAGTAGTCTTCTCTCATTATATTCCTATGAATGGAAATTTATTCAAAAGTAAGGATGAATTGATGTGGAGTTTCTTGTTCTCTTGTACATGGGATTAGGCACTCATAGAACTCTATTCACACCATTCACAGTGCTAGATGATTTAGAAGCACTCTCAGTAGAGGAGGTACAAGCCCTAACCATGAGGGAGGATATGTAGAACATGGAGGTGGACCAAATGGAAGGATTGCCATCGTTTGCTCAATATGTTGAGCAAGAGTTATAATAAAGAAGTGTTCATTGCCTATAAAAGATTAGAGGTATGTATAATTTTTCTTGAAGTAGATGAGTACCTTTATTTGATTAGCTTTGAACAAAATGTTAAGAGGGAGCATGTCTTGAATGGCTATCCTTGATTATTTGATAGACATATAGTGTTCGTGATTAAAATGAATTCTCAAGTTAGTTTAAAGAAAATTTGTTTAACATTGATAACAATTTAGATTTAAATAAGCAATGTCTTTTATTTGTATGATAGCTCTAAATTAGGTGAAATGATAAGCAAGTCATTCAGCGAATACTACAATCAGGAATGTAGTGGTCACACAATTAAAATTAATACTCGTAAACTACTTTAAGGAGCTATATTTGCTTGGACCAACTCATTGAAGAGGAGATAGCTAGCCTTTCAGTATGATAGACTACCTACATATTATTACAACTATGAGAGTCTAGGCCATATACACAATTACTACACATATATTAAACCATCTAAGAAGGAGAAGCTTGATGTCAATATGCCATATGAAAGTTTATTGTGAGTAAGGATCGGATTCATGTGTATAAATCATTGATTTCAAGCCCATAAGTTTGTGTAATGTCCTCCATAATATATAATCTAAGATCCTAGCTAACCAGTTGAAACGGTGCCTAAATAGTGCAATTGTGGAGTAACAAAGTATTTTTGTCATGGGAAGCTAATTATAGACAACATTCTAATCACTTATGAGATCATTCATACTCTTCAAAATAGGAAAAGACGGAAGAAAGGAAAGGTTACAATCAAGCATGAATTGTCAAAAGCGTATGATCATATGGAGTGTGAGTACTTATTTTAAGTGATAAAACAAATGAACTTCAATGACAAGCGGATCAATTAGATGAAGTGGTTGTTGGAATACAAGGCAAATTAAGCACAATCGATGTTTTGATGATTAACGACTCAATTTGAGAAATAATTAAGTACTAACGAGGTTGCCAAGTGTTCCAAAGGTTCAAAAATTCAAGGTTCAAAAGATAGCAGGTCAAGTCGCAACCCCAAGTCGACTCAGCCATCGACTTAGGTCAAGTCAATACCCAAGTCGACTCAAGAATCGAATTTAAGTGCATTAAATTCGTCAGAGCTGAAAATGGGACTCGAAGACAGGTGAAGTTGCAGTCGAAGTCGACTCCGCTTGCGACTTCGGTGAAGTCGCAAACTCAAGTCAACTCCAAATGCGACTTGGGTATAGCCCTGCTGAAGACTTCGAAATCTCAGAGTCAAGTTGCTTTTCAAATTGCTTTTCAAGTTGACTCCATCATGCGACTTAGGTGAAGTCGCATCTCAAGTCGACCCGAGTATGTGACTTGGGTAAAGTCGAAATCCAAGTCAACCCAAACCTACGACTCGAGTACTGGGCCACCAATAATGATTCAAACATGTCTTGGGTAACAAAATCATGGAATAGCCATCTTAAATCAAGGCCATAAGGAAGAACTTCTCAAGAAATGTGGATAATATTCAACTTCAAGCGAAACAAGCATATATCAAAGACATCTAATGAAGATCAAGAGAAGAAAGAGAATATACTCAACTAAAGATCACTTGCAAGACTTTAAAGTTCCAAGATAATCAATGACTGATGAAGTCGCATTCGAAGTTGACTCCACCCACGACTTAGGTCAAGTCCGAGACCAAGTCGACCTGAAGCTGGAACTTGGAAAAGGAAGCCGAAGATCGAAGTCGACTCTACCATGCGACTTGAATGAAGTCGCATGCCAAATCGACTCCAAATGCGACTTGGTTGGTAATGGTCGAAAAAAATCGAACGTTGGTGTATTTAATGTGTGCCACCTATCACCAAACGTTTGAATTTACTTCTCATTATATAAGGAGCGTCAAATGAACGTAAAAGTAGTCAAAAAATATTGAATGATCTCACCTTCCACTCTCTCTTGCATTTAAGTTGGTTTACAAAAAGATTGAAGAAGAACTACACTTTAAATTTTCTAAAAGCTGCATTGCTCAATCATCTACTGCTTCTACAAGTTCTTCTAAGTGCTGTAAACTGCCTACATAAATCTGTAACGTATAGATTCTTTTCATTTATTGATTAATTATTTTTCTCACTTGATTTGATATTGAAGATCGAAACCAAGTGAAGGAAAAGTAGTGTGTGATTGGAGTGAAGTTTGTCACCTACTTGTGCTGAGATTGTACAAGCCCCCTAGAGTTAGAATCTAGAAGACAGCTACTGCTCTATGTTGTATTGAAATACAATAGTAGAATCCAAGCCACAACAGGTGTGTGCTTGGAAGAGTGGAGTAGGAGAGGTTGCCCGAACCACTATAAATCTCTGTCTCTTGGAGTGACTTGATTATTTGTGTTTTATCATTTCATTGCTTTATTTCTCTCCAACTTGCTGATTGTTTCATTGAGGGGATTAATTCCAGAAATGGGAAAATTTCTGATCAAGCAAAGAATTTTAAAATACCCAATTCACCCCTCCCCTCTTAGGTTACTGCCATAAACTCGGGACCAACAAGTGGTATCAAAGCAGGTCTTTGAGTTTAAACCAAAGAGATCTTACTAATGGCATCCCAACCAACTTCCACCTCCGCATTTGCTAAAGGCCAATTATTCACAAGGCCACCACTTTTTGATGGAAGTAACTTCGGTTATTGAAAGTTGAACACGAAATAACTTATCATGGCCACAGACATAGATTTTTGGATTGTTATCCAAGATGATGTTGTCTTACCAATTAATGAAAGAGCCTCCATTTGGTCTGAGGAAGAGGTCAAAACCGTAAAATGCAACGCCAAAGTCATGAACTCTCTCTTTTGTGCTCTTACCGCTTCTGAATATGATAGAGTATCCTCATGTCAACCCGCCAAAGAAATATGAGATACACTAACATCTATCTATGAGGGAACTTCTCAAGTCCAAGGGATGAGAAAAAATATTTTAATTGGAGAGTTAAAAACCTTTAAAATGCTTGAGACCAAAAACATATCTGAAATGTTCGCTAGATTTTCAAAGATTACAAATGCACTAAAAGGTCTCGGGAAAGCTATTTCTGAATCTGAGCAGGTCATGAAGATTCTAAGGGCTCTACCTGAGTCGTGGACTCCCAAGATCACAGCCATTGAAGAAGCAAAGAATCTGAACACCCTAAGGCTGGAGGATCTCATCAACTCACTCATGTCACATGAGGTGATAAAGAGAACAAATGAGGAGCAACACAAAGGCAAAAGATTGAAGAAGAACTGCGCTTTAAATCTGCTGAAAGCTACCTTGCTCAATCATCTACTGTTTCTACAAGTTCTTCTAAGTGTTGTAAACTGCCTACACAAATCTGTAACATGTAGATTCTTTTCATTTATTGATTATTTATTTTTCCCACTTGGTTTGATATTGGAGATCGAAACCAAGTGAAGGCAAAGTAGTGTGTGACTGGAGTGAAGCTCGTCACCTACTTGTGCTGAGATTGTACAAGCCCCTAGAGTTGGAATCTAGAAGAGAGCTGCTACTCTAAGTTATATTAAAATACAATAGTGAAACCCAATCCACAACAGGTGTGTGCTTGGAAGAGTGGAGTAGGGGAGGTTTTCCGAACCACTATAAATCTCTATCTCTTGGAGTGGCTTGATTGTTTGTATTTTATCGTTTCATTGCTTTATTTCTCTCCAACTTGCTAATTGTTTCATTGAGGCGATTAATTCCAGAAAGGGGGAAATTTCTGTTTAAGCAAAAATTTTAAAATACCCAATTTACCCCTCTCCTCTTGGGTTACTGCCATAAACTCGGGACCAATAGCGGTGTTCATGTCGGTCCCATTAAGTTGGCTAAGTCCAAGAGGGGAAAGATAAATTGGGTTATTAAAAAATTTTTAGTAACCATATATTAGGGGTGCAACTCCGGTTGAGTTGTACTAGGTTTGGGTAAACTCAAACCCTAAGCATATCGAGTTGAGGTGAACCCGAATCCTAACCCTAATATCAGAATTCATGTTCAAGTTGGGTTCGGACTTGGTTGGCATTGGTTTCGGTTTTGGTTTTAGGTTGAAATTTGGGTCACTCTCGAACCAATAGCAGTTAAAATTATCGATAGAGATAACAATTTTTTTAAACATTATTGCATCTGTACATGAATAATTTATATGTGGAATATATTTATATGACCTATGAAATATTTTTTTATATTCATATATTATATCATCTCAACTAGTGTTACAATAAACCCTAAGACATTCTTAAAACTCCACTTTTTCTAACAATAAATCCTAAAGATTTAATCAGTGGATGCTCCCACAACAACTATAGGGAGACAGGACACCACCACTAATATATGCAACCCACCACCAACAAATATGCTGGTGGAGAGCTATGAACCCACACCGTTGATTTCCTGGGCTAGGCGCAGTACCACTGAGGTAATGCCTCAGTGGCATGACCTATGATATTTTTTATTTTGATGAAATTTGGTCTTTTAATTAAAAGATAATTCTAAATACAATGAACATAATAAATTTACACATAACAATCATAGTAAGAAAAATAAATGAGATTACATGAAATCACTATCTAAAGTTTAATAAAAGTGAAACTTATATATCTTATAGTTAATTAATATATATGCAATGCTTTTAAAGAGTTGATATATTTATAATTATTTGTAAATAAAATTAATGTAGATGTAATATATTTAACTTTTATGGATAAATGTATATAATATTTAGATTTTAGAATAAACATTTTACAATTTAATTAAGTTATGATTACATGGAATAACTTCTATTATAATTATAGTTGAAATACTTAATGAATAAAAAAATAAAATTATTTTAATAATTAGAAAAATATCGGGTTTGAATTGAGTCGGGTTTTGGGATTGGGTTGATGAAAATCTAGTATTAGTTTCGGATTTTCATAAATCAGGTTGAAACCGGGTCTAATTTGGAAAATTTTCAAAAATAAAACCTAATCTTGGTTTTGAAATGGAGTGGAGTTGAGCAGGTTCGAACCGACCCGATACCAAGTTGCACCACTTGAGTATATACATTGCTATGAAGAACAAAAATTCCCATAAAAATCTTAGTGGTTGGTTGGAGACTCTATCTCAATGCACTTCCCTCTCAATTGAATCTCATGCAAGGGGTGTTGGAACAAACACATTATGCCAAATGTGCAGCATGGACAAGGAGGATAACTTCCGTCTCTTCTAGGCCTATGATCAAACAACAAAAGGTATAAAAAAAATTTGAGTTACTCTCTAGCAATTAGGAAAGCAAGACTATTATTCATGATAGCAATTGCGAGATCATAGCTACCATCTAGGACATTTACCATCAACTAACCCAAATAAATGATCCTAAAAAGTTCAAGCTTTTCTTTATCTTCTTTTGGTGGGTATGGTAGTGACATGACAAACTACTTGCAGAGAGGGTGCAACCTAGTTTTCATGATGTTCATGATTGGTCAATACATATTTGGAAAGATATGAGGAAGTTAACCTATGAAGGATTTAGAAATTCTTATGTGTGACCCTTGGCTGAGATTGCAAATGAGACAACTCAAGACAAATGTGGATAGACAAAGAAAACTGAATAATTTTGTTACCAAAGTTGGCACCATTCTGAGAGATGAAAGTAGGATTTCATTATGGCTAGAAGTTGGGCTAGAATTGGAAATATGGAGCCCTTGATGATGGAAAATCATGTTATGCTTTTAGGCATCACTTAGCTGAGGGAGATGTAGGTTTCTGAGATAGATTTAGAAAGACTATGTTTATCCATGGAAATGTGAGAGTCCTAGTCAAGAAAATTAAATTAATTGTTGCATTGTTGCATCATTGAGTGAAATATGATTCCTACATCTACTGCGTAATGGGAATCATACAGCTCATGGATTAGATTTTTTTTGCATCCATTAGCATATCACATAATTATATGTGGAGGGGAGAACCCCCTGGTTGTATTGCATATCATATTTGTAAGGACAAGGAGAAATCAATGAATAATTGAGATGTGTCCTCCAAGCTATACCAAAAAGATCATATTGGTTTTTTGGAATATGGTTTTGTTAAGGACATATTATTATAATTTTTATTAAAAAAAAGATAGAGGAGAATGCTTCTATAAAATCGGGTTTCATAGAAGTGATTTCATGAATTCTATTCATTTTCCAAATGTTGATAATTGATGCAAAATTTAATCCATGCATTATATTTACATCATTTATTTAGATGGAAAACTAAGCTTCATCCAAATTCAATATGTGCATAGGCTATGCTTGATTACTTGCTAAAAAATAGGTACATTCATGCGTAAATTAGGAAAAATGCTTAAATTCATTCACATATGTATTAAAATGTAGGAATTTTCTATAGAATCATTTACCCAAATATCAGTAATATTTTAGATAGTTTAGATGTTGAAAATACTATTTATGTTTGTATTTAACATTAAATTATTTTTTATTATGCTTAATTTAATTCATTTGTAGATTGGGCCCATATATAGTAATACTAGACAAATAAAAGAGTTTCTATGATAATATAAATGATGATAAAAATAATAGATGAAGTGGATTTTCCACCGACCATCTACGTATGAGAGGTTTCATAGAAACGTCCCTTAAAGATAAAATTAGGATTATTTGAGTTTACTTTTCATTGTTTTATGATTTTACAATTTTTACTCAAAACTATTAACTTTATAAAAGCACTTGCCTCATTATGAACATTGTATACGAAATTGCTTCCGCTCACCTAATAACAACATTTAGCATTTTAGGTGGAAGCCAAAAGTTGATAAATGGAATATAACTTAAAAATGTTATTATATGTTTATATTTAGTAATGTCTATGTAATACATAAATTTCAATCAAAGGTGATGGTGGAAGTGTTTTGCTAGTAAATTTACAAATAAAAGCATTTCTATATAAATTAATAATTATGTGGTAAAAATTACAAATTTATAAAAATATTAGGAGATGATTACAAATTTACCTAACAAATAAATTAGAAAAAAGAGTGATTTATATATATATATGTTGGTCCCGAGTTAATGGCGATTGCCCAAGAGGGGAGGGGTGAATTGGGTATTTAAAAATTTATAACTTAAACAGAAACTTTACCCCGGATTAATCTAATCCCCTTAATGAAGAAACGAAATGGAAAGCAATATAATGTAGAGAGCAGAAATATAAATCAAGCACATAAGATTTTTATAGTGGTTCGGGCAACCTCCCTACTCCACTCTTCCAAGCTCACACTCCTTGTGACTTGGGTTCCACTATTGTATTCCTCAAATACAATTAGAGCCACTGTTCTCTTCTAGATTCCAGCTCTAGGGGGCATAAAAAAATCACAGCACAAGTAGGTGATGAGTTACACTCCAATCACACACTACTTTGCTTACACTTGATCTTAGTTCCTCAAACTAAATCAAGTTCAACACAGCAACAATAATAATAACAAAATAATCTACACGTTACAGTTGTGTAGAAGCAGTTTGGCGCAGAGAAGAACTTGTTGAGTTGGCTTTGAAGGATCAGTAGATGAGCTCTTGCAGTTTGAAGCAAAGTTATTCTTCTAAGGATTTGCTTGATCACTTAATGCTCATGAAGATGGTAGTTATGCACACTTAATGATTTTTAGCTACTTCCCTCGTCCACAATGAATGCCTTTTATAATTGTGGAGGGAATCCGAACGTTTGAAGGTAGGTGGCGCGCATTTAATGCGCCAACGTTCGAATAATTTCCGACCGTTGCAACCCAAGTCGCAGGTGGAGTCGACTTCGGGTGCGACTTCGCCCAAGTCGCAGATGGAGTCGACTTCGTGTGCGACTTCGCCTTCCGTAGCGACTTCAAGTTCCAGGCAGGGTCTACTTGGGCATCGACTTGACCCAAGTCGCAGGTGGAGTCGACTTCGGAGTGCGACTTCACTTCGCCAGGTGGCTTGATGAACTTGAAAAACTCCGGGATGCTTTGCTTCTCCATTCCTTTAGTTCTTTTGTATTTTTCTTATCTCCTTGAATCATTGTGTCTTCTCCTTAGCTTGCTTTCATTTACTCCCATGTTTTGCAAGCTTTGAATCCTTGAATCTTGAACACTTGGATCTAAGGGTGTCTTAATGTTTGTCAAACATTTGTTCTTAATCCCACATGATGGATTCATGCAACCCTTCTTTCTTTGATCTTCATATATTCCAAGTTTGAGCATCTAGGTTGCCTTGATCCTCATCTTCATACAGGTTAATCCAGCTTGTCTTCTGAAAATCCCCTCTGCCCGATCGAAGTCGATGTCGGAGTCGACTTCGTCTGCGACTTCACCTCAAGTCGCAAGTGGAGTCGACTTGGGGTGCGACTTCGGCACTTCGGGATCTGGACTTCAGCTCTGGACGGTTTTGACATGTTGAAGTCGATGTTGGAGTCGACTTGGTCTGCGACTTCGACTCAAGTCGCATGCGAAGTCGACTTCGTTTGCGACTTCGGCAGTCCAGCTCTCCAATTTCAACTCTGGAAGGTTTTGGCGCATTGAAGTCGATGTTGGAGTCGACTTGGGGATCGACTTGGCCTTTGGAAATCGACTTGTCCTTTCATGATCTATTTTCTTCAAATGTCTGTCCCTTAAACACTTCTACAAACATGTTAGTAGCCAAAACTAACTCAAATTGATTTGTTAATCATCAAAACATAGTTTTAGCTTATTTTCCACATATTTCCAACAATATATATATGCCTGCAAGGTTTTATCTATATTGCATGCATATCCTCTAAGTTCACTAAAATTACAAATGTGAGTATAAGATTTCCCACATATTGCGAGTGTAACCATTTTTAATGGATTGTCCAAACAGCATGAGTCATGACAAGAGTATATGCAAAAAAATCAGACTATCCTTTGAACAATTACATTATCTAGAGTCCTATTTTTGAATCTCTAATAATCCATCGCCATTGAAATTGGTGTGCCTTAAAAATCGATTCAGTCACTCCTAAGCTTAAAAAATCTAGATTCCTTGCTGGCATTGTCTTTGTTGTCTCCATTGTTAAGAAATTTGGCTTTGTTATTTCTACCATCTCCTATATTACATCTATTTTTTCATTGCTAATTTGCTAGAAAATAGCTCCTTTTAGAAAAATCTTTTGCACTTTTGGATAATAACGACCATCGGTTTATGAAAAATATATGTTTTGATGATTAACAATTCAATTTGAGTAAGTTTTGTCTACTAACATGTTTTGTGAAATGTTTAAAGGATATAAAAATGAAAAATTTGAAGTCTAACAGGTCAAGTCGATTCCCAAGTCAACTCAGGCATCGACTTAGGCCAAGTAGATTCCCAAGTCGACTCCAGCATCGACTTCAAAATCCCCAGCACTGAATTCAAAAAGTGAAGTCGAACCCAAGTCGACTTCACATACAACTTGAGTTAAGCTGGAACCCAAGTCGACCCGAACATTCGACTTGAACAAAAATGAAGATAAATCAAGTCCAAGACAAGCAGATTTGCATGAACACATCAATCTAGATCAAGGATACTCATCTGGACATTTCTATGTACTTCAAGAATCAAGTATTTAAACTTCAAGACATAAAGTTAGAAGATTTCAAGAAAAAATAATCATACTAAGTTCCAAGTTAAAGAAATCAGTGGAAGAACAATTAATGTGAAGAATATCAAGCAACCAAGGTCACTCCCAAGGATTTCAAGTTCATCGAGCAAGTATAGAAAGTGAAGTCGCACCGAAGTCGACTCTACCTGCGACTTGGGTCAAGTTCAAGTCCAAATCGACCTGAAGCAGGGACTTGGAACATTGCTGAAAACCGAAGTCGCACACGAAGTCGACTCCACCTGCGACTTGGGTCGAGTTCAAGACCAAGTTAACCTAAGGAGGAACTCGAAGAGCTTGCTGAAGACCGAAGTCGCACCTGAAGTCGACTCCATATACGACTTGGGAAGCAATGTTAACAAAATTCGAACGTTGACGCATTAAATACGCGCCACCAACCTTCAAACGTTCAAATTTCTTTCACCATTATAAATAGACATTCAAATGAACGTGAAAATAAGAAGAAAGAGCAACTATTGAGATTTAAATTCTATCTTCTCTTAGCTTTGAGTGATCTATACAAGTTTTGAAGGAAGAACGAGCTCCAACTTGCTGCATGTTCCAACACTGATCAAATCATCTCTTCTACGAGTTCTTCCACGTGTTGTAACTTGCCTACACAATCTGTAAAGTGTAGATCCCCTTTCTTTACAATTTGTTATTTGGTTTTGATACTTGGTTTGTTATTGGTGTTTCAAACCAAGTGATAGCAAAGTAGCATTGTGACTAGAGTGGGATTCGTCATCTACTTGTGCTGTGAGTTGTTTATGCCCCCTAGAGTTGGAATCTAGAAGAGAGCAGAGGCTCTAAGCTGTATTTGTGAAATACATAGTGGAACCCAAGTCACAAGGGGTGTAAGTTTGGAAGAGTGGAGTAGGGAAGGTTGCCCGAACCACTATAAAATCTTGCCCATTGCTGTGATTTATATTTCTGTTTTGATTATCTTATTACTCACCATATTTTCCATTTGTTTCATTAAGGGGACTGGACTAAACCGGGGTAAATTTTATGTTTAAGTGAAAAATTTTAAATACCCAATTCACCCCTCCCCTCTTGGATAATTGTCATAAACTCGGGACCAATAAGTGGTATCAGAGCAGGTCTTTGAGTTTAAACCAAAGAGATCTTTTGAAATGGCATCCCAATTAACTTTCACCCCTGCTTTTGCCGAGGGTCAATCTTTCACTAGACCACATCTATTTGATGGGACTAACTTTGGTTATTGGAAGTTGAGAATGAAACAATTGATCATGACTGCGGACATTGACTCTTGGATTGCTATCCAAGATGGCGTTGTGTTGCCTATCGATGAAAGATCCTCCACATGGTCCAAGGAGGAAGTAAGAGTTGTTAAAAGCAACGTGAAAGCCTTGAACTTCCTCTTTTGTGCGTTAATGGCATCCGAATATGATAGTGTCATCATGTCAAACCGCCAAAGAAATATGGGATACATTGACATCCATTTATGAGGGAACTTCTCAAGTCCAAGGGATGAGAAGAAATATTTTGATTAGAGAATTGAAAAGTTTCAAAATGCTAGAGACAGAAAATATCTCTAAAATGTTCGCTAGATTTTCTAAAATTACTAACTCTTTGAAAAGTCTAGGAAAAGCAATTTATGAATCTGAGCAGGTAATGAAAATTCTAAGGGCGCTACCCGAATCATGGACTCCAAAGATTACAGCTATTGAGGAAGCAAAAGACCTCAATACACTACGGCTAGAAGACCTTATAAGCTCACTCATGTCACATGAGTTGATAAAAAGGAGAAATGAGGAGCAACATAAGGGCAAGAGAGTCATCGCCTTGGAAGCCGCACAAGATTCGGACGACTCCGCCTCATCATCACAAAACAACGATGAGGAAATTGCCTTACTTACAAAACGATTCAGAAAAGTTGTAAGAAAAGGAAGGAATTTCAAAAATTTTAAAGAAAGAAATTCTAAGGAAAAAAAGAAAAAGGCAATAAAATATTTTCGATGTGGCGATATGGGGCATATGCAAGCCCAATGCCCAACACCCGAGGAAACCAAAGCAAAGGAGCGAAGAGAAAAGAAAGATCGAGACGATAACAGAAGATTTCAAAGGATCAAAGGAAGAGGCATATATGTAAACGATGAAGTATTCACAACATGCGGTTCCTCAAGTGAAGAAAACGAGGCCGAAAACTGTGCAAGGATTTGTTGCATGGCAAATATGGAAGATTCCAACATATGTCTTGCAGCCAAGGAAATTTTGGAGAATCATACCACTTCAACAAACTGCACAAGTAACGAAGAGGTAACCTCCAAACAAAAATCTTTTTCTATTTTTTGTCTACAAATGACTGCCTCAAATGTGCTGAATTATAAGAATTTCAACAAGTCTATGATTCATTATATGAGAAAATAAAAAAATTAGGAAATAAGTTCACAAAAAAGAAAAGACGATTTAACACAGTAACTATTGTGAACGGAAAGCTTGCAGAAAAAGTTAATCATTTGACAAGAGAAAAGAATACTTTGACAAATGAGTTAGAAAAACTCAAAAAGGAATATGAATTATTAAATGAATCGCTTGCTAAGTTTTCTAATCTTGGAGAAAGTGTCAAAATATTTTTGAAAATGACCACCCAAAGTTGTAAGAAAGGACTTGGATATACCACATTTAAGCAGGATGAAAATAGTAAATCGAATGCTCCAAGGACTCATAGAAACAAAGAAAAACCCATTCATGTTAAACCTAAGATGAATCATGTGGTTTGGATCAAAAGACCAACCGAGGAACTAACTACCAAATGGCTTCTCACTCCTAGACTCCTAGGAGCTTGTAATTTTTGCAACAAGATAGGACACAAGGTATATCAATGCAAAATGAAAAAATTATAAGACCTTGGTGCAAAATTGGTTTGGATGCCCAAGAGCATTGGATTTATGCCTTCAAAAGTAGATCAACGTAGATTCCAATGGATAACTAACCCAAATGGACTCATAAAATGGGTACCGAAAGGATGAGCTCTACTTGACTTTATTATTGCAGATTTGTCTTAGAGCTAAGGCCAGTAACTTATGGTTTATGGATAGTGGCTGCTCAAGACACATAACAGGAGAAAAAGGACTGTTCCATAAAATCAACCCATGTAACGAAGGAACAGTTGCTTTTGGAAATAATGAGAAAGGTAAAATCAAAGGTAAAGGAAATATTTATGGAATTTCAAATGCATGTATTGAGGACGTACTATTTGTTGAAGGACTCAAACATAATTTAATGAGTATTAGTCAATTATGTGATAAAAATTATAAAGTTGTATTTGAATCCTCTATCTGCAATGTATTTGATGATGATCACATAGTATTTAGTGGCAAAAAACATGAAAATGTATATTTGGTTTTTCTAGATGAACTTGAGGGAAAATGTCTAATAGTCATACAAAATGATCCATGGATATGGCATACAAGGCTTAGACATATAAATATGTCAAATATTAAAACATTGTGGAAAAGGAGTCTAGTACAAGGGTTATCAAAGCTTAAATATGACAAGGATAAGATTTGCAAGGCTTGTCAATTATCCAAGCAACCCTTTTTCCACCAAAAAGAAAATTTCAACGACTAGACCACTTGAATTATTGTATATGGATCTTTATGGGCCATCAGACATTTTAACTCTTGGTGGGAAAAAGTATGTTTTTGTAATTGTTGATGATTTTTCAAGATTTACTTGGATTATACTCTTAGCTAGCAAAGATGAAGCATTTTCTATGTTTGTCACGTTTTCAAATTTGGTGCAAAATGAAAAACAGAGTACAATTATTTCAATTAGAAGTGATCATGGTGGTGAATTTGAAAATAAACGATTCATAGAATTTTACAATGAAAAAGGAATTCACCATACATTTTCTGCACTAAGAACTTCTCAACAAAATGGAGTTGTTGAAAGGAAAAACTAGACAATACAAGAAATGGCTAGAACTATGCTAAATGAGAGTAAATTGTCCAAAAGGTTTTGGGGTGAAGTTGTAAGTACAGCTTGTCATGTATTAAACCGAGCTACCATTAGAGTAATATTGAAAAAAACCACATATGAACTTTGGAAAGGCAGAATACCAACGTATCATATTTTCATACTTTTGGATGTACTTGCTATGTGTTAAACAATGGAAAAATTAATTTGGGTAAATTAGACGCTAAAAGTGACAAGACAATTTTCCTTCGTTATTCATCAAATAGCAAAACATATAGAATTTTTAACAAAAGAAATCAAATAGAAGAGGAATCAATACATGTTGTTTTTGATGAATTTAACCAAACTCCAAGGAAGGAGGATGAATTAAGTGATGCAGATGATATATCAAAGAAGATCAACATGAGCAACAAGAAACCGAGCCTAAGTAAGAAAATTCCACGGAGGAAAGGGTAAGTGAAAGTAACAATTCTTACAAACCTCCAACTGATTTAAAATTCAAAGCTGATCATCTAATTGAGCAAGTTATTGACAATATCTATGAAGGAGTAAAGACTAGAAGATCAAAACACAATATTTGTGGACAATATGCTTTTGTGTCAAAAATTGAATCAACAACTATTGATCAAGCTCTTAATGATGAAAATTGGGTTACCGCAATAAAAGAAGAGCTAAATCAATTTGAAAGAAACAATGTATGACATTTAGTTCTTAGACCCAAAGATTGCACTATTATTGGTACCAAATGGGTATTTAGGAACAAATTAGACGAAAGTGGACTTGTAATAAGAAACAAAGCTAGACTAGTAGCCAAAGGGTATTCCCAAGAAGAAGGAATTGATTTTGAAGAATCATATGCACCTGTGGCTAGATTAGAAGCCATACGTATTCTACTAGCATTTGCTTCTCACATGAATTTCAAATGGATATGAAAAGCGCATTTTTGAATGGATACTTGAATGAAGAAGTTTATGTTGAACAACCTCCGGGATTTGAAGAAAAGGATCAATAAAAATATGTTTACAAATTAACCAAAGCATTATACGGATTAAAACGAGCTCCACGAGCTTGGTATGAAAGGTTAAATAAATTTTCGATTGATCATGAATTTCAAAGAGGAAAGGTTGATACTACATTATTCATCAAGTATAGGAGTAAAAATATTTTAATTGTTCAAATTTACGTAGATGATATAATATTTGGTGCTACTGACGAAATTCTATGCCAAGAATTTTCTAAGATTATGCAGAGTGAATTTGAAATGAGCATGATGGGAGAATTGAATTTCTTCCTTAGACTGCAAATTAAGCAACAAGCTGAAGGGATCTTTATAAATCAGTCCAATTATATCAAAGAAATGTTAAAGAAATTCGGAATGCAGACTAGCAAGGGAGCAAACACACCAATGAGTTCAACAATTAAGATCGACACAGATGAAAAAAGTAAATCTGTCGATCAAAAACTATACAGAAGCATGATAGGATCTTTATTATATTTAACTGCTTCTAGACCTGATATTCTATTTAGTGTTTGCATGTGTTCTAGATTTTAATCATGTCCTAAAGAATCACATTTAATGGCTATAAAAAGAATTTTTAAATATTTGATAAATACCACTAATCTTGGACTATGGTATCCAAAAGAGTCAACTTTTGATCTAATCGGCTACTTGGATGCGGATTTTGCTGGATACAAAGTAGATAGAAAAAGTTCTAGTGGAACATGTCAATTCCTTGGAAATATGTTGGTTTCATGGTATTCAAGAAAACAAACTAGTGTTGCTCTATCTACGGCGGAAGCCGAATATATAGCCGCCGGGAGTTGTTGTGTCCAATTACTTTAGATGAAACAACAGCTTAAAAATTATGGTATTGATTATCATGATATTCCAATTAGATGTGATAATACAAGTGCAATTTGTTTGACTAAGAATCCTGTATTGCATTCTAGAACAAAACATATAGATGTAAGACACCATTTTATTCGTGAACATGTTGAAAATCATGATATTTGTTTAGAATATGTGAAAACTGAGGACCAGATTGCAGATATATTCACCAAATCTCTAGCAAAAGAATCATTTTATAAAATTAGAAATGATATGGGTATGATTGAGTTTGATTAGGAACAATAAGATAGGAGGAATGAACTTAGAAGTCCAAGTCGATAGGCCAAGTCGACTTCGAAAGACCCAAGTCGACTTCGGTGAAGTCGACTCCGCAGGGGCGAAGTCGACTTCGGTTAGGGCAAGTTGACTTCAGCGCGCGATCGTCCGGCTTCCCGCCTTCCTTCTCTTCTTCTTTCTTCTCCATTCCTCTCCCGCACCGTCGCAGACCTCCGACTCTCTCAGCTCTCCGATTTTCTCTCTCCTCTCTCAAATCCTCGAGCTCTCTCTTTTCTCATCTCTCTCGTCTCTCCCTCTCACTGTTCTCATCTCTCTTTATTTTCGAGATCTCTCTCTCGGTCCCTCTCTTGTTCTCTCTCTCTCTCTCTCGTTGCTTTCTCTCTCTTGCTCACTCTCTCAATCATCTCCCTACTCTCCTCTCTCTCATTTCTCTCTCTCTCTAACTCTCCCATTTGCAAAACCATTTCAAAAAATCCAAATGGCACCCAAATCGGGTACCAGGCTACCCAAATTAGCTGTCTCCAAACCATCTCTAAGACCGGTACCCAGACAATCCGGATCCCAAGCTGAGGAGGAGATTCCTAGGAGACAAAGGACTTCATCCAAGCGAGCCCAGGAAGAACCGTCAACATCTATCGGCCGTCGAGTTCGATTCCAAACTAGAACTCCATCCACTTCAGCTCCAAGAGAAGAGGAACCGCAAACATCCAACGGTTCTGAAACAGGGGCCAGAAGAAGGGGAACTCCAACTCAAAAGGGTCAGGTCCTAAAAATGCCGACAACCTATTTCAGGACCGAGCAACAACATAGTAGATTCTACAAGAACTTCTACGAGGGTAAGATTTTTGTCCCAAAGATTATAGATTTTAAATTTCTGAGTGATTATGAGTTTGGGATAGAAGAATTATTGGATTTTCAAGGGTGGACAATGTTGCTAAAGGTTGATGATATAGATTTGACGAGGATTTTCTATTATCTATGGGATCAACAATATTTCAGCACATATGTAAAAGGTGTCGAGACGTATTTGGGTACAAGGGGGTCCCAAGCCAAGATCATGCCATTATGCAGGTTGGACAAATCTTAGAGGTCTCATATGATGATGAACAACTACCCGCCGACTTTACTCTAACCCAAATGTACAACCAGCTCACTAGGAGCAATAAATATCACCTTGGGATCAAGTTTCTCCATTATATGGATCTATCCCCTAGGTTGAGGGTTCTCAGGCTGTTGATCGCCCATTGTGTATACCCTAAGGGAGGGAGAGAAATCAAGTGAATCCACAAGAGGCCGAAATTTTATGGAAAGTTGCAAACAGGGTCAAGGTTAGCCTTCCCAGACTTTCCCTTGAAGCCTTAGCCTCCAGGAAGGACAACTCATGAGGGGTTTTGCCGTATGGGACATGGATCACCAAGATTCTTGAGTACTATCATGTAGACATCGATGGTGAGCCATTCGAGGTACTAAAGCCGACAAATGTTATAAACAAGGCTTTACTCCAACGTATGAAGATAAATATGGATCGGTTTAGAGAGGAAAGAATAAGGGAAAGGATGGGAGAACCGGCTCAAGAAGAAGCCAGAGGAGCACAGGCTGAGGGGGAGCAGCCCCCGCCATCACCACAGCCTCAACCCTCTCCTTCTCCACCACAGGATGCCCCCGACGAGCCCGCATCGCCTCATTCACACGGATCGTGTTCACCGCGAGGCTCATAGTCCCAAACTTAGCTCCAAGACCACCGTCATGGACAACTCGGTAAACGTGATATGGGAGCATCTAGAGCAGATTGAGGATCGGCTGACTTCTCAGATTGTCGGGGTCCTCAATGCAGTCATGGATATGCATACTAGGCAGGATTGTATGGACCGGGAGCTCTGAACGATCAAGTATCGGCTAGCATCGAGAAACGGCAGGGTTCGACCGATACCCGATCTGGATCCTTTTGAGAGTGAGTCAGTGTGCCGAGAGCCGACACCTCATCCTGTCTCATCTTTCTACTCCTTGGCTCACGTTCGACCCATTCCACCCATCCGACATGCTCCATATCCAATATAGGCATTTCTATTTGCCAAATCTCAGATTTTTTATCCCTATTTTTGATCTCTTGACAAAAAGGGGGAGAATAGTTGAGTTTTAGGAATCGAGTCATGGGTTGGGTAGTATGCATCTATAGATTTGCATTTTTGCATTTTATATAAAGTTTTCTAATTATATATGAAAAAGTTTGTTCATGCTCTGTTCTGTTTTTGTACAAATTGAAATGATTGAATGAATGTGAAATGCTTGAATGAATGGTTTAAACTTATGATTTATATATGCAATTGTTGAAAATGAAATGTGTATGATAATTTCATTAAGTTTGAAATGCAATGCAAATAACCTATGATTATCCTAAACTACCAAAACAAGACAAAGTGGTATGTTTTAAAGATATTGAAAGGTATAAACTCAAATCGGTTTTGTTAATCATCAAAAAAGGGGAGATTGTTAGAAACAAGTGTTGAAATCAATGACAAAATAAGAAAAGTCTATATTTTGATGATTAACAATTCAATTTGAGTAAGTTTTGGCTACTAACATGTTTTGTGAAATATTTAAAGGATATAAAAATGAAAAATATGAAGTCTAGCAGGTCAAGTCAATTCCCAAGTCGACTCAGGCATCGACTGAGGCCAAGTCGATCCCCAAGTCGACTCCAGCAGCGACTTCAAATGCGATTTTATGGCCAACACTGAAAATGAGGAGCAAGAGCTGCCGAAGTCGCACTAGAAGTCGACTTCACATGCGACTTGGGTGAAGTCGCAGACCAAGTCGACTCCAGCATCGACTTCAAAATCCCCAGCACTGAATTCAAAAAGGGAAGTCGAACCCAAGTCGACTTCACATACGACTTGAGTTAAGTTGGAACCCAAGTCGACCCGAACATTCGACTTGAACAGAAATGAAGATAAATCAAGTCTAAGACAAGCAGATTTTCATGAACACATCAATCTAGATCAAGGATACTCATCTGGACATTTCTATGTACTTCAAGAATCAAGTATTTAAACTTCAGGACATAAAGTTAGAAGATTTCAAGAAAAAATGATCATACTGAGTTCCAAGTTAAAGAAATCAGTGGAAGAACAATTAATGTGAAGAATATCAAGCAACCAAGGTCACTCCCAAGGATTTCAAGTTCATCGAGCAAGTATAGAAAGTGAAGTCGCACCGAAGTCGACTCCACCTGCAACTTGGGTCAAGTTCAAGTCCAAATCGACCTGAAGCAGGGACTTAGAACATTGCTGAAAACCGAAGTCACACATGAAGTCGACTCCACCTGCGACTTGGGTCGAGTTCAAGAACAAGTCGACCTGAAGAGGAACTTGAGGAGCTTGTTGAAGACTGAAGTCGCACCCAAAGTGGACTCTAGTCTGTGACTTGGGTGAAGTCGCGCCCGAAGTCGACTCCATCTGCGACTTGGGAAGCAATGTTCAAAAAATTCGAATGTTGGCGCATTAAATACGCGCCACCAACCTTCAAACATTCAAATTTCTTTCACCATTATAAATAGACATTCAAATGAACGTGAAAGTAAGAAGAAAGAGCAACTACTGAGATTTAAATTCTATCTTGTCTTAGCTTTGAGTGATCTATACAAGTTTTGAAGGAAGAACGAGCTCCAACTTGCTGCTCGTTCCAACGCTGATCAAATCGTCTCTTCGACGGGTTCTTCCACGTGCTGTAACTTGCCTACACAATTTGTAAAGTGTAGATCCCCTTTCTTTACAATTTGTTATTTGGTTTTCATACTTGGTTTGTTATTGGTGTTTCAAACCAAGTGATAGCAAAAGAGCGTTGTGACTGGAGTGAGACTCGTCACCTACTTGTGCTGTGAGTTGTTTATACCCCCTAGAGCTAGAATCTAGAAGAGAGCAGAGACTCTAAGCTGTATTTGTGAAATACATAGTGGAACCCAAGTCACGAGGGGTGTAAGTTTGGAAGAGTGGAGTAGGGAAGGTTGCCCGAACCACTATAAAATCTTGCCCATTGCTGTGATTTATATTTCTGTTTTGATTATCTTATTACTCACTATATTTTCCATTTGTTTCATTAAGGGGACTGGACTAAACCGGGGTAAATTTTATGTTTAAGTGAAAAATTTTAAATACCCAATTCACCCCTCCCTTGTTGGGTAATTGCCATAAACTCGAGACCAATAATTTTTTGTCACTAGAAAGGTCAACATTTCTTTCTTTTTTTTTACCAAAATCTCAGTATTTTGCATTAAACCTTAGCAATTTGTGTTAAGCAGGTCAAATGTGATCTATTATGATTTTTTATTTTAACTTCATTTCACGCAGGTTGTTGCTATTTTTTTTAGCAAATCTCTCCAAGTAGTTGAGGGATTTATAGCCCATATAAAGAATATCTTAATTGAAGAAAATTAAAAGAGAAAATCATCAAGTTCAGATCAGATCAGGCCATTCTCTAGAATTTTTTCGTTAGAATCAACAGTTGGAGATTGTCATGCAAATTTTCTCCTACTACTGCAATTTATGCTTCTTTGTATTCATTAGTTGTAAACTTGATTTTTTTTTATTTTTTATTTCCAAACCAAGAGGAAACTATTCAATTAGTTGTAATTAAGGTGTGTTTGTTTATACAAAAATTTTTAAACTAAAACTTTTCACTTTCCACAACTACTCTAGTTTTAATTATTTCATCACATTTTCACTACAATTACTCTCGTCTTGAATCATTTTTCATAATTTATCATATTTTTCAGTTATTACTCCTACCATATCACAATCATTTTCTCTCATTTCAAAAATTTTACACAAAAAACTTTTCCTAAAAGTTTTATCACTTCTCAAACACACTTTTAATTTAAAATTTTATGAGCCACCTAGAGCCAAATTAAAAATTCGGAACATAATTATAAAATGTGTTGGAAACAATGTTTAAAACAATAAAATTGACCAAATCTTGAGTTTTGATGATTAACAAGAACTAATTTTGAGTATATAAAAGGTACTAATATGTTTGCTAAATGTTTAAGGAAAGCAAAGAGGTCAAGTCGATCTCCAAGTCGACTTGGACTTCGACTTGGGTGAAGTCGATCCCAAAGTCGACTCAAATATCGACTTGAGAATGAATCCCAAAAAGCAACAGGTGAAGTCGCAGGTCAAGTCGACTCCACTTGCGACTTGGAAAGTCAAGTCGCAGACGAAGTCGACTCCAGCATCGACTTGGAGTATCCAGAGCTGAAAAGTGGAAACGAACATAACGAAGTCGCAAACGAAGTCGACTCCAGGTGCGACTTGGGTGAAGTCGCAGGCCAGGTCGACTCCATCCACGACTTGAGATGTTCAAACTTTCAAAGATGCAGTTTTCAAGATATTCAAGAGGATTTATCACTCAAGTCCAAGGAATCAAGATGAAAAACAAATGAGTCAATTTCAAAGTCAAGAATCATGTTCTACATTCAAATCAAGTCTATCAAGCTCAAAGCAAATCTTCAAGCTAGCTTCCAAATGGAGTAATACCTAAGTCATAAAGACCAAGTGAGTCCAAAGCAAAGCAAGGAACATACATATATTGTGCAAGGACTCAAAGCTTTCAAATGGTTTGCAAGATTCAAGACACTTCAAGAAGATCAAGGCATTTTTGCAATAGACCAAGCCAAGTCGCAACCCAAGTCGACTTCAGGATCGACTTGAGTTAAAGTCTGAAAGCCAAGTCGACCCAAGTCTCAGACTTGAGTTTCTGAAGAACCCAAGTCGCAGGCCAAGTCGACTCCATGTACGACTTGGAAGCCAAGTCGCAGGCCAAGTCGACTTCATCTTCGACTTGGAGTATAACGGTCAAATTTTCGAACGTTGGAGTTCATTTATTGCACGCCAACCACATCTACAACGTTCATATTTTCCTCAATCTATAAAAGGACATTCAAATGAACGTGAGAAGAAGCAAGTGACACTACTCTAAGGATCATAGAGAGAAAAGAAGTGCAAGAAAGACTTTCAAATCCCTTTTCTCCATATTTGAGTGTTTCAAAGGAAGAAAGAGCTTCAAACTGCAAGTTGCTTCAACGATCATCATTCCAGCTGTCTTTGATTTCTTCCTCGAGCTCAAAACTGCCTACACAAATCTGTAAAGTGTAGTTTTTATTCATTTCTTTATTTGGTTGTATAAATCTTGATTTAGCTTGGGTAGCTAAGATCAAGTGTATGCAAAGTAGGGTGTGATTGGAGTGAGACTCATCACCTACTTGTGCAAATGATTGTATATGCCCCCTAGAGCTTTGAATCTAGAAGAGAGCAAGTGGCTCTAGTTGTTTATGCCCCCTAGAGCTAGAATCTAGAAGAGAGCAAGTGGCTCTAGTTGTATATGCCCCCTAGAGCTGGAATCTAGAAGAGAGCGGTGACTCTAAGTGTATTCGTGGAATACATAGTGGAACCCAAGTCACAACAGAGTGTGAGCTTGGAAGAGTGGAGTAGGGAAGGTTTGCCCGAACCACTATAAATCTTGTGTCATATTTCTTTTTACTGCTTTATCTTTATTGCTCTCTAGCTCTTTTCAAAAGGGGATTAATTATTCAAGGGGTTAAGATTTTTGATTTACCAAAAGAAATTTTAAAGAACCCAATTCACCCCTCCCCTCTTGGGTTTAGCCATCAACTCGGGACCAACAAGTGGTATCAGAGCAGGTCTTTGAGTTTACCAAAGAGATCTTATTGAAATGGCATCCCAATCTACTTCCGTTCCCGCATTTGCTGAAGGCCAATCCTTTACAAGGCCACCGTTGTTTGATGGGAACAATTTTGGATATTGGAAGCTTCGTATGAAGCAACTCATCATGGCTACCGACATGGACTCTTGGATTGCTATCCAAGATGGAGTAACCTTGCCTACCGATGAAAGAGCTTCCAAATGGACCGATGAGGAAGTAAGAATTGTTAAGAGCAACGCCAAAGCTATGAACTCTTTATTTTGTGCTCTTAATGCTTCTGAATATGATAGAGTATCCTCTTGCTCGACCGCCAAAGAGATATGGGATACACTAACCTCTATCTACGAAGGAACTTCTCAAGTCCAAGGGACGAGAAGGAATATTTTGATTGGAGAACTAGAGAACTTTAGAATGCTAGAAACAGAAAATATTTCTGAAATGTTTGCTAGATTCTCTAAGATTACTAATGCTTTAAAAGGTCTTGGAAAAGCAATATCTGAATCTGAGCAGGTCATGAAGATTTTAAGAGCTCTACCCGAATCATGGACTCCAAAGATCACTGCAATTGAAGAAGCCAAAGACCTCAACACGCTGAAGCTTGAAGACTTAATTAGCTCACTTATGTCACATGAGCTAATTAAGAAAAGGAATGAAGATCAACACAGGGGCAAAAGAGCAATTGCCTTAAAAGCCGCACAAGACACCGATGACACATCTTCTTCTCAAAATGACGACGAGATTGCTCTACTTACAAAACGATTCAGAAAATTTGTGAGGAAAGGCAAAAATTTCAGAAGCTTCAAAGAAAGAACTCCCCGAGAGAAGAAGAAAGAATCAACCAAGTGCTACCGATGCGGCGGTTCGGGACATATGCAAGCCCAATGTCCAACTCCCGAAGAAAACAAGGCAAAAGAACAAAGAAAGGATCGAGGGGACAATAGAAGATTTCAGAAATATAAAGGAAGAGGCATGTACGTAAATGACGAGGAATCTACAACGAGTAGCTCCTCAACCGACGAAATCGAAGCAGAAGAATGTGCGAGAATTTGCTGTATGGCACAAATCGAGCAAGGAGAACAAACTACCTCAACAAAATGCACAAGCAATGAAGAGGTAAGTTCTAAACTCTCCCTTTCTAATTCAAGTTATTCTTCCTCTCATGAATGCCTCAAATGTGCTGAATTAGATGAGCTACAAATGGCATATGATTCTTTATATGAAGAAATGAAGAAATTAGGAAGCAAGTTTACAATTAAGAAAAAATAATGTGATGCAGTAATAATTATAAATGGTAAACTTGCAGAAGAAAATGATTTGCTAAAAAAGGAGAACAAATCATTGAATGAATCATTAGCTAAGTTCTCTAATCCAGGAGAAAGTGTCAAAATGTTTCTAAACATGACATCCCAAACACATAAAAGAGGTCTTGGATACAATACATTTGAGCAAGAAGAAAGTAGCAAATCAAATGTGAAATTACTTGAGAAATATCAAACTAAAACTGCATCTATATACAAGCCACAAAAGAAAAATTTTAAGTGGACTAGAAGACCAATGATTGAACCTTTGCATGCTTGGAGACCTACTCCAAGATTACCTTTGGCTTGTAATTTCTGCAATAAGATGGGTCATAAAACTTACAAATGTAATTTTAAGAAACTATATGACCATGGTGCTAAATTAGTTTGGGTTCCAAGAAACACAAGATTTGGGCTTTCAAAGTTAGATCAACTTAGATTAGATTTTATTACTAACCCAAATGGACCCATAAAATGGGTACCAAAAAGATAAGATGTATTTCCTTATTTTTCAGACATGTTTTAAGGCAAAGACAAACAATGAATGGTTCATGGATAGCGGTTGCTCAAGGCATATGACCGGTGAAAGAAGTTTGTTTCACAAACTCAAGCCTTGTAATGATGGAATGGTTGCCTTTGGCAATAATGAAAAAGGTAAAATTAAAGGTAAAGGAAATATACATAGTATTTCAAATGCGTGCATGGAAGATGTTTTGTTTGTTGAAGGACTCAAACACAATTTAATGAGCATTAGCCAATTATGTGATAAAGGATACAAAGTTGTGTTTGAATCATCTATATGTAATGTACTTGATGGAGAACATATCTTGTTTAGTGGTAAAAGACATGGAAACATTTATTTGGTTTCACTTGATGAATTAGATGGTCAATGTCTAATGGCCATTGATAACGATCCATGGGTTTGGCACAAGAGGCTTGGACATATAAACATGGGAAACATAAAAACCCTATGGAAAAAGAGTTTGGTAGAAGGATTACCAAGATTGAAATATGACAAAGACAAGATTTGCAAGGCATGTCAATTATCAAAACAACCCAAGATGCCTTTCTCTACCAAAAAGGAAATTTCCACCACTAAGCCACTTGAATTGCTACATATGGATCTATACGGGCCATCCGACATTCTAACCGTTGGTGGAAAGAAATATGTATTTGTCATAGTTGATGATTTTTCAAGATTCACATGGATAATTCTCTTAGCTAGTAAAGATGAAGCCTTCTCTATGTTTGCAACTTTTGTAAATTTGGTGCAAAATGAAAAACAAAGTACTATTGTGACCATAAGAAGTGATCATGGTGGCGAATTCGAAAACAAACGATTCATGGAATTTTGCAATGAAAAAGGAATTCACCACACATTTTCTGCACCAAGAACTCCACAACAAAATGGAGTAGTAGAAAGGAAAAATAGAACTATACAAGAGATGGCTAGAACTATGCTAAATGAGAGCAATCTATCCAAGAAATTTTGGGGTGAAGCTGTGAGTACAGCTTGTCATGTTTTGAACCGAGTTACCATTCGAGCAATCTTGAAAAAGACCCCATATGAACTATGGAAAGGAAGGAAACCAAATATCTCATATTTTCATGCTTTTGGATGTACATGCTATGTTTTAAACAATGGAAAAACCAATTTGGGCAAATTAGATGCCAAAAGTGATGAGGCTATATTCCTTGGTTATTCATCAAATAGCAAAGCATATAGAGTATTCAACAAACGAAACCAAGTTGTAGAAGAATCCATACATGTTGTATTTGATGAAATTAACCAATGTCCGAGAAAGGAGGATGAACTAAGTGATGCAGATGAGACAAAAAACAAAGAACAACCAAAGGAACTCGAGCTCAAGCCAGAAAATCCAGTGGAGGAAGAGGTAAGTGAAGGTAATGACTCTTACAAACCTCCAACTGATTTAAAGTTCAAAAATGCCCATCCAATTGAACAAGTTATTGGAAACATATATGAAGGAGTAAAAACTAGAAGATCAAAACAAAACGTTTATGGTCAATATGCGTTTGTATCGAAAATTGAACCAAATACCATTGAACAAGCTCTTAATGATGAAAATTGGGTTATTTCAATGCAAGAAGAGCTAAATCAATTCGAAAGAAACAATGTATGGCATTTAGTTCCTAGACCAAACAATCATACAGTCATTGGTACAAAATGGGTATTTAGGAACAAATTAGACGAAAGCGGTCTTGTAATTAGAAACAAGGCACGATTAGTAGCCAAAGGGTACTCCCAAGAAGAAGGAATTGATTTTGAAGAATCATATGCACCCGTGGCTAGATTAGAAGCCATACGTATCTTATTAACATTCGCTTCACATATGAATTTCAAATTGTTTCAAATGGATGTGAAGAGTGCATTTTTGAATGGCTATTTGAATGAAGAAGTATATGTTGAACAACCCCCTGGTTTTGAAGATAAGGATCAATCAAAATATGTGTATAAATTGACCAAAGCACTTTATGGATTAAAACAAGCTCCAAGAGCTTGGTATGAAAGGTTGAACAAATTCTTGATTGATCATGAATTTCAAAGAGGGAAAGTAGACACTACTTTGTTCATCAAATATAAAAATAGCAATATTTTAATTGTACAAATTTATATAGATGACATAATCTTCGGTGCTACTGACGAAAATCTATGCCAAGAATTTTCAAAGATTATGCAGAATGAATTCGAAATGAGCATGATGGGAGAATTAAATTTCTTCCTTGGACTACAAATCAAGCAACAAAGTGAAGGAATATTTCTGAACCAGTCCAAGTATGTCAAAGAGATGCTCAAGAAATTTGGAATGCAGAATAGCAAAGGGGCAAACACTCCAATGAGCTCAACAATCAAAATCGACACGGATGAAAACGGTAAAAGTATCGATCAAAAGCTTTATAGGAGCATGATAGGAACTTTGCTTTATTTAACTGCTTCTAGACCCGATATCTTATTTAGTGTTTGTATTTGCTCTAGATTTCAAGCATGTCCCAAAGAATCACATCTACTTGCTGTAAAAAGAATTTTTAAATATTTGATAAAAACTACAAACCTTGGACTATGGTATCCAAAGGGGTCAACTTTTGATCTAATCGGCTATTCGGATGCAGATTTTGCCGGATACAAAGTAGATAGAAAGAGTACTAGTGGAACTTGTCAATTTCTTGGACATATGTTGGTTTCATGGTATTCAAGAAAACAAACAAGTGTTGCTCTATCTACTGCGGAAGCCGAATACATAGCCGCCGGTAGTTGTTGTGCCCAATTACTTTGGATGAAACAACAGTTGAAAGACTATGGTATTGATTATGTTGATATTCCTATTAGATGTGATAATACAAGTGCAATTTGTTTGACTAAAAATCCTGTATTGCACTCTAGAACCAAACATATTGATGTGAGACATCATTTTATTCGTGAACATGTTGAAAATCATGATGTGTGTTTAGAATATGTGAAAACAGAGGATCAAATTGCTGATATCTTTACCAAACCTCTAGCTAAAGAATCATTTTACAAGATCAGGTATGATATGGGGATGATAGAGCTAAAATAGGAAAAATTAAAACAAGAAATCAAATTTTGAAAAAGGCAAACTGATGAGTCAAGTCGACTCCATAGGAGCCAAGTCGACTCCGCCAAGTCGACTTGGGAAAGTGAAGTCGACTCCGCTTCGACAGCGAAGTCGACTCCACGGGGTCGAAGTCGACTCCGCACTATGTGCGAAGTCGACTCCAGGGAACCGAAGTCGACTTCGCCTAGGGCAAAGTCGACTCCGCGCGCGCGACCGTCCGAATTCCGAGACTTCTCTTCCTTTTCTTCTTCCCTCTTTTCTTTCTTCCTCATTTTTCCGGCCTCCCTGTTTTCCTCTTCTCCTCCGGCGATTCTCCTTTTCTCTCCGGGAATCCTCTCCCTCTCCGGCCTTTTCTCTCCGGGAATCCTCTCCCTCTCCGGCGACTCCTACTCTCTCACTGCCTCTCTCCTTTGTCTCTCTCTCTCAACTCTCTTCTTTTTCTCTCTTTCACACTATCTCTCAAACTTTCTCTCTTTCACTAGCATTCCCTCTCAGATTCCATAAATTCCAAGCTCCAAATGGCACCAAAGAAAGCCGTATCAAAACCATACCCCAAACGGGTTCCCACACAACCACAACCTTCATCTCAACCAAAAGAAGTTCCTAGAAAAACTAGGACTCCATCAAAAAGAGCAAGAGAGGAACCATCAACTTCGACGGGTAAACGGGTTCGATTCCAAACCTCCACTCAATCATCTGATCAAGCACCCAGGTCGGAAAATCAACAAACCTCACAGAGCACACAATCCGGGACAAGCAGAAGGGGCACTGCAGCTGGGAAAGCCCAAGTATTGAAGATGCCCACTACCTACTTCAAAACCGAGCTCCAACATAGCCGTTTCTACAAAAAATTCTACGAACGGAAGGTATTCATACCCAAGATTATAGATTTTAATTTCCTGAAAGAATATGGATCCGACATAGAAGATCTATTGGATTTTCAAGGATGGACCAATTTGCTAAAGGAAGACGAAAGGGTCTATCCAGATCTTACTCGAATGTTTTATTATCTTTGGGATGAAGAATACTTTGGAACCTTCGTCAAAGGAGTCGAAATGGATCTTGGAATCGGGATAGTTGCAGGACCGACTGAAGTAATGAGTCATTTAGGACACATACTTGGAGTCCCGTATGAGGATGAGCCTATTCCAGAAGACCTCACCATGGATCAAATGTATAATCAGCTCACCCGGAGCAACAAGTACTATCCGGGAATCAAATTCCTTCGGTACATGGATCTTTCACCAAGGCTACGAGTACTCCGACTTCTCATTGCCCACTGCATCTACCCAAAGGGCGGTGGAAGAAATCAATTGAATCCACAAGAAGTAGGGATACTATGGAAAGTAGCCAACAGGGTCAAAGTGAGCATACCCAAATTATTTCTTGAAGCATTGGCTTCTAGAAAGGATAACCCACGAGGAGTCCTTCCCTATGGCACATGGATCACAAAGATTCTTGAATTCTTCAAAGTGGATATTGAAGGCGAGCCTTTCGAAGTGCTCAAATCCACAAATGCCATAAATAAAGCTCTCATACAAAGAATGAAGATCAATCTGCTTGAACTAAGGCATGAACCTTCAGAAGAAGAGCATCAAGAGGACCAAGCACAAGCTGAGGGGGAGCAACCTCCCGAGGGACCGGCTGCTCCAGAAGAGCCACCATCACCTCAATCCCACGGCTCCTACTCCCCACAAGGATCCGTTGCACGAGAACGGGTACCTCCAACCTCTTCTGAGGAGGTCACCCTAAGGGATCTCAAAGATGAAATTGTTGCTATGAGGGCAGAAATGGGTCATCAAGAAGACCGGATAACAAGTCTTATCACCGGCGTTCACAACGCCCTCGAGGATATGCACTCCCGGCAAGACCGAATTGAACGGGAAATGCGGACTATCCGCTATCATCTTGCCTCAGGCCATCATAAGAAGAGACCCATGCCTGAACTCGATCCCTACGAGTCGGGTTCAGTTCATAGAGAGGCAACTCCCGATCACGCTTCTCTTGTTTACTCCTCGGCCCATCATTGTCCCATCAAACCTATTCCATATCCGATCTCTCAATTTCAATTCATCAAATCATTATTTTTGCTTGATTGACAAAAAGGGGGAGATAGAATAGGTGAGTTGAGTAAAATTTTCTTATGGGTTGGGTAGTTTTGTATCTAGGTTTCATTTTTGTTTTGCATTGCATTTTGTAAAAATGAAACTTGATATATATAAATGCTTTTGATGAATGTTATGTTTACTTAATATGTTATGCTTGATTAATAAAGTATTCAACATGATTTGCTTGAAAGGTATCCAATATGCCAAAATGATATAATGATTGGAATTTCAAAAAGCTCTGACCTATAAGACAAATGCTCTGTTTTTCAAAAGACAATATGAACATGATTAATGCTTGAAAGGTATCAACTCAAATGAAGTTTTGTCAATCATCAAAAAGGGGGAGATTGTTGGAAACAATGTTTAAAACAATAAAATTGACCAAATCTTGAGTTTTGATGATTAACAAGAACTAATTTTGAGTATATAAAAGGTACTAACATGTTTGCTAAATGTTTAAGGAAAGCAAAGAGGTCAAGTCGATCTCCAAGTCGACTTGGACTTCGACTTGGGTGAAGTCGATCCCAAAGTCGACTCAAATATCGACTTGAGAATGAATCCCAAAAAGCAACAGGTGAAGTCGCAGGTCAAGTCGACTCCACTTGCGACTTGGGAAGTCAAGTCACAGACGAAGTCGACTCCAGCATCGACTTGGAGTATCCAGAGCTGAAAAGTGGAAACGAACATAACGAAGTCGCAAACGAAGTCGACTCCAGGTGCGACTTGGGTGAAGTCGCAGGCCAGGTCGACTCCATCCACGACTTGAGATGTTCAAACTTTCAAAGATGCAGTTTTCAAGATATTCAAGAGGATTTATCACTCAAGTCCAAGGAATCAAGATGAAAAACAAATGAGTCAATTTCAAAGTCAAGAATCATGTTCTACATTCAAATCAAGTCTATCAAGCTCAAAGCAAATCTTCAAGCTAGCTTCCAAATGGAGTAATACCTAAGTCATAAAGACCAAGTGAGTCCAAAGCAAAGCAAGGAACATACATATATTGTGCAAGGACTCAAAGCTTTCAAATGGTTTGCAAGATTCAAGACACTTCAAGAAGATCAAGGCATTTTTGCAATAGACCAAGCCAAGTCGCAACCCAAGTCGACTTCAGGATCGACTTGAGTTAAAGTCTGAAAGCCAAGTCGACCCAAGTCTCAGACTTGAGTTTCTGAAGAACCCAAGTCGCAGGCCAAGTCGACTCCATGTACGACTTGGAAGCTAAGTCGCAGGCCAAGTCGACTTCATCTTCGACTTGGAGTATAACGGTCAAATTTTCGAACGTTGGAGTTCATTTATTGCACGCCAACCACATCTACAACGTTCATATTTTCCTCAATCTATAAAAGGACATTCAAATGAACGTGAGAAGAAGCAAGTGACACTACTCTAAGGATCATAGAGAGAAAAGAAGTGCAAGAAAGACTTTCAAATCCCTTTTCTCCATATTTGAGTGTTTCAAAGGAAGAAAGAGCTTCAAACTGCAAGTTGCTTCAACGATCATCATTCCAGCTGTCTTTGATTTCTTCCTCGAGCTCAAAACTGCCTACACAAATCTGTAAAGTGTAGTTTTTATTCATTTCTTTATTTGGTTGTATAAATCTTGATTTAGCTTGGGTAGCTAAGATCAAGTGTATGCAAAGTAGGGTGTGATTGGAGTGAGACTCATCACCTACTTGTGCAAATGATTGTATATGCCCCCTAGAGCTTTGAATCTAGAAGAGAGCAAGTGGCTCTAGTTGTTTATGCCCCCTAGAGCTAGAATCTAGAAGAGAGCAAGTGGCTCTAGTTGTATATGCCCCCTAGAGCTGGAATCTAGAAGAGAGCGGTGACTCTAAGTGTATTCGTGGAATACATAGTGGAACCCAAGTCACAACAGAGTGTGAGCTTGGAAGAGTGGAGTAGGGAAGGTTTGCCCGAACCACTATAAATCTTGTGTCATATTTCTTTTTACTGCTTTATCTTTATTGCTCTCTAGCTCTTTTCAAAAGGGGATTAATTATTCAAGGGGTTAAGATTTTTGATTTACCAAAAGAAATTTTAAAGAACCCAATTCACCCCTCCCCTCTTGGGTTTAGCCATCAACTCGGGACCAACAAAATGTACTATTATAACTTGTATTTAAAGTTGATTGGTAAAGATTCAAGACTAGTTCTCATAGAATGCAGTATAATCCATGACCTAAACTACTATAATTTTGGTGTTTCTCTTTTAGATTATTCTTCTAGCTTGTGTTTTCATTCTACTTTCCCTTAGTCCATTTTGATTCCACCTCTTAATATATGCAATTCTTGAATTATGATTATTATATAGGCCAAATAAATGACATTGGAGTGGTTTGTGAATTAATCCAAAGTAATCATTGTGATAACTAAAAAGAAAATTTAAAAAGGATATAGTAAAGCTTGTTATATTTCTAGATCAACATATTTTGATAATGTGTGGGAGGCATAGTAAGAATGCCATCCCTAACTAATTTTGTTTCTTGAAAACAAAAGATGCAAATATTCATAATGTGTAATATTTGAAACTTTAGGTTATTCAAATTTGTGTCACTCTACTAGAGGAAGGATCTACTACTATATACATCAAACATAAAAATGAACAAGCAAAAATCAATGATACATTAAATGTGCTATATTATGAACTGTGTAATCTTAATTTAGTAAGATTTTTGCTTGTGCTATTAAAAAGAAGTTTTGGGATATCTTAGCAGTCACATATAAGAAACATCGTATTAAAAAAATCAAAAAATTAATATATTGATGCATGATCATGAATGTTTATGATGAAATCTCATGAATTTATTTTTGAAATATTCTACAAGTTGCCAATAATTAACTCCTTGAAAGGACTAAATAAAAACATTAAGACAAAAGAACAAGAGAATAAATTTTTTCGATCACTTACATTTTCTGGATTACAAAAGTTAATTCCATGAAGAAGGCTAAAATTTTGATAACAATAACTGTAGATCAACTAACTAGCTCCCTTATGACAGATGAGACCATTATGAGAAATGATGATGGTCCAACACGTAAGAAGATAGTTGGTCTTAAAAGCATCCTCTGATATTTTTGATAATAATGCAAGCAATGAAGATGAATAAATTGCAATACTAAAAAAATGATAAGATAATTCATTATTAGAAACAAAAAGAAATGATAATCGAATGATAGTTTCTAAAAGGGTCTTGGTCATCCCCCAATGTGATTGGTAGGGTGATAATCTTGACCTAGATGACCACAACTCCTGTGAAGCCACAAATTTATTAAAAATTCCTTCAATCATTTTCTCATCTGGTGAAAACAATGCATGAACAATATAGTCGTGAAGCTATAGGTAACCTCCATGATTCACTTTGAATTTTGTGATGACTCCCTTTATGAATATTGTGTTGTCGAGAATTGTGCAATCCCTTATGCATTAACATAAAAAAGAGACAAGGGATATGTCCTATCGAGGATGCTTAGAAGAAGCATTAGTTAAGAGTAGTGTGCCATTTCAATAATTGGCAAGCCTCCTGTTATGTGTGGTATTGATGTTTCTAGAGGTTGGCCAACTATCCCCTAGTCATCTATTAGAGGATGATCTTGCAATCTCTTTGGATTATTGCTTGAAGTATCACATTTGAACTAATTTCTCAATCTCATCCTTTAGTTGATGGTAATTTTTGGAATGGTGGCCAAAAGCTTCATGGTAATAATAGAAATCTCTTGATTTCCTCCTTTTTCTATTAGACCACATTGACTTTGGCATGACAAAGACATCTTTGTCCTTGATGTCAGTGTAGAAGGGGCCCTTGGGACTTGGTTAAGGGCATGTATCTATAATAAAATGTTGGTTGCAACCTACTCCTCTTAGCTTGCTTTAAATTTTGTTAGATCTCATGAAGAAGAGGAATGGCCAGCTGTATGTCCTTCTTGGTGGAACCTTCTCCTAGACCATACATCATTTGTCTTAGTATATATTTACATCTTGTGAAAGACATCTTGATCATTTTCAAGGACATTACTTTCGAGTTTCTGAGAGTTTTCTTATGGTTGTTTCCTCTCATGAGTGTTTTGTAGGACATTTTTTATCCATGTTATCAACGTAAAAGTAACATCAATGAACCCAATTATAACTTTTGAGAGACCCATTCTACCATTGAATAATGTTAAAGAGGGAATTTGTACTAATGCAAACTAAGTATTTGTTATTAAGAGCACTATGATCACCAATTTAATTAAATTAAACAAATTACATAAAAACTAACACTATGTTGAACATAAAGTAAAATATTAGTGAGTTTGGATGAATCCACAAAGAGACAATTTAAGTTTGAATTGTTTAAGATATGCATTAAGAAATAGGGATGAGAGATAGAAAGAAGAGAGCGAAAAGAGAGATAAGTAAAAAAAAGAAAGAAAATAGAGGAGAAGAGAAAAAAAGAAAAGGGAGCGGAGAGAGAAATTAGAGAGAAAGAAGAGAGAAGAGGGAAGAGAAAGAGAGGAGCTAGATAGAGAAAGAAGAGAAGATAGAGAGGAGAGAGGAGAGGGAAAAGAAAGATAATGATAGAGAGAAGGAAAGAAAAGCGCAATTAATTAATAGCAGCGAAAATTAAATCCAAACTAAGAAAATGATAAAAATCGTAGAAATAAAATTTAATCTAAGAAAGCAAGAAAAAATTCATTGAATTTAATCTAAAAATTACACAACAGAAAAATGCATTAAATTTAATTTGAAAATTACACAGCAGGAAATAAAGCATAAATCTAATCTAAGAATTAAAATTACAAATTTAAAAATTAACAATTACAAATTATTAAAAACAAACTACTAAGCAAGAAAATAAAAATTTATATCACTCAAAATGAAGAGCAAATCTCCATCATACGACAATTTATTACTTTTTTTGTATCCCACCCTTGTGAAGAGCCCCCATTTTATAGATACAGGGGGAGTAGAGAGATTCCCCAGCTAATGTGGGATTACTGCGCTAGTAGCTGCTGCCCCTTGTTGACTTTTTAGGTCGGATGCTTGCGTTGCTTTATGTCCTCTCTGTTGGATTTGCTTTGCAAGTCCCATCGGTATCCTCCCACATCTAAATCTACATTTCATTGCTTTGGCACAAGTTTAAAGTAGCAAATTGCTACCACTACATGATTCACACATTACACAATTGCTTATCAATCGGTGAGGGATGTCAGAGTCCTTTATGATTTTCACCTTACACCTTGGCTGGGCCTGTTTAAGATTTTGTAGATGCTAGAAAGCTAGATTTAGGATTTAAAAGGGGTACTGGAGATTGCTTGCTACAATTTGGGTCATTGCACGAACAGTTGATAGTCTAATACCAACTTGAAGTTTATTCAGGACCTATTAAAAAAAGTGAAGGTTAAACCGACCTTGTCCCAATATGGTATAAAAATAGGGATTGACAAAATTTTTAAAAAGTAGGGTCAGGATCTAGCAAACTCTGACTCGGTACAGCCCGCCCTGATTCTCACCTCTACTTTTATTAATAGATCATAAGATTTATATTTCAAAAAATTAATGCAAAACTGCATAATGTGTACTTTCTATTCAAGATTATCATGTATAGTTCACCCCATTAAAGTTTTATATGAGTTTACCTCAAATATTTTTAATCATTTTCAGATCATTGAATTCTTTTTGACATTTCTCTACAAAATGACCTATTTTATAGCAAATATAGAGATTTTATGAAAACTAATTTTTCTAAAATTTCTTATAAAATTTGTATTTAATTATACTTTTCACAATTTAAAATGTGATACTATTATAAAAATATATGAAAATTTTGATTTATCATACCTCTAACTTAAACATTGGTAGCCCCTTAGCAAAAATAGTATACATTTAAAATTTAAGTATATTGCTAATCTTATTAATGATAAAAATCTTAGTGTGATGCCAATTTTAGTAATGATAAAAATCTTAGTGCATTATTAAATTTTATAATAAGCTTTAGAAGTAAATTTCATTAGTTTATATAGGTAAAAATTTTCTCGTAATGCACATAAAATAATATAGCACGTGTATGTGCGAACTAATTAACGAGCTAGCATGAAATAGTTTCAGCTCATCCAAGCTAAGAAACATTCAATAGTGCTAGTTTTTTTCTCTTTTTTCTAATTAAAATTTTTTGATTAGTAATTCATGTATTGAGAATCATTAAGGTGTAATTAAATTCTATAATACTTCCTTTGGTCAACTAGGTAAGAAATGAGACCGTGGGAGACTCCTATTGCTTTTGTAAGGCCCTAATTAGATAACTATATGTCCACATAGGCATTTGCCATTAAATCACTAGCATAGATACCAACCTTTAGTTGTGAAATAAGGATTTAATTAAATAAATAAACACTAATTAGGGAATGATTAAAATTGATAAACTAAAGTGTTCTATTGCAAAAAGATAAAGGAAGCAGATAAGCAAGTAAAGTATTAAATATTACATTATAAAATCAAGTAAAGAGGATTTAAATCATTTAAATAACAATTCAAACTTCTATACACCTCCTAAGCAACAGTGTCAAAATTAATGCAAACTAAGTATTTGTCATTAAGAATAATACTATGATCACCAATTTAATTAAATTAACCGAAATACATTAAAACTAACACTATTAGGAAAATAGCATAGAATAATGATAAGTCGGGTGGAAACCATAGAGAGGAGATGTAGTTTTGAATTATTTGAGATTTACTTACAATAAGAGAGAGAACAAGGAGATGAGAAAGATAGAGAAAAGAGAGGGAGGAGAGAGATTAGAAAGAGAAAGAAGAGAAAGAGAAGACACAGAAAGAAGATAAAGAAAGAGAAGAGAAATTAGATAGAGAGTATAGAAAGAGAAAAGGAAAGAGGGAAAACCTGAGAGAGAAGGTCGACACAGAAATAGAGGAGCTAGAGAGAGAGAGAAAAGAGAGAAAAAGAAGAGAAGAGAGGAGCGGAAAGAGAAAAGAGAATGATAAACAAAGAAATAAATGAAAACGCAACTAATTAATAATAGCATAAATTAAATCTAAGCTAAGAAAGCAATTAAATAATTGCAAAAATAAAATTTAATCTCAGAAATCAAGAAAGAAAAATGCATTAAATTTAAAATAAAAATTACATAGCAGAAAATAAAGTAATAAATCTAAGTATTAAAACTATAAATTTAAAATTAACAACTATAGAACAATAAAACAACAACAAAATAGTAAAATAAAAATTTGCACTACCCAAAGTGAAGTTCTTTAAATTTTGGTAGAGAAGGGTGTTGAGGGGTGTGTGTCCCACAAGGAAAATAGGTCCCTTTATTTATAACCATTTAATGAATGATTTGGCTTGGTGTCCCAGCGAAGTGGGATTCTACCCATTATCATTGCTAGCCTTGGATTGTGTAATTCCCCACGTCTTCATGTTATAGCATTTGTTGATGGCAACGGACTGTGAAAAATCGATGGTACTGCTGGATCTGGTTTGTGAGGAAGGAACGAGTGTTGCAATTCTCTGAATTCGGTAGCTTTAAAGAGATTCCGTTTGGCTAGTGTTATTTGTCCTATAATCTGGGATTTTTGTGGCCTTTGTCCTGACGATGATTAACGAATGGATTTGAAAAAAATTCTGGTGCTACTTGATGGGTGCAGTCAAATAAGGCCAGTTGCTGGAGTCTGATATTACTTTGCTTGTCCGGGCTGATGGAGGCAATGACATTAGCTTTGCAGTAATTTTGGATTGCCTACACTAAGGGTTTTGAATGTGAGACTTGATTGGAGCTTTTGACTTGCTCTTCATTTGAGGGTTGTTACTCATTGCTATCAATGTTTTTTTTTTTCGATGGAAGGAAATACTCTATCCTTACTCCCTCCCAATATGAAAGGGATTAGGGATAAAGTAATCCAAACAGTTCATTGCTAAAAAATTATCTGTACAAAGTTTCCCAACAATAGCTCGGGGTGGAACACCCCACCACACCCGATTGTCCTCAGAAGAGTTTGCAACCAGCTCGGCTAAGGAATGAGTAACCTCGTTTCCTTGCCTAAGAACATGAAGGAAGATCTATCTATCAATGTTGGCTTGAAGGTAGTGTGTAAATAGGATTAGTCTCAACCCCAACATGACTAACTTAACCTAATTTGTAATAAAGTTGGGTTAGGCATTTTGGAATAAAAAAGTTATATAACTCAAATTGAACCGACCCTATTTGAAAAGTGGATTAATTTGAGTTAAATGATTATTAACCCGATTTCATATATTAGTATAAAGTATAATAGATTATTAAAAAATAGCCACACCTTAGCATACAATGCATAAATATTAACTAGATCTTATTGCTTCGAAATAAGATTATTTAGCAACTATATTATTGTATAGATCGTAAATTGAAATGTATTCACATAAAAAGATTAATCGATTCTTTAACATACATTATATTTCAAAATAAATTTAATTAATCAAAATATTTTTAAATATTATATATTTATTAACCCAAATTTTAACCTAAATCGAACCAATTTTTATAAAGTTCAAATAGGGTTGAAATTAGGATTGGGTTAAGATTTTATAAGATAGGTTAGAATTATGTTTATTCCAACCGAGTCAACCTAACCCAGTTTATACCACTATTTGCTGGGGCATTCATGCAAAATGGTGGACTTCTAGCTTGATTTGGGCTTCAAATTTGTAACATAAATTGGATCTGTTAGCCAGACCTATGGCTGCTGTTTACCATCATCCAAATTAATGGAGCATTGCTCGTCCTTAGCTGGCTACTGGTATAAAAGTTGAATGGCAATGGGTGTTTATTTTGCTGCTTGAATGGAGCTGCCAATGAATCAGTTGGTCAGGTAAAATTTGTAATTTCATGGTAGAAATATTGGATGGTCAGGGGAAGCGGATTTAGACAGTGTCAACACTGTCATTAATTTTTCATAGCGCCGAGCTGAGAGTTTGACACGCATTCTCCTCAGTAGTCTGCAAATAGAAATTTTGTTAATAAATCCCTGAGAGTAAAATAAAAAAATTAAAAAGTGAATACTATAAGAAAAATCTAGCGCACAAGTGAAGTCGCACGAAAGAGACCCCTAAAAGCCACCGCTCCTCATATTTGAATTTTCAGGCCTAAAAAATTTTAGTCCCCATACCTTGTTGAGAGTTGGATGCTCTTAAAATAAAATATTGCTTATAAAAAATACAACAACAAATAATACACCCAAAAATAATTTGGACACTTTATAGGCTCCTACTCTTAATACTAGCACTACCCGTACAAATATTCCCTTCCTTACGATCACTCCAACTCACATAAAAAAACACCCACAAATCTACACACACCCTTCACTCCTTTGTCGCTCACCTGCTGCTCATCTTTTTTTTTACTTTTTTTTCGAAAGGGGGTTGCCCCTTTATATAGCCGAGCGTTGCCGTAACACTGTGCGGCATGTGAAGCGGCAGCGTCTTTTCTCATTCGGCGCTCCGTTTTATTCAATGCCGTATTCGGCGCGGTTTCGGCGCCGTCTTCGATTTCGTTTTATTATGCGCCGTTCGTCTTTTATGAAATATTTTATTATATATCTTTTCTTATACGGCGCTCGGTGCTGACTTTTTAATTCTCCCCCTCAGCACCGACTTTCTTCTTTACTTCTATTCTGTTTGTCATTCCAATTTGACTTTTGAATTTTTCAAACTTTACTTTAGTTAGCCCCTTGGTAAATATATCAGCAACTTGATCTTCTGTGTTGGTGTGCTTCATTCTGATTTCTCTGTCTAGCACTTTTTCTCGTATAAAGTGATAATGTATTTCGACATGCTTAGTTCTGGCATGAAATACTGGATTCTCTGCTAAGCGTATAGCAGATTCATTATCACAGTATAGAGGCACTGAATAATCAGTACGCTGGTGTAGATCTTTCATGAGCTGCATCAGCCACTTGGTTTCTTGTGCTGCCATAGCTGCTGCTCTATACTCTGCTTCTGTAGTTGATAGAGACACAGTCGGCTGTCTCTTGCTACACCATGAGACTGCTGCTGATCCGAGAGCAAATATATATCCAGTGGTTGATCTCCTCGTATCATGGTCTCCAGCATAATCAGCATCACAATACCCTGCTAATTCGCATATTGCATTCTTCTTATATAAGAGACCAAGATTAACAGTTCCTTTTACATACCTTAGTATGCGTCGAACTGCATCTAGATGCGGCTTTCTTGGTTTCTCCATATAGCGACTTGCTATGCTGACAGCGAATGCTATATCTGGTCGTGTAAGAGTTAGGTAGATTAAACTACCCACTAGCTGCCGATACATCGTCGAATCTGCTAACTCTTGACCTTCTAATGAGCATAGCTTGGTATTGGGCTCCATGGGTGTAGATATGGGCTTACAATTAAGCAGCCCATACTTCTTTAATAAGTCTTGAGCATATTTCTGCTGACATAGGAATAGTCCTTCTTTTGTACGCTCAACTTCTAGCCCAAGAAAACGTTTCAATTCTCCAAGGTCTTTCATCAGAAAACGGACTGAGAGATTGGCCTTGGTTTGATTGATTTCTCTTTCATCATCGCCAGTAATTATTAGATCATCCACATATACTAGCACTATTGCTAGCTTTCCATTTTTATTTTTCACAAATAGACTTGAGTCAGCTGGTGCAACAGAATACCCACTTTGTAGTAAGAATTCAGCAAT
Organism: Annona cherimola; assembly: GCA_030490835.1. Classification (NCBI taxonomy): domain Eukaryota; kingdom Viridiplantae; phylum Streptophyta; class Magnoliopsida; order Magnoliales; family Annonaceae; genus Annona; species Annona cherimola. Next base: position 58,578,503 of record CM059973.1, on the reverse strand, counting down.
CTTACCATACCAAGCTCTCGGTGCCTGCTTTAGTCCATATAAAGCCTTTTTCAGCTTGCAGACGTATTCTGGATGAGTTGTGCTCTCGAACCCTTTAGGCTGCATCATATATATTTCTCGATCTAGTTCTCCATGCAGAAATGCATTCTTGACATCCATTTGCCAGAGCTTCCATGACTTGCTAGCTGCAAGTGCCAGTAATACTCGAACTGTTGTAATCTTTGCCACTGGGCTAAATGTTTCATCATAATCTAGCCCATACTTCTGAGAAAACCCACGTGCTACCAGCCGAGCTTTATATCTTTCGACTGACCCATCGAGCCGTAACTTTAATTTGTACACCCATTTGCATGATATGGGTTGCACATCTCTCGGTTTTGGTACCAGGTCCCATGTCTCGTTTTGCTTTAAGGCTTGAATTTCTTCTTCCATAGCCTTCCTCCAGTATAGACTCTGGGATGCTTCCTCGTACGTAACCGGTTCCGCTTCTTCAGTTGCTTCGAGCACTGCTGCATTAGCATATTTTGGATTCGGCTTCCGTTGTCTGCTGGATCGCCGTGGAATAGGTCTTGCTATTTCTTGCTCATCGAACTCTTCGATCTGGCTCGGTCTTCCTTCTTCTATACTCCTGTGATGCACCCCTGTTTGCCATGGGCTATCTAATTCAGGTGATTTGGACTCCTCTCTACTTGGTGAGAGTTCGTCCTCCTCAATTGGTCCTTCTGTTGACTGGGTTTGACTTGGCTCGATTTGCTCCTGCAGTCTTTCTTTTAATTGTTCTTCCATTTCATTAGAGTCAGGTAATAAGACTGCCTGTGGTGACCACCAAGATGATGCCTCATCGAAAATTACATTTCGTGAGACATGGCATCGGCCTGTGGTTGGATCACAACATTTCCAACCTTTTCTTTGGCTATCATAGCCAACAAATATACAGCGAATGGCCTTTTTATCGAACTTACTACGGAGGTGGTCAAGAACAAACACATAGCAAATGCATCCAAACACACGGAAATGACTTACCGTTGGTTTGATGCTCCACAATTTCTCAAAAGGAGAAATATACCCAAGTCTAGGTTGAGGAAGCCTATTTATGACATGGGCAGCAGTCTTCATGCATTCAGCCCAAAATTTAGGTGGCACATTCTTGGCATGCAGCATACTTCTGCATATCTCTGCCAAGTGTCGATTTTTTCTTTCTGCCACTCCATTCTGTTGTGGCGTGTTTGGGCAAGTCAGCTGTCGGCGTATCTTACACTTTTGTAGATACTCTGAAAATTCAGCTGACGTATACTCTCCCCCATTGTCTGTGCGTAGGCATCGTATTTTTCGGCCTACTTCACTTTCCACTTTTTGCTTAAATTCTTTGAATTTAGTGAACGCCTCAGATTTTTCTTTCATAAAATCAACCCAGACGTACCTTGAATAGTCATCGATGAAGGTTATCATGTACTGGTAGCCGCTAATGGATGGCTGCTTCACTCGTCCAAATACGTCTGAGTGTACTATCTCGAGAGGCACCTTGGTCCGAAATTTTGACTCCTCATACGGTAGTTGATGTGCCTTTCCGAACTGACATCCGGCACATATCGTATCTTCTTGAACTTCGAGTTTGGGAAGACCTCTGAGCATAGACTTTTTCATCATCTGCTTCAGCTTATGATAGCTTACATGTCCCAGCCGCGCGTGCCATAAATCTGCAGTTTCATTTCTCCTTGTCTTGTCTACGTATGCTGTCTGTGCAGACATCACATAGACAGACTCAAGCCGACGCCCCTTCATGATCGGCTCATTTGTTATTTTTAATTTAGGATATACTCTTACATCACTTGGACCAAACACCACATAATTTCCAGAGGCGGTGAGTTGTGAGACAGATAATAAATTTTTCTTCATACCTGGTACATGGAACACATTTTCCAATTGTACCTTCTGTGAGCTGAACCGAGGAGTAAACATAGTTTTGCCGATATGGGTGATGGGCAGCTTCGAGTTGTTAGCCGTTACGACCACTCGTCCTCCTTTGTACTCAGACGTGCTAGTCAGCTTCTCATAGTCTCCTGTCATATGATTGGAACATCCAGAATCGACAATCCAATCATTATTATAGTTTATTAAATTTTCACTTACTGATATGAGAGTCGTCTCCTCTTCTGTCTTGATAATGCAAGGTGCCGCCATCTCTTGGAGCTCTTCCATTGCAAGGGATGCTTGAAGATCCCATTCTTCTTCATTATGGATAGAGGTCGCAGTATTTCCCTGTATTTGCTTGAACCAGCAATCTCTAGCAAAATGGCCTCTTTTGCCGCAGTTGTAACACTGGTCCTTCTGCCGTCGGAATTTGGTTTCTCTTTTGTCACCATTTTGACGAGCTCCCCCTTGCTGTGAGCTTTGTCTTTGCTGCCTCCTTTGCCAACTGTCCTCTTGCTTTCTTGTGTTGCCTCCATTTGGCCTCGCAGCTAATCGATCTCTGTTTTGGAATTCTCTCTTTTTGCTAAAGAGAGCATTCTCCTCATCTTTTAACGAAACTTTAGACATTTGCTTGTCTAAAGCTTCTTGGTTGGCCAATATATTTTCTAACTCAGTTAGAGTTGGTTCTTTGGCCCATCCACGGGTAGCAATGATAATCCCATGGTATTCTGGTTTTAAGCCATGGATGATAATCCTCCTCATCCTAGTCTCAGAGATCGAATTTTCTGGGTCTAATTTTGAAATTTCTCCACAAAGAAATTTAACTTTGGAGAAATATTCACTTACCGTCATATTCTGCTGCGAAATGGATAACAACTCATTTTCCAACTGCTGGAGCTTTGCATCATTTTTCCTTGTGTAGAGTGCTGCGAGGGTGTCCCATGCCTCCTTGGGTGTTTTAGCATCCTTAATCTTCTGCAGTAACTCGTCTTCAATAGTTACTGTTAGCACGTACATGGCTTTGCCAGCTTTTATCTTCCACTTCTTTGATTCCTCGTCATCTATGGGTGGCGCAGTATTATTGCCGCCAACTATATCCCACAGATCTTGACCGAGCAGATAAAACTGCATACGCAAACACCAAGTATTATAGTTATTATAGTTTAGCTTCTCAATGGTGCTTACCGAGGTAGAAATATTTGTCATCGTGACTTGGTATGCCCAGCACTTTGCCAAGTAAGCTGATTTTAGCTCCACAGTCCTAGACTGCGCACGTGCAGAATCTCTTCGTACTTTGTCTTGCTAGCGTAGCCTTCACGAACCACGGTCCCCGACCCTTGGCTCTGATACCACTTGTTGAGAGTTGGATGCTCTTAAAATAAAATATTGCTTATAAAAAATACAACAACAAATAATACACCCAAAAATAATTTGGACACTTTATAGGCTCCTACTCTTAATACTAGCACTACCCGTACAAATATTCCCTTCCTTACGATCACTCCAACTCACATAAAAAAACACCCACAAATCTACACACACCCTTCACTCCTTTGTCGCTCACCTGCTGCTCATCTTTTTTTTACTTTTTTTTCGAAAGGGGGTTGCCCCTTTATATAGCCGAGCGTTGCCGTAACACTGTGCGGCATGTGAAGCGGCAGCGTCTTTTCTCATTCGGCGCTCCGTTTTATTCAATGCCGTATTCGGCGCGGTTTCGGCGCCGTCTTCGATTTCGTTTTATTATGCGCCGTTCGTCTTTTATGAAATATTTTATTATATATCTTTTCTTATACGGCGCTCGGTGCTCACTTTTTATACCTTTCCTCATCTTCTTGCCACCACCATCAACAGTTTGGTTCGATCAAGAAAATGAAAGAGATATTTGAATTTTTAGACCTAAAAAATTTTAGCCTCCATACCTTTCCTCATCTTCCTGCCACCAACATCAACAGTATGGTTCGGGCAAGAAAATGAAAGAGAGGGAGGTGGACGTAAACGCCTAGCCCTGACATTGCCTGCCTTCAACAATGTATTTTACCTAGCCCCTTGCATTGCTTACCTTCCATACTGTATTTTGTCTCCAATTCTAAACCTGAGGTAATTTTCAGGCTCTCCTGTTTTTCTTCTTTTCTTTTCATAATTATTTTTCCTAATTATTCCATTTCGTGACAGCATATCTAAAATATGTCTTATGCCACTAATTAAGTATTTTTAAAGTGACCATCGGCCACAAAATGATGGAGAAAAAAATTTTCAAGAACGAATTTTAAGCTATTTTAATATTTTTATAAGTTTATTTTAGCTCAGATTTTAAATATAATATGCTAGAAAGTTTGAACGGGCAGTAAAATCTCACATCGAAAATTTTTAATCGGTTTACATTGATTGCAAAATCTCCACTTCAAATAATTTTTATTCAACCAAATGTTCATATTCCACAAGATTAAAAATAAAATTAGCACATTAGAGACCACCATAATTTGTTAGGTTATATAAGTTCACTGCAGTTGTTAGATATTAATAAAATGAAGCATATATTAGAAAATCTGCACCTTGGAAATCGCCACATTTTATTTTGCTATATATGTTCATGACTATTAAGCTTCCAAGTCCATAGTTTGTTATATCATGCCTGTGTATATTTTAGGATTAATATTCGAAGATGTTATTCAAGTTTTAAGTGACACATTTCAAATATTCAGTTCACATATAATGGGTTGAGTTTTTAGCATTACTATTTCAAGATGTCATTTACACACCACATATTTATATGTTCCATGTAGCTTGATACAAAATTTTGTACATAAATATGATTGTTGTTTTAGTTTTTCTAATATTGCTTGATCAAACTTTAAAAAGAGTTTTCTTTATAATTTTTATATAAATTATATGTTTGCAAATTAAAAGGGAGATAATTGCATGAAGAAGGATCTAGTCAAACAAGCTGGCAATTAAATTTTGATCTTCAACTTTATAATGACACTCTAGATGTAGTTATTTTAAATCATGAATCATATCTTGGCATGGAGTTTCGTAGTGAAGAAAGTGCCTACACTTTTTATAATACATATGCTACTAAGGTGGGGTTCAGAATTCATAGGAACTCATTGAATGAAAAAATTGAGTTATTTCAAAAAGACAACTTTGTTGCAGAAAACAAGGAGAAAAACTGAAGGGTCGGATGTTCTTTTTCGACATGCAAATTACAAAACAGATTGTCCTGCAACCATGTCGATCAAACTTAATACAAATGATAATATGAATTTGAGGCATGACATAATCATGAATTAGCAACATCGTCAAAGACACATGCTTAGGTCACAAAGAGGAGCAAGTGTGCTAAAAAAGAAGTGATAGATATAGCTAACAGTTCTAGATTAGAACGAAAAGAGATAATGGATTTTATGAGTTTGCAAGATGGACAATGTGAAAACCTGGATTTCCAAGAAATGGATTGTAAAAATTACCTATAATCAAAACGGAAGAGAGACGGAAAGAGATGATGCAGCTACAGTTTTAAAATATTCATAGAAGAAACAAATAGAAAATCCTTCCATTTTTATGCTTTCCAATTAGATGAAGAAGACCAAGCGACAAATATATTTTGGGCTGATGCAAAGTCTATTATGGATTATGAATATTTTAGACATGTAGTTTGTTTTGATATAACATATAGAATAAATAGTTATGAGAGACTGTTTTGTTAGGGTAAATCATCATAGGAAAACCATTCTTTTTGGAGCTGCTTTATTATATGACGAGACAATAGAGTCTTTCAAATGGTTGCTTGAAACATTTCTAATTGCAATGGGTGAAAGGCAACCAGTGACAATGTTAACAAATTCGTGCACTGCAATAGGAAAGGCAATTGCAAGTGTATTACTAGATACTTATCATCGACTATGTGTACGACATATTTTTCAAAATGCAGCCAAGCATTTGAGCCACATCTTTCAAGCATCAACAAATTTTCAAGGAGATTTTTGTTGTTGCGTCTATGATTATGAAGATGAGAAAAAATACTTATTTCGCTTGAAAAAGAAGGGACTTTAATGTATGGAAGGATTACATTTTGTGCAGATATGAAAAGTACCCAACGAAGTGAGAGCATGAATCACATTTTAAAGGGATACTTGAATTTGCAGCATAATATACTGTGTTTTTTTAACATTATGAAAGAGTGGTGATTGAATTTCGTTACAAGGAATCTCAAGTTGATTTTAGAATGAGGCAAACTACTCCAAAATTGTTCATAAACATTACAATATTGCGAGAAGCATCAAAAGCATATACTCAAAAAATATTTTAAATATTTTTGCAAGAGTACTGCCAATTCTTAGAATTTGAAATCATCAAAGCTAGTGAAGAAGGTAGATCTTCTCAATTTGGAGTTTCGTGCAAGGAAAAAAGAAAAAATATCTTGTCAAATATAATGCATTTAAAAATACAATGGTTTATACTTGCAAAAAGTTTGAATTTATAGGTATACTTTGTGGTCATTCATTGAAGGTATTGAATTTTCATAATATCAAAGAAGTTCCTCCACATTACATTTTAAAGAGATGATGTCAAAATGCAAAACTTGAAGTTATGGAAAAGGGAAAGGGAATGGCTATTGATGGTGATCCAAAAGCAACTTCAAGAAAATGATATAGTGCTTTGTGTCTTTGATTGATTAAAATAGCAACAACAACTTCAAAAGATGAACACATATTCAATTTAGTCCAAAATTATTGTGAGAAATTTGAGAATGAAGTGATGAACTGTGTAAGAAGTGTAGAAACTATATCAGACCAACTTGTAGATAACAATTCAATTCCTTCTGGGCGCCTAGTAGAGATTGAAAAAGTCAGATGAATTAAAAAAATTAGTTGGTAGAGGTGTCTGCAGAGCATTTAGAAATCCACTTGATAAAAGTAATAAAAAAATGTGTAAACAAATCTTAGATGTCTCAGCAAAATGCGTTTAATAAGGTGAGATTATATGCAATTTAAATCTAGTCCATTTCTTAATAAGTTTATAAATTGTGTCTAACTTATTGGTACCAGGGATTGATGGTGACTAGATCAAGTAATCATGAACACCTCAATGTGAGTCTTACACAAGACAATTATTAGATGACAAGTGGTGGAGAGATCATACATGAAGAATCAACACACCAAGCTAGTCATGTTTAGCTAATAGAGTGCATATGTAGTTGTGCATAATATTTTGATGCATCTGAACATATTTTTTTTTTATAAACTTGAATATGCCTGTTGCGGATTTTTTTGAGCTGTTTCCATAGATGATTACATTCTCCCTTTCTTTCTAACTTATTGTTATCACTAGAAAATATGCAGAAAGTGATTGTAGCCTTTTTTGTTTTTGAAATCGATTATATATTCAACTTGTTAATTGTAAAATGTGCATCTCCTTTCATTTTTTGTATAATTTATTAGCTTATGGTACTAATAATTAAAGTAAAGATACAAGTAACTATGTGCCTTATGAGGCATTTGAGTAGCATGTTGTAAATATTTTATTTATTTATACTATTTGATGAAGGTTCTATTCAAAAGCTAATCAGGTATATTACTGTTCAGCGTCTAATCACAATTTAGATTATTATAATTCATACTTTTAGATTTTAATTTTAATTTTTTATTATTTTGGCAAATGGGTATTGTACTTCAAGTTGGGCCTTCATCTAAGTTCAAATTAAAGAACAGAGTTTGGATTGATGGATGCATAATAAAGAAGTATATTAAAAGAAAAGAGGCACAATAATTAATATGAGATGGTTCACATTTTGTATATTTCAATTTGTAGTTATACTGAAATGAATCTTTGTACTTTGAATGAAAGAAAATTTGTAATGAAATTTTTTTTTATTCATAATAGCTGTTATACAAGTTTGTTATAAAAAATTTTATTTTCACTAACTTGGATAAACCTTTTGAACCTATTTATATTGTACCTTGGGTGTAGTTATATTGCACATAAAGTTTTGAGATTTTTGGTGTTACGAAAGCCTTATTAAATGTAGAATTAAATCACTGAATCAAATTGAACGAATGGGAAGATATGCTTCTAAACTTTATTAAATGAAGACTGTGCACAACATTCATCACTTAAATAAAAGTTAGATATAACAGAATCCTCGTTTATAAAAATTCTTACATTTACAATAATCTTCACATTTACAGAAATTCTTATAAAAGTTAAATCCATCGAGACGTCTCCCTCCACATTTACCAAAAATACATCTCCACATTTCTAAATCTAAATCTTCAAGTTGTTGTATATTGCAACTAGATGGATGATGAAATCAAATCAATCTTAGATTTTACTTTGCAATTGCTGCAATGAGGCCTTTTGAAGATCATTCCAACCTACAACAACATAAAAAATGATAAAAATAAATAAATTCAAAGCATTTTCCACTTAATTCATTTATTCTAACTACACAATTTTAAATCATTTTTTTTACTAAATTTACACCTGATAGAAATCTACAATTAACAACTAAGTGTACATGACAAAAGATATTTTGGAATTTTTTAATAAGATGCTACCTCAAATGAATATTGTTATATAGTAGAATTGCATCATAGCTCATTTATGCCATACCAAGAAGTTGAAATGAGGTGTAATAAATATTCCCATATATTTAATAATGCAATAACTCCTTGTAAACTTCAAATTAGCACATGCTTCTCTATCAAGTTTATTAGTAACAATGCCAATTAGAAAGGGGGACAAGTAACCACACACATCCAAGATCAGCCTATAAAAGAGTGCCTTCACAAAGTTCTACAAAATGCACAATTCTACCATAAATATTGTAAGAATAATGTTTGCCAATGACATCACTCAACCATTTTATCCAACTATACTGAAACCTATACTGAAACCTCTAAAACGGTTCCAATGTAACTAACATACAAACAGTATATCTACATTCTCAAGGAACATGGTATAATGACACAGTATAATACTCTACAGTAAACTTCAAATTGATATCCTGAACAAATAGTAACATCTTGTATTCTTAGAGAATGCATGTAGGAAGAAAGGCAAGCTATAAGCTACTCGTATGTCGACCAAGCATAGTACGTTAAACCCATTTGTTTTTTTTATACTTGTTAAATTCATTTGTTGTGACTACCAATTCAAAACAATTTCTGCTAAATTTGCACCTAACAACAATTTACAAATAGAAAATAGAGGATATATGAAAAATTTTGGAATTTTTATAAAATGATGCTAGGGATTAAGTACCTCAAAGCAAAATTTTATTTCTAATAGTATCAGCATCATTGAATCAAAACAGGAATAATCATGTATTCCATATTCACATCATTCACATCGCTGCACATGATCCATGGTAGACGAGTAAATCAGCAAACACGACTCTTCCACCTCATTTTAGACAATCTCAAATGCATACGAGGATATGTGGTAGAGAGAGAGAGAGAGCAATGTATCAAGTCTTCCCATCACGTTGAGCATCACCATACCCCACATAAAATGAAATACATGCCTCAAACCATTGTTTTTATTAGTTGCATGAAACCAATTTTGATATGGTAGAAATTTGTTCATTCTTTACCACCCATTGAGAAACATAAATTTAGTTTCTTAAATGAGAAAATTGAAATAAACAAAACCAATAGACTTAACGATTCTAGATTAGAAAATTTAAAATCTGTAAAAGAAGAGATCAAAAGATATTATGATTGTGAAGGCCTTCAACTCTTTTGATTAGATCTGGGGGTGCTCGATTTTTGCTGATTTTTGGGGGCAAAAAATGGACGCTTTATCTCTTTTAGGGCAAAAAATGATGCTTCATCTCCTTCAAGGAAAATAAGAGATTGTGAAAATCAGCACCCCCTTCCATCTTTGATCTTTTTTTGGCCTTAGGAAGAAAGGAGAGGGGATCAGGAATTAAAATGCTTACACCCATAAAGGCTGAGCAATATAAAGATGGAAATGTAGATGGAACTCATTGCTATTAGTGGCGGTAGGAAGACGAAAGGGTTTGGGAACTTAAGAAACTTGTCTGTCCAAAAATCCAAATAGCCTTCCAACTTTACTCGTGCAGCAAATTTGAATTTTTTACCTCGAGTGGTTGTTAACAAAATTTCTATTTGCAGACTCTACGCTTAGTAATGTTGGGGAACAACAGTGTTCACTGTCCAGATCTGCTTCCGCTATGGCTGGTTGTATTGCTGCCTATGTTTGATAGCTAAGGCACTGCTGGTATGGATTTGTTTCTTGTGGCTATTGATTTTGAAAGGGGCTACGACAAATTGAATTTGATGGAGGGCGGTTGGTGCTTGCTGAGAGATTCTCTACCATTTTAAGCATATTTATATTTCTGCATAATACACATTAATCCATGCGGCCCATCCAAGCCATGTAAAATATTTGAAAATTTATCATAAAATTACTGATATTCTTCATTTTTAGAGGCCTTTTTAATTCCATTTAATCATATGTAATTTTATTTTACCGCAATATAAAGTCGTTATATTTTATTTTTCAAAAATTAATGCAAGATGACCTATTTTATAATAAATGTGAAAGTTTTATGAAAAATATAACTATCTTAATATTTAATATTTTAAAAAATAATACAAAATGACCATTTTATAGCAAAACTAAATATTTTATGAAAATATAAATTTTCTTAAATTTCACATTAAACTTATATTTAATTAGCTCTATTTGTAATTAAAGGTGTGAAATTGTTATTAAAATATATTAAAAAATTTTACTTATCATGTACTATCATATTATCTTCTATCTTGAATAGTAAAATAGAAACTAGTCCTTTATCATCACAAAATTTATGATAGAGGTAGAAAAAAGTTAATATATGATGAAAGGTAGTCAGATAGAGTTCGCTATAAACTTCGGTAATTCATGCATACAGGGCTCTGACATCCCTTCTTAATGGGCATAAGACAAGCCTCACATTAAGACATTGAGTTTTTCTTTGGTGTCCCATTGATAGTGGATGATATCCCTTTGAACATCCACCTATCAACTACATTTTTCAACTTACATTACCTTAACTTAACTTTCAACTCTTGTATGACAACAGGGGCTAACTCTATCAAGGTTAGCTACAAATAATGTTTCAACACCTTATTTAGGGTGCTGATATTGCTATGGAAGCACCAGCATAATCTATTACATAAAATTCATTACTATCTACTTAATTAACTTTTTATAATGGGCAAAGTAGGTAGGGGTTATATGGTTAACTAATTTTCCTAATTCTACCAACATGGGTTGTTTTCCTAGTGGTTAATAATGAAATTTTTATTTTAATATCTTTCTATGGTATGCATTATATCACTATTCTCATAGATGGGGCCGATATGATGGGGTCTCACACCATGGACATACTATATTTTGAGGGATTAACTAGAAAGCATCACTTGCAAGATAGAAGATGTTAAAAACTACATTGAAGAGCCCTCTAGCTTTGGCATTTTGATACTTCAATTAGGAGGAAGAACGACAGTATGCCAAGTAGGAAAAATGACAATGTGACAAGTAGAAAAAAGCAAGGACTCAAGTGAGCATATTTGGTGTCATGAATGACCCTTAGTTCTTACCAACTTTGGATCCCTATATTGTGACAATACAAAACTTTCACCATCTCAATCCTAGTACAAGAACACTTATGCACTATTAAAGATTAGTAGGAGTGGAATTTAGGTCATAGATTGTATTGATGCTTATAGTTTAATATGTTTCTTTAGCGCCAAAGGCTCCTAATGTCCATTCCATAATCCTTTATGCGTATCACCAGGGGTTAGACGCTATCTTTAGTCATTAATTCCTTTAGGTCTTGACTCTTACCTTAGTGTCATGTCCTAGGCACTTTTTGGTAATAATGTTGGATGAGAAATTATCTCTCTTCCATACTTTTCAAAAAATAATTTAACATCTTAATTATTCAATTGCCCCTTTTTTTCCTTTTTTATCCTTGTATTCCAATCATTTTCTTCTATAATCATCCTATTTATTTCTGTTATACCCTATTATGTCACATCATTTTTACACTTTTAAAAATATTATCTTCTCCACTTCCTGTTGGGGTAGGTACTTAGAATTGGAAATAAAATTAAGGAAAGTGAAAAAATATTCAAACCAAAAAATAGGTTTCTCCTCTGGGCATGTTGCTAATGTCAATTTCCTTAAGGCAATATTTGCACCCTCACAGCTATTTAAGGTTATTGCAATTTGCCCCTAGATACAAAGAGTGAACCTAATCTAAATGGTAACAACCTCCCTTCTAGATTTCAAATACTTAATAATAGAATAACAGGTTTGGAATAGAATTGGAAAACTAAGAAAAGAAATTCATAAGGATCTTTTGAATGTAGGTGAGCAAGAGAATATTGGTGAGCAAGATTGTGATTCTATCCAAGCAATTGGACACACACATATATATAGGCCTCGTGGATTATACCGTTCAAAATAATGGTTTTCAAGCATTATGTAAATTTAATATAAATTCCAACGCTTCCAAGCGTTGCATCAGAAATCGTAAACCATATTTAAAATTCAATTTAATTCAAGCATTATATGTCAATGTATGAAACGTAAGTTGTGAACCATAATATATTTTATTTATGAAAATTTCAACATTGCCCTGCCATTTTCAAAATAAAAGCAATTTCATGCAGGCCAAAGAAATCTCATATTTAATTAAAGATATCAGGTAAACTTGAACCTTTATTTAGTAAAAATACATCAAAACCTATCAAGATGTATAATTACCGGGTCTTTGAACTATTGACCCCATTTGATAGATTGGACATACTCCACATACAAGATTTCAAATTATATCAAGTGTTTATAAAGGTGATGCGTTATGACCATGTGTCAGTATATTAGTTTCATGAGCAACTCAGAGCGAACCCACATACTCTAGAAACAGAAGCAGCCTCACTTCTAACACTCATATAGGTGGAACTATTAAAAGTACCCTGAATTAAATACTCCAACTCAATAGTTTTAGATCCATTAAGAGTATAATACACTTAACCTCATAAATACATTACAGAAACAAAACACTGTCTGAGGGATGCAAGAATAAATAAATATAACCAGTGCTTACAAGCTACAAAATAACTTACTTTGCTCATTGAACTTTAGACCTAGGCTACATATTTAGAGTTGAGTTTCAACCATTGTAACTCATTACATATAGATTTTAGTCCCGTCGCTCTTGCTGTTTTCCAGGCTACTTTTCGGTAAGATCTTTTGTAAACAGGTCAGCCAAGTTTTCATTTGATCTTACAAAATCAATATTTATCACTCAATTTTGGAGCAACTGCCTTACATAGTTGTAGAGGTGCAACTTGGGTCGGGTAGGTCCGGTTATGGGTGGAACTTACCCTTACCCATTTTTCAAAATCCTCTACCATACCCTATTTTAGACAGGGTCGGTCCGGAGCCTACCCTAGCCAATTTTCTCAAGACTGGGTCTATTCCGATTCGGTTCTAAATCAGTTCCTAAAGAAGTCATGTGCAAGCATGAACAGAAGAATGGGCATTAGTAGAGTGCAATCATGCATGTATTTATTCTTCACCAATGCGAAATAGACACTAGAATGCATCTCAAGATAAACTGTCAGTTAATCTGTTAAATATGTTCTGTAAAATCTACCTTCTGACTGACGAAAAGAGTTTTTGCAGTATAATACTATCCATTTGCAATAAGGCCACTTAATTCATATATATTATTAAAAACAACACCAACATTTTTGCCATCATCAGGGTAGTACACATAAAGCTTCCCATTCAAACCACAGGTCTTTGCATGATCTACAAGAATAGGCAAATTTTGGAATAATCATCACACAAGGGCTTCTTAGTCTTACATGATGCAATCTTTGAGCATCTCTAACCAGAGACGAAGAAAGTCTTCAACTGTGTAGATTCCAGCCTTGTTCAACGTCTTGTGGAAAGACCCATCCTTCTCAATCTTTTCCGATCTTCATACCTCATCAACAGGTGGAGGAAGATAGTGCTTTTTATACACTGCAAAGACCAGAAGCAGTGTTGATATTCTAGCTCGAGAAAAAGAAATGACAACTGCAATGGCTAATGTGTAGATAGAAACTGTAATCCTAATCCCATGCTACAAACATGACAAATCAGGAGTCACATAAATGAATGTTGGAACATCACCATTCTTAATTTGTAACTACCATAGCATTACGTGTCATAGACTGAAATTAGGCTATTGCCTAGTTTCACTGATGACTCTTGCCCAGATGTTGCTACATGGCTAGCGTTTGCATCCAACAAAACCACGTGAACAGCAGCACCTTGTTCCCCTTTTACCTTGCCTCCAGTAAAAATTGGAAGTGAAAATCTTGACTGGAAATGCAACTGTAAGTTTCTTCTATCAAGCCCTTCAATTTGTTTTGGGGAGGACCTGTCTTTTGGTGAGAGTTAGAGAAGGACAAACTATCTTGCAAGATGCGAGGGAAATAGGTTAAGGATTAGAAGTGTAGATCCTCTACATAAAAAACAAAGTTGCAAACTACAAGACATCTAATATTTCAAGACATAAATTACCATTTATCAGCACAAGTCAGAAGAGACCCATGCTGATCAATCAAAGATAAAACAAAGGCAACGTATGCTAACGAACTGAAGTAGCTAACATTCGTATTTACATGCACCCAACACCAAAAGATGAGACAATTTAATGCACTTCCCACTTAGCTAAGAATAGAGTCCACATCAATGATAAATGAAGGATAATTGTAGTTATTCAGCATGTTCACATCAACAACAAATTCAAATTTGTCCTATTGTTAGGTTCAAACCTCAATGATGAATAATATTCATATCCAATATGTATGAAATGAAATTGTGCTTGCCAAGTTACTAAATGCAGGTGTCGAAAGGTTAGAGGATGATGACTACAATGACGATGTAAATAGTGAACATATGACAACACCTGCCACCAAAGTGAATTATTAGTCTAGTTTTTTTGGGATCAGTTCAAAAATACAAAATAACCAATCTGAACATAGTGTTTGACATTACTATTTAATAAGAGAGAGAGAGAGAGTCAAATTTTAAACATGCTTTGATACGAATATGTTCACTTTCTTCATAGATAAAAACAGATAGACTAGGTCATGTAATGTACAACTGATGTATTACAAATATAAATGATGAGAAACATTAGGAGCATCATTCCTATTACTTTAACATTTATACATAAATGGCAAAGTAAAATTAGGGACATCATTCTATTGTCTTAGCATTATACACAAAGAGAGCTAAATACCTTTGACCAAGTCTTATAGGGCTTAGTTTTGCTAATCCCTATTCAACTTCTTCGCTAACCTATTTATATATTCAAAAATAGGAAAAAACTAATGAGATAGAATAAACGACCCTGAATAAATCATGAACTAAGCTAAAGTCAAATAAGCAAGCACTAAATTATATTTATTCTCATCACAAGATTCATTAGGAAATCCTCTCAACAAATCAGAACTTTCTTAACAACCACATGTGCATTTATGTAACAAGGAAAATTAAGAAATAATCCATGAAAATAATTTCATTTCACTACTATGACGCCAACCTTCTCAGCCTTACATTTGATCTCCTCTTGAAGTTATAGAAGATGGGACTCACCACTAGATCGGATGACGGGATGACGAGAATCGGGATGAGATTTAGGAAGGTCGTCAACCGCCGGCGGGAGCTGCGCATCAACTCATTGAGGGCGGACTGCCGGAGGCCGCAGAGGTAGAGCCGCAGACGGCTTGGTTGGCTGTGAAATCGTAGGGAAATTGGACGACGGGATTCGGGATGAGAAGGAAGGTCGTCGGCCGTCGAGGGGAGGAGCGCGTCGACTCGTCGCCGTCATCGTCTAGGGCGGATTGCCAGAGGCCGCAGAGGCGCAGACTGCTCTGGTCGGGACTCAGGAATCGTCGAATCGGGATGAGATGGGAATTAGGGCTGGTCCGGCTGGATCTTATATTATATATATATAGTAATATGAAATCCGGGTCGGTTCCAGGTACCCAGCACTAGAACCGACCCTAACCCGAATTTGAACGGGTATTTAATACCCAGAACCGAACTGACCCTATGGGTAGTTCCCATGAAACCGAATCGACCCTATTTTGGTTACCCAGCGGGTCGACCCGCAGGTACCCGGACCAAGTTGCACCCCTACATAGTTGTGCCTCAATGCAATATGTCTCCATTCACCATTATAAATCTTATTGTATACCCTTAATAGAGTTGTTTCGCCATCATAATGCAAATAAATAGGAGGTACCGACTTAGGCAAATGAGAATTTCAATTAGTAAATTTCTAAGTCATTTTTCTTTTTTTCTGCTGCAGCCAAGGTAAGGAACTTGGACTCCATATTAGAACGTGTAATGCAGGTTTTCTTTTTGGAAGCCCAAAAAATAGTAGCTCCCCCAAGAGTAAAAATCCTACCACTAGTAGACATTGATTCTTCGGTGTTTGAAATCTAACTTGTATCACCGTACCCTTCCAATATAGTGAGTTCGCCAGTGAAATGCAATCCATAGGCAATGATCTTTTTCAAATATTTTAATACTCTATGAATTACATTCCAATGTGTATATCCGAGATTACTATTGTACCTACTATACACCCACAATATAAGCAATATCTGGTTGAGTACAATACATGGTATACATCAAATTTCCAATCACTTTGGCATACTCAAGCTGAGGTACAGACCTTTCATCATTTTTATACAATTTAATGCTAGGATCAAAAGGAGTTAAGGCTACACCCACATCAAAATGGTTAAACTGCTTGAGTATTTTTTCAATATAATGTGATTAAGAAAGAGAAAATACATTACCATTTTTTATAATCTTGATACCAAGAATAATGTCTGCATTACTCATATCTTTCATATCAAAATTAATTGACAAAAAGCTTTTAGTTTCTTCAATAATATCAATATCAATCCCAAAAATGAGCATATCATCCATCTAGATAAATATTGACACCTTTATTTGCAGTAAATTTATTATAAACACATTTGTCTGATTGGTTTAATTTAAACCCATTTGATAACACAATTTGATCAAAATTTTCATGTTATTGCTTAGGTGCTTGTTTTAAACCATATAAGAATTTTATCAGTTTGCTAACTTTCTTTTCTTGTCCAGGCATTATGAATCCTTCAGTTGTTTCATGTATATTTTTTCATCTAAATCTCCACTTAGAAGTGCAGTTTTTATACCCAAAGCGATTATAATTATCTTTCCTAGCTCTTTTACTTCTTCTCATATTTTTATTATCGTCTTCTATAGGTTTATCTGCAGATGCAGAATTATTACTTATAGATTTATCCAATAGCTAAGAAGAAGCTCTATCATTATCACCAAGCTTAGGAATAAATTTATGTGTTTTCATAAAAATCAGCATCTATAGATTCAATAATCTCTTTCCTAACTTAGGTCTTTTAGGATCAGGTAATCTTACTAAGGCTCCATAACTCTAAACTCTTAAATATATTAAGATTATGTACCTTATTTTTTCATAATTCGTAAGGAGTAATTTTAGTTTTATTATGCAGAACTCTATTAAAAATATGACAAGCTGTCAATAAATCTTCACCCCATTAACCTATACTTAGATCTGCATTTATTAATATTGAATTTACTATCTCAACCAATGTTCTATTTTTCCTTTATGCAGTTCATTTCGTCGAGGTGTAGAGGGGTTTGTTACTTGGTGAATTATGCCAACATTTTCATAAAAATCATTAAAGTCACTTGACAAAATATTCATCACCTCTATCTGATTTGAAGATTTAATGATTTTATCTAGTTGATTTTTAACTTTAGCCTTAGAAGATTTGAATTTTTCTAAGACTTCATCTTTAGTTCTTAGTAAATAAATATAAGTATATTTACTAAAATCATCTATAAATGTTATAAAATATCTTTTATCACCTCTTGTTAGATTATTTTCCATATCACATATATCAGAATGAATTAAACCCCAATAATTTTGAATTTCTATCTACCATTTGAAATGATTTTTTAGTAATTTTAGTTTGAACACATACTTTACATTTATAAGTTGATTCATTAGATGATCTAGGAATTAATCCTAATTTCATCATAGTGTCCATACTTCTAAAATTAACGTAACCTAGTCTATTATGTCATAAAGAAAATGAATCAACAATATAAGCAAAAGAAGATATTTTAATATTTATGTTCAGGTGGAACATTCCATCTACTACATAACCCTTCCCAACAAAAACACCTCCTTGATAATAATAATTTGGTCTGACTCAAATACCAATTTAAAATCATATTTGCTAAGAAAGCTAACTAAGACCAAGTTTTTGCAAATTTTTGGTACATGAAGTACATTTGTAAGAGTAAGTGATTTCCTAGAAGTCAGCTTCAGGACAATAGTTTCTGACCCTACCACTTGAGCAGTAAATGAATTACCCGTGCATAAATTATTTCCATTATTACTAGATTCATTGGTTTTAAACTGACTCCTATTTTGCATACATATCTAGCAGCCTCAGAATCAAGTTACCAGGTTTGGTCATCACTTACAGTACAAATTTCAGAAATCATAGCAACAAAGTTTTCTTCAATTGCATGTGCCTAAGGATTTTTTGAGTATTATTCTTCTTTTTGAGAAACCTACACTCCCTTTTCAAATGTCCAATCTTTTTACAGTAATAGCAAGGTCCTTTTGTCATCTTAGTAATAGTTTTGTTGATATTTAAGTTAGATTTTCTAAAGGACTGATTATTATTTTCATTTGATTCTGAGTTTCAACCACGTGAGCTTTAGATTGAACTTGCTCGTTTTTCTTTTCATTTTTTCTTGATTTTACTTCAGTATGAAGATTAAAAGTAAGATCATCTAAATTCAATGATCCTTTCTTTTGTTTTAGACTTTTACGGTGGTTGTTCCAACTAGGTGGCAATTTCTCAATAATTGCACCAACAAGAACAAATTCATCCACCTTACTGTCCCAAAACCTAAGTTGATTGACACTAAATTCAATTTCATTAGCCTGATCAAGAATTGGTTTATCGTCAGTCATAATATAATTAAGGAAACCACTTACTAAAAACCGTTTAATGCTTGTATCATCAATACTATATTTGTGTAGAAGCAAATCCTAGATTTCTTTAATCGTTTTTGCATCTTGTTACATTTCAAATAGCGAATCGGACAACGCTTCAATGATGTGCTATTTGCAAATATAGTTGTCCATGTCCCACTTTACTCTTTGGCGTTCCATGTCCCACTTCACTCTTTGGCGTTCCATGTCCCACTTCACTCTTTGGCGTTGATCTTGCAGCGTTTCATTTTTTCTTTAGGTCTCAGCATGGTGAGGACGTAGACAACTCCAATTTGAGTTAGGAAAAGATGAAGTTGTTGTTTCTATCTTTTGAAATTGGTACCGACACAATAGTCCAATCTTGGGACATCAGAATTTGTGGGTAAAATGGATAATTGGGGGAGGGGCTTTTGTAAATAACAAAAAGGGACAAAGAAAATATTGTCTTAAGAATGTTGGGGCAGGTACTTGGAATTATAAATAAAAATAAAAAAAGTAAAAAAATATTCAAACCAGAAAATAAGTTTCTTCTCTAAGTAAGTTACTAACGTCACTTTCCTTAAAGCAATATTTGCACCCTCATAACTGTTTAGTGTTATAGCAACTTGCCCCCATGATACAAAGAGAGAACTTAATCTAAAATGGAAACAACATCCCTTCTAGATTCCAAACACTTAATAATAGAATAACAGGCTTTGAATGGAATTGGAAAACTAAGATAAGAAATTCACAAGGTTCTTTTGAATGCAAGTGAGCAAGAGAATATTGGTGAGCAAGATCGTGATTCTATCTAAGCAATTAGACACATATATATATAGGCCTCCTGGATTGTACAGTTCAAAATAACGGTTTTCGAGCATTATGTGAATTTAACTTAAATTCCAACGTTTCCAAGTGTTGCATCAAAAATCGTAAACCATATTTAAAATTCAATTTAATTCAAGCATTATACATTATGAAACTTAAGTTGTGAACCACCAAATGTATTTTTATATATGAAAATTCCAACACTTTCCCACTACCTTCCTATCCACATTAGGGGTGGGAATCGAGGCGGGTTGACCCGTGACCCGCCCCGCCCCGCCCCGACCCTGTTTAATACCGGGGCGGGTCGGGATTGCGTACCCGGCGGGGCGGGGCAGGTCGGTTTTTTGTTGATTTTAAAGAAAAGCGGGTCGGGGCAAATTGTGGTTTTTAAAAAGGATGTCAGGGCGGGTCGGGGCAAATTTTGGTTTTTAAAAAGGATGGCGGGGCAGGTCGGGGCGGACCTACATGCTGACCCGTTTTCTGATATTTTACATTAAAAAGAAAAACCTCATTCAATGCTAATATTCATGTTTTATTTAATTATTTATATTTACTTTGACTGATTAGTAATAGATTCAAGCATATAGTAGTTAAATTTAATATAAATTATCTTTATACTTGATAGTTTTATAAATTTTTAAAAACTTCTTACTTGACCCGCAGTTTTTACCCGACCCGTTGACCCGATGCCGACCTGAATTTTGTCCCGAGACCTAGTAGAAAAAAGTAAGGGTCAAACCGACCTTGTCTCGACCCGGTATAAAAATAAGGGTCAAATAAGATTTTTGAAAAGGAGGGTCAGGGTTGGGCACACCCGACCCGCCCCGATTCCCACCCCTAATTCACATCATCAAATGGTGCCTTAATTCCATTGAAGGTTGAGTTGTTATGCACACTAGATTTCACTATTCTTGTGGCGTGATTGTTTGTGCAATGATTTATCCTATTGGCATGTGAAGATAAAGTAGATCAACATGATAGTTATCCCAACAAATTCAAAACATATTTATAAAAGTCTCAACTTTATTCTTAATTAATTCATTTAATTGGATTGTGGGTTGCCAGGTTACTAATTAGTTGAAAAACGTCTAAGTAATTATAAATTTTAAATAAAAGTTAGACTATAATCATGAATAAAGATTTAACAAAAGTTTATAATAGCAATGAATTACATGAATTTAAAATGACTAAATTCATTCTTTCTTTTAAGAATGTTAATTCCCTCGTCAATAGTTCTTCATGAGTTGTAAAATTAATATTAGCAATTCCTTTGACTATTTCATCGATGGGCAATAAACAAGTTATATTGCTTATATTATCGAGTTCACATTTGGAACAACTTTAACACTTTTATTCAAGATTATTCCTAGCAGTGCGTATCAAGCACATTAAGATAATCTTTAAATTATCCCAAGCTAATAGTCGAAGTCCTTAGACACTATACACACCATGTAAATCAGAAAAGGAAGAATGTGGATTGGAATAGTAGGTACATTGTTTATCCCTCACTTCTCTTCACACCCTCAAGTACTGTACAACAGTCCATGCTAAGTGGCAACATAATAGGCTCCCGTGCCTTTGGGATAGTGGGAACAATGCCCTAATTGGCTTCGGGAATGGAGAGGACCTTAGGACAATGGGAGCACTACCCTAATCCGCTTCGGGAAAGGAGATGACATTGTTGGAGAACGGCTTCGGTGAGAACATCTTAACTTGAACTTCTTTCAAAGACTGATTTTTTGATTTTGTTTCAAAAATCCTACAACACATATTATTTAAAATATTATTTTGACAGTTCATAATGAAAATTTAAAAATCAGATGTTATTGTGACCTTAAATATATAAAAATCATAAAATTTATATATTTAGCAAATAAAAATTAGTATACAATATTTTAGCAAAATGAAAAAGACTTTTTTAGACTTATCTAAACCAAATACATGTATATAATGTTTCAAATCATACAAATCTTATTTTGTATATTATTTATAATCTCAAATTTATACACCATAAATATCCTTATATCATAATTTTTTAATTATCATCATTATATTTGAATTATTTTCATTATGCACGGTCAAAATCATATTTTAAATAATGTGTGGTTAAAATTTTGAAACAAAATAAAAAAAAAATTAGTTTTTGAAAGGAATTCCCATTGAGATGAAAATGTTCCAAACTATACAAAATTCTTAAATTGCATATGTATTCAGATTAAAAAGTAATGATGTGTATTGAGAATGGGTAAAATTATATTGGAAATTGAAAAAGTTGTCTTGGAATTGGAAAACTGTTTCGGAATGATAAGAGATTCAATTTAAGATTCTTGGATAGCTTAGAAGACACACTCAATTTTTCTTGAGGAATGATCCTTTTAGTCCGGGCTAAGTAAATGTCTTACTTACCCACCGTAAAAAACTCATTTACAACAATTTTTTTTGTTTTTTCTTCATACACTTGTTTATCTAAATGTGTTTAACATATAAACCAAGTTTTACTATTTATATATATGCGTATATATTTTTAGATATTTAAAGAAAAGGATATTTTAAATACATATATATACATACATATTTAAAAATCTCAAAAAAATATATAATCATACCTAAAAATGGTAAAACTTGATTTATGTGTTAAATACACTTAGGTAAATAAGTGATTAAGAAAAAAGTAAAAAAATTGTTTTAAATGAGTTTTTCTTAGATGAGCTAAGTGGAGTATTTACTTAGCTCCACGCTAACAGGATCACTTTTCATTTCTCTGTCTTTACATTTCATATTTTGACATTTACTTTTTTGAATAAATAAACTTGCGTCCAAATGGGGGTTTGTTAAAATGGTTATTATATAATAGTGTATATTTAAAACTTTTTGCATCCAAAGTTCTAAACCATTTAAAATATACACTAATATGTATATTTATGATATCAAAAATTATTTTAATTAAGAAGTTATATGCTATAAATATCTAACGTTATTTGGTGGTAAATATGAGATTGTCAAAATCTGAAGATAAATATACAATATGTAAAAAATTTCAAAATTTTTAATTTTTAGTATAATAACTGAAATAATATATACGTTAAAACCTTTTTATGAGAAATTGCAAAAATCGATTTTTGCAAAGGTTCGCTTTCATCATTCCCTTAGTTTTTTCACTACATTAGCAATTTAGGAAATAACAATCTTATTTTGTAACATTTCGAAATTTAAAATGTTGATTTTACAAATATTGAAAATGCTAGAATATATTTTGCAAATTTCCCACTGACAAATTTATTGCCCTTCAACAATGAGAATTTGCAAAAAAAAAAAAAATCAGTTACCTTCAAATACCGTTTATATTTTTGATGAATATGAATATGCTACTTAAAAATAAATTTTAATTTGAAAAAATTTTGCATATACCATCAATATTTGCTTCTAATTCCTAATATACATGCAACATTTTGAAAATTACTCTTATGTACATAACAGTTCACCTTAAAATTTTATTATACCATGTAGTTAAAACAATCATTAATTATATCCCATTGAAAAAATAATTTTTCTTCAAATTTTTTGTAATTAAAATGATCTATTCCTAATACGATATTTGAATTATTTGATATCACAAACTAATGATTTATTAACATTAATTAAGTCTAGGTTGAATTATCAATTAAGAATTGAGGGGCAAAATTATCTTTTCAACGGAATAGTTAACGATTATTTTGACTGCATGTGTATAAAAGCAAGTTTTGAAATTTTATAAGTATAATACGAATTATAAAAAATATTATGGGTATTAAAGGAAGTTTTCCTTTTAATTTCACAAATTTTCCGATAATGGCATTCTAGTGAATTTTGAAGTTGGTTGAGGACGGTGTGTGCGCCACAGTGCCAGTGTGGGGATAAGGCTTGCTGGCAGATGATGTGTTCTCCGCTCGGCATGGCTGCTCCGCTTGCCCAACCGCACATTCATTTTCCTTCCTCCTCTTCCTCCTGCAGAAGCAGCAGCGCTTCCGCCTCTCGCTGTATCGTCTCCGTGCACTCTCCGGTGAGCTGGGAATCCTTTCACCTAAGCAAGAGCCCCAGCAGGCGATCCTTCTCCCTCGCTTTCGTTCTTCTTCATACATTCTCCTCTAAGCCTCAACGTACGCTCTCTCCATCTCTTTTCTTCCCTCTGTTTTCCAACAAAAACGCGATGACAAGTTCAAAACTGTGCACGTAAACCCTTTTTGTTCCCATGAAGACACATATGAATGAAGAGTAAAAGAAAAGAAACGTAAATGGTGTTTGGTTTGAGGTAAATGGCCTGTAAAAGAAAAGACAAAATGAGTGGTGTCTCTATGGTAACAATGTGAAGATGAAAATAGCTGATAATAATAATAAGAAAAAGAAATGCGATAAAGAATATGAGAAAAGTAAAATTGGATGTCGCAAAGATGGGATTTCATTAGAAAAGATAAGGATACCAATGTAGAAACTATTTTAAAAAAATTCAAGATGGTGAAGGGATGCACAGAGGGTTGATTAAGTGCATTTTGAAGGAGGAGTATAAAAACATCCTTTTAGGAAAAGAAGTGCGGAGGGGGTTACATCCTTTTCACATCAAAGCCAAATAGGGACTGAAAAGAAATTAGACAGCAGCGTTTTGAATTTGAACCATTGGTGTGAATTGTGAAGTGAGGACGAAACGCGGGACTGAAGATTCCATAAAGAGGGCATTTTTTTAATGGTGGTGTGAATGCCAATCAAGGAAGATGACCCTTTCTTCGGCGTTGTCCTTTTATTTTTTCCTACACAAAGGCTATCAAAGGTCCAAATAGTTACAATTTAGGTGTTGCTTTTCTTCTTTTCAGATGCTTATGCAAGCAGCATTTTCGACAAGTATATGAAGAGGTGAGGGCAATTAATTTGCTATTTAAGCATCTCACTTTTTTGGGTGATGGTTTTGTAGTGTCTTATTTTTTAGTTAGAATCTCATGCTACTAGTTTGCACTATGATCAGTGTTGAATTAGCACGTGGACAGTTCATATACCATCTGCCAGATAACTCTGCATGGGCTACAATAATGCACAAACGTGTAGATAATCCTGGCTAAACGAACAATCTCTCTTTTGGTGATAGCTTGTCTTTCAATTGCTTACTTCTGGATGGTTGAATTTTACATGTTTCAGCATTTTTTTTAAGAAGCAAACAACTGCATGTGAGATTCAAACTACCCATCTAACAAACTTTTCATGCTACAATGCAAAACAGAGCTTGGACTATTTGACATAATAGACTGACATTTTGGATGGTTATCAGTGTTGTTTGATTGAAAATTTTCCATTAAAGTGGATCTTGAGAGGACTGACCATTGTAACAGGAAGTTATGAGAACACTGATGATTGACAATTCTTTCTTGTTCATTTTTGTTTGTTGAGCTGAACCAATGAAATGCTGATGAAGCTTGGACTTTGGATAATGAATTTTAACATATACTTTTGGGATATTCTTGTCATGCTTTGCTTGAGAATTGTAATTACAGATCTTTCATTCCAGGAAAAAGCTTGATCCGCTAGAGGCTTATGTGCCTGCTGTTGTATTGACCCAATTTCAGTTCAAGGACATAGGTTAGTTCCTTATTCTTATGTTGCTATGAGATATTTATTTTTAAAATGTTCATTTTATCTAGGTTTCTTAAACTCTACCTTTGTGATACATTTGGCAAACATGAGTAATGACCAGTGGTTTCAATTCTTAATATTTTGAGATTCCTAACATACTACTAATGTCACAGAACCAAGATGATTAAACACAAGGTCTTGAAAAGAATTGATTATCTCAAACAACATTCTGTGATGTGCATTTAGTCAGCATCAGTTGTCTATTGCATTAGCTTATTGCTTACTCAACATACGGCATATTGGCTCAAATTTCCTGTCACTGTACATGACTTGAGTTTAGCTTTCTTTTAGTATCGCTTTTCAAATTAATCTTTTATTTTCTTTCAGCCAAAACATTGGAAAATGATCAGCCACAATATGCTGATTGTAGATCCCTCTTACGATCTGGTCCGGCAGCATCCTTACGTATTAATATTCGAGCAGTAAGTTTTGCAACCTTTTCTATAGTTTTTCATGATTTCCTTGTTCAAAATGTAAAATAATAATTAAAATGATGATGTAAATATAATAATAATAATATTAATATTAACAAAAATTTTGAAATGTTTATATTGGCGCAACGGTAAGAGTTGTCGCCGTGTGACCTGGAGGTCACGGGTTCGAGTCGTGGAAACAGCCTCTTGCAAAAAAGGCAAGGTAAGGCTGCGTACTATAGACCCAATGTGGTCCGACCCTTCCCCGGACCCCGCGCATAGCGGGAGCTTGATGCACCGGGCTGCCCTTTTTTATATTGGATAGTTAATATTTGTGCAGGAAATTTCATGGCATCTGAAACACTTTAGATGTTTTAGATTGGATATTATTTAACATCTGTGCAGTAAACTTCAATGCATTCTCTATGTTTGAGATGCTGCTATATCTCTAAATAAATTGCTTTTTTTCCTTGACTTTTTTCCATTGCCCATATTCATGTTTTTTTACTTTGTGGCTGTAGTTTTGCTTCTAACTTCCCTGTAGCTTTGATAATTCTTATGTGAATTGTAGGTAGCACAATATGCATCTGATGATGGTAAAGGGAAGGTTGCTTTTGACGCTGTTGATAGATGCATTGGGTATGTAAGAAAGTCATTGTTATCATCATCACTATCATTATGTGCTTTTCCCACCTAAACTGGGTTAGCTAATGTGTTCTGAAATTTTTCATAAAGCTTCAAAGGACAGTTATGCCTATTACTCAGCACAGTTATAAGTATTCTTACTGTTATGAACTCATCAACTATAGCTACCTGCATCATTAGGTTCTCTGTAGTCACAAGGGATGTAGGGCAATGGTGAATCAACTCTTCTTTGGAAGGATTAGTACTGGTGCTAGAAGGTCATTGGTTCTTTCTATTCCATTGGTGCCAACAATTGCCGCGAGTGAAGGGAAAAACCAAAAAGAAGCAATTCATGAATTTTTTTTTTGTTTTGTTTCTTCTGAAGAGCTTTGGAGGATCTGGATTCTTTGCTCCTGCAAGCATCAAGGAATAACCAAGCTGCCACAGTGGAATCAATGAAAGCAAAGATTAGCACTGCTTTGGGTGCATTGGATAGGTACCTCTTTTGTTTCTTTCCTATGTTGAATTTTCACTCTTTAACTGTTTGTGTTTGCATGCTTCGCAAGGTATGGCTGCATGCTGTGGCCCAAAGTTGTCAGATCCTTCCCCAGACCCCGCGCATAGCGGGAGCTTGATGCACTGGGTTCTGACAACTATTTGTGTTTGCATGCAACTTCATCCAATATTCAGTAGAATAGTTGTATCTGCTTTTATCGGTTCCTCATGCCTACAGTCAGCTTTATTATCATGTTAGTAAGTGAGGTAGTTAAACCCAGTTTCCCAAGTTACAACCAACATAGCCTTAACATTGAATTTGATATTCATCTTTAAAATTCAACTTACTTTTACACAAAGAAGATTTTAGTTTTCTCATCACAAAATAAATGGCTGGGAGAAAACTGAATTCATGTTTTTGGACAACATTGAGAGATGGAGAATCTCGAAGGAAAGTGTCAAAAAGATATCTAGTGACATTAAGACAGTATGGGTGAAGTCAATCATAAAGTGAATAAAGAAAAATAATAATAATAATAAATTTTTAGATGAGCAATTGTTGGATGTGATTAAATGTCACGTCAAGGGAAATTTTTACCCCTTTGGATTCTACATCTAAAAGATGCTCCATAGAATGTCCAGAGTCCAAACATACTTGAAGCAGAAGGGACAGATGAGGCTACCCTGCTTAAGCTTCTTTTTTTTTTTTTAATTACAACGCATGGAGACAACTCTCCCTCTAGATTCGAGTCGGGGTCATTATTCACACACAAAATGGCGTGAACCTGTGGGGCTATGCCCTGGTTCACTACCCTGCTTAAGCTTGCTTCAAAACGGTAATTTTGGGTCCTACTTTAAATGAGGAAGGTGCACAAATGATCTTGAACTTCAGTTTGCATTGCTATTTTAGGTAGATTGGCTTTTTGGTTTTGGATGAAAATGTAAAGGGGTGATGATGGGAAATACTAATGACTATGAGAAAGAAGTAGGTTATCTGAGGTAGGTAAATGTCACAAAAGGGGTGGTTTTTACACCGATTGATCTTTTTTTCATGTAAAGGAAACTCTATCCGAAGTCTAAAAGCACATTGGGCAAAAGTAAGGAACGAACAAGTACAATGCAGATCAGTAAACTTCTTAAGCTTGTTTCAAGAGGGATCTTGAATTCTACCTTAAAATAATACAAATGACCTTAATCTTTATTCGTGGTCTGCCATTTCTGCCCCGTCACATTATCTGAAGATGAGCCAGGTTAAACACAGCTCTCTCCAAAGCTCATACAGTGAAAATGAATGACACCCCACTGCTAGTTTACTTGATTAGTTCCACTGCAAATTTTGCGTAATGATGCCATGCAGCAAGTTTTTCTCTCTCCCTCCAAAGCTCATCCACCGAAAATGAATGACACCGCAGTGCTAGTTTACCCCAGTGCTAGTTTACTTGATTAGTTCCATTGCAAATTTTGCGTAATGATTCCATGCAGCAAGTTTTTCTCTCTCCCTCCAAAGCTCATCCACCGAAAATGAATGACTCCCCAGTGCTAGTTTACTTGATTAGTTCCACTGCAAATATTGCGTAATGATTCCATGCAGCAAATTTTTTTTAAAAAAAAATTTAAAATTAAATTCAAACGAATAGTTTCATCAATTTGTTTATTGAAGATTCCAAAATCTCATATATCGGAAATTATTACAGGTTATATATTCGTTTCCAAAGTTCATGGTTGCATATTGAATGATTTTGAAATTTTAGAACATATACGTTTCTAATCAAAGAAATTTGGATATCATAAATGCATGCATGGGATGGTTTCCCGCGAGATTTGGACTTGGTTGAGTGGAATCAGTACCCCATGTTTTTCGGGTGAAATGGGATGGTTTCTCACGAGTTCTGAGCGTTGATGTGAACACGCGGCTAATTTCTGCAGCATCTTGTAGCAAACCCTGACTGGAGTTTTTACCTTGTTGGTGAAGTTGCTTATCCCCTTGCTGTAGAAAATAATAATTTAAACAAAAAACCTGAAGGGAAATTGTTTTTTATGCAGCCTCCTGCAAACAGTGCCACCAACACTTCTTGAAAGAGGCAAGGCAATTGCTGATGCGTACAGGATGCCCAGTGACCCAGAAGAAAGTAACCCTGAAGAATTAGACACAGAGATGAAGCAATTAACAGAAATTCTTTAAATTCAATGTTTTTTTATAAAAAAAATCCCACAAATTCTATTTTTTCTTATTATGGAATGATTTACAGCATGTACCATGGTTTAAGTCTATTTAATTGCAAAATAGTTTCAATTCAAGGGCATGTTTGGGAAGTTACAAAACTTTTGGATAAAAAGTTTTTTGTGTAAAATTTTTGAAATAAGAGAAAATGATATGATAGGATGAAGATCGTGTGAGGAGTAAAGAGAGTAAAATTAAAATAGATAAGTTAATTGTATGGAAATAATTGAATAGCAATGTAGTTGAACAGAAAGATATGAAGAAATAATTAAAAAAATAATAGTTGTAGAGGGTGAAAAGTTTTATATTAAGTAGTATATGACATTGATTAATGCGTTAAGTAATATCTCTTATATATTATAATGAACATATTAACCAGTATAATCTACTACTCAATAAACATCGTTGTCACGAACTGACAATATTAATCCTATTCTAACTTGCATCCCCAAAGTTAAAAGTATTCTAATCGTATGCTCCCGAGAGCATGAAAACCTTCATGCCCTTGGGTGTATATACCTTTTTTTTTTTTTTTTTTTTGAAATTTTTTTATAACACTGTTAATTTAAAATAAATATCTAAAATGCTCTAAAAATGGTAATAATTTATACACATGTTAAATACACCTAGATTAACACTTTTGTAACAAATTTTTTTAAAAAAATGGGTGTATGCACCCGGGAGCATGGAAGCTTCCGTGCTCCCGGGAGGTTTCCGTGCTCCTGGGAGCATCCGATTGAAATCCAAGTTTTAAAACACCATGTAAGGTGTGGAATATGGAATGATGAATTGTTGTTGGGAAGTAGTAGTTGAACGGTAGAGTCCGAAGTTGCTAAGTAATCATCCCAATCTCCTCCAATTAGTACATCCGTTCTTCAAGTTTGACATCTATTGCATGAAATTTAGGTTAGGGGCATGTTAGGATATGATGCATAGCATGTTACCTAAAAATGCGATGCATTTCTTAATTTTTAATAATTTTTATTCTCTTTTCATTTATAAGTAGGCTCAAATGTATGTATTTCATGTACCAAAATTTACCAATTTTGAATTGTTGTACATTTTTTTATATACGATGTGAGTGAAAATTATTAATTTTAAAATTTTTATAAAAAATATATACAACAATTCAAAAATAGTAAATTTTAGAATATGAAATATATACACTTTCTACATATAAATAAATGAAAAGAATATTTTCAAAAACTAAGAGGGTGTTGGTAACACAAAATTTTTCAAACAAAACTTTTTACTTTTCATAATTATCATATTTTTAATTATTTTTTCACTTCTTTCTATATAACTATTATACTTTTTAATCATTTTTATACGACTACTAATATATCTAATTTATCTATTGTAACTTTATTTTCTTTACATATCATTATCCCTATTATATCACATTATTTTCTCACATTTCAAAAATATTTTTTCGTCAAAAGTTTTATCACTTTCCAAATACACCACTCCCAAATGTACCTCTTATGTTTAACCCTAATTCCAAATATATTTATGACATTTTTAAAATTTCAAATATATCCATTATGTTTGCATTTAATCCCAAAAAGCCCATTATGTAAAAAATCGTCAATTAAATTTTTCTAAATATCCAAAATACCTCTGTTGTAAAATAATAAATGATGAAATAAAATAGAAAAAATAAAATTATGGTTCTTTAAATTTAAAACTCATATGCATCTAGGGCATTAGTGAGTTATAATATTCAAAATTTTCAATTTTTTCTATATTTGAAGGGCATTTTAGTAATTTTGCCTATTGATTACTGGTGTAAACTCACGGAATAAGCGTTTTTACGATTAATGGAAACATTGTAAATACATTTGGGATTTAGAAACGTTATAGGTATATTTAAAATTAAGATCAAATGCAGTGGGTATATTTGGAAAAAGTCTCAAAAAAAGTATCATGCTTCAAATATATATCTTTCTTTGAAAAATAATTTACGTCCTTTTATGATAATCAAGTTAGTAAAGCCCCTTTTTTTCACTTTTTTGGGCACGGTACATGTTGTATGAAAGAATTATTGAAGAATGATTCAAAATGTTGATTTTTTCCGGCTTTTCTTTTTAATCAAATAATAGATCATTTTTTTGCAGTTGTACTTTTGTTGATGATGGGATAAAATATGAAAATTTAGTTGGCATGATCGTTTGCGACCAAGTGCAAATAACCCCATTTGTGACCAGCTGCAAAATCTTTTTTTTATTATTTTTTATGAAACTGTTAATAAAAGTTTATTTAATTCATATATCAAGTTAACTTTAAAAATATATATGAACACATCCCAAAATGGTAATATCTGTATATATATATATTTAAAGTTAACTTGATATATGAATTAAATAACCTAAAAAAAATAAATGATTTGCGCCCAGTTGCAAATGGGTGTCATTTGCAACCGGCTGTAAATGATCAGCCCACAATTCAGTTTGGTTGTTCAATTAGGCATCATTTTTTCAATTTTTTTTTTTATTATATTTACAATTCAACCGAAGTATATATTATAATCCTGGTAGGAGTGTAAATCCAACAATATTGCTAACCACATAGCTACGAAGACATTGCTCTAGAAAATAGAAGATAAATTCCCCAAGCTGAGATTCGAACTCAGATTTTCCGCTGCATTTTTTCAGTTTTTTAACATGAATGAAATAAAAGTTGTCCTAAACTATCTATTATGAAAAACCCTTGTTCTACCTCTGTAGTTTTAAATTTTCCAAACGACATTGGTACCAAAGCCAGTTTCTATTTCCTATTATATTGAATGAGCTAGAGAGATAAACACAGAAATTGAGCGAAACACCTGCAAAAAACATTATGGCTAGCAATCAAAACGCAATGAGTGATGCATTACCAGTCATTCCCATCTTCAGCAAAGAAAACTATGAATTTTAGAGTGTTAGAATGAATACTCTATTCACGTCTGAAGATCTTTGGACTTGGTAAAATGCAGGTATGCAAATCTTGACGATGAGAACAAATTGAAGGACATTAAAAAGAAAAATTAAAAGGCCTTGGTGATCACCCAGTAGGCTATCCATGATAGTATTTTCTTAAGAATTACTGCAACAACCACATCAAAGGAAGCTTGGACAATTTTGCAAAATGAATTCAAAGGCATTTAAGGAGTGGTCGTCGTAAGACTGCGATTTCTTCTTCATGATTTTGAAACTTATAAATGTAAAGTAGAAAATCAATGCGAGAATTTTTTTAGAGCAATCGCAGTAATTAATCAAATGTGAACCTTCGGAAAGAAGCTTTCATACTAGACAATTGTTGCAAAGGTCTTAAGTACTTTGACAAAAAATTTGATCAATCTAAGGATTTGTTAAAATTTTCAGTTGATAGATTAACGGGTCCTTCCAAGATCATGAGTTAAGAATCAATAAGTGTCTTGAAAAGAATGAAGAAAACATATTTCAATTGGAGATGGCAGCCACTAAAATCAATGAAGTTGAAAGTTCAACAAGCAAGGGTTGTGGAAGAGGAGGATTCCATGATTGAGGTCGGGTAAAGGAAGAGACAGAAGTTGATCTAATGGGCAATAGAGGTAATCCAGCGAGCAAAAAAATCACAAAAATGGCATTCAATGCCATCATTGCAAAAAATTTGGCCATGTGAAAGCTTATTATACAAAGAACGAGTGAGATATAGAAAGTAAGCTTTTATGGCTCATTTTGATGCCAACATTGAATTAAGTGATGTGTGGTCTGTTGGCAATGGTTGCTCCAATCACATGATAGGAAAGTAACCTATCGTTAAGGAGACACATGAGATATGAAAAACTAAAGTCAAGCTTAGAGATGATAATTAAATACCAGTAGAAGGAAAAGTTACAGTTGTCATTGGCACTACTCATAGTAAGCGAAACTTTTACATATGTTCAATTTGTTCCTAATTTGCCACACAATTTGTTGAGTGTTGATAACTAATGGTTAGTGGATATTTAGTATTATTTGATTATGGAACATATGTTATTAAGGAAAAGCAGTCAAGACAAATGATGGTCAACGTGCGCATAACTCAAAACAAAATATTTTCATTGGAGGTCTTCATATGGAGAATTTTGTCTTGGCAACTAGTGGAAGTGATGACTCTAAGATGTGGCAAAAAAGTGTGATTCTCGAGTTACCAAAAATTAATGCAATTTATTTATGTCAATGATGCATATATGGAACACAAAAATGTCATTTTAGTCGAAAAAGCTTGGAAGATTACAAAGTGAGTTGACACATGTCAATTTGTGCGATCTTATGAATCCGAAGTCATTTGGTTTAAGTTGTTGTTTTCCTACTTTTTACTAATAGTTATAGTTGTATGAATTAGGCTAATTTTTTACACGCAAATCATAAGCATATGAGATTTTTGGGCAATTCAATGCTATAGTTGACATACAAAGTGGCTTCTTCATTAAAAAGATTTGCACAAATAGAGGTAATGAGTTCTTGGGACATGAATTGAACCACTGCAATGCCCCGGGTATCAGCGACTATGTAAATGGATGATGATGTGTATAATATAGAGAAGCCACATAAGATTTTTCGTAAATCAATGGATTGAATGTGCAAAAAATTGTACGAATTGAAGCAAATGTGCTAAAGAAAAAAATTCAGTTAGTAAGGACTGGAGGGGTGAATTTCGATAAATGGCTTAGTGGAAGTCTGATGTGAATTCTCGTGTGTTCCTTAGGTTGTTTTGGACTTATAAAAATTCTTGATTTGATTAAATGATGAATGTTGAGATTTGCCCCTAATGTGGATTTTGAACTAGAAAAGGGCATTATCTAGATTTGATTTATTTTGAAATATATTTGGGCATGAGTGAGATGCGTAGTATGTTTGGAATGAATATAGAGAGTTATGGGTAAGATTTGAATGGTATATTTGGATGAATGATGGAAATGAGCCTAATTATGTAATTAAGCCCAAAAGTATTGTGCTAATAAAAATGACTGAGGATCATTCATGAAATCTATGATTTGCATGAAAATGCTTCTAGACATGATTGAAATGTGTTCATGATACTTGACAATAAAATTGAGATGATGTCTTTGAAAATTAAGTTATTTAGGGCTAATAGTGAAAATTTAATAAGAAATAAATCTGATGTGAAAAATTTTAGAAACAGTATAGAACATGATGGTTTCTAGCATGGATGAGATGCTAAAAGTATATGTGATGCATGAGAAGTGATTTTGAAGCTATTAAAGGTGATGTATGTGATTTGGGTCGATGAGACTCGTTATAGATGCAAAACAACTAAAGAGCTGAATTGATGAGTCAAATTTTGTATGAGATATATTTTCAGTAAAAAAAATGACATAAATGTGATATTATGATGATAAGAGATGTGTGCGAATGATTGGTATGGTGTTGGAAATTTTTTAATAGGTTATGACCACTTATCTTGTGAGTGGGTAAAAGTTGTTAGTAAAGCTGTGTAGTAAAATGCATGCTAAAGTTTATGAAAATGGAATTTTGAGATGAAATTTTATGGAGATATATTATTTAAAGTTATGAATCTAACGCAAAAAAGAATCGTGTCCATCGGAGTTTTATAGAGAAAGTTATGGGTAAAATGATGCAACATAGCTGAAATCAGGCTGCTTATGAGCTAACGCGGGCCAAACCGTGTTGTTTCCAAGTTGTGTTGTTGGTTGTTTTAAAGCAGAGAGGGTTCGAACCTACCCCATTTCCATGTCATTTTGCATGAAGAATGCCTATTAGATCAAAGAGAAAGCATGGAGCTTTGAAGATCTTGAAAATTTTTGGGTAAAATTGAATTTGAAGTAAGTAGGTTATTTTCTTTTGAATCAAAGCATGAATTTAGGTTAGAATCAATATTTTTTGTGATTGTTTGTCAAAAATATGTTTGTTTTGTGATTTGAATGAATTTTGGATATACGAGGGTTGTGTAGAGATAGTAAGAAAGTTAGAAATTGGAGGTTTTGATGGAAATGCACGTAAAAGATAAAATGAAAGTATTTAGAAGTAATTTTATGTGATATCATCATGTTTTGGACAGAATCTCATAGATTTTAAGTGAGTTGGGCTTGATTTTCATACAACCCCTATGACGTGTTCAATAAAATGCTTAAGTGAGACTAATGTGAGAAAATGATGTATGAATGGGTGTGTAACACCTTTGTAATCTGAATAATATATTGCAAATGCTTGGGCCATATGCGATGTTGAATTATTTGAAATAAAACTCGTGATGGGCTTGATGAATATGGGTTGTACGAACTAAAATTTGGCTTGAACTTTGTGCTTGAAGATATGGTTTGATGTATATTAGAATTTGAGTTGAATTGATGTAAGTTGTGTATGTGGGTGAATTTTGGGATGGTTTGGTGTGAGATTTTGTGTGCCTCATGTTGATTTGATGAATTAGGGTAAGTCCTTAGAAAATGGTTTAGTATCGTTGGCTATGTGTTTGTATATGATTTTGATGAACTAATGGTGCATGTTTGAAATGAGTATGAGGCAAGATTTTAGCAAAAGCATGATGCATATGACATCAGTAATGCATGTGAAAGATTTGCATAGGGTTGTTCATGACCCTTAATGGACATGATGTTTATTTGGTTTTATATGTGTGCTTGTGGCATGACATGATTATGTAGGGCTAGTGAAAGCCTGATGTTTGTATTGCACGTGATGAAATAACATTTGATGAATTTTTCATGGATTTTTTATTAAGTTTGCCCAACTGATGTGTTTATCTTTAACATTTTTAGCAGAAATAATAATACAGGCTTCTAGCTATAAGCTACATTATGTTGGATCTCAAGCTGGTATGAAATGCTCTAGTTATAAGTCATATTAGCTTCGGGTTATAGTTATTTGAGGCTAATGTATACGTGAGATGTGATGTATACTATATGATTAGTTGTGAGATGTATTTGTATAGTGGGATCATGAGTCATGGACATATGGCCTGTTGACACCTTATTAATATGTTTGGAAATTGTAAATGTGTATTTACTTCCGTTGATATGCAAATGATGAAAATAATTGTAGTTTAATTGATTTTTGCTATCATATGTTTAATTGGTAAATTAGTTGTAGATATCTAGAGTTGTTACAGGTGAAATTTTTATATATATGTGGTCCTTTACTTTCGAAATTATGGTAGATTCTGGAGAGATACTGCCGAATCTCTACCGTAGTCGTCGCTGGTCTAAGATGGTGGCCGACGAGGCGATACAACCATTTTTTTAAAAAATTTGGCATTCATTAAGAGCTAATAACACCCCACACTCTGGAGTAAAGTGATATTGTTGAATGCAAGAATTGAACAGTTGTTGAGAGAACAAGAATCTTGCTACAAGGGAAGAGAATTCCAAATCAATTTTAATTTTAAGTTGAAGTAGTAGAAATATTAATTTTTTTTTTTCTAAATCTCTCTCCCAAAAGACTCATTTTAAATCAAACTCTATAGAAAGCTTGGCAAGGTATGAGATCATTAGTAAGTCACTTTAGAGTTTTTAGTTATATCCTATACTTTAATAAATGCTCAAATTTGTCACAAACTTGATGAAAAATCCACATAATTTATTTTTCTTAATTACTACTTACAATCTAGAGCTTATCGATTGTATAATCCTCTTAGTTGAAAATTGATAATTAGTACATGAATATACTATTTTTGTGAAGATGCAAATTGGATTTGGCATGCAATTCACGAAGAGATGTAGATAAAAGTTCCAATATCAAATGAAGGTCAAGAGTCAATTCCTACAAATTTGCCCAGCTCTTCTATGGTGTTACCAAATTCAAGTTCCTCATCTATAAGCCAAAATACTTCTTCAACTGTTAAAGAGTCATTGAATGACACTCTAACTAGAAAGTTTAAATATTTGAAAGAATTTTATAATTTTCATCAATTTGCTCTTATTAGTTCAAAACTTATAACTTAGGGTGTATTTGATAATAAGTAAAAGTTGTCAAATTAAAACTTTTCAATTTAAAACTTTTCACTCTCTATAACTACTCTATTTTTTAATTATTTATTCACATTTTTCTATACAACTACCCTACTTTTCAATCATTTATACACAACTACCAACACAACTAACCTATCTATTTCAACTTTATCATATTTATTTCTCATCATTACCCTTATCATATTACATCATTTGACAACTTCTACTCTTTATAACTTTTCATCAAAAGTTTTATCCATTCCTAAACACACCCTTGTGAAAAAGTTGCTGTAAAGAAAGAATGGTAAAGAGCAATGAAGAATAGACAACATGAATTCAAAAGAAAAGACACATGGGAGATGGTAACTTATCTAAAGGAAAAAACGCAATTGGCTTGAAGTGGATATTTTGAAACAAAATATCATGCATATGGAGGTATATAAAAACGCATAGCCTGACTTCTGACAAAGAGATAAACATAACAATGTAGTATTGATTTCAAAGAAATTTCTTCTCCAATAGCTCATTTTGAAATTATAATAATTTTCTTACCTTGACTACACAATTACATATTTGTCACTTTGATGTTAAATCTACAATTTTGGACGGAGACTTACCCGAAAAAGTATGCAACTTGAAGGTTTCATAGTTGAAGTCAATGACACAAAAGTATGTAACTTGAAGGTTTCATAGTTGAAGTCAAAGACACAAAAGTATGTAAATTGAGCTAATAATTGGATAACTAGGTAGTTAACACTAGTGTGCATGAGTTGCAACTGAATATCAAAATACCTCTATACTTGAACTTTTACTTATCCTCAAGCAAAGCTAAATTTCCACAATATATAAATAAAATTAAGGAGTTTAAATTAACAAGTAATGCAATGTCAAAATTCTACTAATGTTGAAAATCATGCATTGTAATTCCAATGTCAGGAGATCAAGAATCAAATCTATTTTCAGCTTACTAAGTGCGTAAGAAAAGACTTGTATGTATTCACCAAACGACCATACATATATCTGTTCATACTTAATTTAACCTAAGTACATTTCAACTCTTATTACTCCTGTGAATTGATAGCTTAAAAATTATGTAATTAAAATCCATCAATTCTCCTAACTTATATATAAATTTCTCTTTTATCTTCGTACTAATGTAGCACACACTTGAATGATCAAAAGGTCTTTTATAAGTAATAATGATATATTCAAAATCCAAAGGTGTGGATAAAGAGAGTTACTTTCAAAGTTTGAACCTTTTTAAAATTAACTTGAGCTTCTCATACAAGTCGCATGTTAATTTCAAAATGATTCTTTCTTTACACACCCATACTTGTTTCTTTTCATCTCTTGTCATGGTCTGTTATTATCCTTGTTTTCGTGTTGATCTTTTTGACCAAGTTCTCCTTTATTTCCCTCATTATATTCAGGCTATCTAGGACTTTTTTTAAAACTAATACAATAAAGCCAAAATATATAAATACCTCAATTCTCTTTACAACTTTTCTGCTGAACAATCACATTGAAAGATGATTTATCATAAATAAAATATATCAAGGTAAAGAAATGAATAAATTAAATCTCAAATGAGGAATTAAAGGTAATTTGCAAAAACATAGTTTAATATTCAAGTCAAAGAATTGTCTCTATGATATCTTTTCTCATATGTACACTAGGATTTCACTTCAATAAATCAAAAAGACTTGTTCTAATGTTAGTGGGACAATTTTCATCCATGCATATATATAGATTTTCTCAAGTAATTTAGAATAAAAAAATAGTTTGATAAACAAATGCAAGCCAAAAATTTTTGTCACATATCACATACGTTATCATATTTCTTATTCCAAAGAAAAAATCTACTAGCACAAAAATTTCAATGAATTAAAAAAATTTCAACCACTTCACATCTATCAAATGTTATGTGTAACGCCCCATTTCTAGATATTCTCAATAACTAGTCAATGGGTACCATACAACCTAATAAAAAATTTGACAGCATCTTCCCATAATATATAAGAGTTGGAATGGAATACACGACCTGTTATTCATGAACATTTCAATTGCATTCCAAAATGTGACATTCATATAGAAAGAAAATTATTGAAATTTATCATTACATAATAAGCAAACCAATGATCATATATATAAGCATACACATAGATTATAATCCAATTCAAAATACTAAATACAATATGTCTACCAAAGTTGAATCTAACTCAGTAATCGTCTACATATATTAATATCAAAAGAGCATAATTTTCAAAATAACCGTAATTAAAGATGTTGTTCTAATGGTCTCCAAGATTTGGTCTTCTATTTATCCCATCTTGAAATCCTCCAACTGGCATGTGGTCTAAAGGCAAGATAACAAATTATATGAGTCTAAATAGACTCAATAAGTAGATACTGGTTAGCAGTAAAATTCTAGATGCGCATGTCATGATCAATATAAGACATATGAGTCTAATACCCACTCTCAAGATCGTACGGATAAACTACAAATAAATAGGACATGAACAATCCTCTACTCATGTCAATCAAGGGTCATGAACAACTCTCTCCTCATGTCAATCAGGAGCCATGAACAACCCTTTTACAATCAACTATTTTAAATAACACATCATACATAATAGACAATGATAAATGTCACAATCCACACATACAACATCAACAAGATTTACTTTAAATTCAATATACAAAACTATCACACAAGCATTTTACCAAACACATGGTAGGTGCAAAAAAGGAACCTCGAGTTCATACTCTCGTTTGAGCCAAATCGACTATCATCACATTTTAACGATATAAAAGTTGCTGACGAGTCTTTATTTCATAAAAATCACACATTTACAACAAATTCCTCATAAACCCTACTTACCCTAACTATTACGAACCCTACGCCCCATACCATGAAGTTGTTGAATGCTACACATTCCCACCAGTCTTATATCATGTCTAACACGAGATTTTATTACTAAATTAAGAAGGAGCGATATCTACTTACCTTAATCATGATTTCTCTAAAAAATAGCGACCCTAGACTTGAATTGCCGAGATTTATCTTCAAGGCAATTGGTATAGTTTTTGAAGAAATCTAGGGCTAGATCAAACTGAACAGAAGGGGAAAAGAAAGAAGAAACAGAGAACAGAAAGAGAAGAAGAGGGGAAGATAGTCTGGCGCAAAAGGATGAAGCCCTAACGTGCGATGTGGAAAATAGTCATAGCGCTCAACAATGGCACGCTAATCATACACTTTTAAATTTATACCCAATGTGCTAAGATCATAGTACATGCATATATGCGCTACACGTCCCCTAAATGCCACATCCATATATGTTATGCATCCATTAACATCATAAATTTTTAATAGCATGTTTGTAAATTACCTCATAAAGAGGGAAGGGTTATAATAAAAATGAAAATAAATTAAAATACCTGGTCCTCGCATTATAATATTCAAATTATTTGACCAAAAAATTCACTAAACGTTCCTACTCATGGTAATTGCATAAAAATCCATAATGTCAAAGTGCAAATCATCCCTTGTTATTTTTTTAATATCAAAAAATATTGCACCTACACACTTGAAAAGGGCATTGCCTCAATGTCAAACAATAATGCAGCCAATCTTTCAATGAAATTGCTGACATGGAACATGCACTCTCATTGTTTCCATTCATCAAATTCAAATGCATATTAAGAAAAATTCAAGATTATCAAGTATGATGAGATGAATAACTTTCCTGTTTGTGCACTCTATCCTTTGAACTTGTGTTCTAGTTATGTCATCTTTATCGTAAAAAGCGAAGGAAAAATCAAATGAATTAAAACTAAATTAAATAAATTGTGTTGAGTGGTCTTTTAAGAAGTGCTTGGTCTTTAGTCCTTATTCTAACTTTATTCACAATGTCTTCCAAATTAAATCATCTAATTCGAGCTTTTTGTGGAACCCTGACCGTATACGCGTTGTTTTGACCGTATACGCGTCATTTCGACACTTGTAATTTTGAAGAAAATTTGAGATTAATATTTAAATATGATGATGAAAATTTTGAAGAACCTATGGATAAAAATATCCACATAAAGAAATAATGCCCAAATAATATAGAACATGCATGGGAAGCAGCTTGAATAGAAGAAATGAAAATAACATTTCTCCTTGAATAGGAAAAGGAAAAGAGAAGGTCGAAGACACCTCCTAAAAAGGTAAGCAAGTTATATGTTTTGCAAATTATTTCCAAAATGCTTGAAATTGTTTGCAAGTTGCTTTATGAAATTTATTTAAGGTTGGTCATACCTATAACTGCTTTACATGAACTGAAGTTCGTTTTGTGAAATTATTTATTAAATGCTTTTTATGAAATTGTATATGATTTGCAAATATCATGTCGGCATGTGTATGAGAATGAGCATGTGCACGAGGAATAGGCCTTAGTCGAGGTAGTAAGCGGACCGGATGTCCCCCTCGCTATTGCCAAGTCGCTTAATAGGCCCAAGCCGGCGGCAACCTCCCTGAAATGGGAGCATGTATGGGATGGGCGCCTAGCTAGCGTTGCATCCAAAGGAATGTCATGAATGCTATGTATGCATTGCATTTGCATTTTATGAAATGCATGAAAATGATTGAAAAATTATGTATAGATTGCTTACTGAGTATTATTACTCACCCATGCTTTTTCAACAACAGACAGGAAAAGATGATGAAGGCAGCATGTAAAATGACATGTAGTTTTGATGAAATATTGTATATGTAAATTTTATGTAAAGACAATGATGATAATTTTGAGATGGAAATGAATATTTTTGTTTTATGAAACAGTTTTGGTTCATAACTGTGATATGTGAAATATATTTCATGATAGATGAATGATGAAAAATTTTCATGTATTAATGAAAAAAAAAATTATGCCGTGTGATCAGGGCAACAATCCTGAGTCACGTTTACCAATCAAAACGATCCCGGAGTAAGGCTTCTAGGCACTTCGGATCGGGGCGCCACAGAAGTTGGTATCAGAGCATAGATTGGTAAATAGGCAGAAAAAGGAAAGAAGAGATAATTCAGTTAGGAAATATAAATCATGAATATAATTGATATCATTAATGATTTATGTGTAGATGGAAGATAAAGGAAAAGCTCCATTAAGTTCAAAGGAGCTCGAGGAAGAGCAGGAATGGGAACGGGTACGGGAAGAAATTGACAGGTGGTTAACCTCTCAAGAAGGACTAACCATAAGACCCCCAGCTCCCTTTAATTATCGGGCACTCCCATATA
This sequence comes from Annona cherimola, assembly GCA_030490835.1. NCBI lineage: Eukaryota > Viridiplantae > Streptophyta > Magnoliopsida > Magnoliales > Annonaceae > Annona > Annona cherimola. The sequence continues at coordinate 58,536,023 of CM059973.1, read as the reverse complement.
TTAGAGAACCAGAGCTACGTCACCTAAACAACCCAAGACAATCGCCAGGGTTTCCAGTATTATCTGGAACCTATGGGGCAGAATCCTCTAACCGAGTGCTTGCACCCCCAGACTCTCCAGTATACACCCTAGCCAGCCCACTGCCCAGGCTATCAGTTGTCACTGATTGGGTTGCTGAGGAAGATTTACAAACATACTGGCAGAGAAGAGTAGCCCCAGTTCCACCTAACCCCGGTCCATGGTTTAGGTTTGATGCAGGGTATATTCAGTTCCGATACGGAACGCCATGGGCATGGTTTGATCACCAGGAAAGGGAGGCTGCCCGAGAACGCAGCGAGGCTCTGGCTAGGGGAGAACAAGTAATGGAGAAACCCCCTCCGAAACAACCCGGAGAGGTTATCCTACGGGTCATAGAATTAGAGATGATGCCCGATTCCCCACCTCCTGCCCCTCTAGCCAATGATGATGAGGACCCTGTGGAATGGTCCAACAGTGAAGAAGAAGAAGAAGATGAAAATCCTGGTCCCCAAGACTGGTCAGATACCAGTACGGTCACTAAGGAACCTACGCGAGTACCCTTCAGTCTTAGGAGGTTCCTAAGGCTAAGGAGAAGGGGACGCTAGACAATGGGAGAACAGGAAGACAGGACACTGCCACCGCCAAAAAAAAAAAACTTTTTTTTTAAATATATATATATATATATGTAAATATTGTTTGGAATTTGTACATAAGGCTAAGATAGCCTATGTACAAAAGCTTGACTGATGTATGGTTTGATAAATAAACTATGAAATATATGTGAATTATGTGAACATGTGATTATGTGTTTATTTGGCTAAGTATGATATGATGAATAATTGATGTTATGCTAATATGAAGATAAAAAGCCGCTCACCAGAGCTAAAGCAAGAACTAACAAAGGAAAGGCTCCGATGGAAGAATCTGTTGACCAGGCAAAGGGCGAAGCTAGTAAAAGAACAAGTAGGGCAGAATCCGAAGAGCAAACCTCTAGGACCCGCCCACGGCGAGAGGAAAGCTTTAGACCTCAGGCAGAGGTCAACATAGAAGAAAGAATTGTTGCAGCCATTGAGAAAGCTATGCAGCAATGGACAGCTCAGACTGCTGGATTAATACAAGAAATTCGAAACCAGCAGGCCCCGCCATCAAAAAGCGACGAGGAAAGACCAGGGCCCTCGGCCAATCCCGGCACGTCAAGAGGAGTGGAGGATAGTCTCCTTGAGGCCGACAGAAAGGCTATCAATGCCTTTCTTACCCAACGGCCACCAAAGTTTGCAGGGGAACTGGACCCCCTCATTGCAGAGCAATGGATTACAGAGATTAGGAAATTATTCAGGATATCGCCCTGCAATGATCAGCAGAAAGTGTTGTGCGCTACCCACCTACTGGTAAAAGACGCTTATGAATGGTGGGAAACACTGATGGTCACAATGACACATCCGGAGCAAGTTATATGGCAGGAATTTTTGGAGGAATTTAATAAAGAATATCTCCCTGTAGGGCTGTAGAGCCAGAGGGTGATAGAATTTGAGAAATTTTACCAAGGTAGGATGACAGTTACGGAGTATGCCACAAAGTTCAATGCCTTGGTAAGATATGTGTCGTGGATAGCCAGTGTGCCGGAAAACAAGGTACAAAGATTCCAAAGGGGATTGAGACCCCAGTTGAGAGAGGGGTTAGCCCCATTATTGATAAAAGATTATGCCTCTAGCATTGAGAGAGCTAGGGCATTAGAAATGGAGTCTATGAGGACTCAGGAGCTTAGGCAAGCTCAAAAATAATTCTTTACAGCCTCCAAGGAAGGTGAGGCTAATAAAGGGAAAAGGGGATTCGCCGGGAAAAAGAAAATCGGCGACAAGACAAAAAGCGCCCCGACTTGCAGAACTTGCCACAAGCGCCACTCAGTCGAATGTTTACAAGGAACGGGGAAATGCTACAAGTGTGGACAAACGGGTCATGTGGCTCGGGACTGCGAGACCAATGAAGCTAAAATCATTAAATGCTTCAACTGTGGACAAGTCGGACACATTTCGCCCAATTGTCCGAATAAGCCACAAGGAGCACAAGCTCGAGGGAGGCTGGCCCAGCAAAAAGTCCCCGCCATCGCTAATCGACCCGGTACTGTTACCAACCCAGTGCGTGTCCAAGCCCTCACCCGAACAGAATCACAAGAGATGGAGGAAAAAGTGATTACAGGTATGATTTACATTTTGGGAAATTCTGCAGTAGCTTTATTTGATTCTGGAGCTACGCATTCATTTATATCATACCAATTTGTAATCACACACGCACTTCGGGTAGAGGAAACCAGTAGTACTATACATGTAGAATCCCTAGTATATAGATTGGCAAGTATAAATTAAATCTGCAAAGCATGTCCTATCAGGATAGGAACAAAAATATTGGAAGCTGATCTCATCCTATTACCCATGACAGAGTTTGATGTCATATTAGGGATGGATTAGCTAAGTCAATGGGGTGCGACAATTGATTGTAGAAGTAAAAAGGTGCAATTTGAAGCACCGAAAGATGAAATAGAGATCAGTAAAATAAGACAGCCAAAAAACACAATAAGGATGGTATCAGCTATGAAAGAAGCTCAGCTGATGCGCCAATAATGTACAGCTTATCTGGTCTCTATAAACACAATAAGAGATGGGATACCTATGGAACAAATCCCAGTGGTAAAGGAATTTCCAGATATTTTTCCAAAAGAGCTATGTAATTTACCACCAGAAAGAGAGATGGATATGGATATAGAAATTATTCCAGGAACAGCTCCAATATCTAAAGCCCCATATAGGATGGCACCAGCCGAGTTGGCTGAGTTGAAAGTACAGATTCAAGATTTATTGAATAAATCTTGAATAAAGGGTTTATTAGACCCAGTGCATCACCTTGGGGAGCTCCAGTATTATTTGTAAGGAAAAAGGATGGGAGTTTGAGACTCTGTATTGATTACAGAGAATTGAACAAAGTAACAGTAAAAAATAAGTACCCACTCTCAAGAATAGATGATCTTTTTGATCAGTTAAAAGGAGCTTCTACATTTTCAAAAATTGATTTACAGTCAGGTTACCACCAGTTGAGGATATGTCCAAAGGACATCCATAAAACAGCATTCAGAACAAGATATGGGCATTATGAATTCTTAGTCATGCCATTTGGACTAACGAATGCTCCAGCTGTGTTTATGGATATGATGAAAAGAATTTTTCGAGAATTTTTGGATCAATTTGTGGTGGTATTCATTGATGATATATTAATTTATTCAAAGACAGAAGAAGAACATGAGAAGCATTTAAGGATAGTGTTGGAAATTCTTCGAAGGGAGAAATTATATGCTAAATTCAAAAAATGTGAGTTTTGGTTGAAACAGGTAGCCTTTCTCGGCCACATTATATCCGAGAAGGGAGTGCAAGTAGACCCTCAAAAGATTGAGGCAATAACAAAGTGGCCACAGCCAACAAATATCACGGAAATAAGAAGTTTCCTAGGGCTAGCTGGCTACTACAGAAGATTTGTGGAAGGATTCTCACAATTGTCAGCTCCGCTCACAAAGCTGACAAGGAAAGGAGTTAAGTATGAATGGACACAGGAATGTGAGAATAGCTTCCAGGAATTAAAGAAAAGGCTGGTAAAAGCTCCAATTCTAACACTACTTACGGAGAAGGAAGGGTTTGTGATCTATAGTGATGCCTCAAAAAAAGGATTAGGATGTGTACTGATGCAAAATGGAAAAGTTATATCATACGCATCTCGGCAACTCAAGCCAAATGAGGTAAACTATCCAACCCATGTTTAGAATTGGCAGCAGTAGTCTTTGCCTTGAAAATTTGGAGATATCATTTATATGGAGTTAAATGTGAGGTCTATACTGATCATAAGAGCCTCAAATATATTTTTACTCAAAAGGAGTTAAATATGAGGCAAAGAAGATGGCTCGAGTTATTAAAGGATTATGACCTCGACATTTTATATCATCCAGGCAAAGCCAATGTAGTAGCCGATGCGCTAAGTAGAAATGTTAGCTTAGCTCATCTCATCACAAAGGAAGAAGGGCTACTACAAGAATTGAGACAATTAGAGCTAATTGTAATCCCACCTGGGGTACAAGTTGGATTGTCTCAATTACAAATCCAGTCGAATTTATTTGAGCAAATTAAAATGACTCAACAAGAAAATGAGGATTTCAAGAATTATGTGGAAAAAATGATTAAGAAAAATCCCCGTGAATACATACAAGATGAACAGGGGATGTACAGATACAGGGGTCGCTTGTGTATACCCGATCAAGAGGAAGTAAAGGAACGGATATTGAAAGAAGCACATTTCTCTCCATTTTTGATGCATCCAGGTAGCACCAAGATGTATCAAGACATCAAAAAGATGTATTGGTGGAATAATATGAAGAGAGAAATTGCTGAATATGTGGCTAAATGCCTAACATGTCAAAGGGTTAAGGCTGATCATCAAAGAACCCCTGGAAAATTACAATCGCTAGAAGTCCCAGAATGGAAATGGGATGATATTACTATGGATTTTATTGAAGGGTTGCCAAGAACCCATAATGGAAATGATGCTATATGGGTCATAGTAGATAGATTATCAAAAGTAGCTCATTTCCTAGCCATCAAGAAAAATTTTACTGCTGAGCGACTGGCTAAAATTTATTATAAGGAGATAGTGAGACTGCATGGAGTACCTAAGTCAATAGTTTCCGATCGAGATTCCAGTTTTACATCTCAATTTTGGAAAAGTTTACATCAGACCTTAGGTACACAATTAAAATTCAGCACAGCATTTCATCCTCAAACTGATGGGCAGACAGAAAGGGTAAATCAAATAGTAGAGGATATGCTGAGAATGTGCACAATAGAATTTGGAGGATCATGGGATGAATATTTGGCTATGGCAGAATTTGCTTATAACAACAGTTATCAAGCAAGTATTCAAATGGCCCCATTTGAAGCTTTATATGGACGAAAATGCAGAACTCCTCTAAACTGGGATGAAGTGGGAGAAAGAAAATTAGCTCCAGACCTCTCAAAGAGAATGGCGGAAAAAGTTCAAGTGATTCGCCAGTGTATACTCACAGCCCAGAGCAGGCAAAAGAGTTACACCGATTGCAAAAGAAAGGATTTAAATATCCAAGTTGGGGATCACGTATTTGTTAAGGTAACACCATTCAAAGGAGTCACCCGGTTTGGAAAGAGGGGAAAATTAAACCCGAGATATGTTGGGCCCTTTGAAGTTTTGGAATAGATAGGCAATCTAGCCTATAGAATAGTTCTGCCACCAGCCCTCAGTGCCATCCACAATGTGTTTCACATCTCCATGCTCAGGAAATATGTTTCCGATCCAACCCATGTGTTGATAGCGGAAAATTTGCCAATACAAGCACACTTGAACTATGAGGAAAGGCCAATCAAGATACTGGATTTCAAGATCAAGAAGCTTCGAAACAGAGAAATTGAGTATGTAAAGATTCAATGGAATCGATATTCTGAATCCGAAGCCACATGGGAGTTACGGGAAGAAGTTGAAAGAAAGTACCCTCAATTATTCGAAGAAAGATAGGTTTCGGGACGAAACCTATTGTAAGGGGGGAGAATTGTGGAACCCTGACCGTATACGCGTTGTTTTGACCGTATACGCGTCATTTCGACACTTGTAATTTTGAAGAAAATTTGAGATTAATATTTAAATATGATGATGAAAATTTTGAAGAACCTATGGATAAAAATATCCACATAAAGAAATAATGCCCAAATAATATAGAACATGCATGGGAAGCAGCTTGAATAGAAGAAATGAAAATAACATTTCTCCTTGAATAGGAAAAAGAAAAGAGAAGGTCGAAGACACCTCCTAAAAAGGTAAGCAAGTTATATGTTTTGCAAATTATTTCCAAAATGCTTGAAATTGTTTGCAAGTTGCTTTATGAAATTTATTTAAGGTTGGTCATACCTATAACTGCTTTACATGAACTGAAGTTCGTTTTGTGAAATTATTTATTAAATGATTTTTATGAAATTATTTATGATTTGCAAATATCATGCCGGCATGTGTATGAGAATGAGCATGTGCACGAGGAATAGGCCTTAGTCGAGGTAGTAAGCGGACCGGATGTCCCCCTCGCTATTGCCAAGTCGCTTAATAGGCCCAGGCCGGCGGCGACCTCCCTGAAATGGGAGCATGTATGGGATGGGCGCTAGCTAGCGTCGCATCCAAAGGAATGTCATGAATGCTATGTATGCATTGCATTTGCATTTTATGAAATGCATAAAAATGATTGAAAAATTATGTATAGCTTGCTTACTGAGTATTATTACTCACCCATGTTTTTTCAACAACAGACAGGAAAAGATGATGAAGGCAGCATGTAAAATGACATGTAGTTTTGATGAAATATTGTATATGTAAATTTTATGTAAAGACAATGATGATAATTTTGAGATGGAAATGAATATTTTTGTTTTATGAAACAGTTTTGGTTCATAACTGTGATATGTGAAATATATTTCATGATAGATGAATGATGGAAAATTTCCATGTATTAATGAAAAAAAAAAATTTTGCCGTGTGATCAGGGCAACAATCCTGAGTCACGTTTACCAATCAAAACGATCCCGGAGTAAGGCTTCTAGGCACCTCGGATCGGGGCACCACACTTTTGCACAAATTTGATCTTGCAATTTGTTTTTAACTTTGGAGTGCTTTCTTTCTTTTGAAATGTCTTATGATTTTCTTTTGTCAACACTGTGATTAATTTTTTTTTAAAAAAAGAGAGAATTAGGAGGAGAAAAATCCTTCGCTATTTTATTTCCATAAATTCCCAATTCTTTAGATGTCAATTTTTTTGATGGTGATGACGTTGAATTTTTCGCTTCTTTAAAATTGGTTAATCAAATCAAGCTACAAATATTGATGATTAGAATTTGCTCCATTTACGTGAAATAGATTAGGGTAGGTTGAGATTTTTTTATAAGTAAATTGTAAATAGATTAGAATTGAGGTTTTTTATTGGTATTTTGTACACATTATGACATTTGATATTATAATCAAGTACATTTATCCCTCACACCACAAAGGGATTTTTTTATAAATACCCCTACATCAAAGTCAAAGTGAATCTGTAAATAAACCCCCTAAGGGGGAATAAAAATTAACTCACACAGCATTGGTGGGGACTCCCGAACTCTATGGTTTTTTTTTGTATCAACAGGTGTTACCACCAAACCACGTCTAGTGGCATGATTAAGATTTGTTAAATGGGTTAATATTAGCCTACTGTACCCTTCATATAATATAAAAGAAATGCAATAAAGGATAGTTTTTGAAAATTGTAACTTGTTTTTCTTTGTAGGATGTCCTTCCTACCAGTCATGCACACTTCAAAATTTCTCACTGATGATTGACGACGACATCCATGGACCATGATCAGTAAGCAGTCACAATTAGCTGCTTAAAATAATTAATTAGCGGGAAATATTAAATTTGAGCTCAAATAAAAAACATATAATTTGACACATGCGTCACTTTATTTTGGTGAGCTGTGTAAGTTGCAAGAGAAAGCTGACAAGATAATAAATAAAAATAATCAAATTAACATGATGTGTTAAAATAGCTAGATCCCAAATTCGACGTACATAAACCAAAGATATTAATTTTTAGTTGAGAGCTTAATTTTATAAATAAGTCAAAAAAAAGGTACATAGGAAAAACAGTTTATCATTTTTTAGAGAAAAACAACGAATGAATTTTAACCGTGGAAAATTTCTGTTCGTGTGTTCTCGACCATAAAAAGTGCCTCGTATAAAATCAGAAACCATATGAAGGTGGTAGTGATCCCTTTCATGTTGCAAACGTTATTTTTAAAAAATTTCAATACTCTTACAATTTGTTCGGGTGTGTTCATGAAGGGATAAAAATTTAGTGTAAAAATTTTTAAACGAAGATGCTTCCATGAAACCATCTTTTTATATAATTAATCTCTTTCATTTTTAATATTTAAATGGTTGGTGAAAAATCTGCTTTTTTTTGTGTTTAGCATTGCTTATATTATTATGAAAACTTTTTTATTTGTCTCATACCACTATATATGAGTCTCATCTACAAACATATAAAATTAATGTAATAAAATAATTTAATACTAAATATCGATTTTTAATAGTATTTTCAACATCTAAATCATTTAAAATATCATCACTACATGGATAAACGATTCTATAAAGTATTACTATATTCCAAAACATATGTAAATGAATTTAAGTATTTTTCCTAATTTATACATAAATGTACCTATACGAGAAAAAGATGTGATATGAGAAGAGTAATATGAAGAATAAAGGAAATAAAGTTAAAATGGATAGGATAGTTTTATTAATAGATATGTAAAAAGATTAAAAAGTAGATAAATTATATAGGAAGATGTCAAAAATACTTTAAAAAAATACAATATTCATAAAGAGTGAAAAAAGTTCAAATGAAAAGTATTAGTTGAAGAGTTTCAATACTAGCCAAACATACCCTTAATATCTAAACCTTTCAAAGTTATTTTGAGTTTTTCATCCATCCCTGGCAGGGGTGTTAATGGTCATGTTAACCCGTCAACATACTCATTTAAACCATTTATAAATGAGTTTGGATTGGAATTTTTAAATAAATGAGTTATGATCCACTTACCTATTCAACCATTTAATTAAATAAATGGATTAAGGTTGAGATTTTATAACCCGTCAACCTGATTAGTAACTTATTTAACCCATTCAACCCGTTCAGCCCATTTAACTTGTTTAACTCATTAAAGTTTATATATAAATGTAAACTCCTTCATTATTTTTCCCTGCTAACCCTTCCTTTTGCTACATAATTTTTATTTTTCCACTACTGTCATAATTTCATTTTTTTGTTACCGAAAATACTCTTTAACTTCTCCCTGCTAGATCATCGTCTACTAGAGTTTAAGCTTTCAAGTAATTTGCTATATAACCCGTTAACAACCCACTAACCAACTTATTAAATAGATTAAGGTTGAGATTTTTAAATGAGTTAATAAATAGATTATGGTTGAGATATTTTAAATGAGTTAGGATTAAGATTATGATCCAACTCATCCAACTCGATCTGTTAACACCTCTGATACCTAGCTAGTTTGTGCAAAATTACAAGTGTATGGTATATTTTCAAGAACTTGCATAAATACTTAAATAGTTTATGTTGAAATCATAGGGATGTCATTTTTGTTAAGGTTTTATTAAAATTTTAAGAAAATGCTAAAAGTACCCCTATGGAAATGATAAAAATGCCGCTGTGCATAAATAAAATTATTATTTGCAACTATGTTGTGAGAAATATTTTTTAAAAAATAAAACCAAAATTTTAAATTTCAATATTATAATAGACAATATCATTAATTAAATATAAAAATATTTAAATTTTAAATTGTCAATATTAAAATTGAAAATAACTTTAAAATATAAAAAAACTTTTCGTGTATGGGTTATAAATAATAGTTTTGTTCGTTCATAAAAGCATATTCATCATTTCTTTCAACAAATTTAAAGGAACCCTAACAAAAACGTTATGCCAACAATTTCTAACAATTTCTAGAAAACTATATAAGTGGACTTGCAATTTTTTGAAAGATGCGATAGCTTTCGATTTTTCCCAGAGTATTTAGGTACGGATGCAAAACCCCTTATTTTGACCAAAAAAAAAAAAAAAACTTGAAAGCGTCTGTAGCTTATTTGTTTGTCCGTGTCATATAGCACTCACGACATTAAAAAAAATGTATTTCATTAAGCACTCTTGAAACAAAAATTCGTATTTCATTAAATGTTTCTTACATGTTCATACATCTAGGATGGCGTGGCAATGTTAGTTATACCTTTAACAATAAACGTTTGATTCTAAGAACCGGCAAAGACATGAAGGATAATTGTTTCGGCCTCTTTCGTGAGAAGAATAATTAAATTTCTAATTCTTCAATATTCATTCATTTGGGGTTGAATATGAAGTTATTTTCCCGCGGTTTTGAGAATAAATGCTTAATTAATTCCCCAGCAAAATTTTAAAGCATCCAATTCTTTAACCGAGTCCGAAAAGTATATCACAGAAATATTTTGCATTGTGTTCCACATTCTGATTTTACATCTCCAACGAGAAAACCCTTGATTAAAAGAGCTGAATATAATGGTTCATAGAAAAATGCTTAATAATAATGAAGTGCGTAGAAGATCCTTCTACGTCTTTACAAGTGCACGAAAAATCGTGTCTAACAAAAATATAAAGATAAATGAGTACACTTCGCCCCGCGCCGTGACTCGGATGTGAGGTATATGACGCCACGCGCCATATCTTAAATATGAAGGACATGACGCCGCGCGCCATGACTTAAATGTGAGGTACATGACGCCACGCGCCATGTCTTAAATGTGAGTTTACGCTTAGCCCGTCGACCAGCGATGACTCGGTTTGGGAACTAGTGAGGGGCCCGTCGGCTACACTAGTGACCCTACACAGCAAACTAAGTGCGCTCTTAGCTTCTGGATTTACACAGCAGACCAGCGTGTCCCGCTTTCAGCTTCTGTACTTGTACAAGAAACCAGCTTCTCCCGCTTTCAGCCTCTGGATTGAATAATTGGGTGGTTTTACCAAGAAATGGATTTAACCGGGTTTAAAAGTATTTTTAGGTCAACTTTGACCATTAAAAAGGGTTTGAGCCCAACTGGGCTTGTTGGGGGATTTTTGAGCCATCTTGGGCTTTTTGGAGTTTTTGAGCTATCTCAAGCTTTTTGGAGGGTTGGTAGCCATCTTGGGCTTTTTGTAGAGTTTTGGGCCATCATGGGCTTTTTGAAGAGTTTTGAGCCAGCTTGGGCTTTTTTTTTTTGAGGGTTTTTTAGCCATCTTGGGCTTTTTGGAGATTTTTGAGCCAACTTAGGCTTTTTGGAAAATTTTGAGCCAGCTTGGGCTTTTTGGAGATTTTTTTTAGCCATCTGGGGCTTTTTGGAGATTTTTGGGCCAGCTTGGGCTTTTTGGAGAGTTTTTAGCCATCTTGGGCTTTTTGGAGATTTTTGGGCCAACTTGGGCTTTTTGGAAAATTTTCAGCCAGCTTGGGCTTTTTGGAGAATTTTTAGCCATCTTGGGATTTTTGGAGATTTTTGGGCCAGCTTGGGCTTTTTTTTTGAGGGTTTTTTAGCCATCTTGGGCTTTTTGGAGATTTTTGAGCCAACTTAGGCTTTTTGGAAAATTTTGAGCCAGCTTGGGCTTTTTTTGGAAAATTTTGAGCCAGCTTGGGCTTTTTAGAGATTTTTGGCTCGGATTGAGCGAAGAAGTCGTCATCATTTTTTTTTTTGATATATATATATATGTATATATATATTTATATAATCTTAGAAGTCAAAATCTTAATTTTTGGATGCCTTTGAATATATATGTATATTCTAATATATTTTTATAGAAAATACATATATATTTATTTTTATTTTCAAAAGAGGGAAAATATACTTAACCCGTGTGTCAATTCAACCCGCCAGTCGGGGAGTATCCACGTTGGGAAAAGTAGTTTTTGAAAATAATATATATGTATATATATATTTATATATAAATAATATACATATATATATTTTTATAGGAGAAAATATACTTAACCCGTGTGTCAATTCAACCCGCCAGTCGGGGAGTATCCACGTTGGGAAAAGTAGTTTTTGAAAATAATATATATGTATATATATATTTATATATAAATAATATACATATATATATTTTTGTAGGAGCAAATATACTTAACCCGTGTGTCAATTCAACCCGCCAGTCGGGGAGTATCCACGTTGGGAAAAGTAGTTTTTGAAAATAATATATATGTATATATATATTTATATATAAATAATATACATATATATATTTTTGTAGGAGCAAATATACTTAACCCGTGTGTCAATTCAACCCGCCAGTCGGGGAGTATCCACGTTGGGAAAAGTAGTTTTTAAAAATAATATATATGTATATATCTATTTATATATAAATAATATACATATATATATTTTTATAGGAGAAAATATACTTAACCCGTGTATCAATTCAACCCGCCAGTCGGGGAGTATCCACGCTGGGAAAAGTAGTTTTTGAAAATAATATATATGTATATATATATTTATATATAATATATATATATATATATATTAAAGAAACTCAAATATATATCTGAGAACTCACATTCCCTCTTTTTTTTTTTTTTTTTTTTTTTGAGCGCGGGAGAGATCTCTCTTGCTCGTCCTCGCCCTCTCCTCACTGTTGTCGTTGTTGTTGTTGTCTTCCGAATGGAAGCTTCATCGGTATTTATAGGCTTTTGGCTGGCTCGAGATGGGTTCCGCGGCTGCCGTCGCTCCCGCGGAACCTCATGCCGCGGAACTCCATTTCGTTGCCGCGGAACTGTGTCCCCGTGGAACTTCAGATTTCGTTGCCGCGGAACTCGCTCCCGCGGAACTTCATGCCGCGGAACTCCATTTCGTTGCCGCGGAACTTCAGATTTTGTTGCCGCGGAACCTCGTTGCCGCGGAACCTCATGCCGCGGAACTCCATTTCGTTGCCGCGGAACTGCGTCCACGCGGAACTGCATTCACATGGAATTTTGTTGCTGCGGAACTGCGTCCACGCGGAACTGCATTCACATGGAATTTTGTTGCCGCGGAACTGCGTCCACGCGGAACTGCTGAAGTCCGATTGGCAAGCCGCAAATTGGCATGCTGCACGCAGCTTCGGATTGCGTTCTTGTGGCTGCTAGTTCTAGACAGCAGGTCGGGTGGGTATCTCTGGAAATTAATGGAAGATGACGAGGAAGGCATGGGAAAGAAAGACTTGATGGTGTTGGCGATGGCCTCGGAGTCGAGAGAAGGCTGGAGGGAGCTGGCGGCGTTGCTCAGATGCTGGAAATCATAGGCGGATGCCGAAGAAGGCTCCTCGGTCAGCACAGGCTTCTTGCCGGAATTGCCCTCCGCATCGCCGCCGGCGCCTCCTTGCTGCCGCTGGCTGCTGATGTTTTGCTTCTTTTCCTCGTCGTCATCGCCTTGGTCAGACTGCTGCGCAAGGGAGGAGGCGGCGAGCTCGTCGATGGAGGCTTTGGCGGCCTTGATTAGCCAGTCGACGGCCTTGCTGGGGCGGTCGAAGCCGAGGCGGTCCTGAACGTCGTAGAACTGGATATCAGTGTGCGCGGAGAGGCGGACGCGGCGGTCTTTGGGGCCTTTGGCAGTGCAGACCTTGCTGTGCCGGTCTTTTCTTCCCGTCGTTCTCACAACGTGGCCGCCTTGCACCTCGACAATCTCCCCACCGCCACAGACTCTTGCCAGCGGCTTCCCGCATAGTCCCGGGTTCATTGCACCAACTTCTTAAATGGAAGAAAGATGTCTCCCAATTGTGATTCGCATGCAGAATAAGCATCTGGTTTTAATGACTCAATAAATGGCTTAGCCAACTTGAGGGAATTGATGACATCCAATGTCCTGCTGCAGAACCTCTGCACTTCGGCCCTCCTTGATTGCTTCTTTGGCTGCTTGCTTAGCAGCTGTCGGATCAGATCAGAGAGCGATGAAAGATTTGCCTTGCAAAACTTTGTTGCACTTGCCTTGTCTGCTTCGGCATCTCCTTTCTTAGGGAGGCAAGATCTCAGCACTGCAATCACCATGTCGAGTGCTTCGACCTACCTATACTCTGATTTTGCACTTCCCACCTTCTCCAGAAGGAAGGGGAAAAGTTGGCGACCAACACACGGGTACCGCCGGAAAACCTCCTTCATGAATCCAGATTTTAACCGGCACTTCTTGTTGTTCAAAAGATCAACTAAAACATTTTGGAAGATTTCCATCATTCTCTGCAAACTGTCTGCAGGGGAATTCCTTGCATTGAGGATCTTCAACATCCAAAAACTCGAATTTTGAGCGAGTGCAGCAACCAATTTGTGACGGGCACGTGAGGCTGACTTCAGGCTTTTCTCCAGTAGAGATTCGAGGGTAGAAAGGTGAACTTCTTCACCCTTCGGGAAGTCCTTTGCCTTCAGTATTTTGTTTTTCAAAATTGCTCCGATTCTTTGCCCAAGCTGCTCACTGGATTCCTATGTAAATATATTTCTAGCAATGAGAGGACACGAAGTTTGAAAAGCACAAGCTGAGAATGAGCGGTTTCACTCCCCATTGAGTTTTTCCGCTCCTTGAACATTTTGGCAAGGTAAGAATCCATACGAAACATGGCCTCATCATCCATTCCACCGTCAGAATCATCAGAAGATGGATTCTCTTCCGCACTCAGTTCCACCTCCTGCATTTCCCCAGAGTCATCCTTGTGATCATACTATCACCAGTTTCAGCTGCGTCAGCTTCCTCTGTCTCATCTTCTGCTTCTTCTATGTTAAGAAAATCATCATCATCCTCAACATCATTGTCATCATCATTCTCACCCCTATCCACAGGCCTATGTCGAGCAGGTTTCAGATCTCTCTCTTTTTTTTTTTTTTTCTTTTTTTTTTTTTTTATGACACGCAGCATCTGAACCAGTCCACCATCTGTAATATCATCACAGAAAAAAACCTGAAAACCTGCTCAGCAGCATAACACATAGGGCCAGATGATTGAGGCAATAGAGAGATCAGTGTTTCCACAAGAACATCCATCAGCTGTGGCGACCCATTTTCATCAAACTCGTCTTCTTCTTCCCCTGAGGAATCAAGGACAGCAGCAGCAGCAAAGGATTTCTTGCAACATATAACAAGTTCAAAGGCAGCTTCAGAAAATTCCCCTGGCTTGAGCAGGACTTGCAGCAGTAACTGGATAAGCAGATACCGCATAGCATGCACTTTATTTGCTGCAGGGCTTGGTCCAGTATTCCATTCCTCCCGTGAAAGATGGCTTTCCATGGCTTGCAATTTCTTGAATGCCTTTTCATCCTCATTGCTTAAAGGCCTAAAGAGTGAAACAGAGGGGATACTGCATAATGTGCCAAGAAAACGCATAAAGTAAGATCCCGGCTCACTTGACTCACTGCCAGAGGAAGCATGTGATCCCTCCATTTTCTGAGCGTCTGTCAGCAATAACTGAAGCTGCTCGATACACATTTTGCACAAGGCAGTTGAGGTTGCTGCCTTTGGCCATATGAACTTCTCCTCCTTCTTCAGATTCTTCCTTCTCTCTCTCTTTTTTTTTTTTTTTTTTTTTTTTTTTTTTATCATATAATTTCATAGATCAAAATATACCTCATCAAATGCCCCCTCGGGAATTATGCCGTCGTGGGCTACTCGTAAAGGCGTTATTCCTGACATGTTATGCAGTAGGCTCTTCTTTTTTTTTTTTTTTTTTTTTTTTTTTTTTTTTTTTTTGCGACTAAGCATAGAGCTTTGAGAGTCAATGGATCCGTAGCCCTTATGATTTTTGAAGTATTGCTGCACGGCTTAAGGGGTTTCATTCAGTGCCTAGGCCGTATATTTTCTTCTCTTTCTTTTTTTTTTTTTTTTTTTTTTTTTTTTTTTTTTTTTTTAATAGGTCATATATATATCACAATTCTTTCTCTCAGGCAAAACGCAGAGAAGAAACTGAGGGGCTCCTGGAAGCTTTGACTGAATGATTTCGAACATCTTGTCGACCCTAACAGTAGGTGGAGCACGCCTAAATTGAGGATTCTCTTCAAAGTAATCAAATGGTTCTGCAATGACAATGCCTTTCATCGCCCCACATTTGTACAGATCACGAGCAAGAGACTGAACATCGCAGTTAACAGAATAGCCCATCTTTTTTTTTTTTTTTTTTTTTTTTTTTTTTTTTTTTTTTGAGGGCCCACAAGTTTCTTTTTGTTGAAATTCCATCGACCATTTCTAGGAAAGAATTCATCATTGCCAACTTTTAACCTTGGGTCATTCAAGACACGACCTTCTACTTGAGTGAAGTTACCATTGAACGAAACACCGCATGCCTTCGACATTTCATCCACACCATAGTTGCTGCTTCTTAATGCATTACTTAAAGTTTGCATCCTTTCTTGTGGTTTCTGTCGTGATTCTTCAACCAGTGATGATTTTTGCAAAGTTGATAGAGATTTAGTATACCTTTGCAATGAAACTAGAGAGCAGAGCTCGACAGGATAGTAAGTGAGGCGTTTTGGCATATTTGCAGAGGACCTAAGCTCAATGTGCCGATAGTTAAAATAGTCGAAGATTGTAATCTCAATGGCTTGAGACGGGCTATCGCCTCTTCCATTCTTCTGTTTCTCTTGCTGATGTAGGGAACTCTATTCGAGTTTTGAAGGAGTCTCTTCCTTCTACGAGGGAGGCTGTAGAAATTCTTTTGCAAAATTTTGATGTATGACTCGCTTTGTAACTTCATGGATAGTATCTTTTTAAGTAATTCCCATTCACGGTTGCTTTCACTTGATTTCCGCAAATTAACAACTTCATATGTGCCATTGCCATGGACCCTCTCAATAATGTAAGGCCCTTCCCATTTAGGCTCAAATTTGCCGGTAAGTTTGCCCCCGGCTATAAGCTCTGTGCGTAGCTTTAGCACCAAATCTCTTCTTTTGAATGAGCGATGTCTCACGACTTTATTGTATGCTTCGACCATTCGAGCTTGATAGAGTTCGATCCGTTGTCGTGCTTGAACTCGCTGTCGGATCTTCCATATGAACTTTGGTTCGACTTCTGGTGGAGCTACTCTGTTTGCTTTGGACCTCCTTACTAGCATGGCTGGGATGCAGCTTTGGGTTCGCCCATTATTCTCTCCTGTTGAAAGAATCTCTCACTTCGGTCTTGAAAATGCCAGAGCTGGCAGTTCTTTTCCTCTGGGATCTGAGGCCTTTGGGACAGTGATACAAACGGATTTCACAGAAAGTAGTCTGATTCCTTGAAAATCCAAATAAGGGATACCACTCCCAGTTTAGGAACACGTCTCTGGCTTAAAACACAGAGGAGAGAAGACGGTCTTTAAGAGATGAACTGAATGATTCGATTCGGTGATACTCCTCCTCGGCCTTCACCCCCTCATGGATGAGCAGCGTCATGTCGCCACTATCGTCGACGATGAGGTCGGGTCTGCCGGAGGGGCCCCAGTCGGGGGTGCGCTTAGTGCACCACCAGTACTCCTGGAGCGTCTCGCCCTTCCAGGCGAAGACGGCGGCGCTGTCGCGGGCGATGGCGGCGGCGGCGTGGTCCTGCGTGGAGAGAATGTTGCAGGAGCACAAGCGGACCTCAGCGCCAAGGGCGGTGAGATTCTCGATGAGGACGGCGGTCTGGATGGTCATGTGGAGAGAGCCGGAGATCTTGGCGCCCTTGAACGGCTGCGCCGGACCGATCTCCGAGCGGCAGGACATGAGCCCCGGCATCTCGACCTCGGCGAGCTCGATCCCGAGACGGCCGAAGTTCGCCTGAGCAAGGTCCTTGACCTTGTATTCCCGGTTGGACTTCGTCTTCTCAACGCTCAAAGCCATCGTCTCTCTCTCAGCTCAGCATAAGTAACGACCATTCCAGGTTGGATAGGTTGGGGGCCACAAATGGGCATGCTACATGCAGCTTCGGATCGCATTCTTGTGCGATAAGCTGGAATGCGGCGGCAGCGCGATCACGAGGCCACCAAGCAAGGAGATCAGGTCAAAGTCCTTCTCCCCGAGAAGATCAGTGGCGTTGTCCGTCACATAGTCGTAGGTGAGGCAGCACTCGCGCTCATGCGTCCGTGTCGGCACTGTGGAGGTGAGCTCGCTCTGCTGCTTCATGTCAAAGAGGCTCTCGAAATAGATGAGGCTGGGCAGGTCTTCGATCGCTGGCTCCACCGGCGATTCCGAAGCGGTGGAGTCGGAAGCGGTGGTTGCAACGGGCAGGTCCGACTGCGATTCTGACAGAGGAGTGTGGTTATAGAGGGTGAGCTCCTCCTGGAGGGCGTTGGAGAGAGGCTGCCGAAGCTTCTCATATTCATCGATGAGGACAGAGGCCGCAGGCTTGGAGCGGAGGATGTCTTTGCTGAGGACTTTTCCTTCGGGGAGGCTTTCCTCCATCTGGAGTATCCAGTTGTATTTCTTGCGGAGAGCACGGAGGCGTTTGTTCATGAGGCAGAGGACGGGGCCATCGGAGGAAATTTTGGACGGGGCAGCTGTCGGGGCCGCCGTTGTTGACGTGTCGCAGAGGAGTTTTCCCATTTTGTCCTTTCAATTCTCTCTCTTTTTTTTTTTAAAAATCATATGATTCCATAGACTAGAATTAATCAAAATATACCTCATCAGTGAATGAAATGACTTCATCACATTCAGCGGCGTCGACCAGGTAAGCAAGACAGACATTTTCATCTGTCAGAGCACTAACCAGTGCATCCGTGGCTTCTTGTGACAGCCTTGTTTTCTGGTGTGATTTGACCAGGTCGAAGAATTGCAAGAACATCCTCTTCAACTTGCACCATATTGCAGGAGGCAGAGTCCTGAATGTTTGTAGCCAATGTTCGTAGTACATCTGAGAAAAATGGCTGCATTTTTGGGATCTCAGGAAAGTACCTACTCATTGATTTGATGCACTGATGAACCATGATTCCTTCTTTGTCGAATTTTTGGTTGATTATTCTGCAGTTTATCCATCTCAAGATGTAGTCATATTGAGACTCTCCTGACAGAGGGTGCATGACTTCTATCATCTCTGGAGGGAACTCCATTTCATATTCGTGGAATCTTAGGGTAAACATATCAACGAACTCTTCCTAAGAACCAAATGCTTCTTCGGGAGAGAGGAGATCTAGAGAAGGGCACAATTGTCATGAGCCAGGCTCAAAACAAAGTGCTCGAACGCAAATTCTTCTGTTTGCCCCATCTGACAGACTGCCAACGAATAATCAAATAAGTGTGGCAACGCATACTTGTGATTCTCATGGAATAACTGAATATGTAGCCAATCATAGCTTAACTCCCTAGTTAAGGAAGGGAACACTCGAAGAATGGGCGCATCGTTTAACTGCAGTACGTGCAAAACTTGGAGTTGATTTGTCTCCCCAAAACTAAAAATTGCCTCTTGTTTGAAGCCTTCGCTGCTGACCCATCGGATTGCCTTTATGAAAGTTTTGGCTCCAAAGGTCTTGTACCCGTTGTCAGTCGGAGGGCATACTGCATCTGAAAGATACTTCATGACCATTTCAGGTTCAAGAAACCATATAGCCAGGGGGTCGCTCCACGTGCTGTCTCTGAGATAATTTACATAATGAGCAGTGGGTTCTTGACTGTATTGTATTTTCCTCAAGTAATTACTGGGGAACTGCTCTCTTTGTCTTGATAGGAAGCGGACCAAGAATGCGTCTAGCAAGATGACCCACTTGGTAATTTCTTCGATATGATTGTCTCGGTACCAAGACATCACTGATTTCCCCAGTGAGTACCGGAAGCATTCCACTCTGGTTTCCCAGGATGCTGGCAGAAGCCGAGATTCTCGCAAATACGTGATGATGTGGTTTACCGGTGACATCCCAACTTCAAACTTGGTGTAGTTAGGGATGAGCACCGAGGCAGTTCTTCGCCGCTTTGCAGGCTTGGATGCAGACGCATTTATATGATAGCAAGTTTCGATTTCTCCGTTGTTGCTATCTTGGTCCCAAAACAGACCATTCTCAAATGGAGTTGTATTTGGTAACTCCTCGAGAATGTATCTTTCTTTTTCTGGTCGAGGTGATCTTCCAGCAAGCCGTTGATAGAATGGGAGTAGCAACTCGGGCTGCAAAAAGTCCATGATCATGAATGGTTGCACCCGTGAGGATTGCCTCAAATGCCTTGAGAAGAAAGGGAGAATGGCCTCATCCCTTATTTTCTTGTCTTCTCGGTATAAATTTTTGAGACACCTTTTTGTCCGCCTTAGGCTTGGTGGTTTTCGAACCACTTCCCAATCACCCTTTTCTGCTATCTCAATTGTCACAACATTTGATGAAGCTTGCGCTGGAGGACTGAGTTTTATAACCCCCTTGTCGACGTAATCTTGCAATATTGCTTGGAGATCCCAACACTTCTTAGTGGGGTGACCGACATATCGATGGTAACTGCAATATCGCTGGTGAGAAGTGCATCCAACTTCTTCTGGCCTTTTTGGGGCGGGCAACTCGAATAGCCCGGTCGACATGAGATGCTGGAATAGCGTCTCTACGTTATCTTCCCCAAAGGCATATTGGATTTCCTCTCTTCGGAAGGGTCTTGCAGGCTGCTCTTTTACAGGCGGCTTTGCTTTATCTGGCTGCTTCTTAACCTCCATAGTGTTTGCAGAGGTCTCTCCAGCTTTCTTCTTTTTAAACGTAGTGGTTGTGGATGACTCCTTCTTCCAAGTTTTTTGCTGGGACAACAAATACTCTTTTCGACAAGCTTCTGTAGCTAGGGCCTGAAATGTACTTAGCTGCTCATTCATCAGCAACGAGATTTCTGTCTTGATGCCATTTCTACAAAGATTGACCTTCATTGCTTGAGAGAGGGGTGCTTGACATCGGTTAGCGGCCCTCTGCCATCTGGTGATGTATTCCTCAACCGGTTCATCTATCTTTTGGGACAAGGTTGATAATTCTGATAGTTGTACTTCTCGTGTAGTATCAACAAACCGGGAGGTGAACATTTCCTTCATCTCTTCCCATGTTCGTACTGAGCCGGTTGGGAGAGATATGTACCACTGGAAAGCATCGCCAGAAAGAGTATTGGGGAACATTCGAAGACAAAAATTCGAATGGTGCGCCCAGTTGCCCATGGCATAGTGGAATGATGCTAGGTGCTTTAACGCACTCCCGGTCCCATCGAACTGGATCTTTGGTGGCTTCAAATCTCTAGGTAGCAGCTCTGCTTCAACCTCTGGGGGATAAGGTCTGTTGATTGTTGTTGTAGGGACCTCAGTAAGTTGAGGTGCCTGGCGACGAAGGCATTCAGCTACAAGTTGATGCACCATCTCCTTTTGCGCAACAAACCTGGGTGGAGACCCCATAGGTGTGTTTACTCGCGCTTCTTGCGTTCGAGGGGTATTGATACGTAGATTATTGAATTGTGGAAAGCCTTGTTCCAATTCTGCATTTTTGTCTTCTTCGGTCTGCTGCCTAATTGGTTTCTCGGGCTGATAGACTGATTGATGGTTCCTTGGTGATGGTGGTTGATGGGAACCTGATGTCTTGTTGCCTTGAGTTTCCATAGCCCGTTTCATACTCTTAATCTCCTCCCGGAGGTCATGAATGAGCTGAGACTTGGGTGTAAGAACCTCTTCTTCTTCGCCCACCATGTAAGAGGCTTCAAATTGACCTCTTGGGAGGGCGACCCTAATCCCTTCAGGACAGAATGGCGGCGTAATGGGCATTGCGGCTGCCTTGACCGGGTCAACATCTCCGATGCTTTGGAAGTGCTTGGCTGGGTGAGGTCCACCATGTTGACTTTCGTCGTCTGGAGGATACGTCTCCTCCTTTTAGCTTTTCTCTTAGGGTGCGGCATCCGGTGTTCACCTCGGAATGGGGTCACAACAGGCGCATAAGTCATATCCTCCTTCAGTCTGATCAATGAGGCAAATTGATTTGCGTGTACGAAATCAGGGATCATCGTGGATACGTCGTATGGCACCTCTGGGGATACTGCCACCCGCTAAAGAGTCTTGGCTTTTGGGACGCTCTTAATTTGTGAGCGCTCTGCAGTGGCTTCTTTTGTGGCCTACCCCTTTGTCGGGGGTGTGAGAACAGCATATACCTCGGTCCTGGTGGCAATGGTGGTGAAGCCTTCAAGTTTAAACGGGAAGTTATTTTCCCGAAATGCTTTTTCTGCTGCGCTTTTCTCCTTGGTTTCCTTGATGCACGATGAGGAACCGTCACTATGTTGGCAGTCTCATAGTGACCTGGAGATTTGACTCTAGCTTGTGAGCTAGATGGAGCATTTGTTGACTGATGGGGCGAATGCGTCGGATCGGGGATGACGAATCGCAAGGTGCCTAAACCGGATCGAACAACAATTGGTCCTTGCGGCTTGAATTGGTCATCCTCTCCATCGGCCAATGGAGCATCAGGCTGAGAAACCTTGGTCTGTTTTCTTGACTCCTTCCGCTCTTGGGTGTCACTTTGGTTAAGTCGGGGGGCTAGGTCAACAACCCTTGAGGCAGCCCGACCAAATTGGCGAGTGATGGCGCATTGAACAGGATTTGGCACAGTTTTGCCCCCTTTTCGGGGAACATTGGCTTCTGGTTGGCCAGTTGGCGCTAGCCGAGTTGCAGTAGGTTGTCTCGCATACCTTTTCGTGGAATGGGACCACAAGACAGGTTGTCCTGCAGGCTGTCGTGCTGCTGGTTGGGTTGATGCAGCAAACCGACGGGCGGACTTTTTGGCATAGTCCGACTGTCGAGCAGGCGGGCCCATTTGGATTGGCACCTGCAGAGACTTTGTTGGTTGAATGGGAGTGGTCTTCGAGCCTTGAGCAATAAGAGGCTCCTTGAGTAATGCAGATTGATCTCTCCTTTGCTTTATTGCTGCAGGAGAGTAGTCGACGTGTCGATAGACACGATGCTCCGGCTTCTCTGGTACGCGAATAAAGTGATGCGGGATAGCCGCATCCATGTGGTCTGGCTCAGAAATGACAAAACCACCATTAGGCGAAAATCCAAAAGCCATTGAATGTGCCATGAAATCTGCAAAGGAGCATTTCAGAGTGTTAGGTTCGAGAAAATAAGCATATAAAGACCATAGTTTTCAGCTCTTAAAGATGAAGGGAGAATGTTTCACGTCGGGTTCACCATTTGTTTCGGCCTCTTTCGTGAGAAGAATAATTAAATTTCTAATTCTTCAATATTCATTCATTTGGGGTTGAATATGAAGTTATTTTCCCGCGGTTTTGAGAATAAATGCTTAATTAATTCCCCAGCAAAATTTTAAAGCATCCAATTCTTTAACCGAGTCCGAAAAGTATATCACAGAAATATTTTGCATTGTGTTCCACATTCTGATTTTACATCTCCAACGAGAAAACCCTTGATTAAAAGAGCTGAATATAATGGTTCATAGAAAAATGCTTAATAATAATGAAGTGCGTAGAAGATCCTTCTACGTCTTTACAAGTGCACGAAAAATCGTGTCTAACAAAAATATAAAGATAAATGAGTACACTTCGCCCCGCGCCGTGACTCGGATGTGAGGTATATGACGCCACGCGCCATATCTTAAATATGAAGGACATGACGCCGCGCGCCATGACTTAAATGTGAGGTACATGACGCCACGCGCCATGTCTTAAATGTGAGTTTACGCTTAGCCCGTCGACCAGCGATGACTCGGTTTGGGAACTAGTGAGGGGCCCGTCGGCTACACTAGTGACCCTACACAGCAAACTAAGTGCGCTCTTAGCTTCTGGATTTACACAGCAGACCAGCGTGTCCCGCTTTCAGCTTCTGTACTTGTACAAGAAACCAGCGTCTCCCGCTTTCAGCCTCTGGATTGAATAATTGGGTGGTTTTACCAAGAAATGGATTTAACCGGGTTTAAAAGTATTTTTAGGTCAACTTTGACCATTAAAAAGGGTTTGAGCCCAACTGGGCTTGTTGGGGGATTTTTGAGCCATCTTGGGCTTTTTGGAGTTTTTGAGCTATCTCAAGCTTTTTGGAGGGTTGGTAGCCATCTTGGGCTTTTTGTAGAGTTTTGGGCCATCATGGGCTTTTTGAAGAGTTTTGAGCCAGCTTGGGCTTTTTTTTTTTGAGGGTTTTTTAGCCATCTTGGGCTTTTTGGAGATTTTTGAGCCAACTTAGGCTTTTTGGAAAATTTTGAGCCAGCTTGGGCTTTTTGGAGATTTTTTTTAGCCATCTGGGGCTTTTTGGAGATTTTTGGGCCAGCTTGGGCTTTTTGGAGAGTTTTTAGCCATCTTGGGCTTTTTGGAGATTTTTGGGCCAACTTGGGCTTTTTGGAAAATTTTCAGCCAGCTTGGGCTTTTTGGAGAATTTTTAGCCATCTTGGGATTTTTGGAGATTTTTGGGCCAGCTTGGGCTTTTTTTTGAGGGTTTTTTAGCCATCTTGGGCTTTTTGGAGATTTTTGAACCAACTTAGGCTTTTTGGAAAATTTTGAGCCAGCTTGGGCTTTTTTTGGAAAATTTTGAGCCAGCTTGGGCTTTTTAGAGATTTTTGGCTCGGATTGAGCGAAGAAGTCGTCATCATTTTTTTTTTTGATATATATATATATGTATATATATATTTATATAATCTTAGAAGTCAAAATCTTAATTTTTGGATGCCTTTGAATATATATGTATATTCTAATATATTTTTATAGAAAATACATATATATTTATTTTTATTTTCAAAAGAGGGAAAATATACTTAACCCGTGTGCCAATTCAACCCGCCAGTCGGGGAGTATCCACGTTGGGAAAAGTAGTTTTTGAAAATAATATATATGTATATATATATTTATATATAAATAATATACATATATATATTTTTATAGGAGAAAATATACTTAACCCGTGTGTCAATTCAACCCGCCAGTCGGGGAGTATCCACGTTGGGAAAAGTAGTTTTTGAAAATAATATATATGTATATATATATTTATATATAAATAATATACATATATATATTTTTGTAGGAGCAAATATACTTAACCCGTGTGTCAATTCAACCCGCCAGTCGGGGAGTATCCACGTTGGGAAAAGTAGTTTTTGAAAATAATATATATGTATATATATATTTATATATAAATAATATACATATATATATTTTTGTAGGAGCAAATATACTTAACCCGTGTGTCAATTCAACCCGCCAGTCGGGGAGTATCCACGTTGGGAAAAGTAGTTTTTAAAAATAATATATATGTATATATCTATTTATATATAAATAATATACATATATATATTTTTATAGGAGAAAATATACTTAACCCGTGTATCAATTCAACCCGCCAGTCGGGGAGTATCCACGCTGGGAAAAGTAGTTTTTGAAAATAATATATATGTATATATATATTTATATATAATATATATATATATATATATTAAAGAAACTCAAATATATATCTGAGAACTCACATTCCCTCTTTTTTTTTTTTTTTTTTTTTTTGAGCGCGGGAGAGATCTCTCTTGCTCGTCCTCGCCCTCTCCTCACTGTTGTCGTTGTTGTTGTTGTCTTCCGAATGGAAGCTTCATCGGTATTTATAGGCTTTTGGCTGGCTCGAGATGGGTTCCGCGGCTGCCGTCGCTCCCGCGGAACCTCATGCCGCGGAACTCCATTTCGTTGCCGCGGAACTGTGTCCCCGTGGAACTTCAGATTTCGTTGCCGCGGAACTCGCTCCCGCGGAACTTCATGCCGCGGAACTCCATTTCGTTGCCGCGGAACTTCAGATTTTGTTGCCGCGGAACCTCGTTGCCGCGGAACCTCATGCCGCGGAACTCCATTTCGTTGCCGCGGAACTGCGTCCACGCGGAACTGCATTCACATGGAATTTTGTTGCTGCGGAACTGCGTCCACGCGGAACTGCATTCACATGGAATTTTGTTGCCGCGGAACTGCGTCCACGCGGAACTGCTGAAGTCCGATTGGCAAGCCGCAAATTGGCATGCTGCACGCAGCTTCGGATTGCGTTCTTGTGGCTGCTAGTTCTAGACAGCAGGTCGGGTGGGTATCTCTGGAAATTAATGGAAGATGACGAGGAAGGCATGGGAAAGAAAGACTTGATGGTGTTGGCGATGGCCTCGGAGTCGAGAGAAGGCTGGAGGGAGCTGGCGGCGTTGCTCAGATGCTGGAAATCATAGGCGGATGCCGAAGAAGGCTCCTCGGTCAGCACAGGCTTCTTGCCGGAATTGCCCTCCGCATCGCCGCCGGCGCCTCCTTGCTGCCGCTGGCTGCTGATGTTTTGCTTCTTTTCCTCGTCGTCATCGCCTTGGTCAGACTGCTGCGCAAGGGAGGAGGCGGCGAGCTCGTCGATGGAGGCTTTGGCGGCCTTGATTAGCCAGTCGACGGCCTTGCTGGGGCGGTCGAAGCCGAGGCGGTCCTGAACGTCGTAGAACTGGATATCAGTGTGCGCGGAGAGGCGGACGCGGCGGTCTTTGGGGCCTTTGGCAGTGCAGACCTTGCTGTGCCGGTCTTTTCTTCCCGTCGTTCTCACAACGTGGCCGCCTTGCACCTCGACAATCTCCCCACCGCCACAGACTCTTGCCAGCGGCTTCCCGCATAGTCCCGGGTTCATTGCACCAACTTCTTAAATGGAAGAAAGATGTCTCCCAATTGTGATTCGCATGCAGAATAAGCATCTGGTTTTAATGACTCAATAAATGGCTTAGCCAACTTGAGGGAATTGATGACATCCAATGTCCTGCTGCAGAACCTCTGCACTTCGGCCCTCCTTGATTGCTTCTTTGGCTGCTTGCTTAGCAGCTGTCGGATCAGATCAGAGAGCGATGAAAGATTTGCCTTGCAAAACTTTGTTGCACTTGCCTTGTCTGCTTCGGCATCTCCTTTCTTAGGGAGGCAAGATCTCAGCACTGCAATCACCATGTCGAGTGCTTCGACCTACCTATACTCTGATTTTGCACTTCCCACCTTCTCCAGAAGGAAGGGGAAAAGTTGGCGACCAACACACGGGTACCGCCGGAAAACCTCCTTCATGAATCCAGATTTTAACCGGCACTTCTTGTTGTTCAAAAGATCAACTAAAACATTTTGGAAGATTTCCATCATTCTCTGCAAACTGTCTGCAGGGGAATTCCTTGCATTGAGGATCTTCAACATCCAAAAACTCGAATTTTGAGCGAGTGCAGCAACCAATTTGTGACGGGCACGTGAGGCTGACTTCAGGCTTTTCTCCAGTAGAGATTCGAGGGTAGAAAGGTGAACTTCTTCACCCTTCGGGAAGTCCTTTGCCTTCAGTATTTTGTTTTTCAAAATTGCTCCGATTCTTTGCCCAAGCTGCTCACTGGATTCCTATGTAAATATATTTCTAGCAATGAGAGGACACGAAGTTTGAAAAGCACAAGCTGAGAATGAGCGGTTTCACTCCCCATTGAGTTTTTCCGCTCCTTGAACATTTTGGCAAGGTAAGAATCCATACGAAACATGGCCTCATCATCCATTCCACCGTCAGAATCATCAGAAGATGGATTCTCTTCCGCACTCAGTTCCACCTCCTGCATTTCCCCAGAGTCATCCTTGTGATCATACTATCACCAGTTTCAGCTGCGTCAGCTTCCTCTGTCTCATCTTCTGCTTCTTCTATGTTAAGAAAATCATCATCATCCTCAACATCATTGTCATCATCATTCTCACCCCTATCCACAGGCCTATGTCGAGCAGGTTTCAGATCTCTCTCTTTTTTTTTTTTTTCTTTTTTTTTTTTTTTATGACACGCAGCATCTGAACCAGTCCACCATCTGTAATATCATCACAGAAAAAAACCTGAAAACCTGCTCAGCAGCATAACACATAGGGCCAGATGATTGAGGCAATAGAGAGATCAGTGTTTCCACAAGAACATCCATCAGCTGTGGCGACCCATTTTCATCAAACTCGTCTTCTTCTTCCCCTGAGGAATCAAGGACAGCAGCAGCAGCAAAGGATTTCTTGCAACATATAACAAGTTCAAAGGCAGCTTCAGAAAATTCCCCTGGCTTGAGCAGGACTTGCAGCAGTAACTGGATAAGCAGATACCGCATAGCATGCACTTTATTTGCTGCAGGGCTTGGTCCAGTATTCCATTCCTCCCGTGAAAGATGGCTTTCCATGGCTTGCAATTTCTTGAATGCCTTTTCATCCTCATTGCTTAAAGGCCTAAAGAGTGAAACAGAGGGGATACTGCATAATGTGCCAAGAAAACGCATAAAGTAAGATCCCGGCTCACTTGACTCACTGCCAGAGGAAGCATGTGATCCCTCCATTTTCTGAGCGTCTGTCAGCAATAACTGAAGCTGCTCGATACACATTTTGCACAAGGCAGTTGAGGTTGCTGCCTTTGGCCATATGAACTTCTCCTCCTTCTTCAGATTCTTCCTTCTCTCTCTCTTTTTTTTTTTTTTTTTTTTTTTTTTTTTATCATATAATTTCATAGATCAAAATATACCTCATCAATAATACAGAAGTGCCATATTTGCCGTCGGCTTTTGAAAGAACGAAGATAGATAATCTCTACCATTTAAGCATATAACAAATTAAAAGTCAGATTTGAAAGTTATCAACTTGACATAGTTATTACTAGTAATAACTTAAAAGGAATTGAAGATCTCTAAAAAATTTCAAAATTAAATTTGACATAAAGGATCTTTGTAGGTAAAAATATTTTCTGAATATTGAAGTTGCTTACTTCTCTAAAGGGCATTTTTGTGTTAAAGAAGATACATATTGGGTCTTCTCAGAGAAACAAGAAAGTTGGAAGATAAGCGTGCTGATATGCCTATAGACTATAAAGCCAAGTTTATCAATAATGAATCTTTGAAGGATCAAGGAAGATTTCAGAAACTAGTGAGCAAACTTATATGCTTAACAATCACTGGATGAGGCATTGTAGATGCCATTAGCTTTATTAGTCAATTTATATATTCTTCTTTAAAAGAACATATAAAGCTTGCTCATCAAATACTTCAATATTTGAATTCAAAGCTTGGAAAAAATATCAATGTAATAAAATGATTTAATATTAGATATCGATTTTAAAATTATATTTTCAACATCTAAACCATCTAAAATATTATTTTTATGTGAATAATCTTATAAAGTATTATTACATTCTAGTATATATATGAATAAATCTAAGTATTTTTTTAAAAATTTTAGGCATGAATATACCTACTTTTGGGCAAATGCAGCCCGAGCACATATTTTGACTAAAAAAGTTATGATAAAGATAATGAATGGATTGAATTTTTCATCAAGCATAAAAAAAAGTTAAATTTTGAAAGGGTTACATAGAACCGCTTTTATTTCTTCATATAAAGTATTTTTTCAATTATTTCTACACAACTACCCATATAACTAACTTTTTTGATAAAACATATAACTAATTTATTTATTTAACTTTATTCTTTTTACTTCTTATCATTAACCTTGTTATATTACATCATTTTCTCATATTTCAAAAACTTTTTATTAAAAATTTTCATCAAAAGTTTTATTACTTCCCAAACACACCATTAGTCTTAAAAGACATTATTTTTTGTAAGATATAAGTTTCAAATGAAAATTATTTTTGGTGTATGACAAAACAAGATATATTAAACATGACTAGTGATTTAGATTCTAAACAATATATTTAAAATTTTAAAAATCAAGATTTCATACTTACATAAGTATTAAATCATTCCTCCTATGGTATATATAAGTTTTTTTATTATTAATTACATTATATGGAGATCACGCTTCTCTTTAGGGTTCGAACTCATGATCATAGTTCACGCCGTATGTATAAGCTTTAAATACATGGATTTTTTTTAATATTAAATAAATGCATATGAAGAAACAAGATAATTTATTTACACTTAAGAAGATAACATTTAAAATGAAAATAAGAGGTTGCGTTAACATATCCGTAAAGCCAAGGATTCTAATATGAGGGAACCCATTCCACATTCGTGAATTCGGAGAATGATGTAGGTTATGTCAGCTTGACAATTAAATTAAAATTCGGATAATTTGCAAATATACCTATATAGTTTGACCATAATTTTAAATATAACCACATAGTTTCAGAAATTATAAATAAATCCTACGTAGTTTAATCTTGATTATGAATATGCCCACTCCATTATAACATTGTTACTTCACTGGCACGAAGTGAGTATATTTGCAAAGGTATGCAAAATACGTGAATATTTTGCAAAAACTAAATATAATTACTAAATTTTTTAAATTATAAATATATTCACATAAGAGTATCAATTATGGTTAAACTATGTAGGGATTATTTGCAATTTCTAAAATTAAGTGAGTGTATTTGGAATTATGGTCAAACTAAGTAGGCATATTTACAAATCACCCTTAAAATCTAATCTGATTTATGCATTTAACATTATTTGTTTAGCTAAGATAATCCCTTTAATTAGGTCCTATACAAATTGCATTGTTTAGAAAGATAATAAAATTATATTTTAAATATGACAATTAATTTGATCCATTAATTCATAATCATTAGAATATGTAAACATTTATTGAATCATTCTTCAATACAAGAGGAACACATGATAAGTGTAAGGTATAGGCATTTCATTGAAAAACTAAAATATTTTAAAAATAATATTTTTATAACATTATTTGAAGGGATTAACAATGGTTGATTTTTTTAGTAAAAAAACATTAATCAGAAAAATAAATGGAAAAGTTATTCAGTACCAAAGGATCCAAACTATATATCGGGAATGTTTTTATAAAACCTCTTTTTTATATAACTCTCTCCATTTTGAATATCTTGATGGTTGATCAAAATTCACTCTATCTACCGCATTTAACATTAATTATGTTACCATAGAAACTCTTTCATTTATTTAATATCATTATATATGGGTCTCATCTATAAATGTATAAAATCAACGTAATAAGATAATTTAATACTGAACATCAATTTTAAATAATGTTTTTAACACCTAAACTATCTAAAACATGGCTACTACATAGGTAGATGATCTTATAAAATATTATTATGTTCTAATATATATGTGAATGAGCTAAGAAATTTCACTAATTTCCACATGTATATATCTGTTTTTGAGCAGACATGGCCATGCACATATTTATAATTTTGATGAAGCTTAGCCTCCTAGCTTAACAAATGATATTAAATATAATAAATAGATTGAATTTTACATTAATCATCAACATTTAGAAAAAGGATTACATGCAATCACTTATATGTAACTTATTACTGAAAATAGAATTGCTATAAATATTTTTTTTTGGGAGGAGTTCATGTAATTGGCTATAAACTACAAAGACATCATCATGTGAACATACTTTCTGTGGTTTTTTAGGTTTTGGTTCTCTACTTTATGTATTTGCTTTTTAAACTCTATAAGTTTGTTTCCTTTACATTTTAAACTCTTCTATTAATGCAAGTCACCAAACAAATGAAAAATCTGTCAAGTAGCTACAGTACAAACTTTTTAATGAGAATATTACCCTTTAAAAAATCGATTCATGAAATGAGTTGATTTAACTTTGGTCACAACGAAAATTACCTTATCTAAAAATTTAAGTTAATTCATTCCATAATCTAATTCATAAAAGAAGTTAACTCAATTAGGTTATACAAAATCATCCTATACATATATATGAGTTGACTCAACTAGTGCACAAGAATAATCACACTATCAACAAATCTGAGTCAACTCACGAACTAAGCCATAAGAGCATATAGACTTTCCACTTACAAGTTCGTTGTATTGATGACATAGAACTCTAATATTTAAAATGCAAAAAAGACAAATTTATGGAGTTTAAAAAGTTAAATATGCAAAACTCGTAGGTTAAAAAGCAAATGCGCACAATTAGAAGATTAAAATGCAAAAAATACTATTTTCTCGTTGTTGTAAAACAGATAGCAAATCAAGCACAATCCTTATTTTGATGATTAACAACTCAATTTGAGAAGTTTTAAGGTACTAACATGTGTGTGAGATCATTTAAGGTTCAAAATTTTCAAGATTCAAAGCATGAAAGGTCATGTCGCAAGCTAAGTTGACTCAGGCATCGACTTAGGTCACCCAAGTCTACTCCAACATTAACTTCAAAGGGCTATTTTTGGACAACGCTAAGAATGTGGATGCGTGAGTAGGCGAAGTTGCAAACCAAGTCGACTTCATCAGAAACTAGGATGATCTTTAGGGGTCCCATGTTAAGTCTAATGAAGTCAAGTTGCAACCCAAGTCAACTCTAACATGCGACTTCGGTGAAATCACAGATGAAGTCGACTCAAAAACGTGATTGAACAAAGTTGCAAACCAAGTCGATCCCAGCATTCAACTTGAGTACAAGACGGTTAAAAACTAAGAAGTTGCAAGCCCATGAATGACAAGAATGGCTCAAGCAATATTATTTTGATATGATTCAAGATCCAAGTGTCAAGCCTATTAAAGAACTTTCAAATAGACATGATCAAGCTCAATGACTAATAAGTACAAAGGCCTATTTGTACAGATGAAGCTTTTGAAGGCACAATATGAAGGAACAAAGAAATATATGCTACGAGATTAAGTTTGAGAAGCATTAAAGTTCTAATGAGCATAGTATTGTGTGAAGTCGTAAACCAAGTCGACTTCACTTGTGACTTGGGTCAAGTCTGAGACCAAGTTGACCCCAAATGGAATTTGAGACTGAAGAGTTGAAGACCAAAGTCGCAATCCAAGTCGACTCTAGTCTGCGACTTGGGTTAAGTCGCACCCGAAATAGACTCCGGGTGTGACTTGAGTTATAATGATCGAAAAATATTTAAATATTAGCACATTAAATATGCGTCACCTACCTCCGGATGTTTGGATTTCTTCCCTATCTATTTAATACACGTCAAACGAAGTGGAGAAGGTTAGTTAGAGCATTGATTAAGCCTCCACCTTTCAACTTACAAGTACTCAAGTGCTCATTAAAGAAATTTCCAAAAAGAACCATGTCATTCATTGCAAGTGCTAAAGCGATCTCTCATCAATTCACTCTACACATTCTTCTCAATACTGAAAACTTTCCTATACATTTGTAAAGTGTGGATTTTCATTTCTACTCATTGTTTTGTAATTCGCTTAGTTTGGTGTTGGAGACCAAGACCAAGTGAAGGTAAATAGTGTATGGTTGGAGTGTGATTCACGACCTACTTGTGTGAAAATTATAAAAGCCTCCTAAAGCTAGAATCTAGAAGAAAACAAGGGCTCTAGTTGTAACTCCATTAATATAGTGGAACCCAAGGCACAAGTGTGTGTTCTTAGAGGAATGAAGTAAGGAGGGTTGTCCCAAACCCCTATAATTTTTTATGTTTAATATATCTGCTCTATTTACTTTTACATTCTCCACATTTTTCATTTAATATGACTTACTCTACAAGGGATTACTCTCAATACACCGAAAGAAGTTTAAAGAATTCAACTCATCCATTCCCTCTTGAGTTTTGTCATAAACTTGGAACCAAGAAGTGATATCAGAGCAGGTTTTTGAGTTTATGCCGAAAAGATCTTATTTAAATGACATCTCAATCAACTTCCACTCCTGCCTTTGCAGAGGGTTAATCCTTCACCAGGCCACCTCCATTCAACGGTAGTAACTTCAGTTACTGGAAGTTGAGAATGAAACAACTTATCATGGCTACAGATATGGTTTAGTGTTGGAGACCAAAACCAAGTGAAAGCAAGTAGTGTGTGTGGTTAAAGTATGATTCGCCAACTACCTGTGTAAAAACTGTAAAGGTCCTCTAGAATTAGAATCTAAAAAAAAAAACAAGGGCTCTAGTTATAATTTCATTGATATAATGGAACCTAAGACATAAGGGTGTGTTCTTTAAGAAGTGGAGTAAGGAGAGTTGTTCCGAACCACTATAATCTCTATTTACTTTTTCATTCTCCACGTTTTCATTCAAGGAGACTTAGTCTACAAGAGGTTACTCTTAATACACTGAAAGAAATTTAAAGAACCCAATTCACCTCTGCCCTCTTGAATTTTGCCATAAATTTAGGACCGACACTGGGGACAATTTTCATTTTAGCTATAGATCTACTTTTTTGCCATGAAAATTGATATAATTTGCAAAACAATTTTCACACGTCCAGTTTTATCAAAAAAAAATTCATACATCCAAGTTATCGATCTAGTAAATAACGACTCGCGTAAATATTTAATGTTGATGAAATTTATATTCTTGAATAAACAAATCGTATGTAGTGATCATCAAGAGGGGCAAAATGTAAAAGCCATTCCCAAATTAACTTTGGTGGAACGGGCTTGTTCCATCAAATCCCAACCTTATACGTAATTATTCAAATTAACATTTTTTAAAATTACATTTTATTATTGAGCCCGATTTATATACATCATGATGTATTTTACATTAAAATACAATATCCATTTTGTTTTTATAATTATATTTTTTGATTTTTTGTACAGAAACATATTTTCCTAAGTATATTCAATCTATATATCAAGTTTTCCTATTTTACGATATGATAATTTTACATATTTATTTTTAAAAATAAATGTTCAAGGGCAAAAAATGACTTAAATACCCCTGAAATTGATGATTTTTAAAATAAAAAATAAATATGTAAAAGCATTACGAAAATGCAAAACTTGTTATATGGATTAAATGTACTTATGAAAATATATAACGGGATTCTTTTGTCATATCCGTTAATTCTCTGCACTACACGGTATCCGACAAAATATGCATGGGTTATAATTCGATGACTGCGACAAGCACTTGTATAAGTTAGGGTGTTAACGGGATTGGGTTAAGCGTATTGTACCCTAATTCTAATCTTAACCAGTTTAAAATAATCAAATCCTAATCCGTTTATTAATCTATTTAAGCAACCTCAACCCAAACTATTTAACAAATGTATTGTATAGCAGATGATCTAATGGTAGACAATAATCTCACAAAGAGAGGCGAAATGGTGTTTTCGATGAAGGGAAAATGTAAATAGAGCAGTAACGGTAAAATAGAATTGGAGCAGTAATAGAAAAGTGAATTATGTAATTGAAAAAAGACTTAGCAAGGGAAAATAATGAAGGAGTTTACATTTATATATATATATATATAACTTTAATAGGTTAAACAAGTTAAATAGGTTAAATGAGTTGAACAGGTTTTATAGGTTATAAAAATCTGAACTTTAATCCGTTTATCTAATTAAATGATTGAACAGGTTGACAGACTATAGTTTATTTATTAAAAAATCTCAACCCAAATCCATTTATAAATGGGTTGGATGAGCGGGTTGAGAGTTGAACATGACCATTAACCCCATGGTGACTATAAGTTTCATCCATTTGTAAAAATTTTAATTTTTTTATTGATACTCTTCAAAAAAAATTTGATAAATATGCATACTAAGTAAAATCTTTTTATATATTATGTTATGGGTTTGATTTTTTAATATTTGAATTTCAAAAATAAAAACTAAATATGTTCATGTGTTCACATATGAAAATAATTTTTATTTTTAAAATTAAAAAAATATTTCAAAAATTATAAATTTTGGGCCCAAAAAGATCTTGTGCAAAAGTTTTGAAAAGTTAAAAATTAAAAAATTAAGTTGACCTTGTGTAAGATTTCAGCTTTGATATGTGCGTAAGCATAAAATCGTAAGTCCATAACCCTAAGTATTAAGAAGTAGAAATTAATGAAAGCAAACAAATGGTGTGTTTTTAGATGAGGATTAAATAAAATAAATTTAAAATAGAGAGGGTTATTGTATTGGTAGATGCGGAGAAATAACTAAAAAGTATAATAATTAGACATAAAGATGCAAATAAATAATTAAAAATGGAACAGTTGTGAGAATTAAAAGTTTTAAACTGATAAATTTTATGATTACCAAAAACACTCTGAGAAATAATTTTGATATTTTTAACTACTCAACTACCTTACCTTTTTCCATCTTTACTCTTGTATTTTAATCATTTTAATACACAATTATCCTTCTCACTTTATTTTTATCTTATAACATCAATTTCACACTTTTTAAAACCTAACTTTTCATCGCCCACGTTACTTACAATCCCTAAACCGAAACTGGAAGAAACTCACTTAAGGTGTTACTTGCTATACTGAGATCCAATAAAATCGGATTTAACATATCCATTGTATTGAAAATTATTCATATCAATAGCACAACAAATTCTACCTAAAATTTATAGTTATATTTTCAACATTTAAATAGTATAAAAATATTGGTCCCACTTTTATAAAGCTCCTTTTTTATTCAACTCCTTTCGCATTTAAAATATTGATCGTTAATGAAAAATCTACTCTATCCATTATATTTAACATCATTTATAGTATCTTGAAAATTATTTTATTTATCTAATATCACTATGCATGAGCTACATTGAAAATCAATGTAATAAAATAGTTTAATGCTATATATTAATTTAAAATTGTATTTTTAACATTTAAATTGTCTAAAATATTATTATTTCTATATGGATAAATGATACTATAGAGTATTATTATATTATAATATATGTGTAAATAGAAAGTATTCATTATAATTTACACATAAATATATATTTTTCAAGAAATGTTGCTCATAAACATACTTAATCGGAATGAAACTTAATGTTATAAATAAACAAAAGATTTTAAATATAATGAATAGATTGAATTTTCCATCGATGATTAAAGTCTTAAAAATTAAGGAAGTTATATGACTCCGCTCCCATGAAATATTATTACTATATAAGTAACTAATAATTTAACTTAGATATATATTTTTAAGCAAATATGGTATATTGAAGACTCGGGAGGATTTTTGATATCATAGCGAAAACAACGACACCAATTTATATGATCCATAGGATTTTGACTTTATAAATGTGAGCTAAATTTTTAATCGGTACGCTGCCCGCATTCGACCGACTAGAAAATTATTTTTTATATATGCACGCGGCCTTTATATCTTTTCTCTAAAATTTCACAATTTTTAGAATTTATTTAATTTTTTTAAATTAGATAAAAAAAGGTGCATGAATATATTCCAGTTTATTTATTTTTTAAAATAAAATATTAAATAAATTCCAAAAATGGGTCAGATTTTGCACTAAAAAAGATGAGCTCCCCTTTTATGCAACTAGGTTATAAAGACGGAGGTTTTGTAACCCATTCAAAATTTAAAATTTTAATCTTTGATAGAAAATCTAATCTATTTAGTGTATTTAACATTATTCGTTTAGTTAAAATATTAAGTTTCATCTAAATCAAATATGTGCATAGGTCATACTTGCTCAAATAGATATTCATGTGTAAATTATAAAAAACACTTAAATTCATTTACACATACATTAGAATATAATAATACATTATAGGATCATTTATTTATATAGAAATGATATTTTAAACGGTTTATATATTGAAAATACTACTTTAAAATTAATACGTTAGCGTGAAATCATTTTATTCATTGAGTTCACATATTTATAGATGATACTAAACAAACGAGAGAATTTTAGTAATAATATAAATAATAGTAAATACAATAAATAGAGTAAATTTTCCATAAGCTATTACGATTTTAAATATGGAGAAATTATATAGAAAATGAGTTTCGTAGAAGGATCTCAAAAAAATACACCCAAAGCGGCATATGTATAAAAAAATTTAAAAACTAATAATGTATTTGGAAAGTTATAAAACTTTTGGATAATAAGTTTTTTGTGCAAAAGTTGTTAAATTAAAAAAAAATAATGTGATATAACAGGAGTAATGATGAGTATAAAGAAAATAAAGTTAAAATAAATAAGTTAGTTTTGTGGACAGTTGTATAAAAATGATTAAAAAGTAAAAAAAAATTATATAAGAAAATGTGAAAAAATTAAAAAATAGATAATTATGAAAATTAAAAAATTTTGCTTAAAAAATTTTAGATTACTTTTTTACTATTTACCGATACACCCAAGGGATGTTTGGGAAATGCTGTGAATGGGAACGTGAGAAAAGCGGGGGAAGGCGGTGCCCGCATGTACAACTATCGCATTTCGAACATTTTATTTATTTAATTTTACTCTATATTCTAATTATTTTTTATTATAATTACATTCCAATAACTCTATTTAGTAACTTTATTCCTATCATTTCGTGTCAATTATACACTTTCCAACCAAAAATACAACGGTCCAGTAAAATTTTCCAATAGCAAACGTCTACAAAATTTTGATAACGGAATACCAGACGTCCTCCAAATTTTGTGACCCTGCATGTGATCAGCCGCCTACAATCATTTCCATGAATCAAGGCTGTCGGTGACCGGCTGAGGCCATCGCAGAAAGCGGCACGTGCATAGCGAGCATACGGAGACATGAGCGGAGATACTGGGCACTGGCAGGCAAATGGCAGTACTCTGCTCGTGGTCTCATTCCCACTTTTTGTTTTGTTTTGTTTTGTCAATTTTTTCAACCGCAAACACGTTGCCCACCGCCGACGAGTCATCCACGAAGGCGGCTTTTGGTGCCAAAAGTGCCCTTTACCTGCCCCTCGACCTTTTACAAAATGAAAGACAAGAAAATTCTAAGGGCAACTGACTAATGGTTTGGTGGATTTAGATTACAGCCACTCCATTGTTGCGGTAGCAACTCTCGTAGCTCAAGTTGTAACTAATCTTCGCTG
The DNA here is from genome assembly GCA_030490835.1 of Annona cherimola. Classification (NCBI taxonomy): domain Eukaryota; kingdom Viridiplantae; phylum Streptophyta; class Magnoliopsida; order Magnoliales; family Annonaceae; genus Annona; species Annona cherimola. Next base: position 58,497,745 of record CM059973.1, on the reverse strand, counting down.
TGGGTCTCATTTTGGAGGCACTAGGTAGGAGTGGCATTTTCGGCAACGAATTTGAAAAATCGTTGTTAATACTGGTAGATACTAGATCGGTACAGGCTGCACAACCGCGTTCCTTTCCTGTCTCCGCACGCATTTCGAGAGCGCGGGCTAGCTCTTCATGCTCCAGCTGTGTCTGTCATAGACAGCTCCACCGCATGCTGGATCGCTTCCAGGGTTCTGCCTCCCAATCATTTCACGAGTGTTTAAAGGCCTTTTGTTTCCTTCTCAAGCTAATCCTGTTCACATGATACATCCACGCCTGTCCTCAAAAACTACCGACGCACCCAACTCGAATCATACTTAGGGTGTGTTTGGTTACACACGAAACAGGTCAATGAAAACTTTTTAATAAAAAACTTTTCACTCCCCATAACTATCTTATTTTTAAATTATTTTTTCACATTTTCCTATATAAACAACCCTACTTTTCAATCATTTTCACGCAAATACCCATACAGCTACCCTATCTATTTTAACTTTATTCTCTTTATACCTCATTATTACCCCTATCATATCACATCATTTTCTATCAACTTGACAACTTTTACTCTGAAAAGTTTTCATCAAAAAGTTTTACCTCCAACCAAACGCACCCTTAGGGTGTGTTTGGTAATGAATAAAATTTTTGATGAAAAGTTTTGGAAAGTAAAAGTTGTTAAATGATGTGATATAATAGAGGTAATGATGAGTAATAAAGAGGATAAAATTAAAATAGATAGGTTAGTTGTGTGGATAGTTGTGTAGAAATGATTGAAAAGTAGGGTAGTTGTATAGAAAAATATGAAAAAAAATGATTAAAAAATTTGATAGTTATGGAGAGTGAAAATTTTTAGATTGAAAAATTTTAACTTGACATTTTTTGTCAATTGCCAAACACACCCTTATTCGATCACACGGGGGATGGCTATCACCGATGGCTGGAAGCATCCGTCACAATTTATGTTGCTTGATGAGACTTTCGTGGAGTTTCATTTGCAATTTAGGTCGGTTTCTTGTCTTCTTGATGAGTAAACGCGAAAAGTATATATGACTTTTTTTTTACAAAGCTTTTATTACTATTTTAATTTTTAACTACCTATTTACCTTAATTTTTCTATTATTTTCTTTGCACCCCAGTTCTATGCCACTTAGGCCAACTACGTAATTCTTTTTTGTTTTTAATAAAACTGTTAATGTAGAGATAATTTATAAACTAGATTTTACAATTTTTAGAGATATGTGTATATTTTTTGAATTTTTAAAACACATAATTATTGTAGTCATAAAAGATGATAAAAATTAGTTTACAAATTAAATACACTCAAATTAAAAATTTTATTAAAAAAAATAAAAAAGGGTTTCGTTACCAACTGCATGGTATCAGTTGCATTATCTTTATGTTCGAATTAAATTTTGCATTTTTTTCAGGTAATTATCTCATCTATTTTAATTTTATTCTTGTTATTTTTTTTTACAAATTATCCTCTTTATTCTTAAGTACATGTGACGTCACGTTCTTCTTTTATTTTAAGATTTTTTTTGCATTTAAAAGTTTTCAATCTAAAACTTTTTACTCTGCATAAATATTTTTTTTGAATTATTTCTTTATATATTACTATATAACTATTTTACTTTTCAATCATTTTTATACAGTTACACATACAACTAACTTATCTATTTTAATATTATTCTCTTTATTCTCCTACATTACCTCTATTGTTTTACACTATTTTTTTTAAAAAAAAAAAATTTTGCACCAAAATTTTTTTATGCAAAAGTATTATCGTTTCCTAAATACACTTTCGAAAGAAATATTTTTAAGATCTACTTTTATTTTTTTTACTATACCTAGCGGAGAAGACATCAAATTTGTTAAACAAGATTTTATGTAAAGATAATCTTATTGGTAATTTAACGCAGAGAGTGAATTTTTTTCCAACTCATCTTTTGAAAGGGGTGATGGGGTGGTTTTTTAAGCAGACCTAATCTTGTTATTTTTACTATAAAAAATTAAATTAATACTCGAATTTTTTTATTTGGACCCATCTTCACGATTACTTAAAATAGAAATTTATCATTGTACGTAACATAATTATATAGTCAATTAAAAATTAGGAAACTTTGCATCTGTATTTATACAATTTGATGAAAATCGAACTATATCTTTTCATTAATTAGCCGACAGGGACATTCTTATTATTTCCAAATATTTGACAATAGCAAAAAGAGATACGCAAAATTACCACAGTGCATCTGGACGCCAACCCATTTAATTTTTTTTTATTTATAAACATAGGGCCCACCAAGGTTAATAATTTTTGAATTTTGTTGGTATGTTGTTTTGATTTTTCAAAATCAATAAATGGGCATCTATGTAGAGACCAAGCTCCACCTATATTAAACTCAGACACGCTGTCAAGAAATGAATACTCGTACGCATTTGTCGAAAGTTAAACAGCTGGACTTCCACATATCTGATAAAGGTATTAATACCAGGATGGAACCCTATTGGCTATTCCCTTAGAAGTTAAAACAAGATATTATTCTAATCTATTTATAAGGAAAACAAATTTTAGAATCGAGACAAATTGAGGCTCACCAAGTCTAGACGCATTTAGTCATGATCTTGATAAAAAGGTATAAAATCATTGGTATTTTAAAAGGCACATATACCTTTGATTGAATGCTTGAAAATTTATATACCAAGAGTTATCTCATATCCGTTATAAAAGAGGCTTAGTGCACAGTTATCAGGCTAACTTTTGAAGTAAAGAAGATTCATCAGCACCCAAAAAATTGATATTAGAGGCCACGTTGAATCAACTCCTCCCAAAAGCCTAGATGGTAAATTATTATAATGTTTCAGGGTGTGTTCATGAATGAATATAATTTTTAATGAAAAGTTTTGGAGAGTAAAAGTTGTCAGATGACGTGATATGATAGGGGTAATGATGAAGAGTAAAGATGATAAAGTTAAAATAGATAGGTTAATTGTATGAGTAGTTGTGTAGAAATGATTAAAAAGTAAGGTAGTTGTATGAGAAAATGTGAAAAAATAATTTAAAAATATGATAATTATAGAGAGTGAAAAGTTTTAAGTTGACATTTTTTTCTCATTGCCAAACATACCCTTACCCTTAGTGTCCATATAAATGGATAAAAGTGATTTTCATTTTTCGGCAAAATTTTATATCAGTTCAAAAGATAAAACACGCATTGATTAAAATGATTTTTTAATTATAATAAAAATAGCGTTAAAATTAGATTTTGTAGATTTTTTATTTTAGGATTCGAAATCAAGACGTGGGGCATGTATGGTTATGTGAGAAACTAACCGGTCTAAAGTAGTTCTCGAGTTAAAATTAGATTTTGATTAATCGAAAGATCAGTTAAACAATATATGTTCACTAACTCAATTAAGTGTCATGAAATTAATAAAAGCGTGAGCATTCGATCCGCATATTCTTCATTTAATTTTTTGGATTTTTCATCAAGTCCAAGTAAGATTTTTTTATAGATGAAATTTTATATTTTCTTAGTTTTAGAATATTTTATTTGAATTTCAAAATAAAAAAACTTTTTCATGTGCCGCATGAAAAAGCTTTATTTTTATTTTGAAATTCAAATAAAAAATTTTTGATATAAAAATTCAAATAAATTTTTTTAAAAATTAAGAAAATGTAATATTTCATATATAAAAAGGTCTTGCTTTGGCTCGTATATTGATGCAAAATAAATAAAAAATTTTAAATGAATAATCCAAGCGCACGCTCGAATTGAGTCATGATCCCTCAAATAGTAATTAGTGAAAGTTGTGGTACCAGTTCTAGTAAATTCAAGATCTTAAAGCTCTACCTTGAAATATAACTCGTGGATTCTAATCCGGTAATACCGGTTTAATGTTTGATGAGATCTTTCGATAAAGCCTCTTTATTTGGGCTCGTTTTGATTATTAAATCCGTTTATAATTTGGTAATCTATTTATCTAGAGTTCTATATTTATAAACCATACTTTCAGAAAAAGATAAAAACCATTAATCAAGAGGAATGTTTTAGGAAATACAAATTAAATAAAACTTTAAAAGTAATATAATACTCAAAAATTTTTACGGAAAATTACTCAAAATTTTTTTACAGAAAATTAACCTCATGAAAACCATAACGGTTCGTGCAAATATTTTTTGATGATTTCCTTTTATAATATATATTTTTTTGTAACAGTTCATGCACAATTCATCTTACGATTTTTTCATCTTATGTTTTTTGGGATGAGGCTAAATGCACCTGGATGCACTTAGGTGCACTTAGCCTTAGTGCACCCAGGTGCGTTTAACCCATTTTTTTAAATTTTTAAATTTTTTTTATACAACTATTAATTTAAGTGTATTTAATATATACATATATCAATTTTTACTATTTTTCGAGCATTTTAGATATTTATTTTTTATTTTTAAAAATTAGTGGCATTTTAGGTAATTTATTATTACTAAAATACCACTAATTTTCAAAAATAAAAAATAAATATCTAAAATACTCAAAAAATGGTGAAAATTGATACATATCTTAAATACACTCAGATTAACAGTTGTATAAAAAATTTCAAAAAAATTTAAAAAATGAATTAAAGCACTCAATAACACTGAAGCTAAGTGCACCCGGGTGCACTGTATCAGTGTCCATGTTTTTCTCAATTGATAATAACTAACATATATCAATGGAGTCAAAATTCCAATCACCAAAACGCAAGGTTAGGATTTTACCAATCAGATTGTGCTCATGTTGGCAATTCATGCAAATCTTTAATTTAGATAATTTTGGAATACGGTTAATATGAATGATGGTAGTTCAGTGGTATGATATGCAGGTGTGTGAGTGTTGATTTTAGCTTCAAGTGTAGGAAAGAGTATGATCTTCATTATAACTCTATGTAATAAAAAATGGATGGTAAATGTTAATGAACAAAGTAGATTTTTTACTATCACACAGGATATTATAGAGTAATATGAATGAGAGATCTATAGTTCAAATGTTGAGTAGAGGCAATAGACTCATTACTTTACCCTTAAAGTATACTTCTGTAACACGCTTGGTAATCCAAGATATGTGACAAATAAAAAAAATACGATTATTATCATATAAAAAGAATTTTCACTCATATTTACACATCTTTTAATATAATTATCCTGTTTACAAATGAGATGAAATGGGGATGTGGTTTATTGGAACTTGGGAAGAAAAGTAGGTTCAAACTTTTGTAAATAAAACAAATATTTTTTGACAATGAGAAATTTCATCCAGGACTCCATCTCATCTCATGGGTCAACAAGAACCCAAATGATTCTAATTTATTATTATTATTATTTTTATATTTCAATTATTTATACGTTTGAATTATTTTAACTTTATTTTCTTTACTCATATCATTATCTTTATTTTATCACATGATTTTTCTCACTTTTTTAAAAATTTTAGTTGTTCATTATCCGCTTTTTATTTTTAAAACCTTTTCCCTTGAGGTTAAAATCATACCACTGGACCTAAAATACACATTATTAGGATAGAATTAAGGCAAGTGAGAACTAAAAAATGGATACTTTGACCCTTACAAACGGTTTTGAGTTTGTCAAACCAACTAGTCCCCGGTCCACACGCCGAATATGATAAATCCAGCTGCTTGGAAGCCAGCCATTGCAGAGCAGGTCACTTGGCCTTATTTGATACGGCGCATGACTAAATGCAGCCGGCACAAGGTGGATTTATTCTATTTTTTTTATTTTTGAAAACTTTTTTTATAAAATTATTAATCCAAGTATATTTGATATGTGTATCAAGTTTTACAATTTTTAGAAATTTATAAATATTTTTAATTTTTAAAATCAATGGCATGTTCATAAAATTGATATACATGTTAAATACGTCTAAATTAACGGTTGTGTAAAAAATTTTCACAAAAATTAAATAAATGTATTTTTGCACCTGGTGCACTAAATCCAAACTCATTTGATATTAGGAGTGAGTATTAGAGTGTCAACTGGGTAGGTATTCTATAATGGATAAAATAAGTTTTTACTTTATACCCATACTATAGGATAAGTTCTAAAAATTGAGTACCCAAAATCAATCTGAATTACTAACATATATTTAATATATATTTCATGAAATATCTTTTATAGTGACAAACATCTTTAATTGTATAGAAACTTGTTTAATTTATTTATTGTTTGATAAATTTAATAAATGTATTTCGAAAATTATATTATCATCATCTTGATTATAAGTTTTTAATTAAGATTTGTAATAAAATAATAGTTTTTAAATATAGGGTGTGTTTGGAAAGTGATAAAATTTTTGAATAAAAATTTTTAGTATAAAAGTTTTTAAAATGAGAGAAAATGATGTGATATAATAGGGGTAATGATGAGGAACAAAGTAAATAAGGGCATGTGGAAAAAATTAAAATTTTTCAATCTAAAACTTTTCAATTTTCACTACATATTTTTAATTAATTTTTTACATATTTTTATACAGTTACCTTACTTTTTAATCATTTCTTCATGACTATCTATATAACTAACTTATTTATTTTAACTTTATTCTTTTTACTCGGTATCTTTACTTATATTATATATTTATACTATATTATTTTATACTAATTCAAAAACTTTTACATCAATATTTTTATCACTTTCCAAATCCTAACACACTCTAAAGTTAAAATAAATAGATTGGTTGTGTGGGTAGTTGTTTTAGTTTGAAAAGTTTTATGATTACATAACCGCAGTCATAATATAAAGACTATTTTAAAAAGTAATTTAAAAATAACCAACATGACTTTAAAAAATATGATAGAGTAGACTTAGAACTGACTTGGCTTTAAAGCAATGTAGTAATTTTTAAGGATATGATAAAAACAAAGTCAACCTCCCACCGTAAGAGCCAAACTTAGGGCTCGTTTGAGAACGTGAAATGAGAAAAAATTATAACATGTGGTAGAATAAAAAAAAGAATATTTTGAAACTCATATGATTGTAGAAAATGATAAGGATAAAATTAAAATAAATATGTACGATGGAAAGTAGTTAATAGAAAAATAATTAAAATATAAGAATAAAAGTAAAAAAAATATAATTATTATTTGAGTTACAATAGGTATCGAAATTTATGGTGTTTCACAAATTTTCTTTTGTTCTCGCGTTTTTCTGTTGCCAACCGTTCCCTTAACTTGTACCCCAGTTTGGAACCACGTGTACAAAATCCAAACAAGCTAAGAATCAAGGCAGTCCTAGACAGTTGGAACCTTAGCATTCTCTTTCTCACATCAATTGCTAGAATTTCTTCCATGGTCCAACGGTCGGATGGAACGGTCTGGATTTCTCACACGCGGGAAACGCCAAAGCGTGCGGCGAATCCATTCCGTATCTAAGTCGCGCGAAGTTCCACACTTGTTTGAGTTGAGAGTCTTCTGACAAGGACCCACCGACCCAGTCGCAGCGACATTTCTGTCATTCTGCGCAGTCATAGATCACACGCACTTCCGTCTCTTTTTTTCTGTTCGTCTGCTTCGAGTTCTGCTTTAATGGCGTTTGGAGGCCATTAACGAACGACGAAGGGCTGAAAAGCAAAATCCCGTTTTGTTTGGTGTGTGATGGGCTTCCCGCAGCACCCCAACAACTGCGCCTCCGATGGCGTCACCAATCGAATCAACAGCCCCCGATTCGCCGGCGCTATGACTCGCCGAGCTCAATCCTTCAAGCGCCCGAACTCCAACTCCGCTCCCGGAAGCAACAGCAACAACCACCCGACGCATCTCGAGATCGATCTCCCTCTCAATTCCCCACGATCCGACTTCTCTAGAACCGCTGATTTCAATGGAACTGGAGGCCTGCTCCGGAAGCAGCTCGGATCACTCGTTGCGCTTGATCCCAAAGAAAAGAAGAGGAGATTTGCGCATTGGATGTTCTTGATCTTTTGCACGGTCTGCTTTCTTTTGGGGGTCTTGAAGATCTCTGCCAATGGCTGGTTTGGATTTACGGTCGAAAGGGAATGGAACCATGAACAGGCAAGTTCTAAGCTACAAATCAGATCTTTCTTTTTTTAAAAAATAAAAAAATATTTCTTTCTCGTTCTGCCTGTGGTTAGACTTTTGAGTGATAGAAATCGACTTTTGGTAAATTCCCATATATATTAATTTTCTTCTCTCTCTGTCTTACGTATATTAAGTTCTTTTTTATAATTGGTGGTCCCTTTATGTGGTTTGATAGGTGGATATTTGTTTTCTCACAATAATTAAAGAATGCTGGTTGTAACTGGGTAGGATTGATGGGTGATGGGGAAATCATGAGAGTGGAACTTTTGCTCTTTTTATTGTATCTTATGTCTTTCTTTCTGTTATTGCTGCAACATGCAGATTTTTCGTTATTTCTTTACTCGTTAAGTTTATTGTTGCGGTTGGATGCATGATTATTGTGATCACTCGATCTTGACCATGAGATGATCTCTTGGACAAACCCACGCAGTCGCTCAGCCAAGTTGCCGGGAAGATTTTTGGTACTTACTAGAGAATTGTCAATTTGAAATTCTCTATAAAAAATTTGAAATTTATGATTTTTCAAAGTTTCGAATTTTATTAATGTTCAACTCCTTTTAGTATTTCCACACACCGATGGAAATCAAATCCTATTATTGCGTGCTTGCAAATGATATCAATACCCCTTATAGGCAGGACTTCATGCTGTCATCAGCAATACACATCGAGATATACATAACTTTGATATGTCCTGCTCAGTGGGTAGATATGCTTCATCGTTTTCGCTGTCATTTTCTGCTTAGAGTCAGATGGTTGGGCATGAGTTATAACGGCAAGAAAATGACATGCCAAACTTCACAGACAGGGTTGTGCTCATTTTGTATTTGAAAGTCCATCAGAGGGTTAAGTATTCTACAAGGATGCTTCCCATACTTGGTTCAATTAATTTTGCTAATTCATTGTTTTATAAACAGGTTTCTACGTTGGTAGGTAATGATTTCAATCAATTGATTCTATTTTAAGGAAATATGATTGATTCATGGAAGCAGATATTGAATTACCTTCCTTTCATTGAAAATTTTATTTTGTAAGGATTAAAATGCAGAAATGTACTGGATTGTTTACCCAGGGCTAGAGTAAACAATTGGATTTTATTTGGATTCTGGGTCTTGTTGTTTAACCAGTTATCTCTCCCATTGTGGATCTATCATGAATTGATTACACAAGCCAACAACATTATGAATTGATTGTCTGATTCAAGCTGGAACAGATTTCATGCAGTCCAGTTCAATGTAAAAAATTATATTTTTGAGGAGGGTAGATAGAGCTTCTGAGCCAACCAGTCAGACTGCCTAGATTAACAAATGTTTCTCTTAGACAAAACAGATTCAAGTTGCAGGTGAGTTCTATCACATTGGAGACATGATTTTCACCATGAGTGTAGGCTTTGAATGACTTAAAACCATATGTTTTACCACTAAAATTTTTAGTATCAGAACTGGATCAAACAACTTTAGTGGATGAGTTAAATCAAAGTGGATCAGTCAAGAAATAAGTTCAACCACTATTCTATTTGATAACATTGCATATTTGTCCTTGAGAGATCATATGTCTAATGATCCTAGATTGAAGCCCAAGTGTTGCTTGTTGATTAACAAAGTTGTTATTTTTAATTTAGGATGTGTTTGGGAAGTGATAAAACTTTTGGATGAAAAGTTTTTGATATAAAAGTTTTTAAATTGAAAGAAAATGATGTGATATGGTAGGAGTAATGATGATGAGTAAATATGATAAAGTTAAAATAGATAGGTTAGTTGTGTGGGTAGTTGTGTAGAAATGATCAGAAAGTGAAGTTATTGTATAGGAAACTGTGAAGAAATGATTAAAAAATAGGATAATTATGGATAGTGAAAAGTTTATATTGAAAAGTTTTAGCTTGACAATTTTTACACATTGCTAAGCTTTCTGGAATCTGGAATTCATTCATCCTCAATGAACAATCTGTATTTTGCTTATCAAATTCATGTCTCAAATTTGTTCAACATGTCATGCCATCTTCCAAGAAGCTTTTTTCTTATCTAATACCTTCCCATGTTAATTTAGGAGTCTGAAAGCTATGTTATCCACCACATGGATTCAAGCTCTCACGTGCTTAGGGAGGTCAGTGATAGTGAGCGAACTCTAATGACTTTAGACTCAAGAGCGCTTGAATCCCAAAATCATGTGAAAGAGGTAAGAAATTCTAGCCGTCAAAGAGGCTTTTTCCCTTTCTAGTCTGTTCAGGTCATTGTATCAATTTAATCTCAAACTTCTTTTCTTCAGTATTCAGTTATTTGGTCCAAACCAGACAGTGAAAATTTCACCCAGTGCATTGATCATCCGAGGAGTCACAGAAGTAAGTATGCATAATCTTTTATATGTTATAATCAGCTTTATATTCATTGACATGAGTACATGAAATGCACTTAGATTTCTGCATTAAATGTTTGGCCCATGATTTCTGTTGCATTTATTAAGTAGACTATCCCCCCCAAGTATGTTGGTATCATTGGGCTTGTAGCTGGCAGAAATTTGGCTTAGTGATTCATATCATTGATCTGATGGGCTTACCCAGGATTTTCAAATCCTGTGAATCTGCATATCTTTGATTAACGAGCATTTGATTATCAACTACATTTCAGTAGGATTCTAACATGCTACCATCATTCTCTTGGACAGAGTTGGATGCAAAGACAAATGGATATATTCTCATTAATGCAAATGGTGGCTTGAATCAGATGAGATTTGGGGTTTGACTACTCTGTACCTATTCAAGTAGGATGCTGTTTAAATCTTTCGAGATGGAACTTCTGATGCATAATATTTTAGAGTGCAGATCTGTGACATGGTTGCTGTTGCTAAGATAATGAAGGCTACACTTGTTCTTCCATCACTTGATCACACTTCCTACTGGGCCGATGAAAGGTCTTGTGACTGGATAAGTTCCTTTAAAAATGATTATAGTTGTTTCTTAGAAATTCAGTGTCTACTTTGTCAGATTTTTTTCTTAACTGTTCTTATCTCATGTACTGGCATGGTGCATCTTCCATGAACCCAGATTCTAAAAGCAGGCAGTTGGAGAGGATCGACGAAGTGTACGCATCATATGTGTTGTCTGCTTGCAAAGTGATCTGACCCCATCCAGAAGGAAAACAGAAATTTTTTTTTAAAGAAAAGAAAAAAAAAAAAAAAGAGGAATAGAAACTTGCTCTGATCGGCTCAGAATGCAAATTTCCATATATGCATGTGGGAGAACAAAATTGATGTTGGCCATCATTATTTTTCTTTTCATTTTTCAGTGGCTTCAAAGATTTGTTTGACTGGAAACACTTCATGGAGACTCTGGAGGATGACGTTGAGATAGTTGAAGAATTGCCAACAGAATACAAAGATGTTGGTCATTTCATGAAGACTCCAATATCTTGGTCCAAGGTTGAATGTGGTTCGTTGTCTGTTCTTGTTTAAAGAAATTATATAATCCTAAGCCGTGGACTGCCACATCCTATGTCTCGTTCTCTAAGCACAGCCTGTTGTTTGGCATTCCAAAATTGCCACTTAGATTGGGCAACTTTCATAAGAGCATTCTGCAAAATGGAAACTGTTCTTGCTCCTATATAGAGATAATCTGCAAATAATTTTAGCTGTGTTTGGATAAACATAAAACTTCTTAAATTTTGAAAATTTTTAATTTAAAACTCTTCATTCTCTACAACTATCCCATTTCTAATTATTTCTTCACATCTTTCTATACAACTACTCTACTTTTCAATCATTTTTACACAACTACTCTTACAACTAATTTATCTATTTTAACTTTATTTTCTTTACTCATCACCATTACCCCTATTATATCATATTATTTTATGTTATTTCAAAAACTTTTACACAAAAAACTTTTCATCCAAAAGTTTGATCACTTCCCAAACACACTTTTTGATGGAAAGTGTCAACAATCAATGGAAAGAAAATCATACGATTTTGACTATTATGTTCACAATTGACAAGATCATTGCTTCATGATCTGTCCTTTTGGAGCCTATCATGGCAACGATTTGGTCACAAAACAATTAGTGTGCCTGAACAAATTGAATGTTTGAGTGTATTACTCATGTCTCGGGCTATAGGATTATATGATTCCTTGTTTATCTTGACTGTAAAATTAAGAAATTCATTAACTTCCTTGTTGTATTATTCAGGCTACTTACTATAAGACAGAGGTCCTCGCACTTCTGAAGCACCACAAAGTCGTATACTTCACTCATACTGATTCCCGTCTTGCAAACAATGGTCTTTCAAGTTCAATACAGAAACTCAGATGCCGTGTCAACTACAGGGCACTGAAGTATGCTGCACCAATTGAAGAGCTTGGGAATACATTAGTTTCAAGGATGCGTGAAAATGGAAGTCCTTACTTAGCCCTTCACTTGAGGCAAGTTGTTAGGGGTTCTAGGATTTTGAAATTGACATCAATTCCCATTTTATGAATGCCTCATACATGTGATGGTAAAACATATAGGACCACTCCAAATATTCTAGGAGTCGGCTTACAGAGTGAAGCTTCTCCCCATGGATATGCTTTTCCATATGCCAGGATGGAAAATTGTGATCTTCTATGAAGAAGATAACAACTTACCTGCATTTTTTAGCATGTTAGCATGATTGATGCCTGTTAACTTTTGCCTCATTTCTGGGCTATAGTGCATTCACCACTTTTATCCCCTGGGCAGGACAATTATATATGCAAATATGCTTTCTTTTATATCTATCAGCTACAGTTTCTTGCAAAAATGCTAGAAATTGTTAATTGTCTTCTGCAGGATTCAGAATTGCCAGGTGCTCAAAGTTTACATTATTATTGTCTAGGTGTAGTGTTGGGAAACTTGCCTCCCATATTAAAAAGTAAAACAGAAAAAAGGAAAAGATCACACGACACAATGAAAAAGTAAAAAAAGGGAAAAAAGAAAAACATTTGACATTAGCAATATGACTTCTTCCTTGTTTAGCAATGGGAGAAGCTATATCTGTTGTGGTTGGGATATGATTTCTACTTTTTTAACCTTCCAAAGAGCTGAATATCACTGATCCAACGTACATTTAGTGTTTTGTTTAATGAAGAAAGGAAAAAAAAATTACTTTTCATTGTACAATGGCACTTATGACATCCTCCAAATCCGATCACCAGTGAATTTATTTGTCATACTTCCCATGTAGAGCATACCAAGTGATCATCTATTTTCTTTTGAAAGGCATCAACTGCTGAACTCCTTTTCTGTGACAGGCATCAAACTCTAGACACATTCCCACAACTTAGGCAAATTTCTGCAAAGAGGATTTGGCCTATGTATTATCAATCTGCCATTCAATTTGATCATTGAACAGTATGTCTAGTCTGTCATTTTATTTTACAGTGATGTGTCTGATGGTACAGTTATAGTAATTTTCTTCACCATGATGGGCCCTCCATTTTAACTGTTTTGTTTGGCATTCATTTCTTCATGCATATGATGAATGGATCCTTAGAAGTGGGAGATGATCACAATGTAGAATGGTCAAGCCATCTTACGTTAGCTGTTTTGGATTGCTTCGTTGAATCAGTCCTAATGTCCCTCTCTTTCTCCTTTTCACGTTTAGATATGAGAAGGACATGCTGGCATTTACAGGTTGCAACCATAATCTGACAGTGGAGGAAGGGGAAGAGCTTCAGCAAATGCGTTATGAGGTCAGCCATTGGAAGGAGAAAGAGATTGATGGATCAGAGAGAAGGAAGCTAGGAGGTTGTCCTTTGACCCCAAGGGAAGTTTCCCTTCTGCTCAAAGGATTGGGATTCCCTTCTAGCACCCGCATTTACTTGGTGGCAGGGAATGCCTATGGAAAAGGCAGTATGCAATATCTTACTGATGATTTCCCCAACATATATTCTCATTCAACACTTTCGACTGAGGAGGAGCTAAGCCCTTTCAGGAATCACCAAAACATGCTTGCCGGAATAGACTATGTGGTTGCTCTTCAGAGTGATGTGTTCGTCTATACATATGATGGGAATATGGCTAAGGCAGTGCAGGGTCATAGGCGTTTTGAGGATTTCAAGAAAACTATCAATCCAGATCGGTAAATTTCAATGACCTGCTGTTTGGAAATTAAGAGATGTCAATTTATTACCTTTTCTTTCTTGGATATGTTTCCCATAAATCTGACGACCCAAATATGTAATCATTTCATTCAATCCATATACCCACATTTCATGCAATCCATATGGACTACCTATATGCATTATGATGTGATCTTTTCTTTGCTAATTCTTTGGTTTTTTTATTATTTATTTATTTTTTTAACCAGGATGAATTTGGTAAAGCTTGTGGATGAGCTGGATGAAGGGAAGCTGTCATGGAAGAAGTTCAGTTCCAAAGTGAAGAAGCTGCACAAGGACCGAATTGGAGCTCCGTATTTGAGAGAGTCTGGAGAATTCCCCAAGTTGGAGGAGAGTTTCTATGCCAATCCATTACCCGGCTGTATATGTGAAAGCGAAGGAAACAGAAGGTAGACGCTGCTTAAGAACCACTGGCATTGGTGGCTACAGGCAGGTGGTTCCTTGAAGCAGCTGAAGGCAGCTACTGGCGGACTAGGAGTTAAGCTGTTCAGCAGCCAAAGATGACGTGCCACTGTTGGAGAATGAATAGGGAAGTTTAAGACCACATTCCCAAGAGAGCTGCTAAGTGGGTATATTTTCTGTTTTGATTTGGAGGATTACTCTCTGGTAAATTGATTCTTTGGGCGGATTCGAGAATTGATTGCAAGGAAGCCAAGTTGAGGCTGTGGACAGGAGAGGATGGGACTATGATGGGCTTGAACTGGAGAAAGGAGAAACGCACCCAGATTCTTTTAACGGTACAATGTGTTGTAGGGGTTTACGGTTGACAGTTTCCACACTGCGGGCATGTTGTGTTGTCCATTATTGTTTGTATTCATGGTTAATTTAGAATGAAATAACATCGGCAAAGCCAAAGTTAGGGTTACCTACACGAGCACATCTTTTTCACGAAATCATGCAATATGGGGGGAAAACATTAGCTCACGTTGTACTTTTTGGATGCCAAAAAAGGACTACAAAATTTGGCCCCAAACCCTTCTTCTATATAATTTTTAAAATTTTTTTTTAATATCTTAATTGTTGATGAAAATTAACTCCATTTATTATATTATCATGAAAATTCTCATTTATTTACTAGCATTGTATATGGGCTCTACTTATAAACGTGTGAAATGTAATAAAATGATTTAATATTAAAAATTAAATTTTAAATTGTCTTTTTAACATTTAAACAATTTAAAAATCTTATTACTATGTGGATAAATGATTTTATAAAATTTTATTTTATTCTAATACATATATGAATAAATCTAAGTGTTTTTACCAAACGAGCGGCGCTCGTTTGGTCGCCGGGTGCGGAACGAAGCTTTCATTCTCATCGGCGTGTGTTTGAATTCCAGGTGGGGATTTCGAACTAAATCTCTGTGGGGGCATGTGTGTGGTCCTTCTTATTTGGTTGGGAGCTAGTGGTTTCCCCCGTTGATATTTGGGAGCTTGTTGTCTCTCTTTAGAAATATTGTTAGAATTGTCTTAGAACTTTGAATGTGATATGAATTGAGATATGTTGTAAATATACTCCATCAAAAAAAAAAAAAATCTAAGTGTTTTTTTAATTTATACATAAATATATCCATTTTTGATTAAATGCAGCACACATATTTGATTTAGATGAAATTTGATTTTTTAGCTAAACAATCGATATTAAATATTATAAATGGATTGAAATTTATATTGATTATGAATATCTTAAAAAAAGATGGTCTACGCAATATCACTGGTCCTTAAAAAATTTTCAACCACACATACATTCTCTGGTTTCGAAGATTATTTAGAACATCGGAAATGATAAGCAAATGAAACTTCTTCCCTCGTAAAACGTTTGTTTCTCAGGTTTGGGATACGCAGCGAAAGTTAAAGGATGCAGTCATAAACTAGCAAGATAAGAATGGGAGGCACCAGAAACTCGAGCAGAATTTAATGGGAGTTGAATGATAGAATTAACGGCAATGAAGAAGCCAAATGGGAAAGTAATAAAGACTTGATTTTTTTTTTTTTTTTTTTTGATGGAAAGACTTGATTTTAAGTTAATGGCATATGGAAAAGCGGGTATAAAATTCCCCAGAAAATGCATGAAAAAAGTAGAACTCTAGAAATGGGAACAGGCGCAGCCAATAAATGGATAGTTTGACAGTCTTGCAAGAGGATAACTGGATAAGGATGTGACGTATGTGGACCTGGATATTACTGGAAGGTGCCCTCGAAGCTTCTCATCCCAGATCATGTAAATTTGTGAATTTTCTATTGAGACCCTTATATTTTTGTATTTGCATTTCAAAACCTGAAAGTTTGATTTTGTCGGCTTTAGACCTTACCCGCATTAAAAGCCGGATCTAAAATGCAACGAAAATTGAAGTTCTATAGTTCAAAATGCAAATATGAAAACCTCAGCTCAATTTAAAAGGAAAATTTGTAAATTTGCATGGTTTAAAATCAAAAATCCCAAAATGAAAATGAGAATAAATTATTTATTCTATTCCAGGTTTTTGCAAAACAACTCTTAAGTATACATAATTGCATTCTAGCAAATTTGTTTTTGCAATATGCATAATAAACTTGCAAGATTCAGATCCTTGCAAAAGATTTGCAACAGAATGGGGAAGAACACCCTAGATTAATTTAGTTTCTCTTATTTTTGAAAATTCCATAGTAAATAATGTGAACTCAATGTGGTAAATTGCAAATTAATTATGATTTTGATGATTAACAACTCAATTGAAATAAAATAAAGCTACTAATATGTCTTGTGTTACGTGTGTGCATGATTAAAATTAAAAATCAAAGGCTCAAGAAGCATGTTAACAAAATAGGCAAAGTTACAACTCAAGTTAACCTCACATCGATTTGAATGAGATTGCAATTAAAGTCGACTCCAAAGAGCGACTTCAACGTATGTTGGAAGAAAAATTTCTAATTTATAAGTGAAATCACAAACCCAAATCGACTTAGCATATGAACTAGGTGAAGTTGCACCCCGAGTTGACCTCGATTATGACTTAGGAAAGAAAATGGGAGCTAAAATTTTTGGACTTCATTGGAATATAAAGTTACGTCCTAAATCAATTCAATCTGTAATATTTGGTAAAGTTGCACCTTAGGTTGACCCTGTCCGCGCCTTCTTGAAGGATCAAGAAAAGAAGCAATCCTTAGATCTTATTGGAATGTAAAATTTGCTCTTCGAGTCGACCTCAATTTGCATCTTAAATAAAGTCGCAACTCAAGTTAACTTCATATGTGACTTGGAGATGAACCAAGAGAAGGAATATATCTTCAGATCTCATTGGAATGCAAAGTCACACTTCGAGTTGGCTTCAACTTACGACTTGGGTGAAGTTATAACTTTAGTCAATCTCATATGCGATTTGAAAGTGAATTGAGAGAGGAGACAAGATTTTAGACTGTACCGAAGTTTGAAGTTGCAATCCGAGTCAATTGCACATGCGACTTAGGTGAACTTGCATCCCAAGTCGACCTCATTTGTGACTTAAAGGATATTCAAGTTGATGAGCTAAGTTTAGAAGTTACTAGAGTAAAAAGTCACACCTTATATCAACCTCGACATGCAACTTTTTTTGAAATCAAATCTTAAGTTGACTATAGTCACGAGTTCAATTGTAACGATTGAAAAAATCTAAATGTATGCGCCACCTACCACCAAATGACTATTATTCCTCGAAGACTTTAAATATCACATCTTGAATAATGGTGAGGGTTAATTAGAGAATTGAATAAGCCTTCACCTTCCTATCCACATGCATTAAAAGCTTCATACAATGAAATCCATTGACAAGCTCTCAAGTGTTCAAGCTTCAAAGGTCAATCCACCTGCAACCAAAAGTGCTTGTCACCCCTCATTTTTTTACACGAACTTTGTAAAGTGTAGCTTTTTATTGAAAATTTATTTGTTAGTTGTCGGTTGACTTAGTATTGGAGATCAAGGCCAAGGATTTAGTACAAGATAAATTTGGTTGGAGTGGTGCTCATCAACAGCTTGTAGATTATGTAAGAAGTCATATAGAATTGAAATCTAGAATAGAGAGTAGGCTCTAAGTTGTATCGTAATATTATAGTGAAACTCAAGACATAAGGAGCTGTGCTTGGAAGAGGAAAGTAAGGTAGTTGCCCGAACTACTATATGGATATGTTGCATAGCACAAATTCAAGAATGCAATTCCTATATATGCTTCATAGCAAGAAGAACAAAGAGCAAAAAATGCAAGTTTAATTCAAATGAATGAAATAAGTGATGAAGAGGTATCTTTTAGACCTTATTATTCTATTTCTTAATTAATTTCTTCATCATCTAATGAATGTAATAAGTGTGTAATGCTAAGAGAGCTTCAACAAGCATATAATACATTATATGTTAAAATTAAATGATTTGGCATCAAATATGCAGAGAAAAAATAATATGATGCCATAGTTGTAGTAAGTGGTAAATTAGTTGAAAGATTTGAATCCTTAGTAGAAGAAGTGAAGGGATTAATTAGTTAATTGGACAAGTAGAAGAAAGAGAACTACTGAATGAATCATCGGAAAAATTCTCAAATTCAAAAGAAAGTATCTAAATGTTTCTCAAAATGACAACTCAAACCAATAAAAATAGACTTGGATATTTAGCTCATGAACTTAGTGAATGTAACAACTCAATAGCACCAAAGTGCATCAAATCTTAAAGCAAAAATTATAGAAAGGTAGTAAAAAATCAACATTATAAAAATGCAATAAAAGGTACATGGGTAAAAGGCCTACTTGGCAACCATCAAATGCATGGAGTGCTCTACAAAGAATTCACAATGTATGCAGTTTTTTATAACAAATTTAGTCACAAGGTCTATTTATGCAAGATCAAAAATTTTTATAAAAAAGGAGCAAAACTAGTATGGATGCTTAAAAGCATTGCATATGTAACACCAAGGCATTGTAAGATTGCATCGAACATATTCAATAATATTAATATATTCAAGAGATGGGTTCTAAAAAGATGAATGAAACTTTGAATTTTTATCTAGGTTGTTTTAAAGCAAAGCAAATAATATAAGATTCACAGATAGTGGTTGCTCAGGACATATGACTATAAACAAAGCACCATTCAATGTGTTAAAACCATACAATTGAGGTACAGTTTTATTTATTTACAATGAGAAAGGTAAAATTTGTGGGCACGAGAAGTGTTGTTGGTTTGGCAAATGAGTGTAGAGAAGATGTATTATTTATAGAAGTCTTAAACACAACTTACTAAGTATTGGCCAACTATATGACAAAGGATATAGGATTGTATTTGAATCATCTATGTTTAATGTGCTAGATAGGGAATATTTGCTATTTAATAGCAAAAGACATAGAAATATCTACTTAGTTTATCTGTATCAATTAAATAGAAAATGCTTATTAGCAATAAACAATGATCCATGAGTATGACATAAGAGACTTGAGCATTTCAACGTATCATACATATAAGTACCATGGAAAAAAGGCTTGGTTGAAGGGTTCGCTAAGCTGAAATATAGTAAAGACAAAATTTATCAGTCATGCCAAGTATCTAAGCAATCAAAAATTCTGTTCGCACTCAAAAATGAAGTCTCAACTTTTATACCACTTAAGTTGTTGCACATGGATCTTTATGTATCATCCGACATATGTAATTTTGGAGGAAAATGTTATGTATTTGTAAATTTTGATGACTTTTCTAGATTTACAAAAATAATGATTTTGTCTAGCAAAGATGAAATCATTTTTATATTTTTAAAATTTTTTCAAGATGATGCAAAATGGAAGACATAGCAAATTGTATCAATTCGAAGCGCTCATGATGGTGAATTCAAAAATAAAAGATTTGTTGAGTTTTGTAATGAGAAAAGAATTCACCACATATTCTTTATATCAAGAACTCCTTAACAAAATGGAGTTATTGAAAAAATAGAATAATTCAATAGATGACTAGAATTATGTCAAATGAAAGTCGATTATCTAAAAGATTTTAGGAAGAATAGCTTATCATGTGCTCAATTGTGTAACAATTAGAGTTATCTTCGAAAAACTCCATATGAGCTATGAAAAGGAAGAAAGTCCAATAATATATATTTTCATGCCTTTAGATGTACACGTTTTGTTTTGATGTTGAAAAAGATAATATTGAAAAGTTAGATATAACAAGTGATGGAGCTATTTTTCTTGAATATTTATCAAATAACGAAGCATATCGAGTTTTTAATAAAAGAAGATAGGTCATAGAATAATCCATTTATGTTACATTTGATGAATTTGATCTAACTTGAAGAAAAAATGAGTATAGTGATGTAGAAAACTTGTCAAGTGATTTGAAGAAGCTACAAGTGACAAATAAAAGTGGAGATCAAAAAGAGCAATTGCAAGAGGTAAGTTAAGATAATATTTTTCTATAAATTACCTGCTGACTTAAAACTCAAGCGCGATCATTCCATTGATTAGTAATTGAAAACATATATGATGGTGTAAAAATAAGATATTTTAGACAAAATATATGTGAATATTCTAGAAGATGATAATTGAATCATAGCCATGCAAAAAGAACCAAATCAATTTGAAAAAACAAAGTATGAAAGTTTATTCCTAGGCCAAAAGATCATTTAGTGATTTGAACCAAATAGGCTTTTAGAAACAAACTCAATAAAAGTGGCTTTTAGTTGTTAAAAACAAAGCAAGGCTAGTAGCTTAAAGGTATTCTCGAGAAGAGGGAATTGATTTTGAAGAATCTTGCGCCCCGATAGTTAGACTTGAAGCTATAAAGATTCTACCTGATTTCGCATCTCATATGAGTTTCAAGTTTTTTCGAACGTATGTTAAAAATGCATTTCTAAATGATTATCTAAATGAAGAAGTATATATTGAACAAGCATTTGGTTTTGAAGCAAAATGATCAATTAAACTATGTGCATAGGTGGACCAAAGTATTGTATGGACTAAAATAGGCTCTAAAAGCTTTGTATAAAAGACTTAGCAAAATTTTGACTAATCATGGTCTTAAAAGAGAAAAAGTGGATACTTCCTTTTCACAAAAGGAAAGATAAAAACGTTGTAATTGTACAAATTTATATAGATGATATTATCTTTAGTTCTACTAATGAAGTAATTTGCAAGTAGATGTTTAAGAAATTTGAAATGAAATGATATAAAGGATAACGACATTGATGAGCGCTTTCATCAAAATGTATAAAGACGAAAAGGATAAATCAATTAACCATGCCTTTATAGAAGCATGATTGAATTGTTGCTTTATTTGACTGCATTTAGCCTAGATATTTTATTTAGTATGTGTGTTCTAGATTCCAGTCAAATGCTAAGGAATTACATTTGTTACCAGTAAAAAGAATATCCAAATATTCAGTTGACACACTAAACCTAAGTCTATGGTATCCTAGAGGCACTTTATTTAATTTAATAAGATATTTAGATGTAGATTTTGTGGGATATAAAAGAAATAGAAAAAGCACTAGCAAAACATGTCAATTTCTTATTAATACGTTAGTATTTAGGTTCTCAAGGAAACAAAAAAGTGTGACTCTTTCCATTATAGAAGTAGAATATATAGCCATAAGAAGTTGTTATGCTTAAATAATATAGATGAAATAACAGTTGGTAGATTACGACTTTAGCTAAAATGATCTTCCAATGATATGATAATGTGAGTGTTATTTATTTAACCAACAATCTTATTTTCTCTCATGAATAAAACACATTAATATAAGACATTACTTTATTAGAGAACACATTAAAGGTCGTGATATATGTCTAGAATATGCAAGCACATAAAATCAAATTGCAAATATCTTTAATAAACATCTTCCTATAAAATTATTTTATAAAATTAAAAGAGAAATGATAATGATGGATTAAGAAAATTAAGTTCATTCATTATTATTAAAATTACATGCAAAGAACGAATATGCTTGTCTGAGCATGTTGCAAAATTGTTGTATGTGATTTGATGTGTGAATAGTAAAATAGTAGGATTGAATGATTGACATCTATTGTTGATGGATAAATTGGGGGATAGAATTGCATTTGAACCTAGAAAAAAGGCAGTTGTTAGGAATTTGGCCAAAAGGCCAGGTTGACCTCAGAAAAACCAATTCAGCCTTACTGATGGTCGACCTGGGGTCGTGACTTAGGGTTAAGTCAATCCCAGCTCACGCCGTTTAAGTCCATCTAAAAACCTTCTCTGGAGAATATTCTCTCTTAAATCTCTCTACTTCCTAACTCAAATTTTCTTCATTTTCAAGTTGTGTTTCATTTGTTGCATCACTCATGGCCTTGAAATATGTGATAAGAAAATCCTTAAAAAGAAGAGAAGCTCCCCCTTCTTCCATGTTGTCTCAAGCTATGGGTTCTAAACTCTAAGGAGACAATGAACTCCGACTAAAAGGCTGCAATTGGAAGGCAACTCATCTTAACCATCATTCAGTTGTTGAGATCATTTGAAGAAAGTAGTGAACTCATCCCACCATCTAATCATGAAGACGAAGAACCTAAGAGTTCTAATGAAGATGAAGAGGATATAGTAAGAAGAAAGAGCAAAAGAATATTCTTGAAAAGTAGATTGTGGAAATGTCGGCCAATTATAGAAATCCTATTCAACATGGGAGATTCTATAAAAGCTTCTATGCCAAGAACATTTTCATTCCTAAGAGCATAATTTTTTAGTTTTTGAGAGATTATGAATTTGATACTGAAAAAATGCTTGACTTTCAAGGATGGACCAACTTACTTAAAGAAGATCATAATATATACACATATATATAGATCTCATCTTTCAATTTACTACTTTTAGAGTAATAAAACCATGTAACATTTGTAATAGGAGTTGAAATGAGATTTGGCATAACTTAAGATCATGCATGTTCATGGATAGACTCAATTCTTAGAGTTCTATGTGACTAGGAACCAATGCTTAAAGATTCTCTCTATCTACTCTTTACATTGATCTAACATAGAGTAACAAGTATATAGAAGGGATGAAATTCTTGCACTACATGGACTTACCATCATAGTTATGAGTCTTGAGATCGCTTGGGCATTGTATATTTCCCAAGAGAGGAAGTCGGAGCTTGGTCAACCCCTGAGAAGCAAAAATCCTTTGAAAGTTAGAAAATTTTAGCAAAATTTGTTTGCCTATGTTGATTTTTGCAAGCTCTTAAGGTCAATAAAGATAACTGAAGAAGTTCACTCCCTTATGGTATGTAGATCACAAAGTTTTTAATATATTTTGGGGTTAATTTTACTAGTAAGCCCTTTGAATGTTGAGAAGCATAAATGCTATGAACAAGAACTTGATGCAATGAATGAAGATCAATGTTGAGTAGTTCATATTAGATCAATTGGCAGGATGTTACGGTCATCAAGTAGAAGATGAAATACAAGAAGGAAGCGAAGAACATTAGGATGGTCTATAGGATAAGGTAGCTCTGGTTAAGGGGAGACATCCCATGCATCTGAACCCCGTGCATTTCCATCTACCTATTCAACTCATAGTGTTCTCACAAAACATACATGATAGTATCATGGTAGAGCTAAGCACCATAAATAGCTCATTTTTAGCTCACTTTTGACTCTGCATGAGAGGCAAGATAAGTTAGAGCAAAATTTTAAAAATCTTACTTACACTTTTGCCTCTAGAGCCCAATATCACCTAATTCCATCATTTGATGTTTGCATAATAATCTAGTGCTTCCTTTTCTTCGTATGCAAATTAACCCACTCTCTAACTCACTTCTATCCATGTTGCTTCGAGTTAGTTTTAGTTTTCCAAAGCCTCCATGACCGAGGCTCCCTTGAAGCCCTATCTTTTCGACTGATTGACAAAAAAGAGGGAGATAAAATTTTAGGTTTTAAGGGGCATGTTGTACTTGAGGGGTTAACTAATGTATTCTCTTCTTGAATGTTGTACTATGAATGTTTGTATTTTTGTTTGAACTTTGGATATAGTTATGCTTGATTTGTATTTTGAAATGATGTATATTTTGTCTTGAGATCACTAAAATAGATTTTGTTATATTTTAGTTTGAATTATGAATGGATGTGTTTTGTGCTTTGGAATCAATGAAAGAATTGAATGGAATGCACATATTGATTGTACCTTAAATTGATTATATGAATACCAAATATTTGAAACAATGTGTAATCCAATGATTTGGTACTTGACTTGGACATTATGTACATAGAAGGTATACATTTCAATTGATTTTGTTAGTCATTAAAAAGAGAGATTGTGAGCACGATTGTGATAAATTGCAAATCAATGATAGTTTTTATGATTAACAACTTAATTGAAATGAAATAAAGCTACTCACATGCCTTTTGTTAAGCATATGCATGATTAAAATTAAAAATCAAAGGTTCAAGACGATTGTTAAGAAATATACAAGCGTAGAATAGGCAAAATTGCAACTCAAGTCAATCTCAGCATTGACTTAAGTGAGGTGGTAACTGAGGTCGACCTCAAAGAGCGACTTGAGTATACATTAAAAGAAAATTTTCAAGTTTAGAAGTGAAGTTGCACCCTAAGTCAACCTCGACTGCAACTTGCAAAAGAAAACATGAAGAGCCAAAGTTCTAAGACTTCATTAGAATGCAAAATTGCACTCTAAGTCAACTTTAGTCGGTGATTTGGCAGAAGTCTCACCCCAAGTCAACCCCATTTGTGACTTTGTGAAGGATCAAGAGAAGAAATAACTCCTCGTATCTCACTGGAATGCAATATCGTATTTTGAGTTGACCTCAACTTAGACTTCGGTGAAGTTGCAACCCAAATAAACCTCACACACAACTTGGAGATGAATTGAGAGAGAAGACAAAATTTTAAAGAATATAGAAATCTGAAGTCGCAATCCAAGTCGACTTCATATGCAACTCAGGTGAAGTCACACTGAAATTCGACCCCATTGCGACTTGGAGAATATTCAAGCAAATAAGTGAAGTTCAAAAATCATTGGAGTCCAAAGTCACACGCCAAGTCAATCTGACATGTGACTTCAGTTGAAGTCAAACTCAAGTGGACTCCAGTTGTGACTTCAATCATAATGGTAACAAAAATTCGAACATTGGCACATTTATTCCATGCCATCTACCACCAAATGGCTACTATTCCTCTAAGGATTTAAATTCATATTTTGAATAATGATAAGAGTTAGCTAGAGATTTGAATGAGCCTTGGTCTATCCATCTACAATCATTAAAAGCTTCATACAAAGAAATCCATTGACAAGATCTTAAGTTCAAGTGTTCAAGCTTCAAAGTTCAATCCTCTTATAACCATCAAGAGCTTGTTGTGCCTCATATGTCTATATTAACTTTGTAAAGTGTAGTTTTATTGAAATTTTTTTATAAGTTGTTGGTTAGCTTAGTATCGGAGACCAAGACCAGGAATTCAGTATAAGCTAAGTTTCATTGGAGTAGTGATCACTAACAACTTAATTTTTTTTAAGAAGCTACTTAGAACTAGAACTTCGAAAAGAGTGTGAGATTTAAGTTGTACTGTAATATTTATAATGGAACCCAACACACAAAGGATATGTGTTTGGAAGAATATAATAGGTGAGTTGCCGGAATCGTTATAAATTCCTATATTTCTTGTTGGGTACTCTTATCTTGCTCATTTATTGTATTGCATTGGCTCTCTCATATTCGACAAGTATAAATTGATTTTAATAGGGATAGATTTTAGACCAAAGAAAATTTAATAACCAGTTTACCCCTCTCATCTTATGTTAAACCAATGTAATGGGACCAGCAATGTAACGGTCTGATGGCTAACCTCAATACTTAGCCAACAGTCTTTAAATTTCACTGAAAAATTCAGTAACATCTCCCCAAAATCATAAGGTTGAGAAGTTAGATGGAATCACCATATACAAGCATTCTCATATCATGCTATCCATATTAATACATATATGAAAATATAGAAGCTAAACAAAATAAATTTATCCAAATCTCCTCCAATTCATCCTCATAAACGATCACATGTCAACTCTATAATAAAATAAGCTATATAAGATGTGCTCATCACATAACTCATTTACTTAAAAAAGTGTCAAACTTAATCTTTCATACTAATTCAGTTAATAATTCAGATATACCCCAATGGATCGGGATATCTCTTTACTTTTGTTTGAGCACCAATCCTATGTTGGGCTCCTACATTCATCTTGTAATCTAAAAACATCAACATAAGAAATTATGAGTTATGGCTAACTTAGTAAGTAGGATAGTGGCAAAACTCAAATATTAAACTAAACAAACATCATTTCAATAAAATAACTCAAACATCGAAATCTCGAAAATTCAAATTCTTATTCGTACTATGCTCATGCAAGCACTCTTTCTTCAAATTCTCATGCAAGCTCATCCTCAACATCACGTCCATGTCACCCAGCGCACTAGGTAGACTCATCATCATCAAACATTTCACATGATTATGCCGCAGCATACCATAACTCTTCTTATTCTCTGGCTCCCCTAGAGAATTGTTACATGCTATGCTCAACATACAACAATGCATTCATACATCATGCTCATGCTCATATGCTCATTTTAAAATATATCCATCGAACTTGAATAATTTACTTGCAAAAAATTTATAAATCTATCATCAACTCAAATAAAAATTTCACTCCTCAACTCAATTAAATAATTAAATCCAAGAAAATCATATATCTCAAAAAAGAGTATTAATAAAAATCTCAAATAAAATGTCCAAATCATCAAAGAACATCCACGTCTGAAAAATAAACATCCATAAGCATCTAAATAAAAGCAAAAAATTCTTACTTACCTTTTTTGCAAATTTCCAAACCTCCAACTATGGGCTTTACAAGATTCTAACATCTTTTCACTTTAATCTATATTCATGAATAATATTTCAAAAATAATCTTCTTTAATTTCATCCTCAAATACTTTATTCTTCTCATTTCAAATTTCAAACGCCTATATGGAGATATCCATCTCCCACATCACCTCAAATTTTCTACATTAACTATTGCCTTTCATAATAAAATATCATTCTCAATTTATTCATCTATGTTTCATGCTTATATTTCATCTCCTAGAGAAAATCCTTTTCTTTACCCTATTAGGGTTTAAAATTTCTAACCTTAACATCTCAATTTCATTTAAAATTGTTCATACTATCACAACACATTAATTAAACGAAATAAACAAGAATAAGGAAAGGTTGAAAATAAATTGCTTACCTTAGTTTCTTTCCATTTTTTTTCAAAAATTCTAACTACAAACCCTACCTAAAAAACAGGATTTACCTAAATTTAGGGTTTAAAATTTCTAACCCCAACATCTCAATTTCATTTAAAATTTTTCATATTATCACAACACATTAATTAAATGAAATAGACAAGAAAAACAAGGAAAGATTGAAAAGAAATTGCTTACCTCAGTTTCCATCTATTTTTTCCAAATTTTCCAACTACAAACCCTACCTAAGAAATCTAGATTTACCTAAAATTTTCTCCTTCCTCTTCTCCTCTCTCTCTCTCTCTCTCTCTCTCTCTCTCTCTCTCTCTCCTCTTCTTTCCTTCTTCTCCTCTTTATTTCTCTATGTTTCTGTATTTTTTTCCAAATAGTTGTTGTTCCTATCTCCAACTTTAGGTATTAGGATCAATTTTTCTTTTTTCTAATTAGATCCTAGCTTTAATAAAAAAATTTAAAATAATCCCTCTTCGATAATAATTTATAAATAAATATATATGGGGTTTCACATTCTACCCCCCTTACACAGATTTCATTCTCGAAATTTAATTTATACGTGATATAAACATCTTTTATTTCAATGCTAATAAAATATTATTAATTCTCAAGATTGTCTTAGCATAAAATAATTTCAGTGGACTAACATGATTTATTTTTTTTATTTCACAATAAATGCAAATAATCATTTTTCATGAATATTAATTATAACCTCAATAATCTCATGTATTCTTATTCCATTATAAATTTAAATAGCTAGACAAGGAAAAAATCAACTTCTCATATTCCAGTAATTGAATACAATATTACAAAGAAAAGCTTTTTATATATATATATATATAAAACTTACCCACATTACTTAAAGTTTATCCTCAAGCATAGAGTTCAAATCCCATTTCGATTTATATAATTCATATTCATCAAGCCCGTCATAAGTCACATTCCATCACATATGCCCCAAGCATTTGTAACGCATTATTTACATCGTTAAAGTTCTATACAACTATTTATACATGGTTTCTATACATTGGGCCTCAATTCGACATTTAATTAAATAACTCTTAGGCAACATATGAAAATCACATCAAACTCATTTAAAATCCATGGGATTCTGTCCAACACATGATAATCTCATGCAAAATCATTTCTATTTCCCTATTTATGTGCATTTTGATTAAACCCCCCAATTTCTAACACTCATATGTTCTCTACAAGCCCCAAATCATAAAAATCTATGCAAGTCATTCAACAAAGCCAGTTCCCTAAACAACCAAGAAAACACATCATTTCCAACCAAAATCCATGCTTAGATTCAAAAGAAATCAACCTACTTATCTTAGGTTCGATTTTCCCTTAAAAATTTTAAGATCACAAAAACCTCGTTCTCAAAATTATCATCTTAAGTTTATTCCCAAACTTCATAAGCATACCTCAATTATGATTAATATCATTCACATGCAAATCATGACTTCTGTCAATAATTCTAAATCATTTTTGTTATCTCAAGTCTCTCGGACTTAACTATATAATAAAGCCCATTTCCATTATTCTATCAAATCTATCATTCAAATTTCACTCATAATCATATATATCCATTTCAAACACACTAGGGATCTCACTTGTGCCTAGACATATTTCATGTCTAGTCAACTCTAAGATATCTTTTCCAAGTTCAAAATCCACATACAAGTATCATATTCCAAAAATTTATCATTTAATCAAGTAAAATGCTCTCACACATCTAAAATCATTTCACAAATATGTTGAAACTCATCCCCACTTTCCACTAAGCCATTTATCTAGAGTCGCTCATCTAGTTCTCAATAACTTGAATTTGCATATTTGTCACAACTCACAAATCTTTCATATATTCAATCATTGATTCATAAAAATCATACTATCCTGTGTCTTTTTAGGATATACTATACATGTCATCATCCATTTATATAATTGCTAATACTTAGAGTATTAAATTCTACCCTTCTAATAAAAAATTTCATCCTTAAAACTTGTACATCAAGTCATCCCAAGACATGGACGTCAGATTCTTTTAAGCCCATTAAGCATCTAAGATGCTCATGATCTAATCACCACAATCATAATCCTCCTCTGCACGAGGTTCTTATTCAATTCATCTTATCATCTTGTCATATAAACAAATTTCGTACTCAAGATGAATAACTTCACCCTACCTATCGACCCATTATCATTATTATCTATCATCATAGTATTATTAAAGTCATAATAGATTCATCATTAATCATTCTATTTCATTGAATTATCCAACAAACTCATGGGCCTAAGCCACTTAACATTCAGTCCAATAGTATTCACCCCATACATTCTGTCTCATCCATGACCAACTCAATGCTGGGATCCTAAATCCCTCAATTTTAAACCATTATCTAGTCCACAATAGGGTTCAAATCTATTAACACATACAACATTTGGTCCTATATTAATCGAGCACGAAGGGCATAATCTCTAATTGAAATCTTGCAATCAAGATTCTACAACCAATACTGGGAATTTGATTCCTAAACCCTAAGAAAAATAAACCAAAACTCAAACTAAGGGGCAAGTCCTCAAATCACAAACTCTCAAGACATAATTTCAAACTATTTTTGAAGGCCAACTATTCCAAACCAATCTAATATCATGAACCAATACTGAGGATCAACGTCCCCATCTAAATCATGTCCAAAGAGATCCTGGGGACCATCCTCCCTGTCTAAATTATATCCAAAGCTAATACTGAGGATCAACTTCCCCATCTCAATTATATTCAAAACTAACATCAAGAACTAAACTCAAAATAACAAAATCTCAATCTCGATACTAAATCAATAAGAGTTTCCAGAATTTTGCATACATAGATAAAACAAATTTCAATGAATTTAAAAAAATCACTTTTATCATTTCATATCCACATCAATAACCTTCATTATCATATCTCTAGGGAATTATCTTTCCCTAATAAATTCAACACATCATCTATATCTCATAAATGTAAATAATCAACTAAACATATTCTCTTCATCTAAAAAAATGATCCTACAGTTTTCAATCTATATCCATAAAATTGATACTCTATATTAATTTAATTCATCTCAACTTTTTCTCATACTTCCATTATAACTCCTCTTGTACAATTTAATCACCGTGGTTCCATTGAACCATTCTCACCTTTGCTTTGATACCATTCTATAATGCCCCAATGGCCAATGAGATACCCGGACCCAAGTAGGGCTCAATGAGATGCATTGAACATATATATTTGATTTATATGTGATTTAAATGAATTTTGAATGATTTATGGATGATTTTATTATTTAATAATATTTTGGAATTAAGGTAAAAAATGATAGAAAATTCATAACTTGACGCCTACAAAGCGGATTTCGATGAAATTTGAAAGGTAAGCTCATGACGATGGGCCCTATCTTATGAATGGATTGGATTAAGAGAATCATGATGAGATTAGGGTGATAATTAATTATTTTTATCCCAAATCCAAAAGATAAATTCAAGTGGTCATAATTTGACTTAGAAACGTCGGATTGAAATGAAATTTGAAACGATGAAATAAAATTATGAAATCTATGAGATGAATGGAATGGATTAAGCTAGTTATCATGAGAAGTTTCTTTCTTGGGGATCAAGTAAGAGATTACTTAGGAAGCTTCATGGAAGTTGCAAAGAGGGCAATTTGGGAAAGGTGAAAATGGAATTTACAAAAATTCCCTAGGAGGTTACTTAAGCACCAAGAAAAGTGACTTATAAAAAGAAAAAAAAAGGGGAACAAGGGCTGCTGCACTTTCCAGCAAGGGGGGAGAAGGAGAGAAGGAGAGAGAGAAGAGAGGAAAAATAAGAGAAAAATAGAAATTTTCTCCAAGGGCAGTAGCTAGGGCACGTCAAACCCAGCAAGGATGAGAGGAAAATAAGAAAATTTCAAGTGCTCAATGGAGGGATTATCAATTAATCAAGTAAGTATATGTTAATCTTGATTTTATGCCTCAAATCTGGAAGTTATATGATGTTGTAAACTAAAACATGAACGAAACAGTAAATGGATGAATATTAGCATGAAAATTTGTGGAAAGAATAATTATGGGGTTATTAAGGAATGACCCAATTTTAAGCTTAAAAGGATAAGCACGTTGCAAATTAAAAATCTGAGAAAATAAACCTGAACAGGGTTGCACGGGTGGCAGGATCAGCTGCACCAAAATATTTTTAATAATTTTTATACAAGGAATTTTGAGCTGAAAAGTTTACAAGATATATAATACATATTTAGGATAACACAACTAAAATAAAAATTAGGTTTTGATGGGTATAAATATACCCCATAATTAACGTGATTCAGGCTGGCTGAAAATGGATTCTGCTGTCCAGCAGAGTAAAAATACCATAATAAATAGAATTATTCAATATTTTATGCTGAAAATATTTATTTTGGTTAATACATGTCGTTATTAAGGTATTTTATAAATTTCAGATCAAAACTACTTGATTTTTATTTTAATTCAAGATTTTGAGATTTCAGTACGCCTGATTTCAGCATATGTGGATAGTTGGAGAAAAAAATCAAAAAAAATATGAAACCTATGTAGAAATAATCTAAATTGATATATGTTAATACAATAAATTTGGATTAAGAAAATTGGGATTATTTGCTGAAAATTCGTATTTATAAATTTGCTTACGGTTATGTGTCAAAAGACACGTTAAATGGGTGAAAAAATGGGTTCCAAAGTTGCTGTTTTGGAAACCTATGATTAGTGAATTTAAATTCCATAAAAATACCCTAAGTACAGTGGTAATTAAGGGGTTTAATCATGCTGTAATTAGAGATAAGTTGCTATTTTAAAAAAGTTTAAGAAACACATAAGTATGTGTTGAAAAATAGACGTATATGAAGAGATAAGTATGAACACCTGACTTGAAGGACAAGTGGGTTAAATCAGATGAACTTATGTAGGTTGGAAAACCTAAGAAATATAAGTATTTGAATACGATGCAAATAAATAAAATGTTATTTTCATTTATTTAGGCAAAGGCAAAGACGAGTATGGAAGGAAAGGGATTATGACGATCTCAGGTAAGCAAGCAAACTTTCTAAAATGATGTTTTCTTTTTATGTGATGATGTGTGATTGAAATTGTTTATGATCATGTTTAAATGAATGGGCAAACACAAGTTTTGAAAATGATGGCTTTAATGAAAAGCCACAAGTTTTGAACATGACAGCTTTAATGAAAAGCCACAAGTTTTGAACATGACGGCTATAATGAAAAGCCACAAGTTTTGAAAATGAAGGCTTTAATGAAAAGTCGTAAGTTTTGAAAAAGAATGGCTTTAAGGAAAAGCCTCAAGGTTTGCTTCATGGGAAGCAAGCAACGTTTTTAAGATAAGGAGTTTATCACAAGGGTTGCCTTGGATTGACAATGTTTTATGTTAATGGATTGAGAAATTTGCTTATGAGTAAGCAAGTTCTCCATGATTATGTTTTCAAAGGATTTCATGTTTGATGCCGATAGTTTTAAGAATTTGCTTTTAAGTAAGCAAGTTCTTTATGATGTTGTTTCAAAATATTTTATAAGAAAAAGGAAATTTTTCCCTTTTTTCACAAAGCAACAAATGTAAATAAGTTTTGAATTTCTCTTATGTTGTTTAATGATAAATAATCATGTTAAAAAAAAGAAAAAAAAGAAAAAAAAGAGGGAGATTTGATTTATGAAAAAGATTTATTTTGCTAGGTCTTGATAATTAAATAATAAATGAAGATTTGGAAATAGTTCATATGTTTTGAAATGATATTCGAAAAGTTTTGATTTCCTTTTTGATTTCCTTTCGATAAGAAAATCTATGTTAAAAATATCTTGAAAAATATTTATACGGATGTGTTGAAGGGATTTAAGGATGATCAACCTCCTATGTTGTTTTCATAAAAAGGGTTTTAAGGTGTGTTATTTCTCAAATATTTATCAAAATATTTTACTCAAAATGTTTCTAACAGAATTTAAGGAAGGTCATCCTAAAATTAGATTTCAAATAACAACTTGTTAAAGTGGGTGCGCTCGCTTATAAGTTGACACGGACTGCAGTCTGTGATGTATTTTGAAAATAATTTTTTTTGAGATATAGACTTCGATCTAAGATTTTTTGTGTGTTATGGATGCAGACAGAGGTCTGTGATCCCGGTTTAAAAGGACATGTGCTGCGGTCTGTGGTTCTTCAAACTGAACGGGCTGTGGTCCGTCATAATAATGTACGGTGCACCAGTACAAGTAACAGGCAGGTTGTAGAGCACGACTGGGATGACCGGGGCCCAGTTTCCATAAGGCCAAGTCGCTAAGGGATTACAGGAGTGCCAGCGGTGCCCTCCCTGAGATAGGAGCAGGATAAATAAACAGCCGTCTGGCTAGCATGCTGTTAAGAATTCTCTTCCAAAAGGTAGCATGATCACTTGGTAAGTGTCACTACTGGATGGGGAGAAATGTGTTTGCATACGTTTTGCTTTTCAAAAGCCCAAAGATTAGGATATAAAAGCATTCATACAAAAAGTTATCCTAAATTGGATTTCCATGAGCCATTATGCATAAGTGACCCTAAAAGCAAGGTGTTTTACACAAAATGTGTAAATATTAAGAATAAAAAATAATTTTTATGCAAAAGTTTGCATGAAAAGGATTCATGGCTTGTTTGCTATAAACAAGCCCCAAGATGGGGATTAAGAAAAAGGGTTTATGTTGGAAAATATTTTGGACATAAGAATGTCCATTTCCAAAGGGTTTATATAGGAAAAATGGTTGGACATGCGAATGTCCATTTCCTAAAGGGATTTATGTTGGAAAATATTTTGGACATGAGAATGTCCATTTCCAAAAGGTTTATGTGGAAAAAATGGTTGGACATGAGAATGTCCAGTTCCTAAAGGGATTTAAGTTGGAACATGTGTGGACATAAAATGTCCGTTTCTAAAAGAGTTTAAGAGATAAAAGTATTTGTGGACATATGAATGTCCATTGCCAAAAAGGCTTACGGGAAATGTATTTTGGACATAAAATGTCCATTATCAAAGTGTTTATGTGAAAAACGTTTTAGGACGTATAAATTTCCGTTTCCAACAAGGTTTAAGTGGAAAAATATTTTAGAACGTATGAACGTCCATTGCCAAAATGATTTATGTGGAAAAACGTCCTTTCGTGGACATGAGAATGTCCATTGTCAAATATGGTTTATGTTAAGATTTTTTGAGACATACAATGTCCCCTAGCCAAAGTGATTTATGAGAAAAATGTTTTAAGAAATGATTTTCAAGGAAAGTCTTGCCCCAAAATGCTTGCTTACTGAGTTATCACTCATATTTTATTTTCCAAACCTTAGACAGGTACTGGGAGACTCAAGCGGTCTAGGACCTAAGAAATGGAGAAAATGTACGAGATAGTACCAAGTGGGTTAAAAGGATTAGCCATGGTGAGTGGAATGTTATGAATGGAAGTTTTCAGGTATATTGATATATATACGTGACTTGTTTAAAGTTCTGAGTTCTAGGTGAACTAATGATTGAACATATGTATGTAGGCAATGAAAATGTCATGATTAAGTCAAGAGGACCTTTAATGTATAAGTGCATGTTGAGAAGTTATAAAGGATGTGTACAAGTGTACCATTACTTATGTTATAAATGAAATGATGATGAATGCAGAAATGAAAAAAAAATTTGGACGAGTTCCAATTAAAATCCCGCCGCGTGATCAAGGTAACAATCCTGATTCACATTTACTAATCGATAGATTCCTGAGGTAAGGAACTGACGTCTCGGTTTGGGGCGCCACAGCTAACCTCCACACTTAGCCTAACTGTCGTTAAATTTCATTGAAAATTTTAGCAGTATCTCCCTAGAATCATAAGGTTGAGGAGTTAGATGGAATCACCTCGTACAAGCATTCTCATATCATACTATCTATATTAATACATACATGAAAATATAAAAGCTAAACAAAATAAATTTATCCAAATCTCCTCCAATTCATCCATGTAAACAAACACACATCAATTCCATAATAAAATAACCTATACAAGATGTGCTTACCACATAACTTATTTACTCAAATTCCAAACACCTATCTAGAGATACCCATCTTCGACATCACCTCAAATTTTCTACAATAACTATTTCCTTTCGTAATAAAATATCATTCTCAATTTATTCATCTAAGTTCCATGCTTATATTCCACCTCCTTGGGAAAAACCCTTTCCTCTACCTATTAGGGTTTAAAATTTCTAACCCCGATATCTCAATTTCGTTTAAAATTTTTCCATATTATCATAACACATTAATTAATGAAATAAATAAGAAAAACAAGGAAATATTGAAAAAAATTGCTCACCTCAGTTTCCATCAATTTTTTCAAATCTTCCAACTACAAACCTTACCTAAGAAATCTAGATCTACTTAAAATTTCCTCCTTTCTTTTCTCCTCCTCCTCTTTCTCTTCTCTCTCTCTCTCTCTCATCTTTTTTCCTTCTCCTTCTCTTCGTTTCTCTCTGTTTTTTGCATTTTTTCCCAATAGTCATCGTTCCTGTCTCTAGCTTTAGGTATTAGGATCATTTTTTCTTTCTTTCTAATTAGTTCCTGGCTTTAATAAATTTTTAAAATAATTCCT
The DNA here is from genome assembly GCA_030490835.1 of Annona cherimola. Lineage (NCBI taxonomy): Eukaryota > Viridiplantae > Streptophyta > Magnoliopsida > Magnoliales > Annonaceae > Annona > Annona cherimola. Next base: position 58,461,604 of record CM059973.1, on the reverse strand, counting down.
CTCCAATAATAATTTATATATAAATATATATGAGGTTTCACAAACAAATAATAGTAGAGTTACTTACATATAATTATACAATTTACTTCTATTTTTAGATATGATCACATATTTATAAAATGACAAATATGACTATATCTTTTCTTTATGTTTTTAAATCTGATAAATTGATAATGCAATCAATTCTTGCCCAGGTATTTTTATCAAAATATCCTTGGTTAAAATATATGTATACAGTTATTAAAATATGAAAGTATAACATGTATGAGAAAGGAGAAAATTAGTTTAGTCTCTAACCAAGGGTATTTCGGCAAAAACACAGGAAAAATGCAAAGCATTGTCATATTTGAAAACAAAGAAAATTCATGACCATATTTGTCATTTTATAAATGTATGGTCATATACAGAAATAGGGGTAACAGTTGTGGTTATATTTAGAATTAGCCCATAATATTAAAGCTTAGTCTATAATATATAATGGAAGAATAGAAAAATTCTCTAAAAAAATTAATTCTAATTTCTTTAAAATATTCAACAACATATTTCAATTTACTGAATACTATAAAGAAATTAAAATTATACTTTTGGATGTTTTATTGCATTCTTTTATTACATCTTAGAAATTACTTTCTAATATTATTTATTATGGGAATTTGCAAGATCTAAAATACATGTTTTGAATCCATCTATTTTGAGGAATATTTTAAAATTTACACTCGTAGGTTATTTATATTTTTCTATTGTATGAAAATATGTAATACATATAAGAGATATGAAAATATATATATATATATATATATTCATGTGTTAGTTATTTGGTCTAGTATATAACAAATATTATTTTATCTATAAAATATTTATTAAATTGATTAGTAATATAGTTATATTTATTAGGGATATATCATGTCGCACCCTAATTAAAGCTGCACTAATTGTTATGTTATTGACAAGGATACCAAGTTTATCAAAATCAAATATGTGGATATTCCTCATTTGAAAATGATGTAAAATAGCCACCAAACAGTTGCCTTGGTGGTAACCTAGGGTGCTGGTAACCTGACCACTTAGGTTCAAATCTCCCTTTCTTAGCGAGGGGTTCACATATGTCCCCCTGAAAAAGTGGGAGTTTTTACAAGTCCTCCTAGGGTGGGAATTTTTAAAAAATTTTCCTTGGTACATGAGTGTTGAGAGAAATTTTTTTTCCAAGTGTGAGAGTTGTGAATATACTTGATTGTAATATAAAAGTTGTCACTTGTATAAATATCAATCAAAAATGGTGTAAAATAAATGTAGTAGATGTGAATTATATAAGAGTGTTAAGACTATTAATTAAATATATAAACCATCTAAATCATCATTCTTATGTAAATAAATAATTTTATAAAGTATTATAACATTCTAATTATCTATGAATGGATCCAATGGTTTTTAACTTTTCCATGATTATATACTTTTAAACCAATGTGACCCGCACAAGTTTAAGATTTAGCTCATTTTTAGTACCTTAAGAAAACAAATGATCATAAACCATGTGATTGGTTGGATTTTATTTCATCAAAATGTGGATTCTATTTTATTAATGGTGTACCCTAAATGGGGGTGTGAATGGTCAAGGTCAAACTAGAAACCCACTCGTCCAACTCGTTTATAAATAGATTTAGGTTGAGATTTTTGAATAAATAGTTTATGATTAGCCAATTTGTTCAACCTTTTAAATAAATAAATATATTAAGGTTGAGATTTACAACTCATCAACCCGTTTGGTAACCAATTTAACCCATTTAACTCATTACAACCTATTAACAATAGGCAATGTATTTCCTAAATCATAAATCTATTTTTCCTATTTAATTTTCTATTTTTTCCCTTTCCTCTATGCTTCTAGAGTGTTTTCCCTACTATCATGTTGTCACCAGTAAAGTTCTACATCCCTCTCTGCCCCCTATTTTCCTTCCTTCTCTCTATCTCTATCTTCGATAATCTCCTCTCCATCTCTCTCACTGTTTCCACCTTTCTCTCTCCTTCTCCATCTCTCTCACTATTTCCACCTTTCTCTCTCCTTCTCCATCTCCACTTGTTCTTCTCGTTATCACTATTATAGTTTCCTCCTCTTTGTTCACCGTCCTTCTTTGTGCTGGTGCATCAGAAATACACCCTTCTTTTGATGAAGATTTGACCATGTCATGTATCTCGTTGATGTAGATCAATCTATCATAATAATTATAAATAATAAAAACTTAAATTAGCTTAGTTTTGATTTTTTTATAATATATATTTATTATGTATAGATAACCCATTAATAACCCGCAAATCCATTTATTAAATGCATTATAAATGAGTTAGGGTTGAGATTTTTAAAATAGGTTAATAAATAAATTAGGATTGAGATTATTAAAATAAGTTAGGATTAGAATTAGGCTCTAACATGTCTAAAATGATCTATTAACACCTCTAGCCCTATTTGGTGCACCTTAGCATGGTGTACCGTAGCATATTCCCATTATTGTTATTATTTGTCTATTATGATTGTTTTATATTTACTATTTTAGGGATTTTTAGTACAATTGCAACAAAAGTAGTTGCAAATAATGGATTTTAAGAAGTTATGTGTCATTTTACTCATTTAAAAATGTTTGATGGGATTTTTAATTTTTATTAAACTGAAGGATATACTTGCAAAATGTTATAGGATTACTACAATTTACAGGAGCCTAATCATATACAATTAGTTGTATTGTAAGGTAAAATAGAATATTTATTTTTTATACAAGTAATTGTATTTTTAATTTTTCTTCATGAACATATTTTTCTAATTGTATTTAATTCATAGGCCAAATTTTCCATTTTATAATATTTATTTATTTATTTTTTAAAATCATTAATTTTAGGGGCATTTAATTTATTTTTCACTTATTAAAAATATAATTTTTAAGAATTAAAAATAAATATGTAAAAAAATTGTAAAATGGAAAAAATTGGTGTATGGATTAAATACGCTTAGAAAATGTTTACGAAAAATAAAAAAATAACTATATCAAAAATAAATATTATATTTTATCTTAAGATATGGCTAAATGTATATAATCAGGCTCCCAACTTATGTGTAGCTTGGGTGGTGTTTCGTTGTCCCATACCCATATCTTATCTATACAAGTCTCACCTTACCTTATACATAAGTTAATTCCATTCATAATTACTCTATTTTACTCAGGTTCAATTAAGTCGGGTAAGTTTGCTAACACTTCTAAGTTGTTTCCTCAAATACAAGACATTTGGAAAGAGATTGTGAGTCTCAAAAGAGAATGTGATGGGAAAAGGAGGATTTGGGAGGGAATAAAAAAAAAATAAAGATTAAATTAGAGGTGTAGTTCTTTTGGACAAAGAAAATGTGAAAATCTATAAATATGACATGTAAAAATTGAATAGAACATATTTTATGTTAATGTCGAATTTATAAAATTTGTTGTATACTGCTCTATCATATAAGTAAAGCTTTTGTAACTTCTCTTATCAAAAGAAAGATGTATTCTTTGGGTACCTTTCCATATCTTACCTATATAACAAATTTCATTTAATATAGCTAAAATTTTGACTGCTTATCATGTATATGTGGTTGCATTAGATATACCTTGGCTACAATTAAATATTTGGCTATAAATAATTAGTTGCTTTTGAGTGGTGACTTTTGGTGAAATGTAGACATTTTTTACATCAAAGGCAACCAAAAGTAACATTTAGGGCATGTTTGGATGTAATGAAAATTTTTCAAATTAAAAATTTTAATTTAAAACTTTTCATTCTCCACAATTGTCATATTTTTACACTCATAATTTACATAAAAAGAGACACTCATAATTTTAATGAAACTAAGTAGATATGGTTAATACCTGAATGACCAGATTGTTCACACCTATGGGTGTGGGTGCCTGGATGAGGGCATTAGACTTCATTAAAAAAAAGAAACATTTCTTTTATGCTCATAACATTAAGCTCTGATTATTTTTATACCCACGATGTTTCATAAATTTCTCTTATACCCATAATATTTCATATAAAATTCTTTCATGCCCAAGTCGTCTTCATTGGAAAGACGATTTTCTCCATTCAAAGTTTCTTAATTGAGGTAATTCAATCATATGATAGTAAATTTTCAATTTATGACTTTAAATGATTCAAAAGTTATATCAAGATAGAATAATTTTAATAGAGGGGCAAAATCATCTTTTTAAGGAGATAGATAATGGTTGTATTAATGACGAGTATAATATGAATTATGGCGAAATGCTAGGGGAATAATAGAAATCTGTAAAAATTATAGATATATTGGGAATTAGGAGCAAATGTTGTAGGTATAAAATAAATACTCCCAAAAAAAATCATAGATATGCTTGAAAACTTCTCCTCTCATAAAATTATTGAATAATATGCTCAAAATTGAAAGAGGTGATCATTTTTTTAATGTGAATGAAGACCATTTCTCTAACTTGGAACCAAAATGAGAACCTCACTTGCGCATACACACAATGTCAAACAACTTGGCTATATCCTAGGTTAGTGAAAGAGATCATCTTAACGTTGAGGATAATATTCAATAGGGGAAGATGGTGTAGAAAGGGAGATACTACTAGATGGTGGTGGAGCGCTCACATGGATGAAGTATTTTTTTTTTACCACCAACTTAGGCATTTTTCTTTTATTTTCTACTATATATTTAAAAATTAACTTTTCTAGTGACATTTTGCAAAATTTAAAAGATGTCAAATTAATCTATTTAATTTAATGAAAATTCTTTAAAATATAAATATTATATATTTTTTGTGTTCTTTTATTTATCCTAACACAGGCAATAAAAAATTTTCATTAGTGTGGAAGCAAAGTACTTTGCTAAAAATTAGTTTTTTTTTCTGTTATATTGTCCTCTTGCATGACTAGGCAATTGGCGGATTATAACTCTGCAGAGGGATAAACGAGACATGTGATTTTACCTCAATCCAAATCTTGGACCTCCCGCCCTATACACTATTACACACGCTCAAGTAAACTTCTTGGTCATCCATATGGTCATTCTAAAGATAGTAGCCGAATTTAGCTACAAAAATCTCTTTTTATGCAATGAGATTATAGATTCCAAACGCTGGATTCATGAAATGGCTTTACCTTCAGAGCTGAAGGCCCTGACTTTGATCCTCTCTCTCCCACTAAACATGTAATTTCCGTAGAACATAAGGCAGCGCTTGACATTCAATAAAATTTTCGACGAATATTACTCATCCTGAGGAGAAGAAGACTTATTTTAATTTCCGATGGTCAATGCAGCTGTAGAATGCTCAAAACATTTACCAGACTACCACCGATGCATAAGAAAATTAAGTACACAATACTGTCCTAATAAAATTAAGAAATTAAGCAGATAGTGCCAATTAAACACAGTTGAAAGCAAAAAACAGTGGAAAAGAAAAAAAAATGGAGCACAACTGACGAAGTAGCATCAATTATTAGCCTGTTCCACCAAGAACTGCCTTGAGCTTCTTCACTTGAGCATCATCAAGGAATGTAACCTTCTCAATTAACGGCGATGGGAGACTGTTCCCAAACAAGGCAATAGAAGTGATTTGTAGCCCAGGACTAGGGCTGCTAAAGCTGACAAAAGCAACGGCGTTTTCTTTACCTGCATTCACCTGAAAATGCAACAGCCCTTGTGGGAAAACCATGATATCACCCTTTACGAGTGTCTTGTAGTAGACTGCATTAGCTGATGAGATGAATCCAGCTTCAATGGAGCCCTGAGTCACCAGGAGGATCTCCGAACCCCCTGGGTGCGTGTGGAGTGGCACCACCCCTCCAACCGCCAGATCCAAACGGGCACTCGAGATGCCTAGGCCGTTCACGCCAGGGAACTGGGCTGCGAATGCCGGCGTCACTGCCGCCTTGATGATGTTCGACGTGTTTCCGGGAACACCGAGGCCAGAGAAGACGAAGTCATTGACGATGACTTTGGCTGCCTTCTTGCATGTGTAGCCGGCGGGGCCTTCTGGAGCGGAAAGATCTCCCACACAGAAGTCCTGCACAGCTGCAGCTGCATGGTTGGATAATGAGATAAGGAGGAGGAGTTGGAAAATGAGGAAGAAGAGGGAGGGAAGCATGTTCATCTGCTGGTTGGTGAAAATTAACGAATTGTGAGATATGCTTGTATGGAGGAGAAGGAAGGCACGCTGCAGGGTTTTATATATGCAGGGATTAGGGAGGGTTTGGAGCGATGCTATAATTCTAGCTGTGCCGTCCGTTCCGGTAAATGAGAAGACGATGCCATGCAAGGCAAGGGAAGGTTCACGTGGTTGGGTAGTTTGAAAAAATACGCAGGAAACGACGAGTTTGCAGCTGCGGAGCATGTGATGGTGCTGCAGCAACGGACAAGATAGCTCTTTATCCACGAAAAGAGTAGGGTAAAACTTTGAAATGGTATCAATGAAAATTTTACTCTTTTGTCCGTCATTTTTTTTAATGAATATTCATACATCATGATAACTTATGTTATATTGAAGTATATTTATAACCCTTACACAAGGAAAGGAAAATTTTTCAATAATACCTTCACACCAGGAAAATTGTAAATACATCCTCCAAAGGAAGAAAATAGAAAAATTCTCCTACCTAAAGAGGGAGAGAATCGAACTCATGACTGGCGAGCTGAACTTGTATAAAAGCAAACACTGACGATACAAGAAGCATGAAAAATGTTGCTTGTGAAGTAATGCTGAAAAATTTTATAAAATTTTTTGGAATGCATGTTTGTTTCTATCTAAATCTTTTTATACTAAAACTTTTTATTCTTCATAACCACTTCATTTTATAATTATTTCTTCATATCTTCATGTACAACTATCTTATTTTTCAATTATTTCTATGTAATTAACCACATAACTAACTTGTCTATTTTATCTTTATATTTTTTTACTCTTCATGATAACCTCTATTATATCACATTATTTTCTACCGGTTAAAAAATTTTTATATAAAAAACTTTTCATTCAAAACTTTTATTACTTCCCCAACACACCTTAGAATTTAAGAAAATAATATTATAAGTACTAAAGCACATTGAATTTATCCATATAATTTATTATTATGTAAATAATATTTTCATATTTTATCAAATTATTTATGAATTATGTTTTAGATGTTGAAAATATAACTTTACAATTGATAATATAAATTAAATGATTTTATTAGGATGATTTTATACCTGATTAAAAATAGGGCTATGAAAATCTAATTTGGATGAAACTTGATTTTTTGTTAAGTAAATGATTCTCAATAAATTAGATAGTTAGATTTCTTTCATGATCAAGGTTAGTGCAAACATGGTACTTGCTAGTACCATTAAGGTATTTTCTCGTAAAAGTAAATAGTTTTGAGATAATGATTCAATATTTATTATGAATATGGAAGTTCTATATTTACTCTTGGTTTTTAATTTTAAAATATTTTTAAAATTGAAATTATTAATCATGTTGAATAGATCTTATTTTATCATGAAACCCAAAATAATTTTTATTCATATATCTTGAAGAAAATAACATCTTTCGAAAGTGAATTTATAAATATTAAAATTCTATATACTAATGTAGTAGAGAACAAAATTTTGACCGAAATGAAATTTTATGTCCTGGTTATCTACATATACAATAATTTTTTATGGGATGTACATATATAATATTTGAAAGCAACGAATAGGCTAGATTTTGTTTACTAACCACGATGGACCCAAACACAAGAAATATGTTAATTTATTTTAGTACATCTTGCACCGCTGGAGTGCTTCCCGCCCAAACATGAGAAATAAATTAATTTACTTTAGTACATCTTTGTATCAGGGTGATCTTCTTAGGCCGACTGTACTAGAAACCATATTTCTTTTTATCTTTATGAAATTTCTAATAAAAATGCTAATCTTAGTGTTTATTATCTATAAATTTTAAATATTTTTTCTCAGTATATCTTGAAGAAAATAACATCTTTCAAGATTGAATTTATAATTATTAAATTTTTTCGAAAAATATATAGCATAAATGTAGTATGGAAACAAAACTTTGATAGAAATGAATTTTTAATTCCTGATTATACACATATAATATTTGAAAGCAACAAATAGGCTAGATTTTGTTTAATTAAGTTGTGTTTTTACGAAACCTTTCTTTTATATAACTTCTCATATTTTTAATATCTTGAATAGGTTAGATTTTGTTTAGTTTAGCTGTGCTTTTATGAATCCTTTCTTTTGTATAACTCTTTATATTTTTAATATTTTGATAGTTGTTGAAAAATTTACTCAATCTATTGTATTTAGCATTATTTATATTATCATGAAAACTTTTCATATGTTTAACATCACTGTATATAGGTCTTATTTATAAATATGTAAAATCAATATAATAAAAGAATTTAATACTAATATCAATTATTAAGTAGTATTTTTAACATCTAAACTATTTAAAATATCACTACTATGTGATTAAAGTATTTTATAAAGTATTGTTACATTCTAATACATATATAAACATTTTTCATGTGTAAATACAAATATATATTCTGAACAAATGTGGCTCATGCATATATTTAATTTGGATAAAACTTGATCTCTTAGTTAAATAAATGATATTAGATACAGTAAATGAATTAAATTTAATATTAATGATTAACATTTTAAAAATATAAGAGATGCACAGCTAGAGTGCTCCCCATGCATAATAAGCTCCCTCTTTAAATTTTCATCTTATATTGATCTACAACGTGTGGGATGTCATAAAAAATGTAGTTAATTAGGAATTGAAAATAAATATGATCTCTTACAGGCATCTAATAAAACATCAAATTAGTGCAACCAATAAGAAAACAAAATATCAAATTACATGATACATTTGAAGATGGGGTGTCGTGTGTAGATCAGTCCTCCTTGATGGGCCCAGTGAGAAACGATATGGTCTGTTTCCAATTACCGAATGGTATGGCAGGCCAAATGGAAGTGCGGAGAGATTCGAGTCAGGCCGAGCGCAGAAGAAGAAGACACATGCCTTGTGCTTGCCAGCTGCTAAAAGCGTCCCTTCCCTGCGGTAAGTCTTCTTGCGCTTTAATTTTCAGCCACTCAATGGATGTGTGGATTGCAGCGATTCCCATACTTCTACGGCAAATAAATCACCTTAAGCTAATGTTTCAAAAATTTTATAGAAAAAAGGGCAAAGTTCAAATTATACCAAAAAATTTTACATATAATTCCAAAATACGTAAGAATTTTTTTAAAATTACTAAAGGTGTATTTGAAAAGTAATAAAATTTTTGGAAGAAAAAATTTTCGACATAAAAATTTTTGAAATGTAAAAAAATAATGTGATATGATAGGAGTAATAATGAGGAGTAAGAACATAAAGTTAAAATAGATAGATTAATTGTATGAGTGATTATGTATAAATGATTGAAAATTAAAGTAATTGTAGAGAAAGATGTAAAGAAATAATTAAAAAATATGATAGTTGTGGCTGTTGAAAATTTTTGAGTGTATCTAGATACACACTAAAATTCCATTTATATATAAATTGTTAAGAAGGTAAAATTGCCCATGCTACAATTCCTAGCATTATTTACAATTCCTATCCCAATTTCTCATCAATCTTTAATTTCTATTGATTCTCTCCAGGCACAAATGAAAATTAGATCAAGAATTTCAAATTAGGGTATAGATCATGGTATGGGTAATTTATGCTAATGACCCATTTACGTGTTCTTAATAGCGTGTGAATAAATGAGATTTTGGGGAAAATATGTGAGTATTAAAGGAATTACTAAAATTTCTTAGATATATTTAGGGTTAGGTATAAGGTATAATTAAATATTATAGTTAATTAGAATTTAGGAAGCGAAACTGATCTTTTCTGCCTAGCTTTCATATTTTCCAGAGAAAAGTTTATATTCATACGTCTCTGTAACTTTTCTTTATTTGCAATCACAATTTGGACATGAACTCTCATATTGTCATGCATGAAGATGATAAAGGTTAGGTGTGCAACTTAAGCTCATAAAATTCAGAGTTACTTCAACCCTGACCCTAACCCTAACCCTAACCCTAACCCTATTTATAAACATTAATGCTAATCTTATTTATAAAACCTAAATTCTGACAATGTTTTTGAAAATCAGATTTAGATTGAGTTCTAGTAAGAATTTAGGTTAATGAATTTATATTTTATTTAAGAATGATAAGTTTAGAACTTTATATGAATATATAATAATAACAAATCATGTAAATAAACATAATAATATATAATAAAATTACAAAATTTTTAAAAATGTAGCAATACAAAGAATATTTTTAGAAGAAAATTTAATATCAAAAGTAAGATAAAGGAAGAAAATTAATATATGTAAAAGATACATATAAATGAAAATAATATACTATATTGATAATATAATTACAATGTACAAAACATGTTTGCAAATATAAATAATATAAATTACACAAAATATAAAGAAATATTGTTTAAATTAATGTTGTTAGAATCGAACTAGTTAACAAGCTGGTCAAGAGACTGGTTTTAGTCCAACCGGTTTGACCATTTTTACAAACTAGTTGAACTAGTGTATTATTAATTTATTTAAAATATATTGTTGATTGATAAGATAAAAATTTAAAAATTTTGATATAAAAACAATGCAATAATTGAGGTTATGATTATAATTTTTGAGGTTAGAAAAGAGGATACTTATCTTTATGTTGTTGATTATATCTTTGTTATGGTTGCTATAGTGGATTGACTGGATAACAATTTTTGAACCTATAAAAATTAATTTACACAAATGAAAGTGATGGTAAATTTTGACCAAAAAATCTAACCACCGCCAGCAAAAACAATGACAGAAACGTGACTAAAGCTGAGTAACAACATCCAAACAACATAGCATGGCTAACAGAGTTGATAACATATTAAAAATAATGTTACACAAATTAATTAGTTATAATTGGACCAACAGAGCTAGCATTTTGCAGGAGATAAAAGGACCAACAATGCTAGCAAATAGCCATCTTCACAACGTTGCTAACAATAGAGTTAGCTAATAGAGTAAATGAAAAATGGTGTCGTTGATAACGACAACTGGCAGCACAAATCAAAATTTGTTTGAGGAGAATGAAGACTACCATTGCCGACAAGGAGTAGAGGTGCCGCTGATGTTGGAGAAATAGAGAACGAAGATGGCGAGTTGCTCGTGCTTCCTGCTGCGGCCTAGCTTTACTGTCAGCTACAAAACAACCAGCTGGATATGGAAGGAGCTGCTGGTCAAAATAGTAAAGCGTGAAATGGGTTTTTTACACATTTCAAAATCGTAAAGAAGGAAGACGATGAAGGAGGAAATGGGTTTTTCTTTTCCCACCAGGTCGAAATCGAAAAGTGGAAGACGTGGTTGGGTGCTCGCAGCTTCTATGCCCAACTATAATCACCTGCAACACCTGCAACACCTGCAGCAACATCCTTTCCACGATGCCTCTTCTTCTCGTGCCTGCTTAAAAGGGGAAAATGGAAGAAAGGGCGGTCGATTTGGGGCTTTGGTTGCAGGAAAAGGAATTCAAGGGGGAAGAAACTGGTTGGATTGGGCGGCTGAGAAATCGGAAACCGGCCTGGTTAAACCGGTTCACGTCAGCTTAATTCTTCCAACTGGTAACCAGGATAAATCGGATTGACCAATTGACTGGTTTCCGGTTGAACCAGTTGAACCGGCTGGTTGATCTGATTCTTACAACATTGGTTTCAATATTACATGTAATATATACTTTTTAAAAGTGTATTTTTAATACGTGGAAGTCTACGTGTCTGGTAGACCTTTTATTGTTGAAAATTTGACCTTGATACAAAAAATAGTTTATAAGATGATAATTGTGTTATTGCTTTAAAAAGTTCGTTTAACAGCATGGCAAGAAAGCTACTTGACCTAGAACTTAAATGGGTCCCAACGAGAATTTTATTTTACCAAGTCAAAATTTTGGCCGTAATATTCGGTCAAAATTGGCTCTGTGGCAGCAATTGGGATTTTCTCTCAATTTTATACCACGAATGGCAAAGTGGCTAGGGCTTATTAAGCCAAGGGAGAGGGATTTGGAAGGTATGGGGGGGGGGGGAGGGGGAGAATCCAAGAGGAAAGAAATTGCTGCTGAGGTTATTGCGGAGAAGAGATTTTTATTTTTACGAACACACCATACTATGCATTTTTGGGAATTTGTTAGTTCATTTTTCATTATAGACGAGTACTTGATTGCTTGGAAAGTAGATTTGAATGGGTAATAGTTGGATGGATCGTGAACACATCATCCATAGATAAACCCATCTCTAGAAAACCCAATTCCAGATTTTTTTTTGTTTTGTTTTGCGATCTCAATTTCTAGTGTAGAAATTTAAGAAATAATGTTGGATGCATGCAAATCAATTAATAATACTAATAGCCATGAGTTTAAAAATGAAATTTTGGGTTAGAAATGGATGATTTTGAGGCAGCTATGGCTGCTGCAACACTACTGGACGAGTAGGGAAGAAAGAGACGACATTTGGGATGTTTAGGGGAGATTTTGCACAGAAAACCCCAAGAAGTTAGGAATTTGCAAAAGCCCATTCATCCGAAAAATTCACCAAAAACCCCCTAAGGCATTTTCCCCATTCCGCCTGGGCTCTGGGCTCGCGCCCAGGCCCGGCAAACCAACCCAGTAACTCCAGCAATTTCGTTGGCTCGTGGGCTATTAGACTAGGCCCAGTAGACTCAGTAGCAAGCTGAGCTAGGCGGGGCCCTACTGGACGGCAATTGGCGGCGACGACGACTCCGGCGACAGCGACAGCGACAGCGAACTCCGGCGTAACCAAATTGGGCCAAGCCCAGTAGATGAGGCCTGCAAGGAACAGGCCCGCAGCAACCCATGGTCAGAGCCCATGTGACGGTGCCGACACGCCCAGGGCCGTCCATGCATGAATCCTTCATCAAATTGGACCCTGAACTTTGATTTGGGTGATCCAAGAGTCGATTTGTAGGTTTTTGGACCTTTTGAGTCAAATAGAGGGCTCTGATTCTCCATTTGAGTCTTGAATCATAAAATTAGGTTGGCTAGATGTCTTATTTATGACTTAAATCACTATTTAAGGCTCACATAAGACATCAATGTGCAACATCGTGTCAGTAAGCTTAGTAGATGAATTTAGTAAGCACGATATTGAGGTAAAAGAGGGACACATATTGATATGTTGCATTTAGAGACTATGAAATGCATAAATTTTTTTTATTCTACGTACTTAGTTTACTTATATTGTTTGTGTGTCATTATTGTCCTACAGATACTCCAACAGGTGGTACTTAGGGTGATTTCCTGAAATTAAAGCAAAAGCATGACTAGATTGTTTGTTTGTTTATTTATTTGTTTTACGTTTCTATGATGGCATTGTAATAATATAATAATTTTGTGCTGACTTTGTTGAACAGATGTCCCACTGTTATTTGATTTGAATTGATTCATGTTATTATAGTTGACCAAGTTTCACTATCTCATAAGCAAGAAAGTTTGAAGCCAACATGTGATAGATCCTGGCGGATAACCCTCAGGCCCAAGTCCAGCATGAAAGTATTATTTTTGGGGTTAGGGCATTACAGGTGGTATCAGAGGAATTCATGTGTAGATAAGGGCTCCAATTGCATAATAATGCCATTAAAGAAACTCATGTCGTGCTTTGTCATTTCAGGTAATGGCCTGCACTTAGACCATTGTAAGGAGAATAAACCATGACTTAGATTCTAAAAATGGATTAACTTTGTTACATTGAAAGATGGAATTATTACTCGGGGCAATAAGAGCAGTGCAATATGATTTGCAACGAGAGAAACCCGCTCCACCGAGGCAGGTAGTATGGGACATCGACTCGGAGGGAGAACCTCAAGAAACCAACTTTGAGGTATACCCTCCACAACCAATAGAGACTTCTAGGAAGGCAACAGAAACACCTTCAACGGAACAGATCCCTCTACAGATAATCCCAAGTCAGAGGTCCCTAGATTCTTCACTGTCAGCAGATCGCCGGGTTAGGGCTGGCAAAAGGCACCCCTAGCATGAAAAGGCAGATGATCCTACTCTTTAATAGACTCCTTCATTGGTGGTAAGGACTACTAATGTCATTCCCTTGGGAGTGAAGGAGCCAGAAATTTTGGTAGGAATCATCGAGAAGAAGTCAAGAAAAAGGCAAAGGAGGGGAAAGGAGAATGAGGATACCTCTTCACGATGAAGACTTTCCAAGAAATGCGCCTTTTGTGGGAGGCAGCATATCCCACCTTACAAATTCAACCACTCCTGTTTTAATTATAGGGCAAAAGATCATTTGTAACCAGAATGCCTAGAAAAAGCACCCATTTGCCACAAGTGTGGAGGAAAAGGCCACATAAAATTTCAATGCCCTAGCAAATAGATTTACCATTTTTGATGTAATAAGAGTTAATCTCACATTGCTAAACATATTTTAGTATTACTAATAAATGTATAATGCATAGATTATTTTGTTTTGGTGTGACGTTAGTACATTATTAAATAATTATTGTGTTTTATGACAAAAAGGATGACAACTAACGAAAACAGGTCTCATGCTGGATAAGGTACTAGCTACGCAGGAGCTGAACTGTCTATGCTGAAAGCCCAGGTTAATAATATGAACCAATTTGGAGACCCAATCCAACTAGAAATTTTAAAATGGTTACAGTACTAACTCAATGCATAGAGGAGGTAGGCCAATAGAAAAATGGTGGCCCTTCAGGGCAGGATAATCGGGAGTCTCCATGAGAAACTACGTAGGATGAGAGGACACACCCTGACGATCAAACTTGTACGTCAAGACCAATAAGGAAGGGAGAACAGATTTCAAAATCTCATCCCTCTAGCGGTAGAAGAACTACTACGACCCGTCCATCAAAGAAAGATAAAAAGAACACGGTATCCTTTCATCAGATGAATCCTCCCTCGTTCGAAGGGGGAGACAGAATCATGGCTAAAAATTAGATGGAGAGTAATAATAAGATATTAAATTATCTTGGCTGTAAAGATCAACAAAAGTCCACTTTGCTATCTTCGAATTGGAAAGGGATGCATATAGATGGTGGAAAAGTGAAAAGCGCATCTTAGAAAGCAGGAAAGAGGAAATCACTTGGGATAAATTCCAAGAGGTTTTCTTTGAGAAATTTTTTCCTCTGCCAGTTTGCCTAGCAAAAGCAAAAGAGTTTACTGAATTACACCAAGGTAATATGACTGCTCAGAATATGAGAACAAGTTCTCCTCCCTCCTTCGTTTTGCCCCTGCGGTTATTGCAGATGATGCAGCTAAAAAGCGAAAATTCGAGGACGGCTTAGCTGAAGGAATTAGAGAAAGGGTTATATCCTTTCAGTATGCCACCTACGGAGAGTCAGTCAAACAGGCTCTATCGGTGGAAGATGATGCCAAAGAGTTGTGCCGACTTTTTGAAAAGCGTAAGGGCACGATGGAAGGAGGAGAACCATCCTCAAAGAAACATGGAAGCCAACTGACAGGTCTCAAGTTTACACCTGGCCAGAAAGGGGGGTCTAAAACATTTAAGAAATTTGCGCCTAAAAGGAACAAGAAGTGTGAGAATTGTAGAAGGTTCCATTCAGGGGAATGTCACTTTGTTCCAGCTGCTCGTTTTAAATGTGGACAAACAGGGCATTGTCTTGGGATTGCACTAGCTCTGTGGTGTGTTATAAGTGTGGGGAAGCAGGTCATATTTCCAAGCATAGCCCCCACATGGGCCCAATGCAGAATCAACCACAACCAAATCAGCCTCAAAATCAACCATTTGGTAGACCAGCAGTGCAACAACTACAAGGAGGTGTACAACAAAACTAGAGGCCCTAGGCACAGGTTCATGCACTTCATCCGGGCCAAGACCAACTTCCCCAAGGTATGATTATAGGTATCACTCGTGTCTTTAATAGTTATGCACATACCTTATTTGACATGGGTGCTATTAGGTCTTTCTTATCATCTGATTTTGTGCATGAACATAACCTGTCTCATAACCCCTTAGATCATAAATTAGAAATAGTGTCGCCTGTAGGGGAAAGTATAGTGGTAAGTAGAGTTTGTCAAGCTAGCTCTCTGGTAATAGCAGCGACAACTCTACCCATAGACTTAATTGTAATGCCTATAGAAGACCTAGATGTTATTTTGGACATAGATTAGTTAAAAAGGTAGGTTAGTAGTATAAACCCACAAAATGAATCAATTACAATCAAAGTCCCCGATCACAAAGAAATAATATTTCAGGGTAATCACAGAAGAATGCCTCACCTCATAACTGCACTCGAGGCAGTCAGAATGGTGTGGCAAGGGTTGCCAAGGTTTTTGATTTTTGCGATATCAGTAGAACCAAAAGAGACAAAATTAGAAGTATACTTGTCGTGTGTGAATTCCCTAACGTCTTTCCTAAGGAATTGCCAGGATTACCACCCGATAGAGAAATCGACTTTGCAGTTGACCTAGTACTAGGAATAGGTCCCGTCTCTAAGGCTCCATACCGAATGACTCTGGCAGAATTACTAGAGTTAAAAACACAACCACAAGAGTTGCTAGATTTGGGTTTTATACGCCCTTGTGTCACCTTGGGGAGCACCAGTTCTCTTTGTAAGAAAAAAACATGGTAGCATGAGGTTGTGATTGACTACAGAGAACTGAACAAGGTGACGGTCAGAAACAAATATCCACTACTGCGCAGAAATGACTTGTTTGATCAATTGCAAGGAGTGACCGTCTTTTTAAAGATAGATTTACGCTTTGGGTATCACCAATTGAGAATTTGAGGTGAAGATATACCAAAGACAACATTCTGAATTCGGTATGGTCATTACGAATTCTTAGTAATGCCGTTTGGATTGACAAATGCACCTGCAACTTTTATGGATTTAATGAATAGGGTATTTCATGAATACTTAGACAAGTGTGTTGTAGTCTTCATCGATGACATCTTGTTGTACTCCAAAAATGGTGAACAACACAAGCAGCAACTTAGAGATGTATTACAAGTCCTAAGAGATAATAAGTTATATGCCAAGCTAAAGAAATATGAGTTTTGGCTGGATTATGTAGCTTTTCTAGGACATGTAATAAGTGGAAAAGGAATATCGATAGACCCACAAAAGTGGAAGCGGTGGTTAGATGGGAAAGATAAACTATTGTGACCAAAGTGCGCAGCTTCCTAGTCATGGACAGATATAACAGACGATTTATGAAAAAATTTTCTTCCATTGTCGTGCCTTTAACCAAACTTACATGAAAAAAGACTAAGTTTATATGGACTGATGAGTGTGAAAGAAGTTTTCAAGAGTTAAAAGATTGCTTGGTCACTACACCTATTTTGGCCTTACCAAACAGCAGGGAAGGTTATGTAGTTTATAATGATGCGTCTCGAAAAAGTCTAGGTTGTGTTCTTATGCAATGAGGCACAGTTATAGCTTATGCTTCTAGACAGTTGAAGCCATATGAATAGAATTACCCAACCCATGATCTAGAGTTGGTTGCCGTTGTCTATGCTCTTAAAATGTGGTGATATTATTTGTACGGAGAGAAAACAGAGATCTTCATCGATCACAAGAGTTTAAACTATATATTCACTTAGGAAGAATTAAATCTCGGACAAAGAAGGTGGCTAAAACTAATAAAAGACTACGAAATTTCAATTAATTGTCACATGGTAAGACCAATGTAGTAGTAGATGCGTTAAGTTGCAAGACATGTATAAATGCGACCTTGATCACTAGATCGACAAGGTTAATCAAGGAGTTTGACAGTTTGAAACTAGAAGTGTTGACCCCATCGGAAACCAGTTATCTCTACTCCTTGAAAGTTCAATCAACGTTAATGGATCAGATAAAACAAGCACAAAAGAGGGATAAGTTAATGCTGCGAGTATCAGAAAAATTAAAGAAGGGAGAGACATCTCAATTTTTCCTGGACACAGAAGGAACATTATGGTTCCAGAAAAGAATAGTGGTTCCAAGAGTTAAAGAATGGAGACAAGAACTACTAAGGGAAGCTCACCAAACGAGATTTTCTATACATCCCGGTAACACCAAGATGTATAGAGATCTTAGACAGAGTTTCTAGTGGAAAAGAATGAGAACCAACATGGCTAAATTTGCAGCTCAATGCCTAGTTTTCCAACAAGTGAAAGCTGAGCATCAAAAGACTGCAGGTTTGTTACGACCTTTGGACATCCCAGAGTGGAAATGTGAACATATCACAATGGATTTTATGACAGCCTTACCAAGAACACTAAGTAAATGTGATGCAGTCTTGGTAGTAATAGATAGACTAATCAAATCTGCTCATTTTCTACTGTATAGAATGACTTATAGAATGGATCAAATGACGGAATTATACTTGAGAGAAATAGTCAGGTTACATGGAGTGCCAGTTTCCATTGTGTCGAATAGAGATTGCAGATTTGTTTCTGACTTTTGGCAAAAATTACAAGCCACAATGGGCACAAAGTTACGTCTAAGCACAACATATCATCCTTAGACAGATGGCTAATCTAAGAGAACAATCCAAATCTTAGAAGACTTGTTGCGCTCATGTGCAATAGATTTTGGAGGTTCTTGGGAAAATCATCTAACTATAGTTGAATTTGCTTATAACAATAGTTATCAAGCAAGTATAGGGATGACTCCGTTTAAAACACTACGGAAAAAGAAGTCGCACCCTGGTTTACTGGGAAGAAATAGGAGGTTAGAAAATTAGAATTCCAGAGTTAGTTGAACAAGCCGTAGAGGCAAAAAAAACAATCAGAAAGCGATTGTCTATAGCACAAGACCGACAAAAGAAATATGCAAATGGCAAGAGAAGAGACTTGTAATTTGCAATTAGGGAATACATGTTTTTAAAGATTTCTCTAACATGAGGAGTTGTCCATTTTGGCATAAAAGGGAAATTAAGCCCTAGATACATTGGACCTTTTGAGATATTAGAGGTCATTGGTGGTGTAACATAACATTTGGCGTTGTCACCATCAATGTCCAATGTCCACAACGTTTTCCACATATCCCAACTAAGAAAGTATGTGGCAGATCCATCACATATTTGCAAGCAGGTCAATAAGAGGTAGAAGAAAACCTAACTCATCTTGAGAGAGATACCAATAAGAGTGCTTGATCGTTGGGACAAACAACTCAAAAAGAGGTGTATTAAGCAAGTATTGGTCCAATGGAGTCAACATTGTGAGAATGAAGCCACATGGGAACTGGAAGAGGAGATGATGAGATTAAACCCAACTATTCTTGAAACCAACCCCTAGATTAAAGAAGCTTCGAGGATGAAACTTTTTAAAAGGGGTACCTAATGTAATATACACTTTTCAAAAGTGTATTTTTAATACTTGGAAGCCTACATATCGGGTAAACCTTTGACCGTTGAAAATTTGACCTTGATAAAAAAGGTTTAGAAAATGATAACTGTGTTATTGCTTTAAAAAGGTCAGTTAACATCACAGTAAGAAAGCTACTTGACCCAGAACTTACATGGGTTCGAGTAGTCACAAAAGAAATTTTATTATATTTTTTTATCTGTTATTTTCCCCAATAGAAATTTTATTTTACCGAGTCAAAATTTCGGTCGTAATCCTTGGTTAAAATTGGCTCCGTGGCAGCAATTGGGATTTTCTCTGGATTTTATACCACGAACGGCGAAGTGGCTGGGGCTTATTAGGACAAGCGAGAGGGATTTGGAAGGTACAAGGGGAAAAATCTAAGAGGAAAGAAATTGCTGCTAAGGTTGTTGCAGAGAAAAGATTTTTTTTAACGAACACACCATACTACGCATTTTTGGGAAATCATTCATTTAGAGGTAAGTGGAAGATTTACAAATTTTTTAGTTCATTTTTCATTATAGACGAGTATTTGACTGCTTAGAAAGTATATTTGAATGCAAAATAGTTGGATTGATCGTGAACACATCATCCAAAGATAAACCCATCTCTAGAAAACCTAATTCCATATATTTTTTATTCTACGATCTCAATTTTTGGTGTAGAAATTTAAGAAATAATGTTAGATGCATGCAAATCAGTTAATAATACTAATAGTCATGAGTTTAAAAATAAAATTTTGGGTTAGAAACGGATGATTTTGAGGCAGCTATGGTTGCCATAACCCTACTGGACGAGCGGGGAAGAAAGAGATGGCATTTGGAATGTTCGGGGGGATTTTGCACAGAAAACCCCAAGAAGTTAGGAATTTGCAAAAGCCCATTCATCCAAAAAATTCACCAAAAATCCCCTGATGCATTTTCCCCTTTCTGCTGGGCTCCGGGCTCGCGCCCAGGCCCGACAGACCAACCCAGCAACTCTAGCAACCATGCTGGCTTGTGGGCTAGTAGACTGGGCCCAGATTGGCCTAGTAGACTCAGCAGCAAACTGGGCTAGCGAGGCCCAATTGGACAGCAACTGGCGGTGACAACTCCAGCAACAACGAACTCTGGTGTAACCAAATTGGGCCAAGCCTAGTAGATGAGGCCGACAATGAACAACCCAATGGGGGTGCCAACCTGCGAAAGAGCAGGCCCGTAATGGCCCATCACCGGCTACAGCGACGGCTGGCTTTGGCGTGCCATGTGGTACTCCCAGGGCTGTCCATGCATGAATCCTTCATCAAATTGGACCCTAAACTCCGATTTGGGTGATCCAAGAGTTGATTTGTGGTTTTTTGGACCTTTTGATTAAAATGGAGGGCTCTGACTCTCCATTTGAGGCTTGAATCATAAATTAGATTGGCTAGATATCTTATTTATGACTTAAACCACTATTTAAGGCTCACCTACGACATCAATGTGGAACATCATGTCGGTAAGCTTAGTAGATGAATTTAATAAGCTCGATATTGAGCTAAAAAGGGACACATAGTGATATGTTGCATTTAGAGACTATGAAATTCATAAAGTTTCTTTATTCTACTTACTAAGTTTACTCACGTTGTTTATCTGTCATTGTTGTCATACAGATACTCCAACAGGTGGTACTTAGGGTGGTTCCTTAAAGTTGAAGCAAAAGCATGACTAGATTTTTATTTATTTATTTATTAGTTTTACATTTCTATGATGACATTGTAATAATATAACAATTTCATGATGAGTTGGTTGAACAGATGTCCCACTGTTACTTGATTTGAATTGATTAATGTAATTATAGTTGACCAAGTTTCACTATCTCATATGCAATAAAGTTTGAACCCAACATGTGATAGATGCTAGCAGATAACCCTCAGGCCCAAGCTCAGCACGAAAGTGTTGTTTTCGGTGTTGGCGTGTTACATTATATATAATATATTGATAATAGATATAAAATAAAAAATCGTGCTCAAGTTTTTGGGTCTGGGTTCACTTGAATCATAACCTATCATATTTATAAATCAGGTTCTTTGGGTTGTAAAAAGTTAGTTCTATCAATGTGAGAATTTGAGTATGGTAGGTCGAGTTTGGGCTGAAACTGATCCAAGTTGCACCCCCTAATGGAGGTATTTGAGTTTTCCATAGCTATGCTTTTTTGGTCTATTCATTTAAACATGGTAAACACAATTTTTTTACTTGGGCCGTTAACTAATGATAGTTTTATCATACTCATATTGTAGATTTGATTACTTTTGTACCATCATTAAGCTCTTTAAGGGGGTTAATCTAGTAGTTGCTTTTCTATCTTCAGGGCATAAGGTTTATATAATAATGTGATACATAGTCTGTTTAATTTGATGCTTGTATAATGACAAATTTTGACTTCAACAATCCAATTACATCTTTCTATTCTTTATATTCTCATATGTGGTTGTTGATTGGTTATTAGGTTGAATTATCAATGCTAACAAATGTTTCAAAAAATGTTTACTTTGAATAATGTCATATAATTTAATGTTAATGTTAAGATTGTCTTAAAGAGCTAGATCTTCAGCTTATCAAACTACACTATACTACTAGAACAGAGTAATCATCCTTATATGCCTAATATACGTGTGTATAGCTGCTAATTACCAAATTTGTTATGGTCAATGAGGAAGTAGTCATTGATGAGTATTTAAATGATAAAAATATAGAAGAAAATGAATATAAACTATTGAACGAGGGGAGAAAAACTTGATAAGAAGAGAATTTTATTTGATCTTTAATACTTTGTTGTTACATATAATGGGTACAAAACATAGTTATACTTTTATAGGCTATTAAGTCAGTGTAAATGACATATTTTTATGTTGTTTTCTTTGACTTTAATCTAAACAATTTGGATGAACCATCTAGATATGATGCTGCCAACTGGATTTTTATGCCACTGACTATATATGATACCGACTTTAATATATCCAAATTTTTCTAGGTTAATTTTTAACACTCCTTAATATAGAAAAATCTAAAACTCCAAGTTTCTGTTTGAAGTTTAAGAAATTTTTTTGTGAATACCTTTGGTAAAGATGTCTGTTAGTTGTTCCTATATCTTGCAAAATTGTTATTGGATTTTGCCTTTCTCCACAAGCTCTCGAATAAAGTGATAGTGAATATCAACATATTTTGATCAACTATAGAAGATTATATTCCTGATCATAGTGATGGGGGACATGTTGTCATAGTAGATGGTACTAGGAGACTTCACCTCATAGTGTAAATCTTGTGGAATTCTTCTTAGTCATACTGCTTTGCATGCAACTCCTATTACTATAATATTTTATGTTTTTATTGTATATAGTGCCAATATCTTTTCTTCTTTAATGATCATAAGATAATATTTGATCTGAGAGAAAATATGTAACCACTTGTACTTTTCCAATCGTCTACACAACCAACTCAATTACTATCTGCATAACCAAATAAGCTAAAGTCTCATCCTAACTTATATAACATACCACAACTCTTTATTTCTTAAATACATCTTAGAATTCTCTTAGTAGCTATGAAATGAAGTTTTCTTGGCTTGGACATATATCTAGCGACAACACTAACAACATGAACAATATTGGGCCTAGTATTGGTCAGATATATCAGTGATCCAACTAGGCTATGGTAGATCATCTTATCTACCTTCTCTATTCCATTATTATTGGATAATTTTTTATTCATGACCATTGGCATGATCATGGACTTGTAATTTGTCATGTTAAATTTGTTTAATATATCATCTACATATTTTTTGAGAAATAAACATCTCATCCAAATGTTATTTTACCTGCATGCCAAGAAAATATTTTATGATGCCAAGACCTGTCATCTCATATTCCTACATCATAGTCTTCTTAAAATTTTTAACCATATCTGTATTGCTTCCCACATATATAATGTGGCGCCCCGAACCGAGGCGTCACATTTGTCCTTACTCCGGGATCTTGTCGATTGGTAAGTGTGAATCAGGATTGTTGCCCTGATCATGCGGCGGGTTCTTAATTGGATCTCGTCCAATTTTTTTTTCATTTCTTTTTCTTTTCTTTCATCACATAAACATATACTCATCATCATTCATAATGGACTTATCCATAACATCATAAATCATCAACTTCTCATTTTATTCATACTTTCATAATTTCATATAACCTATATTCTTTTTCATCATATGCCATTATGGCCTACATTCATACTTCAATAACAAAGGATTACATACCTTTGTATCTATGCTTCTTTCATCATATCACTTCCAGGAAAATCAACCTGTTCTTTTTCATCACTTGGCTTTCATCACTTGAAATTTCCCTGCACTTGTCTAAGGGGGGAAAACATGAGTCGAAACTCAATAAGCAAGCATTTTTCATTTTAAATGCATTTCTCTCCATTTGATAGAAGACACTTACCAAGTGATCAACTACCAATGAAACAGAAACCTTTTCATAAACCGTTGGATGTGCAAATGCTTCCTTTCAATTCCTGACATGAACCATTGTGTGCGGGTACGCTAGCCCAGGGAACATCTCACATAGCATGGTCCAATGCGCCGGCTGTCTCCGACTTGGCCTCATCAAGGGAACCTCTCTTCCTCTTGACGCCTACATGGTTCCTACATGCATGACTTTTGATTTCCCGGCATTATATACCTCTTACACTAGGTAACTCGTCATTCTCATGTAGAGAATTATTTGCACCATCCCTTAAAAACATAATTTCAAATCCATGCTTTTCTTTTCAATCCATGTATGAAAATGCAATGCATTCATTCAAACATAACATTCCTTTGCCTCCACCTCTGGGGAGGACGCCGTCGGCACACAGCCCATACGACTCGGCAATAGTGAAGGGGGACCCTCTGATCCGCTTTCTACCTCCACCAAAGCCTCTTCCTTATACATCATACATGTGCACATGTCCATGAACATCACATGATATCAATATGCCGGCATGACTTTTCATAAAAATTCATAAACATTCATCATTTCAAAACATTATAGGAATGACCACCCTTAAACACATTTCATAAATACTTGAGAATAAAACATATTTTCAAAGTTGTGCTTGCTTACAAATCATCATTTTCAAAAGGATTGTTTGCTTACAATGAAACAATAAAATCACATTTTAGAAAGCTTGCTTGCTTACCTTTGCTTTGCTTCAACCTGACTCCTTTATCCTTTCCTTTCATTTTCCTATACAAGAAAATTGGATATTTTATCCATCTATTCCATGTCTTAGCTTGCTTCCCATGCTTGCTTTATAACCTTTCATTACCTCATTCCCATAGAGGTTAATCGTATAAAGATACTTAGTCATTACTCATTTATATGGATTTTTATCCATAAATCCTTTAAAAATTCCATCCACATATCTTCATAAAATATAAAAATAAATCTCAATTTTTTCCCCAAATCACGCTGTTTACTGTTCATAATTACTGTTCATGGCACTGTAGCAATTACTGTTCACGTTTACTGTTCATCCGAGGTTACTGTTCACAAAGACGTGGTTACTGTTCATGGGTTCCAAAAATTAATATTTTTTCCAAAAATAAAAAATATCATGACATACCTTATGCCTAGTATATCATAGGACATTTCATACATTTTGAATTTATCATCATTTACTTGGCCAAAAAAATCATTTTCTCCATATACTAAAAATCAACATAAATTCACTTAAGCATAATCCTTAATTCCAAAAATCATGAAATTAATATATCATCATACCAACATCATATTTATCATAATCATACATCCAAAATCATCATTTATCAAATTTGGAGCATTATTTCCACATATCATACGCTATCTTCCCGAATGCTCCATCTTTGCTCCAAATTTTCGATG
Organism: Annona cherimola; assembly: GCA_030490835.1. Taxonomy (NCBI): domain Eukaryota; kingdom Viridiplantae; phylum Streptophyta; class Magnoliopsida; order Magnoliales; family Annonaceae; genus Annona; species Annona cherimola. The sequence goes on along the minus strand of CM059973.1, from coordinate 58,436,275 downwards.
TTTCGGCATAATTCCAATTAAGCATTATATCTATACTTATTTTCTCATGCTTAGGCATTATCTAAGCATGTTTTTACCTTATTTAACATCCAAAAGAAATTTGGGAAGAAATTGCTTACCCGAAGTGGAGAACTCCTCATTTCCTTCCCATTTTCTCTCTCCTTCCTTCTCTCCTTCTCTCTTTATAGCCAAAACGTGTTTTGGGGGTGGGAATGCTTGAATTGCTCAAGCTTGGAGTGCCTTTGGACGTCCACCCCTGCCCCCTATTTATACTTTTTGATTTTTCACATATTTGCAATTTACCCCCTCTTGCTTGAGGTGTAAATTTGCAAATGTGTTTTTTTCTAATTTTAAAAGGTGCATGGAGCATTGGGCAGCCCCCCCTAGGCCTTCTCCATCAGCCCTATTGCAGCCCTATTTTTACCTATTTTTTTATTTTTTAAAATTAATTAATTTAGGCTAAATTAATTCTAGCCATTGATCTTTGATAAGGATGATCATGGGCCATTGGATCATGCCCCAAAAGTCCATGGTCCAGCAGAAATTGCAGGATTTGCATTAATTTTAATTTAATTAAAATTAATCAAAGTCAAATGCCGTTAATGAAAAAGTAAAGTTACTTTTTCCATTTTCAAATGACATTTAATCTTGACCCTTAATTCATGATCCTTGATCAATCTTGGACCATTCATCATATCCATCATCATATCTTGGCCACCCATAAAAAATTTCATCTTGATCCGATGTCCGGATTGCAAGATATGAATTTTTCTTTATTTTCTCTCAAAAATCCACTAAAATCCGAAAATACTAAATAAATCAAAAAGTGGCTATTTTGTCCTTTTGTGGGAAGCTTCCTTTTTTGTCGTTTTGTGATTAAGTTAATCCAAATTGATTAACTTAACATATTCTTTAATCCCACGTTTACTATTCACGTTTTACTATTCACGTGCACTATTCATCCAAATTTCATAAATAATTATTTTAACCTTTATTCCCACATATTTTCCATACTCATGAATATATATTTTATTAATATATTACCAAGGGTTTACAACCCTAGGGTTTCATATATGTGTCTAAGATTGGGGTTTCACATATAAGATCACTATGAATGGATATAGAATAAGAAAATCTTGAGCATCTTGTGTCTTAATATAGAGTGACATCTCACCAAGATTGTTGATGAAGCCATGCTTAAAAAGAAAATTATCAATATTGCTATTCCTAACTCTTGGAGCTTATTTTAAGCTATATAATTCCTTCTGAAGCTTGTACAATTAGTCTTCTTCTGCTTCAATGATATAACCTATTGGTTACTCTACATATACCTTCTCTTTAATATCTCTATTGAGAAAAGCTGATTTGATGTCCGGTTAAAAAACTTGCAGTTTTAACTATGCGGCAAGAGCAAGTACAGTTCTAATAATTTTCATATAGACAACTGAAGCAAATATTTCATTATAATCGATTTTAGGCAACTGTGAATAGCCTTTGGCAACCAGCTTAGCTTTATGTTTCCGAATAGAGCCATTTCATTGTATTTTATTTTGTAAATCCATTTTAGTCCAATATTCTCCTTATCTTTTTGTTTGTTAACCAACTTCCAGGTTTGATTATTCTTTACTATTTTTATTTCCTCATTCATAGCATCAGTCTAATGCTCTTCTTTCTAGCAATTTGAAATTTTTGTGGCTCATAAGCAAAGAATGCCACATCACAATTCTAATATATGTCTTTCAAGGATCACCACTTCTTTGGTGAAGATGAGTCTAGAGATGAAGCTGATGAAGAACTAAGACCTGAATCAATCTTGGAGATGTTGGCGGGAGCTTAGGACTCGATTATTTTTCTTTACATCTTCTTGGTTTAGTTGTGGCCTTGACTTTTAGGATTTGTCATGGCTAAGATTTCATTTCATCAAAAATGACATCTCTTGACATAATTAATTTCTTGGCATCAAGCTTATAGAGATGATAACCTTTCGATTCATCAATATATCAAATAAAAATATATTTTTCTTCCTTTTATCCATCTTTCCTTTATTTTCCTTTACAATGTGTTTGTATGTAACACACCTAAAAATTTTAAAATGCTCAGCCTTTGGCTTTCTTTTATACCAAGCCTCATAGATGTCATATCAAGAATTTCTTTTATGGGGATTTGTTGAGAATATAAATTTCTATGTTAATAGCTTCTGCATAAAATAATTTTGTCATATTTTTACTTTGCAGCACACTGTGGGACACATGCATCTTATAGAATTTATCAAGTTGATGACTTGTAAACTTTCCTTTATAATCAGTTCTCAAAATTTTTAGATAATACCTCTGCTTTGTTTCTCAACAAGGGTCTTGAAATGAATAACATAAGAAAAAGCTTTTGATTTATGCTCTAGAAAATGTAATCATATCATATGGGTAAAATCATGAACAAAGAGAAGAAAGTACTTTTTTCCACCTAGAGATGTATCTTTAGAAGGTCCTCATATATTAGCATGAACTAGCTTTAGGAGTGGTTTAGCTTTCTTGGATGTCTTACAAAATGATCATTAATGCATTTTGCTATATATGTAACCTTTTCTTTCAAGTAGTAATTGATGGAAGTCTAATAACCATTTTCTTTTTGTTTGAGGACCTTTTCAAATCTCAAATACCATAATATGGAATCATATATGTTTTTTACAATTTAATGCATATATTTGAGCAAGAGGCATTAAAAGAGGAAATATGTTATTAGATGCCATTTTTACCGTGACAATTAATTAAATTTTTTTTTTTATCAATAACGAGGCATTTTCCATCATCAAATTTTACTACATAGTCTTTCTAGATTAATAGACTCACGTTTTTATCTAATGCACTCAGATGCACTTTACCTCAATACACCCGGATGTATTTAACCTTTTTTAAAATTTTTTAAAAAGTTTTTTATACCACTGTTAAGATGTTTATTTTTTATTTTTAAAATCAGTGGCATTTTAGTAATTCACAAATTATGAAAATGTCACTAATTTTAAAAATTTCAAAAATAAATATTCAAGAATATCCAAAAATGGTAAAACTTGATACACAAGTTAAATGTACTTTGATTAATAGTTGCATTAAAAATGTTTTGAAAAAATAAATAAAATAAGTTTTTGCACTCAAGTGCACCGAGACTAATTGCACTTAGGTGTATTAGATGAATACCCTAATAGACCCATACTTAATAAATTTTGGGCTAGGTTAAGAATATAGAGATTGGAGTCCTCCCCCATTAGCTCTTTGAAAGGTGTCTTCTCTTGCTCGAAGAGGGGTGAAGGTAGACACGGGGTTTTTTATTTATCCCTTTTCCTACTGGTGTTCACGGACATTAGCTCGGGTGAAAATCTTTCAACATACTTAAACTCTGTTGGAGAAAACTTGAAGGAGAAAGGGGCGTTGGTTCCCACCAAACTGCAACCAAATCCCAGATGCCTCTAATTGAGGAAGCACTACTCGTAAACGAACTCCAAATGTTAGAATTATCAGTTGAAATGGTCACAACACTAGATCCAAGCTACAAGCCCACACCAATTAGCACGGTATGTTCTTCTATACTATATAATAAAGATGTATTCAAAGCTACCTTAAGGAGGGTTTGGAAATTTAAGAGAAAATGTACAATTCGAGAGGTAGAGGAGAATCTCTATACATTCACATTTGAAAGGGAAGATGACCTCATGATAGTGTTGAAGGGACGACCATGGCTATTTGACCGTCATGTTGTTCTCATTGAGCCACTTACGGCTCCAATTAATTTGAGAGAGGTTACCATCTATAAAACTCCAATGTGGATCCTGGTTGGGGACATCCCATGCATATATGACAAGGAGGCGCTAGGAAATTTGGTGGGCAAATCATTCGGGGACCAATGGGAGTTAAAACTAGAAAGCAATTATTTACAGATAAGGGTGGAATTGGATTTTAAGCAACCATTGAGAAGAGGCATCTTCACCAACAACACTCTACACCATAAACACTGGCTAAGCTTTCAAAACGCTAGACTCCCAATTTTCTGCTTTTAGGGTGGTCAATTGGGTCATGTGCTAAAGGATTACTCACACAATCAAACTATGGAAAACGATACACCAAAGGATGAACTCCTATATGACAGTTTTTTGAGGGTGGACTCCAAAGTTGGGGGGCTAGATAGGGGAGTAACCAAGGAAATGGAGTGAACCCATACACCTACTAGCAGGTCTCACCTCAGAAAACTCAACAATTGGAGGCAACAATAATGAGTACCACATTATGGTGGACGGTGGCCCTCAAAGCTTAAATGAAAGGCAACTTACAATAGGCATAGGCTTAAATGAAGGGACGTCTATCACACCATAGGCCTGGGAAGGTACAACCTGCCCAATATCAACCCAAAAGGCGAAAAGAGAGAATCTATTCAAGTTGCTAAGACTAAAAGTACATCATGGTAGGAGGCAGCAATTAGCTGAGACGTCAAGATAGATGTTACATCTCACTACCATAGTTGAAGATAATGTTTTGTAGACTTGTGTAAATGAGTCCCTACACCACAACAAGTAGAAGGATGATATGATTGCATGCACTCAGGCCTTAGAGGAAGGCTTAAAGTGGAAAAAGAAGTCTCGAAAATAGGGGCTAGTCAGCAGGCTAAAATGCCAATCGTCCCTAGCCAATGTAGACCAAGAAAAAGAGGGCATCTTTTAGAAGAAGCAGAGGTCAACACAAGGGGAACACTTTGGTTTTGACAATGTTATGGCTAAACAAATTGTTCATGCCAGCACACAGTGATAACTATCCTTGCTTGGAATTGTTGTAGACTTGGGAACTCATGGACCATTCAAAATCTTAATTTTTTGGTAAAGCAAAAAATGCCCTATTTGATCTTTAACTTTTTGTTAGAAACAAAGAGGACATCACGAGAAATGGAGCAGATCAAAAGAAAGTGATGTTTGATAGCTATTTTGGAGTTAACTGTAGGGGCCAAGGGGGGGGGGTTAGCTCTTTTGTGGTGCACAGATTAACAAGCCACTATAACATCTTATTTATCCAATCATATTGATGTAGAGATTTGTGACGAGTCTTAGAGACGGTGGAATTTCACAGGCTTTTATGGCTCCCTAGACATACACAGAAGAGAGCATACATGAGTGCTGCTTAGGCAACTCAAGTCTCTTTGCAATTCTCCATAACTCATTATAGGAGACTTTAATGAAGTGATGGGCTTCTCTGAATACATAAGTGCTTGTCTCAGGCCAGAGCACCAAATACTCATTTTTTGTGTAGTGGTGGATGATTATGACGTGAAGGACTTGGGATTTGTGGGCCATTCTTTCACTTGGAACAACAACAGGTCCGGGATGGATAGGGTACAAGCTCGCTTAGATAAGGCACTAGCCTCTTTGGATTGGTTGGACCTTTTCCCTTTGACCAAAAACTATCACATCATGGTGGTGGTGTCTGACCACTATCCTATATTACTATTTCTAAATTCCAACTCTTTGAAGCAAAGGAGGCCAAAATTTTTAAGGTATGAGTTGTTCAGGGGAAAAGACAAAATGACAAATGAGATAATTAGGAACATATGGCCTGAGGTTCAACAAGCTCAATTGTTCTTGTGCCTCAAAGAGAAGCTATGCAGGTGTGCATCAAATCTGTCAAGGTGGAACTTTGCACACAAGGGTAACATCCAAAAAGCCATCTAGAAATAGTACGAACTCCTTGCACATATTAAGGGTCTCTTCCATTCGATAACAAGGAAGCCATGCTCATGAACCAGAAGACCAAGTTCAATAATTTATTAGTAGATGAAGAGACTCTGGCAACAACATTCAAGAGTGAACTAGATGCAATTGGGTTACCGTGACACAAAGTTCTTCATACGAAAGTAGATGCAGGAATTTTATTCAGGCCCTTATGGATGACAACGGTGACATAATCACTGAGCAATTGGAACTAATTACATTGTCAGCAAACTACTTCTCCAACCTCTTCAAATTTGATGGTGTAAGCAATATTTAGAGGATTACAACATCCAACTATGCATCATTGAATCACAAAATCAGTTGCTCATTGTCCCTTTATCAAGAGATGAAGTCTTCAAAGCACTTTAAACAAATAGACCAGAGGATAGCTCCCGGACTAATGGCCTTCTTGCGGGTTTCTTCCAGCATCATTGGTTAGTTGTGGAGGAGAATGTTTATGGGGACCACAGGGATTTCTTGGATTTAGTTTTGCTAACCCACAAACGTCTTATGATGAAGGAAATCAATCACACAAACATTGTCCTTATTCCAAAATATCAATAAGGGGCCTTACCCTCTCTTATTTATTATTTTCAAATGATGCTAGCCTATTCCTTAAGGCAACTACAGAGCAAGTTATCTATACTTCAAGTATATAGTGAATGCATGGGTCAAAAAGTCAATTTTGGGAAAACAACTATTTTCTTAATCAAGAACACTATGGAGGTGACCAATAGAGCAATCGTGTAGACAATAGGAGTGCATGGCAAGGACATACATGTCTATCTAGGCCTTCCTACATGGATTGGTAAAAGAGTATAAGGTTGGCAAGCTAAATTCCTAGCATAAGGTAGTTGCTAAGGCTATTCCCAACTGTGCAATGAGTATGTTCATGCTCCTAAAAAGTTTTTGCGAGACGGTTAACTCTATGATTAGCAAATTTTGGTGGGGAGATAAAGATGAGGGTAGAAAGATCAATTGGGTGGCCTGACTACGAATGTGTATCTCAAAAGGGGGTTGAGGAATGGGGTTTTAGAGATATCTCAGTCTTTATCATGACTCTTCTAGCAAAAAAAGCATGGAGACTTGCAACCAACATGGAATCCTTATGCTACAAGATTCTTAAAGCTAAATATTTTTTCAAATAGTGACTTTTGGAATTTTCTCCCCAAACCCGCTTCATCTTTCATATGGAAGAGTCTATCTTCTGCTAGAGACCTAATTAAGAAGGAAGGCAGATGGAGAGTGGGGGATGGTAAAAGGATCCAATTTTTCCATGATAAATGGACCCTAATTGACCTTGTTAAGGTGAGCCCATTGCTTTTGGGATCGATGAAGATACAAGGGTGGAAAATTTCAGTGATATATCTAAAATTAATGTAAGGAGGTTGAGAAGAGGTCGGTGGTAGGAGAAGCTGGATGGCATATAGTGAGCTGCCTCCCCTTACCCCTTCACCAAGTACAGACAACTTTTACTCTCCTCATGAACTTGGTGGCATGTTTTTTGTAAAATTGGTATACAGGGTTCTTTACATTGGCATGGAGGAGAATAACATGACTTTGTACCTTAATGCGACTCATCAACTTTAGCAGCTAAATCTACCTACTAAACTCCTCATTTTTAGATTGTGGCATATTACCGATGCTCTCCCCACAAAGTCTAACATGCTTCATAGGGGCATCTAGGTTAACCTTATTTGTTCCTTTTGCATGAATGGACACGAGGACCACCTCTTTTGGGGCTGCAGGGAAACTACGACAGCCTACCTTCAAACCTTCTGTTGTCTGTCTTCCCCATACCTAGATGGCAATCTCTGCATTCTATTCAGCACACCTCCACTTCCCTTGGTAAATCCCGTCTTCGCTCTTTCCTAGTTGTGACATGAAAGATATGGGAATTCAAAAATCTCGGTCGCATCTTCGGGGATTCTCCACCTTTCTCTGATATTCTTCATAGGTGTGCCAATTTCATTTATCAACTTGATTTCACAAAAGCTTTGGCTAAAAGTTGTTTCCTCCCTGCTGAGGGTCAAGCATGGTGGAAACCGCCCAAACGTGGACAAGTTAGGTGAATATTGATACAAGCTACTGCAAGAGCTTGGGCATCATAGGAGTGGGTGCCGCATCTGAGACTATCATGGAAGCTTTGTGGCAGTATGGTGTTGGACATGGCAAGGGTTGGAAGACCCCATGTGGATGGAGACTAAAGGCATGATATGTGGTATGAGATGGCTGATGACTTTAGACTTCACTAGCGTTATTTTTTAGGCTGATTCCCTTATCCTATTTTGATCCTAACAAAGGAGGGTGCCATCCAATTGAGCATTCGACATCTTGTAGAGAGAATCAAACATTGTAGCCTTACTTTCAATAGGTGTGAATTCTCTCTTATTCTAAGAAGTGTTAATTGTGTAGCTCATGCACTAGCTACATATGCATTAGTACCACATGTTGTTGGATGGATAAATCCTCTATATGTATCTTAAAAGCTATGTGTAAAGACTTACAATTTATCCACTTTAATTCAATATCTGGGCTTCCTAGTTAACCTTTTAGTTGTTGTGGCTAGTGACGATGGGTTGAATGCTTCTCTCTTACTTATAAAAAAATATATAAAGAACATCATAGATAAATTTATAAATTTCATCTTTTGATTTTATGACAATAATGTCTTTTCCTTCAACATTTTTGGTTTTACCATCTCCAAGAGTAACTTTAGACTTCATATTTTCATCAATTTTGAAAAAGAAATTTTTATCACAAGTCATATGGTTTGAACAACCACCATCCAAGTACCAAACATCATATAGTCCTTTTTGAATATTTAAACAAGAGATAAATATTTGATCATTTAAGCCACTATTTTTAGAATAATTTGCCTCCTATTTATAACACTAATCTTAATCAAAATGAGTATGCCTCTTGCATCTCGTCCCTTTATACTGGCAATTATTTGTATCATAGCTACTTTTATTACACAACTATAATAAGAAAAGAATTTAATAGTTTCTCTATTTACTTAATTTTGAAATTTTCTTCTCCCTCTACCATAGTTATTTGTTGGTCTTCTTTGAAATTTTGCTCTTTGACTATTTTTGCCTTTCTCTTGAATTTTCTTTTCTTCATCCCTTTTTGAAATATTAAATTTTGACTAGAAAACCTGCTCGTGGTTGCTTTAAAAATCTACACATTTCCCCCATGGGCTTGAAGAGAATCCATTCATACAATTAAAGAAAGTACAAATAAATCTTTTGATTTTTCTATAGCAGTCACCATATGGTCAAATTTGGGAGGAATACATCTCAATATTTTTAAAATAATTCTTTTATCTTTAGTTGTATCCTCATAGCTTCTCATTTGATTTATAATGTTAGAAGCATGAAAGAAAAATACTTGTACTATTTTTCCTTTCTTCATTAACAGAGTATCAAAATCCTTCCATAATGAATAGGTCTTCATAGAAATTATTCTACCATGACTTTTAAATTCATTTTTCAAAATATTTCAAGCCCCATTTGACATTGTACCAATCATAATTCTTGGGTATATTGCATTATCTATTCCTTGTTAAATATATAGCAAGACTTTTGCATCATGAATTTATTTTTCATAATATTATTTTTCTTATTTCCATCCCAAGATGCAAGTTTTGTATCATCTTTGGGTTGCTCTTAGGTATTTTGAATTAAATCCTATAATCTCTGTGATATTAATAAGGTATTCATTTGGATACTCCAAAAATTATAAGATTTTCCTTCAAATATAGGGATCAATGTTTAGGTATAATTAAATGCAGTGATGTAGGCCATTCATAGTGTACCTTAAAAATACATTATTGCAGCAACATCATAGTAGAAAAATAACAGCTTCCACAGCTCCAAGACAACATAGCTCTGATATCACCAATGGGTATTTGAATGATAAAAATATAAAAATGAATATAAATTGTTAAACAGGAAGGAAAAAAATGATGGAAAAAGAAAATTTTATTTAGCTTTTTAATGCTTAGTTGTTACATATAATGGGTTGGATGACAGACATACAACACACAACTATCCTTTTATAACCATCTAGATATGATCCTACCAATTGGATTTTCATGCGACCGACCGACTTTTTATTTTCAAATTTTTCTAAATTAGTTCGTAACAATCGTTCCCTACATGTAGTGGAGTGTTGGAGTTGCTTGCATGTTATTTCCATGTTCATTTAGTTAAATACATTCATGTATGGGCTTCAGTTGCTTTGGATATCTCTAAAACTTAGCTGAGCTTAGATGCATCACTACCAATGTTACTCATAGCCTTTTTCTTCTAATCTTCCATTGAGTAAATTAGCTTTTTGTCATTTTGCTATTCATTTTTTGTGCATAAGATAAAATTTATTTAGAACCTATAACAACTAAAATATCCAAAGAATAACCCACTTTAGCCAATGTCATTATTGTCATTGTCCATTAAGATGATTTTTTCAAGGGTTGACTGAATTGACAGCTTGGTAGTTTTCTTTAATTCCACCTTCCAATTGCTTTTTTTTAGACAAAATTCTTGCAAGCCAATATTTGGAGATAAACATTTTTTGGCACATCTCTAGGTAACTTTATGTTTTCCCCATTATGTTGTAGATTATAGGGATTAGCTAATCTCCAGAATTCCTATTGGTCCTTGGATATATAGCCTCACATCTCTCACTTTTCTTCCATTGTAGCACAATTGCCTGAAATTTTTTTTATCTTTGATTGTTATGGTTCTATTTGTTTGTAGATAGCATTCAAATTTGTTAGTAGAAAGTGAAACCATTCAAGTTGAGGAGGATACATGAAAATGCAATGGTCACATAACTTAGATTTTGATGTTGGTATGACATTATAATTAATTTGGATTATTCATGTAAATCCTAGGTTGTTGAATGATGCATTAGGTTGTTGATGATGATTTGATTAGCTTTTGAGGGTTTTACATTTAACTTGTGTATATAGAATAGAAATGACTATTTATGTGCATTGAGGCCACTTTAATGTTGTGAGTTAGGAGATTTTGTTCACAATGATGTGGGTGGATAATTGGATGGGGCATTGACAATGATTAGCATGAGCAGCTTGTTGAATTTGTTCTTAGTAAGAAAGAACAAAGGTGAGCATATATTGTACCAATTGTGATTTGGCTCAGTAGAATGCATAAAGAAAGCATGTAAAATACGTTATATGTTTGATATGGACATGGAGCAAAAGCTTAGTGTGATGAGATTAATGTTGACACTACATAGAGTTAAGTGGTGTAGTTCCCCTTGAACCTTTTAAAATTAAATTCCTTTAAAAAATTTTAAAATTGAAAATATAGTTTATTTTTAGTTGGTTGCTCCCGTTAAAAAACATTATGCCCTCCTCAATGGAAAATTACCCTCTCATTGATGGTTCCAACTCTGTCACTGATTCAGATCAAGGTAGTGCTTTTCATATTAGATTTGTTTCAACATAGAAACAAGGTTTAGTGGTTTGGTTAAATCATATGGGCTAAGGGGTAGCATTTTATATAGAAAATTTTACTTTTTTATGGTAATTAGATGTTTGGCATGGATGGCTTGTGGATAAGGTGATTAGGTGAAAGGTCGACAATAAAAGGTTAATGGAGGCCTTGATATTATAGAAAATATGTTGAGAAAGAATTTAATGGATTTATAGAGGGGATTGAATGATGCACAAGGTTGATTGAGGCTTGATGATGATAGCGATCAAGATCAGTAGGTGTTAGGTGTTGTTTAGCAAAGACTAGCTTGAACATTACATACCAACTATTGGAGCAAAGATTGATAAGCATTGGTACATACAATGAGGGCAGGTGTTAATGCACATAGTAGGAATGGAGATGAGTATCACACTGGAGGTGGCATTAGCCAATAAGAGTCAATTGACTTAGCGTCAGAGGGAAGGGGTTGCTAATAAAAGGAAACATAATAAAATTTGTAGTGGTTTGAGAATCAAGGCATAACTGAGGTGACCTGAACAGTTCTGAAGTAGGCCTAGAGATCATTTTTTCTTTCTTCCTTCTCCCTAAACATGTGAAAATGAAAAAGAAATTTTAGATTTTTCCCAAGTAGATAGAAAGGTCTAACTAAAGACTTTGTGTAGAGTTTGGTGGATTGGAGCTTGAGTATTCAGGATTGGTTGGTAGATCTATAAGATTTGTCACCTATTACTTAAAATTTTTTGGTAGATCTAACAAAGAGATAGTATTTTTTTTTGAAATGTTTTCATGTAATTTTGATGGTATGTTGTTACATGTGATGGATCATGGTTTGATTCATTGAATGTTGTATTCTATAATTTTTAAGACTTGAAACCCTTCATTATTTTGAGGTGATTTTGATGTTGTAGTAATCACAATTTTTAAATTGCAACCTTAAGCATATACTATATATAAATGTAAATTTTGAGCCAAGGAATTAATGAGATTGAATAAAAATAAATGGCCTAAATTATAAAAAAAGGTAAATAATAAATAAGTAATGATGAGTTGAAATTCTATTATTGAATGGAAAAAAATGGAAAAGTATATTAATTAATTGTGGTTTAAATGGTCCTATTTAATCAATGAATGACCATGTTTAATGTTTTAAACATGTATTATAAGTACAAATCATAAAACTTAAAAATCACATTATTTATGACATATAAATATGTATATGGATATATAACAAAATAAAAATATATGAGGGGTACTCGCACGTGGTACGTGTGGACTACCTTAAGTGGGGCCACAAAGAGCAACCCCTTTTCCTTCCAGCGCACAAACAGAGAATGGGGAAAGAAAAAAATAGGAAAGAGAAGGACAAGAAGAGAAAGAATAGGAGAAGAGGAGGAAGGAAGGAGAAGAGAAGGAAGGAGGGAGAGAAGAGGGTTGTGGGTCATCCACAACCTACGTTGTTGCCGGTGTAAGCTAGTGCCACTGTCCACCCCATCACCAACCGGAGGTAAGGAAGAAGATGCAATTTAATTTTTTCTTTATTCTTCTAAAATCAATGACATGGGAAGGGGCTTTTGTTATTTATGTCTAGATATTCATGAAAATGATTTAAATCATGAAGATTAAGCTTGGAATGGAGTCTATTTCAATGATTTGAGTATTCATAGTTATGGGGATGCTGGGATTCGAATATTCCCTATTCTTCCCTAATCTATGGGCGTATGTATGTTAGAAATTGTGAGGTAGATGAGTTTTAAATGCTAAATCATGGGGCTTACAAATAGAATCTGAAATTTTATCCAACCCTAGATATAGGGTAGTTGGAAAAAAAGAACCAGGCATGGGCTTTTATGTAAATTGTGTAGAGAATGGTTTATGCGTGATTTTTAATTTTTAAGATGGTGGAAATTGAATTGGTCATGGTTACTATGATAGGGCAATGATGTAAATGGCCCTTAAGCATATGATTTCGATGGAAAAAATGTTAGATTTAGTTATTTTAAGATATATAGTTGTACAGAATGTAATATCTATAATTAAAAGCATAAAACCGAATTTGTGCGACAAAAAATGAACAACTATGAAATTTTTATGGGAGGCATAGGGCTTTTTAATCGAATGTATACAGAATGATTTTTTAAAATGCGATTTTAGGGCTAAATTGATATGAAGGGAAAAAATGGGTGGCAATTATATGGAATTGGTATGGACATATGGAAAGCGCAAGGTTGGAAATGTTAAATTTATTGAATTTATATTATGTGAAAATGAAAAAGGGTAGAATTCCTAAATTTTAAAGTCTACAATGAGGTATATAAGCTATTTAAAATATAAGCAATTGGTAAGAAAAAAAATTCTAGTTTTAAATGTATTTTAGATAATTTATATTTGACTATTAAACTATTTGATGATCAAAATAACAAGCTTTAGAATATTGAGTGGGTTGGACAAAAGGTACAAAGATAGGATAATAAGATGTGTATGGATTTGATTGTGTGTAAATTACTGTGAAAAACTAACTTTATTGTAGAGATGATATAAATCAAAATGCCAAAGTAGAATGTTTAAAATGTAATCTAAATGAGATGTATTGATGGGTAACCTATGTATGGGAACTAGTTATTATATTAAATAAATGAAACAAGGGAACTGAAATAATAAAGTAGGAAAAATTATGTTTAATAAAATGATGTTTAATGTAATGATTATAGAAATTCTAGAATGAAAATTTCATGATAGTGGGGTAAAAATAATTGCCCAATTGGAATATATAACTATAGATGTCATTTTTGAAATCTAATTGTTAAGTTTATGTGATTTTAATTAATGGAAGATATATTTTAAATTTTAGAGGTTAAAAAAGTAACGTTTAATGCTTATTATTGGGTTAAGACTACTATTTGAGTTTGAAAGTTATATTCAGGAAATTTTAAGTAATGAGATGAGTATTTAAATTTTCCTAAATTGAAAATGTTAGTTAGAATAAATGTTAAGTCAGGGATAGTTAAATGTAAGACTAAAAGGGATTTAAGTAGAATATTGTATGAACTAGACTATTTGGCAATATATGTTGAATACTAATGATTGATTATTAATTTTAATGTAAGAATATGACAATAGTGTTAATTTTCATGCTTATATTAATGAAAATGTAAGGAAGTTAGGAAAGACGAACTATTTAATTGATTTTATGGGTTGTAGATATTAGTTATGGTATTTAAACATTATATTTACCTAAATTATGATTAATCTAGATATTAGATGATAAGATATATATGAGTTAAGTTATGGGTGTAGAGATTCAAGCGTAACAGCCAAGCTAACTAGCTGTTCGCCCACATAATTCAAATAAAAATAGGTGGATTGAAATCCCAAATGTAAATATTAGTGAATTTGAAGTGGAACATAAAGTTTAATAATTGAAATCAAGGAAATAGAGGAAATAAAGAAAGATAATTCTGTTGTATGATTCCTTTACTGAATTACTGATTTTAAAGTATAAATAACAAATGCTAAAATTATCGCAAGTATCATAATGAAAATCTTATGATATGATGTTAAATATAAAATAAAAGAGACCTTAGCTAAGTAGCCTGTTGATAGGCTGCACAGACTATGAATTTTTGAGTTTAGACTCAAGTTTGATGGTCACACGTAAAAAGTAATATAGGTGATATAAAATTTGAAGAGTTCACATTTCTAGCATAAATGAATTTGAATGTCATGGGAAAGGTATTTTTATATATGTAATAGAATTTATGAGTTGCGTTTGATGAGATATATGATTTTCAATCGTTTATCTTAAATGAGTTAAGATTATATATGAATTAGTTGATACGTGATGAGATATTTAGTAATAAACTTATTTTATAAGTGTAAAAAGATCACATGCTCTTTATGTAAGTTATTTAAATGCAATATATATAAAGTGTATAAGACTCATTAAGAACATTTCGTTTACAGAATAATTAAAAGACAAAGGTAACCTATAGTCTATGAGTTTTCAAATTGGTCTACGTTTAAAAAAAGATTATTTTTTTGAGCATATAGGGCTTATGAAACACTGTAAAATCTAATTTTATGATAAATGCAAGATGAATTCTAGATTTGGACATCTAGAGTGGGAATAAGAGGTTTGTTCAACTGTAGGATAAATTATATTTAAATGAGAAATTCAAGTAAAGAAATGCTTCAATTTCTTATTAGAGGCCAATTAGAAATGGGCAAGTAAGAAATAAGTAGGTATGTAGATTGGTATGCATGATGATGAGAATGATATGCTTAGATATTATTTTCTATTAGTTATGCTAGGAAAGGGTAAAGAAAAGATGGAGAGAGGCTAAAGGAAAAAAGTAAGCAAGCCCTTCAAAATTTTGTTTCGAAAGGATTTTATGGTAAGAAAATCCATTCTTGTCTTTTCATTTTATGAAATGATATTTGCCAACGAATAATTGATTTATTTTTCTTTTATGTATTTAAATTGTGCACTTTGAAATGAAAAATTTCTAGTTTATTTTATGATGACATTCATATTTCCTCATAATGATCATGATTCATGGTATGCTTGTATGCATTAAATACCCCATGGGGTGAGACAGGAGGTGATGTTTCTGAGAAAACAAAGCCAAATCACCTGACCTTGTGTCTTAAGGCTGACATCAGATGTGTTTAAAGTATCTTCTAAAGTTAAGCAGAATGTATATGATTCACGCATTACATTATTAATCATGTAAGATCAGAAATATTATTATAGTTAGATGATCACTTGATAAGTTTCATCTGTCGAATGAGCAATAAGTCATGATGCATGTATACACTCATTTCATTATGATACATGCATAAAAGAAATTTAAGAATTTTAATACAACAGATTATGAAAATTTATGAGTATTTCTAAATAATTGTTTATTGAGTATTCTATATTCATTATTTTCAAATAACAAGTGAATGCAAATGTTGTAGATTTAATAGAAGAGCCTTTACTGCTAATAAGGTAGTAGAGATATAACATCTAGTACTTTTGAGGTATTTGGAACTTTGGAAGGTGATTATTAAAATTGTATATATTAAGTTTAAATGTATCATGTTGAGGTCGATTTATTTAATATATAGCTTCTCATGTGAAGTATGATTGTATAAGGGATGCATTAGATAAATTGAAGTAGATATGAATGATTTAGTAGAGAATGTTAGATTATATAATGACTATCAGGTTTTGTTTCACAAAACGTTCTGTATACAAACGACATGCTATTGGATTTTAGTTAAGGGAATGAAACCAAAATAAGCTCTAAAAGCTTCTGCTAGCTTAAGAATGAAACTTTAGTTTCATTAACGAGCTTTACCACTTAAAGATCCGTGGAGTATGGTTTCACCTTGTGGCTTGCCACGGGTCGGAGTGCTACAGGGGTTTTGTTTAGAGTCCCATGTCTTAATGTCATCCATGATTTTATTATTGAGATTAGGCTTGCATGATGTGGGGATTTTATCCTTGAACTTTATGTTAAACAACATGATGTGCATGGTCACCAACCATGCTACATTGAAAACTTGCACTTTGCTTGAGACAAACTTCTTCTTTCATTCAACCCATCTTTAGCATTGAAATTGACAGGGAATCATCCTCTTTTCCTACAACAAAAGACAAAAATAAGTAAATACATTTTTACATGATCTAATAAATCTAGACAACCTAAAATGAATTGATTTACCCTGAATTTAATTGAAAATGTATGAAAACTACATAAGATGCAAGAAACACACAAATGATAAAAACTAATGCAAAACTTATGAGAATTTATATGTTTTTCTTGAACTAGAATTCAAAATAAATAAAAAATGAATCTTGACAACTTTATTTTCATAGAATTACCACTTCTCCAAACTTAAAACATTGCTAATCCTTGAGCAACATATAAAAACACAAATGCAACCGCTAATATATATATAAAACCAAGTCTTTTTCTAACCATTAGTGATACAATCACCTCTCTCAAATTAGCTATGCAAAAGATAAAAATAAATTGAAAACACTCATGAAGAACTAGCTCAGATCAAGCCACGACATGCAAATTCAATCCACAAGTCAAGTTGCATGGAAATATGATATGTAAATAGTCAAAAATTATAGTTCAACCTTACTAATTGTTCTCCTAATCAAAAGGTCTTTCTAAAATAGGTGTAATACATATATGAATAGCCTAAAAGTAAATTCATTATCTTAAAAAGGTGTAGCATTGGTCCATCAAATTCACTTGGTCTTAACTCAGATAAATTGCATGATTGGTTTCCCCCAAACTTATTGCTTTAACTCGCCTACTCATATTTCAAGGTATCTAGAAAAAAAAATTCCTTTTTTTTATTCTCTTTTTTGGCTTCTCTTACCATATTTTAGGATATCTGGGAATAAATTTTTATTTTTTCACAAAGCGCTATTCTATGGCTTTCCTTTGTCTTTTTATACTAACCTTGCCATTTGTAAATACCAAGTCCTAATTACTCAGCTTAGGTTAGCCACCCTCATCATTATTTATGTAAAATCCTATTAGAGGTAATATATATATATGCCAATATATTATATGCAAATGTTATCCAACCCTAAGTCTTAAGTGAAAAGATTAATTATACTATGAATCAATGAGAGAATGTATTTACTTTAAAGCACAGGGTTGAAAACAAAAAGATACATATAGGCTTAAAAATGGGAAAAAAATATTATGAAAATATATGATATTGAATCACAACTAGGCACAAGTATTCATATTACATAAAAAATTTCTTTAATCACTTAAATTGAACATGTTAGCATGATTATGGACTATAAAATTTAATTATTTGATCAATTATATCATTCACATGTTACTTGAAAATTTACAAAGTTAACACATTAGAGCTCAATCAATGTAAAATCATGGCTTGAAAATGTTTAAATTTTCATGAATTTGGTTTCGGTTTAAAGTTTTCTTAAACATTACATGTATTCTCAAGATAGATTGCAATTGATAGATTATTATAAGCAAGATTTCAAATGCAGTGCAATCTAAAACATATATAGATCACAAAACTACCTAAATGAGTTCATGAATGAGGACCAAACAGGACAAAACATCTCTCCCAAACTTGAGAAATGCATTGTGCTTAATGCATAAAAACTAAAAAGAAAATGCGAATAACCATGATATGAAAATGCAAGTGAAACTGATATGCAAATACAAATGATAAACACTAAAAAGGATAGAAAAGAAAAAGGCAAAGACAGTGACTCCCTTAACTGTTCGGTGGGAAGAGTTCTCATCTTCACCATCTTCAATGTTGTCATATTTGTCAAGGTCACTTGTTTTCTTGCATTTTTGAGGTGATAAGGTGATGCTAATCTGCAAGAAGATCAAAATGATTGTGCAGTTACTTGGCACAAGCTTAAAAAACTGCCTTTCAAACTTTAAATTTAACTCCACATATGACAACCTCATCATTGAACCACAACTTAACTCTTGGTTTCTGCCTGCAGATCTGGCTTTCACTAACTCAATTTTCCAAACCATGTTTACTTGAGGGGGGACCTGACTCTGATACCACTTGTAACGCACTAACTAGAAAAGTGATCATTGAGCTTGACGCATAGAACACATAGTCCCAGTAAACGATCATTGGGCCTTGAACTATGGGCCTCATAGTGTGATATTATTCGCTTTGGCCTGACAGCTTAGCCACACGACTCTAAAATGCATCACATCATGTTTAACTGTTAGACCCACTAGGAACTTTCTTTCTTTTTCAATGTGGGATTCGATTTTGGGCTATTACAAGCCCATGCTTCTGCCTAGTTCATCCTCGAACCATAACTCAACTCTAGACTTCTACCTGCAGCCTTAGCTTTCACTTGCTCAACTCTCTAAGCCACATCTACTAGTGAGGGAACCGCTCTGATACCATCTGTAATATACCGGTTCAGAAAAATGATTCTAGGTCATATATGTAATGCAATTTAAAAAAATCAATCACACATTTATGATAAAATTAATTATTATAATAAAAATTTTCAAAATTCACTTTCACTAGTCATGTTCCCATTATTACATCCAGGACACAATAAAAATAAATACATATCCACTATTTTCATTATATGCCTTGAAATAATTTTAAATAAAATAAAATGCATAATCCAAAACTCTAGTGTCCCACTTGATTTGGTACACCTGTACAAATAATGGGCTAGTTCCAACATGACTAGCAAATAGATTTTTATTTGGGATTAATTTTTGGTTCAAAATTAATTTTGTATGCCTCAATTATTATTTTTGGTATAGTAAATGGATTAATTAATTGAACAATACTTGATTGATATATTTGGGTAAAGTAACCAGCATAAATAATTTTATATGTTTATAGAATTGCAAAATATAAAATTATATAATTTTGTGCCCAAATATTTATATGTAGTGTTAAAATATTCCTATTAAATTAATATATTTATATATTGATTTATAAGAATAATTGATAGCCAATGTGATTTGCTAAAAAATATATAAATATTTTATTACATGTGAGTTGAGTATATAAATACTTATAAGCATAGACTATGTATGGGCATAAAGGAGTTTGGGATTAACATGGTTATTTGGACCTTAACATGAGCATGGAGAGTTGGATTCCTAATACGGTGTTATTTTTCTGGATGTGTTGCACCTTTATTAGAATATATACATATTTTTATGGATGTTGAGTCAACGTTCGTGGCATGTAAAGCAATGGTAGAATTTTTGTTAGATGTCACTTTGTGCTTTTTTAGCAACCATTTTATCTTATTGCTTATGATGATTAATGGGGATAATTTCTCTTATATCCACAACATTTCGTAAAATCCTTTTATACCCGTAACATTTCATCCTAAATTTCTCTCATACCTATGCTGTTAAAACCACCGTTATCTACCCAATTGAAAAGACGATTTTGCTCTTTTAAATTTTTCTAATTAAAATAAATCAACCGTAATATGACTTTTAAGTTATTTAATACCTTATATTAATGATTTACTACCATCAATTGAGTCATGTTAAGGTTAAATTATCTCAATTAAAAATTTTAAATGGGCAAAATTATTTTTCAATGGGGTAGGTAACAATGGTTTTAACGGCGTGGGTATGCAAGAAATTTAGGGTGAAATGTTATGGGTATAAAAGGAATTTATGAAATGTTGTTGGTATAAGAGAAATTATGTCCATTTGTTATGGGTATAAGAGGAATTATTGCCTTTTGTGCTTCTAATGTTTAGATAAATTCAAGTGTTGAATGAAGCTGACTTGTAACTCATTACAGTGGTATGGGCTAAGAGAGAGAGAGAGGCCTAAGGTGGGGTCCATCTATAGAAGAAACAAAGACAAAGTGGCTTCATGTGGATCGTCCATTTAGTTTGGCTATAATTTATCCATTTTAACTCCAATTTACATAATTAAATAGTATATTTCTATGGCTTTGATGCTTCTGAACTCAATGGAAGGGTTTGATTTTGATTTGAAGCCTAATTTTTGAGTTATTAAATTAAATATTATTTTTATCATTTAATTAACTTTTAATTGGGCCATTATCCATTTTAAAAAAAAAATTCTGCTTGCTAGTTATGTTGGGATTGACCTATTATTTTTATAGGTAGACCAAATCAAGTAGGACACTAGAATTTTGGATTATGTGAAGATTTTAAGAACGGTCATTTTATTTTATTTAAAATTATTTTAAGGCATGTATTGAAAATGGTGGACATGTATTTATTTTTATTATGTCTTGGATGTAATAATGGGAACATGACTAGTGAAAGCAGATTTTAAAATATTTTATTATAACAATTAATTTTGTCATAAATGTGTGATTGATCTTCAAAAATTACATTAAATACATGGCCCAGGATCATTTTTTTAGACCGGTATGTTACAACAACTAACCATTCCCCTTTTCAATCCATATAATAGCAAACACACACTTCTCAATCCACTTGAAGTTAATCTCAATCAAGGCAACACTTTTTCAAGCTTTCAACAATGCTAAAATAGTGTGGAAGAGATTATCAATCAAGATCCAAAAGCTTGTTGAGTTCCATGTTTCAAAACTGCCCAAACATGCTACAAATCCACCTTAGCAATGCGGCCTCAATATGGTGGCCCCGACTCCAATAGGCCTACCTCAAAAATGTGGCTTGCAAGTGGGAGGAAAAAATGAAGAAGAAGAAGGAAAAAATGGAAGAAGAATAAAGGAGAATGATGAAGAAGATGGGGAAATGGAAATAAGAGGAGAGTTTAGGAAAAGGAAATGGCGAAGGAAAGAAGATGGAGATGAAAGGGAGAATGAGAATGTAGAGGAACAAGAAAGAAGAAAGGAAAGGAGAAGATAAGAAGAAAGGAATTTAGAAGTTTAGTGGAGGAAAGAAAATGAGGCAAAGATGATAAGAAGATTGGATTAAAGGGAAAAATGAGAAGTGATGGAAATAAGCAGAGAAGAAGATAAAATGTGATGGGGAAGATGGAATAGAAGAAAGAGAGGTAGAGTAGGAAAATGAGGAAAAAGAAAAAAAGGAAGAAACATAGAAATAGAGAAGAGTACAGTAAATTGAGGTTAGAAAAAAATGAAAAAGAAAAGCAATGAAAGGAATTTGTAGTGTTAGGGCGGCATCGCACTGGTTGTAGTCCAATGTTGTGACATGTGTTGGGGTGGCTCCATAGTAATATTTCTTCTTTTTCTTTTTCTTTTTATTGTGGCATCGCAACTCTAATTTTGCCGCCTCCTTTTCTTTTTAAGGCCATGTTGGAGCCAGGACACCACTTCCCCTCTCTCCATTTACTGCAAGTTGCTCCCTTGTAGAAATTTGGCACCAGGGCCTCCATAATTCTGCATCGTCTTGCTTAACTGGTCATGAAAAGCTTGCAAATCTTTATGTCATCAATTAACCGCTTGAAAGAGATTTGAATTTTCTACTTTGATCATGATAGAGCTGATTTTCATTGCTTGAGCTTATACATCCTTGGAATGATCATTTCATCAGTTTACAATTCCAGCTTGAATTGAATTCATAAATTGAACATGTTGATCTTATTTCTCCTGCTCTAAGAGAATTATGGTCTCAAGCTCCCTCCTTATTTGCACTTGTGCTTTCTTAAACCAATTTAAAAAATATGAACATTCCTTGCATTAATGAGAACTCCAAAGTACATTAAGGTTCATCAATTGTGAGCATGCAGATCTTGCTCTTCATAACTTAGAGAGTAAATGAACTTAAATTGAATGATTGGCTGAACTTGAATTTTCCTAGGCATGTAATCTCTCAAAAATGCAATCCTCATTAACTTATTTTGCTAACATGTCAAACATTGACAACTAATGATTCTACTTTTCATCAAATAAGAATTTGAAGAGCTGAAGCTTCATTGTTGCTGAAATCACATCCTTGGTTGCATCATGAATGTTGAAATCATGCTTGAGCTACAACTTTTAAGATCATAATGCATATGTTCACAGAGAATTGATTAACTGAAGAATCAATTCTCTTTTACATACAAGCTTTCAAAAGTAGTGATCTTCCTTAGGTTACATTGCTTCAAGATACAAATAGTTTATCTTTAAATCATAACTTAGATCAAAAAATTAAAAAGTATAATAGGTTGCCTCCCATTCAGAGCTATGTTTAACGTCGTTGGCCCAACGTCCAATTGATATGAGCCAATTTTTGCTCAATCGAACTTCCTTCCAAGTTGGTTATGCATTGGAAGTTTAGACCCCTTCTTAGCCTCCACGAAAGGATCAGTTGGCCTCTTCTCTTGAATTCATAAAATCTATAGAAGAGTTGTTCTTTAGTGTCTTGAATTGTTGGCTTCAAGGAGCTATTTTCAAAGAATGACCATTGATTGATCAATTTTTGTTGCTCTTGGATTCTTTCAAGGAATATTAAAGGCATGTTGATGTGATAATTTTAATCTTTCTCCACTGCAACCACCATTATCTCTTCATTGATTTCCTCTTCAAATTGCTTGCTTTCCATTGACTTGACCATTTGTTCAAGCACTTATTGAGGCACAGATTGCCCATCATTTCAATTGATGTCTTCACTAATGCTTATAGTGACTTCATTACCCTGCCCCAACACATTTTCCTTTAAATTTTCTTCATTATAACTGGAAGAAGATGCTTGTTGCTGATCCTTGATTGCGATAACCAATTATTCTAACTACTTTTCAGGCTTTGAATTAAACTCCATCTGCCAATGCATATACTACATAAACATATCTTCTAGAGATGACCTACATGCAGGATGTTATGTGCCCTCCACTTAATGTGCTTGAAAATCTATTGGCATCATATATTTTTCTTATTGTGGGTCTCCATTGTTGTTCCATGTAATAGAAGGTTTCTTTCAATATCTTAAATAGTTTGAGTGTATATATCAATCATCTCGAACATAGTTGAAGCTCTCCATACAACTTGCAAATGCTGGATTATATGAGGATTGATCCGGTGAATGTTCTACTGCTCCATACCAACCAAGCTAATTGAATGAGTATAGTCCATGCATTGCAATTGATCGTTAAAATTTGTAACTTGAGTAGGAGGTACCCATGAATTGACAACTCATGGAAACTAGCCACTGGAAAATATTTAAAGCCGTTGAGTTGTGCATAACCAAGATTCTAGAAGTAAGTTTATATCAAAAGAAAAGAAAGAAAAATAAAAAACAATATGGAATATATACAAAATTTTATACATGACAAATGAAAAGATTAATATTCTGCTTTTAGTTTCGCCCTCCCCAACAACGACACTAAAACTTGGTAGGCTACAACACAAATAATGTATTAGTTTGCAACACAAGTGTACATGCTGCTCAAGTAATAAAAAAAAAGAGTAAGAGTTTGTTCTCACGAAGAGGAAGAGTTAAATGTAGCACTACTAAAAATTCCACTTGCACTTACGAATTAATTGATTGAATGAATTTAATCATTTAAGAGTGTTAAGTAAAAATAAATTAAACTAATAACTATTAAGTATAGTGGAATGAATGGATTCCTTTAGAGAGACAACTAGATAGTTGAGAGTTGTGAATCTCTTGACTTAAGACTACATTGGATTAGTTCCATTATGGTGATTTGTGCTTTCATTTACTAATCTAGGTTCATTTGTATTCATATTTATCTTCCAACATATATAAATCTAACTTTGTGTTATTCAACTATTATGTTCCCATGCAACTAGCGCATAACCTAAACAAGATTACACAGGGTTAATAGATATATTTCTATCTGTATTAACATTTAATAACTACAAGTTATTAAAATCCTGTGCTTTACATATGGACCTCATCTAAGCCTCACTTTTCCAAGCATAGATCTAGATATTATATCAATAGGTGATCAAGCTTGTAGAAGTATTAAACACAATATGTAAAGGTAAATCTTGCATAAACACATGAATCTCATACCTGCATATTCGATCACTTTAATTGAAAAAATAACTAGCATAATATTAAGTTCAAGTTTATCTCAACCCTCAACACAATATTCAACCCATGAACATAGCTAAGAATCCCATGAAAACAATATTCAAATACATATGGGATGTAGAGAATGAAAATATAAAAAAGAGAAAGAGAAAGAAGAAATAAAACTATGATGGACTCCTCCTTCAAAGTGATGTCCTTTTTAATCTCCTCCCCTTGTCTTGAAACTCTTTTTTTTTCTCCCAAGTTCTCCACTTTGTGACCTCTCTCTCCATTTTTGAAATCCTAAGAGATGTATTTATACACCCTTTCATTTGGATGTTAACATGTGCAAAAAATAGACATGTGCAAAATCTGGCGCGCGCGGCACCAGTCCCTCTAGATGCTATCTAGATACTGTCTGCTTTTAGATTTTTCTATCTGGCATTGCCTGAGATCGAGGTGCCAGATTCTGGGCCCGGGGTACCAATCACGCTGCCTTGAAAACTTGCACTTTGTTAGAGACAAACTTCTTCTTTCATTCAACCCATATTTAATATTGAAATTGCCATGGAATCACCCTCTTTTTCCTACAACAAAAGACAAAAATAAGTAAATGCATCCTTAGATTATCTAATAAATCTAAACAACCTAAAATGAAATGATTTACCCTGAATTTAATTAGAAATGCACGAAAACTACGCAACATGCAAGAAACACACAAATGATGAAAACTAATGTAAAGCTTATGAGAATTTACATGTTTCTTTTGAACTAGTATTCAAAAGAAATATAAAATGAATCTTGATACTCTATTTTCATAGCGTTATTACTTTAACAAATATTTTTATGTAGGTAATTAAGGGCGGTGTAAGTGTTAGGCTTGTCATAAATGTATGGCTTGGGGTGGGTATGAGACCTAATAAGGGATTATAGCTTAGTTGTAGTCAAGTAAGTTGACGAAGATGCCATGATGAGTTTGAGATGATTTATTTAGTGGTATGTGCATATATGCATGGTTGAGCTCATTTGCTTACATAGGGCAAGTGAAGCCAAGTGTGGTTAGTATCAATGTATGGTTGCAAAATGATATTGTTTAGCACAATGATATGGTTTTCTTCCAGATATTTATTGTTATTACTAACTTTCCTACTCACTAAGATTATCCGGATCATTTTTTGTTGTCGTTTTCTTTTAGGTGGCAGGACATATGACAGAGCCTAATAAGGTGTTAGAGCTCAATCTTGAGCTAGGAGAGTCAGATCATAAAGTAGCATTTGAATAAGTTGAATTCTAGGATTATCTTAATTTTGGATATCAACATATTTATGTGTTCATTGCATTTCTCTTAGTAACAATAATCTAAGTTAACTCAAATACCAATTCAAAATAATATTTACTAAGAAGGCTGACAGAGATTAGGTTTTTGCAAATTTTAGTACATGAAGTACATCAGTGAGGGGTCAGTAATTTTCTAAAAATTAGCTTTAAAACAACGGTTCCTGACCCTACCACTTTGGCAGTAGATGAATTAACTATGAATAGATGTTTCTTCTTTATTACCAGATTCGTGAGTTTTAAATTGATTTTTATCCTTGCACATATGCCTAGTAGCTCTAGAATCAAGCCACCAGGTTTGAGCATCACTCATAACACAAATTTCAAATATCATAGCAGTAAAATTTTCTTCATTCATGTGGGTCTTACGACCTTTCTGAGTGTTATTCTTCTTTTTGAGAAGCTTACACTCTTTTCAAATGTTTCATTTTTTGTAGTAATAGTAAAGTCCCTTTTTCTTCTTATTAATAGTTTTATTAGCATTTAAATTAAACTTTCTAGAGGGCTGATTATTACCAACTATCTCTGATATTGAGTTCCAACCACACGAATCTTTGATTGAACTTGCTCTTTTTTCTTTTCTCTTACCTAGATTTTTCCTTGGTACAAAGATTAAGCACGAGATCATCTAGGCTTATAAGAGCATTTATCTGTTTCAAATTCTTATGGTTAGGTGACATTTTCACAATAATGGTACCTACAATAATAGATTTATCTATCTTACTACCCTCAAACTTAAGTTGGTTAGTAATATGTGGAATCTCATCAACTTGTTTCAGGATTGGTTTATCATCACTTAGAGTGTAATCAAGGAAATTACTTAAAAGGAATTTCTAGATGCTCGCATCATCCGTGTTGTATTTATGTTAAAGCAAGTCTCATATTTCTTTGGCTATGTCCACCTTTTAGTACGAATTGAAGAGAGAGTTTAATAGTGATTTAATGATATGGCCCTTGCAAATGTAGTTGTCTCTCTCCTACTTTATTCTTCTACATGTTACTACAATGTCTCATCTATAATTTTTTTAGGTTTTGGGGTAATGAGAACATATACAACTCCAAGATGGGTAAGATAGAGATGAAGTTATTGTTGTCACCTATTTTAGTTAGTTCCAACGTAGGCATCTAATTTTGGGACATCAAGCTTAGCAAGAGGAATGGTGGATTGAGGGAGCATTTTAGGATAATGAAAGAATATTACCTTAAGTACGTTGGGGCAACTATATGAAAATAGAAGAAAAATTTAAGAAAAGTGTAAAAATCCAAACTAAAATTGGTTACTACTCTACATGTATTGCAGAGTCACTTTCTTTAAGGTAATATTTACACTTTTATAGTTATTTTAAGGTTATAGCAACTTACTCCCAGGATATAGAAAGAGTAAATCCAATCTAAAATAAAAAAGGCTTCCCTCCTAGACATAACACTTGATGATGAAAAATACAAACTTGAATTGACTTGGAAAAACCTCACCAGAAAATTTTTCTTTAGAATTAGATAGGAAGAGAAAAAAGCATACGAGAAACGAGGTCACGAGCTATGTGTTCAAGTAACAAATAGAGCTGAGCAACAGAGTATAAATAGGTTAGCATGTGACCATAAGATGCCCATGTATGTCCATTTGAACTTGCTCACATACGTCTGTTTGAACCAGTTAAAATAGCAAGTGGGGATTAAGAATGCAACACATCACTAAAACCCAATATGTTGCCAAAACGAATGTTAGACCAACTAAAGCATGTTTTTGAAAAACAAAACATTGCTTTCAATAGCTTATATATTAAATGTTGGAAATATAGCTAAATCCATATTTTGATGATTAAACAAATCAATTTGAGTATGTCTTGGCTACTAACAAGTTTGTGAAATGTTTAAGGAATATACATTTGAAGAAAATCAAGTTAGGAAGGCCAAGTCGATCCCCAAGTCGACTCTAAGATCGACTTCAAACATGCAAAACTGTCCAGAGTTGAAAACGGGAGAAGAGCAAGTGAAGTCGCAGGCCAAGTCGACTCCACCTGCGACTTGGGTAGCCAATTCGCAAACGAAGTCGACCTCACCATCGACTTCAGTCGGGCGAAACCTTCCAGAGTTGAATTCGAAACAGCAGAATGCCGAAGTCGCACCCCAAGTCGACTCCACGTGCGACTTGAGGTGAAGTCGCAGCCGAAGTCGACTCCGACATCGACTTCGATCGGGCAGAAGCTATTTTTTCAGAAAACAAGCTCATTATCAACTCAAGTGTTTCAAATTCCAAGCAAGACTCAATTCCTTCAAAGATTCACAAGGTTCAAGCTAATCCAGGAAGAATCAAAGTCAAGTTCTTCAAGGTTCACAAGATCTATAAGTATGAGGAGCCATTCCAGAATCAAAAGGACTGAAGGAAGAAAGCCTAAGCAAAACGATTTCCAAGTTCCTAGTTCGTGAAGCCATCTGACGAGGTGAAGTCGAAGCCGAAGTCGACTCCACCTGCGACTTGGGTGAAGTAGAGAACCCAAGTCGACCCTGACTGGAACTTGAAGTTGCGACGGAGAAGCGAAGTCGCACCCGAAGTCGACTCCATCTGCGACTTGGGCGAAGTCGCATCCGAAGTCGACTCCACATGCGACTTGGGTCGCAACGGTCGGAATTTATTCGAACGTTGGCGCATTAAATGCGCGCCACCTACTCACTAACGTTCGGATTCCCTCCAAAATTATAAATATCATACATGGTGAACGAGGGAAGTAGCTGAGAATCATTAAGTGTGCTTAACTACTACATTCAAGAGCTCTAAAGAGATCAAGCCACTCAAAGAAGAAGAACTCTGCTTCAAACTGCAAAAAGCGCATCGTCTGAATCTTCAAAGCCTATTCTTCAAGTTCTTCTCTCTGCGCTAAAGTGTTGCTACACATCTGTAAAGTGTAGATTTCTTTCTTTGATTATTTGTTTGTATTGAACTTGATTTAGCTTGGGTAGCTAAGATCAAGTGATAGCAAAGTAGTGTGTGATTGGAGTGTGACTCATCACCTACTTGTGCTAGTTGTTGATGCCCCATAGAGCTAGAATCTAGAAGAGAGCAAGAGGCTCTAGTTGTTGATGCCCCCTAGAGCTAGAATCTAGAAGAGAGCAAGAGGCTCTAGTTGTATTCGCGGAATACAATAGTGGAACCCAAGTCACAAGGAGTGTGAGCTTGGAAGAGTGGAGTAGGGAGGTTGCCCGAACCACTATAAAATCCTTGTCTACTTGCTTTTATTTCTGCTCTCTTTATTACTTTGCTTTCCATTCAGTTTCTTCATTCAAGGGGATTAATTCTACAAGGGGTTAAGTTTTTTAAGTTACCAAAGAAATTTTTAAGAACCCAATTCACCCCTCCCCTCTTGGGTTTTGCCATCTATTCGGGACCCAACAAGTGGTATCAGAGCAGGTCTTTGAATTGAACCAAAGAGATCCAACGATATGGCATCCCAATCTACTTCCGTTCTCGCTTTTGCCGAGGGCCAATCTTTTACAAGGCCACCATTGTTTGATGGGAGCAACTTTGGCTATTGGAAGCTTCGTATGAAGCAACTCATCATGGCTACCGATATGGATTCTTGGATTGCTATCCAAGATGGTGTAACTTTGCCAATTGATGAAAGAGCTTCCAAGTGGACCGAAGAGGAAGTAAGAACCGTCAAGAGCAATGCTAAGGCTATGAACTCTTTATTTTGTGCTCTTACGGCTTCGGAATATGATAGAGTATCATCTTGCCTAACCGCCAAGGAGATATGGGATACTCTAACATCCATTTATGAAGGAACCTCTCAAGTCCAAGGGACTAGGAGAAATATCTTGATAGGAGAATTGGAAAGTTTTAGAATGCTAGACACAGAAAATATTTCTGAAATGTTTGCTAGATTTTCTAAGATTACTAATGCTCTAAAAGGTCTTGGAAAGGCTATTTCTGAATCCGAACAGGTTATGAAGATATTGAGAGCTCTACCGGATTCATGGACTCCAAAGATAACGGCAATTGAAGAAGCCAAAGACCTAAACACTTTGAAGCTAGAAGATCTTATTAGCTCATTAATGTCACATGAGCTAATTAGGAGAAGAAACGAAGATAATCACAAAGGGAAGAGAACCATTGCACTCAAGGCCACTCACAATTCAGATGAATCCACCTCTTCATCTCACAACGATGATGAAGACATTGCTCTTCTCACTCGCAAATTCCGGAAATTTGTGAGAAAAGAAAAGAACCTCAAAGACTTCAAAGAAAGACCACATAAAGAAAAGAAAAAGGAGGTTATAAAATGCTACCGATGCGGGGGCATAGGACATATGCAAGCTCAATGTCCTACACCGGAAGAAAGGCCAAAGGAGAGCCATGAAAGCAGAAAATTCCAAAGGCCACGAGGAAGAGGCATGTTCGTCAACGAGGAGACTTCATCAACATGCAGTTCCTCAACCGACGACAATGATGCAGCCAACTGTGCGAGAATTTGCTGCGTGGCACGAATCGAGCAAGAAGAAGAAGACTTGCTATGCTTAAACACGACTGAAGTTTTGGAAGAACAATCCACCTCAACCAAATGTACAAGCAATGATGAGGTAACTTCCAAACCTTGCTATTCTCAATCAAGTTATTCTTCTTTTCAAAATTGCCTCAAATGTGCTGAATTAGAAGAACTACAAACTGCCTATGATTCATTATATGAGGAAATCAAAAAGCTAGGAAACAAGTTGTCCTCAAAGAAACAACAATGCAACTTTGTTATTATTGAAAATGGAAAACTAGCTGAAAAATCAACAAAACTGAAAGAAGAAAATGAATCATTGTTGAAAGAAGTAGAGAAACTGAAAAAGGAGAACAAATCCTTAAATGAATCATTAGCAAAGTTCTCTAATCCAGGAGAAAGTGTAAAGATGTTTCTGAAAATGACCTCCCAAACAAACAAAAGAGGTCTTGGATACAATACATTTGAGCAAGGAGAAAGTGGCAAATCAAATGTGCCTACACTTGGAAAATATCAAACCAAAATTGCACCTATATACAAGCCACAAAGGAGAAATGTTATGTGGACTAGAAGGCCAACATTTGAACCAAAATATACTTGGAAGCCTACTCATAGATTACCAATGGCTTGCAATTTTTGCAACAAAATGGGTCATAAAGTTTATAAGTGTAACTTTAAGAGATTATTTGACCATGGTGCTAAATTAGTTTGGGTTCCAAAGAACACAAGATTTGGGCTTTCTAAGTTAGAGCAACAAAGATTAAATAATATTACTAACCCAAATGGACCCATAAAATGGGTACCAAAGAGATAAGAATTATTTGTTTATTTTTCAGATTTGTTTAAAGGCAAAGGCAAACAATGTATGGTTCATGGATAGCAGTTGTTCAAGGCACATGACTGGAGAAAGAAACTTGTTTCACAAACTTAAGCCTTGCAACGACGGAACTGTTGCCTTTGGAAATAATGAGAAAGGTAAAATCAAAGGTAAAGGAAATATTTATAGTAGTTCAAATGCATGCATGGAGGATGTTTTGTTTGTTGAAGGACTCAAGCATAACTTAATGAGCATTAGCCAATTATGTGATAAAGGATATAAAGTTGTGTTTGAATCATCTATATGTAATGTATTTGATGGAGAACATATCATGTTTAGCGGAAAAAGGCATGGAAATGTATATTTGGTTTCACTTGATGAACTAGATGGTCAATATCTAATGGCCATTGATAATGATCCATGGGTTTGGCATAAAAGGCTTGGACACATAAACATGAGAAACATAAAAAGCCTATGGAAAAAGAATTTGGTGAAAGGCTTGCCTAAATTGAAATATGACAAAGACAAAATATGTAAGGCATGTCAATTATCTAAACAACCAAAGATGTCTTTTTCTACCAAAAAGGAGATTTCCACCACAAGGCCACTTGAATTGCTACACATGGATCTATATGGACCATCCGACATTTTAACCATTGGTGGAAAGAAATATGTATTTGTAATTGTTGATGACTTTTCAAGATTCACATGGATAATTCTTTTAGCTAGCAAAGATGAAGCCTTCTCTATGTTTTCAACGTTTGTAAACTTGGTGGAAAATGAAAAATAAAGTACTATTATGACTATAAGGAGTGATCATGGTGGTGAATTTGAGAACAAACGATTCATAGAATTATGTAATGAAAAAGGAATTCATCACACATTTTCTGCACCAAGAACTCCACAACAAAATGGAGTAGTGGAGAGGAAAAATAGAACTATACAAGAGATGGCTAGAACTATGCTAAATGAGAGCAAATTATCTAAGAAGTTTTGGGGTGAAGCTGTAAGTACAGCTTGTCTTGTATTGAATCGAGTTACCATTAGAGCAATCTTGAAAAAGACCCCATATGAGCTATGGAAAGGAAAGAAACCAAACATATCTTATTTTCATACTTTTGGATGCACATGTTATGTGCTGAACAATGGAAAAACCAACTTGGGAAAACTTGACGCTAAAAGTTATGAGTCAATATTCCTTGGGTACTCATCAAATAGCAAAGCATATAGAGTATTCAATAAACGAAACCAAGTTGTAGAAGAATCCATACATGTTGTTTTTGATGAAACTAACCCATGCTTGAAAAGAAGAGATGATTTAAGTGATGCAGATGAGATTGTAAGCAACTTTGAAAAGCTGCATGTGGAAAAGCAAGAAGAGTCCAATGAGGAAAGGGTAAGTGAAGGTAATGACTCCTATAAACCTCCATCTGATTTAAAATTCAAACATGCACATCCAATTGAACAAATTATAGGGAATGTGTATGAAGGTGTAAAAACTAGAAGGTCAAAGGAAAGTGTTTGTGGACATTATGCCTTTGTATCCAAAATTGAACCTTCTAATATTGAACAAGCTCTTGATGATGAAAACTGGATTATAGCAATGCAAGAAGAGCTAAATCAATTTGAAAGAAATCAAGTTTGGCATCTTGTTCCTAGACCAAATGATTGTACAGTTATTGGTACCAAGTGGGTCTTTAGGAACAAATTAGATGAAAGTGGACTTGTAGTGAGAAACAAAGCTAGACTTGTGGCAAAAGGATATTCACAAGAAGAAGGAATTGACTTTGAAGAATCCTATGCACCGGTTGCTAGATTGGAAGCAATTCGCATATTACTAGCTTTTGCATCTCACATGAACTTTAAATTGTTTCAAATGGATGTTAAAAGTGCATTCCTGAATGGTTATATAAATGAAGAGGTGTATGTAGAACAACCACCTGGATTTGAGGAAAAAGATCAATCTAAATTTGTATATAAGTTGACCAAAGCACTATATGGATTAAAACAAGCTCCAAGAGCTTGGTATGAAAGACTAAGCAAATTTCTGATTGATCATGATTTTCAAAAGGGAAAGGTAGACACCACCTTGTTTATCAAGAACAATGGAAAGGATATATTAATTATTCAAATTTATGTTGATGATATTATTTTTGGTGCTACTAATGAAGCTCTTTGTCAAGAATTTTCTGAGCTTATGCAGAAAGAATTTGAGATGAGCATGATGGGAGAACTCAATTTCTTCCTTGGACTGCAAATCAAGCAACTAAATGAAAGAATCTTCATAAACCAGTCCAAATACATTAAAGAGATGCTCAAGAAGTTTAGCATGGAGAATAGCAAAGGAGCAAACACGCTCATGAGCTCCACAATCAAAATGGACAAAGATGAGAAGGGAAAATTAGTTGATTTAAAATTGTATAGAAGCATGATAGGTTCCTTATTATATTTAACTGCTTCTAGGCCAGATATTTTGTTTAGTGTGTGTATGTGCTCTAGATTTCAATCATGCCCAAAAGAATCACACTTGGTAGCTGTGAAAAGAATTTTTAGATACCTAGTAGACACTACCAATTTAGGATTATGGTATCCAAAGGGTTCTAATTTTGATCTAATCGGCTACTCGGATGCGGATTTTGCCGGTTACAAAGTAGATAGAAAGAGCACTAGTGGAACATGTCAGTTTCTTGGAAGCATGTTGGTTTCATGGTTTTCAAGAAAACAAACTAGTGTCGCTCTATCTACGGCGGAAGCCGAATACATTGCCGCCGGGAGCTGTTGTGCTCAATTACTTTGGATGAAACAGCAACTTAGGGACTATGGCATGGATTTTAAAAATATACCTATCAAATGTGATAATACAAGTGCCATTTGTCTAACCAAGAATCCTGTATTGCATTCTAGGACCAAACATATAGATCTTAGACACCATTTCATTAGAGAACATGTAGAAAATCATGACATATGTTTGGAATTTGTTAGAACTGAGGATCAAGTTGCAGATATTTTTACTAAACCCCTAGCAAGAGAAGCATTCTATAAAATTAGAAATGACATGGGAATGATTGAGCTCACCTAAGTAACAAAACAACAAATGCTATAACAAGTGGTATCAGCTGGTAAATCAAGTGGTATAAAATCTAACAAGTAATAACAATTGGTATCATGTCCAACAAGTAGTATCTAAAATTAGGATAAGCATAAACTCAGGGGGAGCACCCATTTAGGGGGAGCTAACCCACCTATCTCTTTGATTACCCTCTAATCTTTTTGATATATTGACAAAAAGGGGGAGAGAGATTTAAGGAGAAGAAGAGTATTTGAGTTGAAAAATTGAGTATAAGTCTTTATGATTAAAAGGGAGAGAGATGATTAAAGGGGAGAGAAGAGTAAGAATGGGGAGGAGAGTAGGATATGCTTACATGATATTTGAATGTTCTGTTTGCATGAGCATAAGCATGATTTTAAAATGCAATATGAGCATATTATTTTTTAATGAAAGGTATCCACTCAAATCGGTTTTGTCAATCATCAAAAAGGGGGAGATTGTTGGAAATATAGCTAAATCCATATTTTGATGATTAAACAAATCAATTTGAGTATGTCTTGGCTACTAACAAGTTTGTGAAATGTTTAAGGAATATACATTTGAAGAAAATCAAGTTAGGAAGGCCAAGTCGATCCCCAAGTCGACTCTAAGATCGACTTCAAACATGCAAAACTGTCCAGAGTTGAAAACGGGAGAAGAGCAAGTGAAGTCGCAGGCCAAGTCGACTCCACCTGCGACTTGGGTAGCCAATTCGCAAACGAAGTCGACCTCACCATCGACTTCAGTCGGGCGAAACCTTCCAGAGTTGAATTCGAAACAGCAGAATGCCGAAGTCGCACCCCAAGTCGACTCCACGTGCGACTTGAGGTGAAGTCGCAGCCGAAGTCGACTCCGACATCGACTTCGATCGGGCAGAAGCTATTTTTTCAGAAAACAAGCTCATTATCAACTCAAGTGTTTCAAATTCCAAGCAAGACTCAATTCCTTCAAAGATTCACAAGGTTCAAGCTAATCCAGGAAGAATCAAAGTCAAGTTCTTCAAGGTTCACAAGATCTATAAGTATGAGGAGCCATTCCAGAATCAAAAGGACTGAAGGAAGAAAGCCTAAGCAAAACGATTTCCAAGTTCCTAGTTCGTGAAGCCATCTGACGAGGTGAAGTCGAAGCCGAAGTCGACTCCACCTGCGACTTGGGTGAAGTAGAGAACCCAAGTCGACCCTGACTGGAACTTGAAGTTGCGACGGAGAAGCGAAGTCGCACCCGAAGTCGACTCCATCTGCGACTTGGGCGAAGTCGCATCCGAAGTCGACTCCACATGCGACTTGGGTCGCAACGGTCGGAATTTATTCGAACGTTGGCGCATTAAATGCGCGCCACCTACTCACTAACGTTCGGATTCCCTCCAAAATTATAAATAGCATACATGGTGAACGAGGGAAGTAGCTGAGAATCATTAAGTGTGCTTAACTACTACATTCAAGAGCTCTAAAGAGATCAAGCCACTCAAAGAAGAAGAACTCTGCTTCAAACTGCAAAAAGCTCATCGTCTGAATCTTCAAAGCCTATTCTTCAAGTTCTTCTCTCTGCGCTAAAGTGTTGCTACACATCTGTAAAGTGTAGATTTCTTTCTTTGATTATTTGTTTGTATTGAACTTGATTTAGCTTGGGTAGCTAAGATCAAGTGATAGCAAAGTAGTGTGTGATTGGAGTGTGACTCATCACCTACTTGTGCTAGTTGTTGATGCCCCATAGAGCTAGAATCTAGAAGAGAGCAAGAGGCTCTAGTTGTTGATGCCCCCTAGAGCTAGAATCTAGAAGAGAGCAAGAGGCTCTAGTTGTATTCGCGGAATACAATAGTGGAACCCAAGTCACAAGGAGTGTGAGCTTGGAAGAGTGGAGTAGGGAGGTTGCCCGAACCACTATAAAATCCTTGTCTACTTGCTTTTATTTCTGCTCTCTTTATTACTTTGCTTTCCATTCAGTTTCTTCATTCAAGGGGATTAATTCTACAAGGGGTTAAGTTTTTTAAGTTACCAAAGAAATTTTTAAGAACCCAATTCACTCCTCCCCTCTTGGGTTTTGCCATCTATTCGGGACCCAACATTAAATGCTATGTATTTATTTTTTAGGACAAGCATTTAATGCAGGCAATGCATCATTCTTTTTGTCAATTCTCATTCCATATATTCAAAAGCATCTCTAGAACCATATTGTTTCAAAAATTGGTCTTATAGTTCCATAAACGTGGTATTTTATATATATTAAATTTATATAAAATAGATTATATCGGGCTCTACTTTTATGTAACCAAGTTATATAGAAGAAGTCCCATGTAACTCCCTCAATTTTTAAGATATTGATGATTGACGTAAAATTTAATCCATTAATTGTATTTAATATCATTTGTTTAGCTAGGAGATCAAGTTTCATCCAAATTAAGTCTCACATGGGTCACAGGGGTTACATTTGCTCTAAAAATATATTCATGTGTAAATTATAAAAAACGCTTAGCTCTATTCACAAATTTATTCGAATCTAATACTTTATAGAATCATTTATCCACATAATAGTGATATTTTAGATAATTTAGATGTTGAAGACACTACTTTAAAATAGATATTTTAGTATTAAACCATTTTATTACATTAATTTTACACATTTATAAATGAGACCCATATATGCTAATGCTAAATAAAAAAGGATTTTCATAATAATATAAATGATGCTAAATATAATAGATGTAGTGAATTTTTCATTAACTATGAAAATATTAAAAATGGAAGGGTTTACTTAGAAAAAAGGGTTTCATAGAAGCGAGCTTGTTATATATCTATTTTACTTTCAAAAAAAATTCTCAATAGTATTTTAACTTGAAATACATTATGATGTATATAATTGGACTACTTATATCTTAATCTCTTATATACTTGTTTATGATGCTTTATTTTTCTACATGAATGATGCTTTTCATCTCAAATTTTTTACCAATTGTATTAGAGGGTCTGAAGATTTGTTACACATATAAGTAGTATCTATTTAAATGCACAAATAATGTGTAAAGCAATAATGGGTTAAATAATAAAAATTATGAAATGATAAATCATTTAAATTGTAATCATAATGAAGAATCAACAAAAGATATATGTAATGCTAATTGATTACCTTAATTTAAAGATCAATCATTGTACTTACTCTTGATTTCATTATTGATTTCATTTTTAATAATTATGTATAACTTGTAAAATTCTATTAAGAAAAATTTAACTATTTTTTATGTAACACAATTCATGAGATAGCCCAGCAACACTCCTGCAAGGAATCTATATATGCAAGGCAAATTTTGCTTATTTATAATAATTCTTTACAAGTACTTATAATAACGCTTTTATAGGCAAGGAAAATTTTCCTTATCATAATACTTTTCGAACCAAAAAAAAATTTGATTGTCAAAATATAAAATTATGAACTTTTGAGAATCAATCTCTTCTTATTGTTACTACATGGCTTATACCATCAACCATTGGCAACCAAATTCTAATTTTGTAAAAAACTTTTGGTTGCTAAATACTAAATTTTTTGTAGTGAGAGTGGATTGATGAGATTTACCTAGAGTTAAGATAGGTTTTACCCAAAAAACAAGTTTTATATATTTTTTATTTGAATGCCACCTTTTTGGTTTCGTATAAAAATAAAATCTACGCTTTAATCTATTTTCACAAAAATTTTGATCATAAATATATTTTTATTTTTCAAATTTAAAATATTTAATGTATTAATTTTTAATATGTGTTTTTGTGTCCATGCACTTTATTGATAATCCATGCATATTATTATTTTTGTGCTAGATATGCGATTTTTGTATTTGAAAATTATTTTTAATTTTTTGAAAATATATAATTTTGAAAATTCAGAAATATAGTTTTAATATTTTAATTTTCTATCTTCATATAAAAATAAAATATATGTTGTATCCATGCACGTTAATATATACATGGATTGCCATTTTCTTCTAATAGGTACTACACGACTTATACCATCAACTATTGGCAATGAAATTCTAATTTTGTAAAAAACTTTTGGTTGCTAAATACTATTTTTTTTTTTTTTTTTTTTTTTTTTGTAGTGAGAGTGGATTGATGAGATTCCCCTAGAGAAAAGATGGGTTTTACCCAAAAATTGGGTTTATATATTTTTTATATGAACACCACTTTTTGGATTTCATTTAAAAATAAATTCTATGTTTTATCTCTGTTTTCACAAAATTTTTTATTATAAATATATTTTTTATTTTTTTATTTTAAAACATTAAGTATATTTTAATACATGTTTTTGTGTCTATATACTTTATTGATAATCCATGCGTGTTATTATTTTTGCGCTAGATATGCGATTTTTGTATTTGACAATTAATTTTTCAATTTTTTGAAAATATATAAT
Source organism: Annona cherimola (assembly GCA_030490835.1). Taxonomy (NCBI): domain Eukaryota; kingdom Viridiplantae; phylum Streptophyta; class Magnoliopsida; order Magnoliales; family Annonaceae; genus Annona; species Annona cherimola. The sequence continues at coordinate 58,397,495 of CM059973.1, read as the reverse complement.
TTCGAAAATGCAAAAATATGATTTTTTAACGCTTCAATTTTACATTTTCACATAAAAATAAAATATATGTTTTACATTTGATTTCGAGTAATCTGCATATATACCAACATAATTTGATTGAAATTACATGTTTATCCACATAGTTTCACAAATTGCATATTATCCCCTTATAGTTTTACCAAAATTGCATATAAACCTCATATTAACGGTTGCCGTTAAATGGAAGGCTATTGAACATTAATGAATTATTTCTTTTTCAAAAATATCCTTGAATTCAGGGAGATTAGAAGATGGTTGAATAGAAACCAGTGAAATAATTATGATTTTTGTGTTTCGTTTCAATGAATGTATCTTGTTATTATGGCGATCATTGATAAAATACGGATCTTGTGATTGTTTCATGGACTCTTTGACTGGCTACGAACCATCAATTTGTAATTTTAGCATGTCATCCTCTGTTCGCCAGGTAGATTACACACATTGAAATGGGAGTTACTCGTTGCTGGTTGGAGAATAAAGTAGTGCTGATCTTCATGGTTTTTATGTAAACTATTTGAACGATTTTGATTATGTATTTCCTTGCCATTGCCACCGAATCTGGTTGGTGGCTTCTTCTCCCATGGTTACCCTTTTTGTTGGTAGTTGTTACTAGATAGAGAATTAATTCATGCTAATTTTGATGGTTTTTTATTGCCAAGTATTTGAGCAATACTGATCATGCATTTTTTGCTATTATCACCGAATTCGAGTGGTGTGTTCCCCTTCCATGGCTGCCCTTTTTGTTGAAGACGATAAAGCATTGTAACTCCAGTGCTCTAGCGGTGCACTCAAATCCGTACCCTTAACACTAATTGAAGTAGTCTAAATAATTAAAAAGCTCCAAAACCAATGCATCTTAGCTTGCCCTCACTGGATGACATCTTGGACTACCTCAAGGAAGATAACATCATCGGCAAAGTAGAGGGGCAAGGATCGTCTACAAGGGAATGATGCTCAAATGCGACCAAGTCACTATGAAGCAGCTCCCGGTGATGATTCGTGGGTCTACGCATGACCTCAGATTCAACGCAGAGATCAGATGCTTGAGAGGATCCAGCACCGACACATAATCAGTTTTCTCAGCTTCTGCTCCAACTACAAAATGGATTTGCCTGTCACATAAATGCTGTGGTCAGATGCTTGGGAGAAGTTCTCTATGGGAAGAAAGGGGGCCACTTGCACTGAGACATGCATTACAAGATCGCCATGGAGGCCATCGAACACCTATGTTGGGACTTGAGAGCAAAACAATTGCATTAATTTCAATTCGTTTTCAGTAAGCTCTAAGAGAAATCCATCAGCAGCTATATATAACAGAGGAGCCCATTTCCACTTTGACAGTGGAGAAGATGGACAACAGTCACTACTTGCGTAAGCCACAATGCTACGATATCGACACAAAAGCAGTGCATTCTACACAACAAAAATTGATATCGTCGCCATCTCTTAATTTCTCATAACCAGCAAGATGAGTAGCAGGGGTAGGAGAAGAAGCATGCCATTATGAGGAAAATGGAATGGAATGGAACTGGATTCCACAAATGTTATCAGATGGGGCTAAATTTGAAAAGAATTCATCGACCCAAGCCCTAAATTAAAGGCTGTTTTTAGAAAAAAAAATAATCCACTGATGTCCCGATGCCTTCCATTTGACGACAACCGTTAATATGCGGTTATATGCAATTTTGGTAAAACTATATGGGAGTGATATACAATTTGTGAAACTATGTAGGTATATATGTAATTTTGGTCAAACTATTTAGGCATATATGAAAATTATTCTTTATTTTCACAAAATATTTTGATCACAAATATGTTTTTTATTTTTCTGATTTAAAAAATATATAATGAAAGTTTTTATTACATTAAAATATATAATACTTTATTAATTTTCATATTCATATATTTATATTTTTTTCTAATTTTCAAATTCAAATACCCAATTTTCTTTAATATTGCTACTTCACTTTAGATCTCATTTTAGATTTTATTAATGCGTAATTTTTTAAATTTCTCTATATACTACATTTTATGTGCAAATTAAATTGAAAATTCTCAATGCCCAAAGAACAAGATAGTACCAATATTCGAGGAAAGAGTTGGAACATGAAGACAACAAATTATGTGCAAATTTTGTAGTAGATAATTAAGTAAAGGTATTACAAGATTAAAGTAGCACTTAACACATAAAAGGGTAATGTCACTTCATATGCCCAATTGCCTAAAAAGATAATAGCATTGATGCAGGATAATTTAGAGAATAAAAAAATGAAGAAAGCAACGTGAAAAAAGGAGAAATAGTAACTTTAAAGGCTTATAGAGAAGAAGTATGTGGGACACCATGTGCTGGTAGTGGTGATGTTGATTATGAGGATGATGATGTTATGGAGATTAAAATAACTGGAAAAGAAAGTCTACAAACTACAATAGATGATGAGCAACATAGATAAATTTTCTCAAGAAGCCATTCAGTTTGACGAGTAGGAGAAATAGTGGTGCTAGAGGATTTAGAAGTGGTAGATATTGATTTAAATTTTTTTAATAAGCATTTAGTTCTTCTTGAAATCAACCACAAAATATCAGCCTTAATAATAAAGATACTCAATTCAATGAGCCACGAGCACCCATGGGTGATGAGCAAGTCTTTAGAAGAAGTAGTGTAAAACAAAAAAAAAATTAAAATAAATGTGGAGTAAATGTATTATAGATAATCTGGGTAAAGCAGCTGCTAAGTTATTTTTACACAATAATATTTCATCTCATATTGTAGATTTTCCATATTTTAAAGTGTTTTTGAAGTAGTAAGTAAAGTAGGATTTGGTATAAAAGTAAAAGTTCATATAAAATTAATGAAAAATACTCACAACAAGGCTATGAGGAAGTTTAATAATATGTGCGAGACTTCAGAATGATATGAAGATCATGAGGTTGTATCATTATATGTGATAATTGAATTGGCCCAATTAGGTTGAGCATTATCAATTTTATGGTTCATTGTTATTTAGGAACAATCTTAGTTAGAATAGTTGATTTTAGAGTTATAAAGGATGTTAATTACATTTTTAGTTTGATAGATAAAATGATTCATAAAGTTGAAAAAAGTAATGTGGGACAAATTGTGATAGATAAAGAAGCATCTTATAAGGCATCTTGGAGGATGCTCAAGCAAAACAAATAACTTTTTTTATTTACAATCATAATCGAGTTACTACTTTGATGAAAAATTTATAAATAGTCGTAAGTTGTTGAGACCTAAAGTTACTTGTTCTACTACAAAATATATTGCTTTAGAGAGTTTATACACTCATATAGAAGCTCTCAATGAAATGATATCTACTAGAGCCTAGATTGAATTAAAATATGAAAGTTTGACAAAAAGGGTCGACCGTTAAGATTAGTCAAATTATTAGAGATAATAAATATTGTAGAAAAGTGTTTGAAATAATAAAGGTAATGAGTTCTTCCATTAAAGTGCCAAAACTTGTTAAAAATAATGATCTACCCACAATGGGATTCATATATGAAGTCATGGATAGAGCTGAACTTGTCAATAAAATGAATGTAAATACTACAAAGAGTATTAGAGTCTAAATGATTGACGATGGAATCAAAAACTTTACCACGATTACATACGGTAGGTAATTTGTATTTCATATATGTCTTTTCATGTGTATTGATATTTGATTATTACTCCTTAAATTAATTTTAATTTATAGATTTTTTAAATCTTGAATTTTGATTGCTGATACATATGAAGAGGTGGACGAGATAAGAGTTGACCTAAAAATTATCACCAAGAGATTAGAGCTAAATATTGATCAATAAGTTCATGCAATTAATGAGGTAAGATGAATTAGATAACTCAATATTAAGATATAAACATCATTTTTTTATAATTTTCAAACGAATATCGATCTTTATTTTTCATGTAGATCCAAATATACCAACTTGGTATAGGTAGCTTGCGATAACAACTAGCAAGAGCAATTGTCAAAAAGTCTAAAGTAGGTAAATATTCTAAAAACATAATTCCATATTTCTATATATTTATACTATTGTGAATAAATGACAAATCAAGCACAAATTCAATTTGAGAAGATTTAAAACACTAACATATATGTTGAAATGTGTTAAGATACTTAAAAATTCAAATTAGCAGATCAAGTCGTATGCCAAGTCGACTCAGGCATCGACTTGAGTAAAGTCGACTCTAGCATTGACTTCAAATGGGCATTTTTCGACAGTGCTGACAAACGAACACATGAACAGGCAAAGTCACAATCGAAGTCAACATCGCATGCGACTTTGGAGAAGCCGCAACCCAAGTTGACTCAGTTAGCGACTTGGGATATCTTTAGGGGTCCAGAGCTGAATCTGACAAAGTCAAGTTGCAAACCAAATCAACTCCAACATGCGACTTAGGTGAAGTCACACATGAAGTCGACTCAAGCTGCGACTTGAGTGGAGTTGCAATCCCAGTTGACCCCAGCATTAAACTTGGACAGATAAAGCTCAAGTCAAGGAATGCCAAGCTCAAGAACGAGAAGTTTAACTTAAAGAATACAATACTATCATCCAAGACAAAGTTATTCAAAAATGCTTACAAGACTTTGACTAAGTATAGCATTCAAGAAGTTTTTAAAAGGCCACATATAGAAGCAAAGAACTATGAAGATAAATCATGAAGAAACAAGGGCAAGTATATACATGGATCAAGATCACACTATGTCAAGGTTCCAATGAATCAAATAAAAAGTGAAGTCGCAACCCAAGTTAACTTCACCTGCAATTCGGGTCAAGTCTGAGATCAAGTCAACTAAAGAGTGAAATTTAACTGAAAAGCTGAAGACCCAAGTCGCAACCCAAGTCGACTCCAGTTTGCGACTTGGGTGAAGTTGCATCTGAGGTGGACTCCGAAAAATTCAAACATTGGCGCATTAAATGCGTGCCACCTACCACCAAATGTTCGAATTTACTCATCTACTATTCAATATACATTAGTGGAAGAGAAAAACGAGTACAATAGCATTGATTGAGCTTCAACTTTCCATTCTCAAACATTCAACTGATCATCAAAAAGACTCTCCAAGAAGAACTGAGTGATTAATTGCAAGGGCTGAATTGCTCCACAAACAACTCATTCCGCACGTTCTGCTCTACGTAGAAACTTATTCTCTATACACCAGTAAAGTGTAGTGTTATTTCTATTTATTATTTATTCATGTTCCCACTTGGTTTGATATTGAAACCAAGACCAAGTAAAGGTAAAGTAATGTGTGGCTGGAGTGTGACTCATTACCTACTTGTGCAAAGTGAGAAAAGGCCCCTTAGAATTATAATCTAGAAACGAGCAAGTGCTCTAATTGTATCTTCATTTTGTGTAGTGGAACCCAAGGCACAAAGGGGTGTTGTTGAAGGAGTGGAGTAGGGAGAGTTATCTCAAACCACTATAATCTCTTGAGTTTGTTTTGCTTATTCTACTTGTATTTATATTCTCCACGTTTTTTCATTCAAGGAAATTTATTTTGAAAGGGTTACATCTTCAATACTAAAAGATTTTTAAGAACTCAATTCACCCATCCCATCTTGGGTTTTGCCAATAACTCAGGACCAACAAGTGATATCAGAGCGGGTCTTTAAGTTTCTACCGAAAAGATCTTATTTAAATGGCATCCCAATCAACTTTCATCCTTATCTTTGCTGAGGGTCAATCATTCACTAGGCCATCACTATTTCACGGTAGTAACTTCGATTACTGGAGGTTGAGAATGAAATAACTTATTATGACCACAGACATGAATTCTTGGATTGCTATTCAAGATGGTGTTACTCTACCGATTGGTGAGAAAGCCTCCGAATGAATTGAGGAGGAAGTTGAAATAGTAAAGAGCAATGACAAGGCAATGAATTCCCTTTTTTGTGCCTTAACCGCTACAGAGTATGATAAGATATCTTCCTGTCTAACTACCAAAGAAATATAAGATACATTAACATCAATATATGAGGGAACCTCTCAAGTTCAAGGGACGAGAAGGAACATATTGATTGAAGAATTAGAGAGTTTTAAAATGCTAAACATAAAAAATATATCTAAAATATTTGCAAGATTTTCTAAGATTATTAACATATTGAAAGGACTTGAAAAAGCAATTTCTGAATCTGAACAGTTTATAAAAATCCTAAGAACTCTACCCGAGTCATGGACTCCAAGGATCACAGCCATTGAGGAGACAAAGGATCTAAATACATTAAAGCTTGAAAACCTTATTAGTTCACTCATGTCTCATGAGTTGATAAAGAAAAGGAATGAGAAATATCATAAAGGAAAAAGAGTCATCACATTGAAAGCAACACGAAGCTCAGACGAGTCCATGTTTTCTTCCCAAAACGATGATGAGGAGATTGCTCTACTCACGAGAAAGTTCAAAAAAATTATGAGGAAAGGGAATAACTTCGGCTCTAAAGGATTCAAGGAGAGAAATAGAAAGGAAAAAAAGAAAAAAAATGACTAAATGCTATAGATATGGAGTGGCACACATGCAAGTCCAATGTCCCACACCAGAAGAAAGCAGATCAAAAGAACAATAAGAGAAGAAAGATAGAAGCGACATCAGAAAATTTTCAAAGCTCAAGGGCAGAAGAATGTACGTAAATGAGGATACCTCCACAACAAGCAGTTCATCAAATGAGGACTATGAAGCTACAAATTGTGCACAGATATGTTGCATGACAAGAATTGAGGAAGAAAACATATTGAAATACCTCACTGCAATTGAAATAATAGAAGAATTAACCATGTTAACCGAAAGCACAAGCAATGAAGAGGTAATATCTAAACTTGACCACTCTAATTCCAAGTCTTTCTAGTCCTCTACTCATGATTATCTAAGATGTGCTGAGTTAGATGAATTGCAACAAGCATATGATTTATTGTATGATAAGATCAAGAAATTAAGTAGCAAATATACATTAAAGAAACAGCAATGTGACTCAATTATTATTGTGAATGAAAAATTGGCCAAAAGGGTCAAGTGCTTAGCAGATGAGAACAATGTCTTAACAAATAAAGTTGAAAGGCTAAAGAAAGAAAACAAAACATCGAATGAATCATTAACCAAATTCTCTAACCCAAGGGAAAGCATCAAAATATTTTTAAATATGACCACCCAAAGTAATAAAAGAGGACTTGAGTATTCTACATTTGAGCAAGGTGAAAGCAGCAAGTCCAATGCTCTAAAATGGGTGAAACTTTAAGCCAAGACAACTATTTTTCATAAACAAAAAATGAACCATCTTGCTTGGATTAGAAGGCTAACTTGGGAACCTCGTTGTTCATTGAGTTCTACTTCAAGACCTCCAAGGGCATGCAATATCTGTAACAAGTTTGGTTACAAAATATTTCAATGTAAAATTAAGAAATTATACAACCAAGGTACTAAATTAGTTTGGGTATCAATGAGCATTGGATTTGTATCTGCCAAAGTAGAGTAACGTAGACTCCAATGACTTACTAACTAAAATAGACCTACAAAATGGGTACCAAAGAGATAAGCTTTATATGAAAATTTTTGTAGGTTTGTCTTAGAGCTAAAGCCAACAGCACATGGTTCATGGATAGTGACTACTCAAGACACATGACAGGAGACAAAGCTTTGTTTTATAATCTCAAACCTTATAATGGAGGTACTGTTGTGTTTGAGAACAATGAAAAGGTAAAATTAGTGGTAAGAGAAATGTTTATGGTATTTCAAATTCATATATACAGGATGTGCTATTTGTTGAAGGATTTAAACACAACATAATGAGTATTAGTCAACTGTGTGACAAAGGTTACAAAGTCATATTTAAATTACTATATGTAATATTTTTTATGGAGATCATATAGTATTCAATGGAAAAAGATATGAAAATATATATTTGGTTTCTCATGATGAATTGGATAGAAAATGTCTTATGGCTATTGATAATGATCCTTGGGTATGACATAAAAGACTTGAACATATGAATATGTCAAACATTAAGACCCTATGGAAAAAAAGTATAGTAGAAGGGTTACCAAAACTTAAATATGATAAAGATAAAATTTGCAAGGTATGTCAAGTGTCCAAACAACCTAAGATGTCATTTTCACCCAAAAATAAAATTACAACCTCAAGGTCACTTGAATTACTACACATGGATCCTTATGGGTCATCCGTTTGAGCCTTGGAGGAAAGAAATTTATTCTTGTTATTGTGGATGATTTCTCAAAATTTACTTGGATAATGCTATTAGCTAGCAAAGAAGAAGCTTTCGCAATGTTTGTACATTTTTTGAAATTGACACAAAATGAAAAACAAAATACAATTGTTTCAATTAGAAGTGACCATGGTGGTGAATTTAAAAACAAATGCTTTATAGAATTTTGCAATGAAAAAAGAATTCATCGTACATTCTCTACTCCTAGAACTGCTCAACAAAATGGGGTAGTTGAAAGGAAAAATAGAACAATGCAAGTGATCAACTATCAATGGAATAAAAACTTTTTCGTAAACATTGGATGTGCAAATGCTTCCTTTCCATTCCCGACATAAACCTTTGTGTGTGGGTACGCTAGCCCAGGGAACATCTCACATAGCATGGTCCAATACGCCGGCTGTCTCCGACTTGGCCTCATCAAGGGGAACCTCTCTTCCTCTTGACGCCTACATGGTCTCCTACATGTATGACTTTTGATTTCCCCGGCATTATATACCTCTTACATCAGGTGACTTGTCATTCTCATGTAGAGAATTATTTGCACAATCCCTTAAAAACATCATTTCAAATCCATATATGAAAATGCAATGCATTCATTCACACATAACATTCCTTTGCCTCCACCTCTGGGGAGGACGCTGTCGGCACACAGCCCATACGACTCGGCAATAGTAAAGAGGGACCCTCTTATCCGCTTTCTACCTTCACCAAAGCCTCTTCATTATACATCATAAATGTGCACATGTCCATGAACATCACACGATATTAATATGTAGACATGACTTTTCATAAAAACTCATAAACATTCATCATTTCAAAACATTATAGGAATGACCATCCTTAAACACATTTCATAAATACTTGAGAATAAAACATATTTTCAAAAATGTTTGTTTGCTTACAATGAAGCAATAAAATCACATTTTCAAAGTTGTGCTTGCTTACAATGAAGAAATAAAATCATATTTTCAAAGTTATGCTTGCTTACAATGAAGCAATAAAATCACATTTTAAAAAAGTTTGCTTGCTTACCTTCTCAGTCGGTGTCCTCAACCTTCTCCTTCCTTTTTTTCCTATACAAGGAAAATGGATATTTTATCCATATCATTCTATGTCTTAGATTGCTTCCCATGCATGCTTTATAATCATTCGTTACCTCATTCCTATAGAGGTTAATCTTATAAAGATACTTGGTCATTACCTCCTTATATGGATTTTTATCCATAAATCTTTTACAAATTTCATCCATATATCCTCATAAAATATAAAAAAATAAATCTCTATTTTTTTCCAAAATCACGTTGTTCACTGTTCATAGCTACTGTAGCAGATTACTCTTCATCATCACTGTTCACGATCGCTGTTCATAGGTACTGTTCACGTTTAATGTTCACCCGAGGTTATTGTTCACAGCAACGTGGGTTACTGTTCATGGGTTCCAAAAATTGGCATTTTTTTCTAAAAATAAAAAAATACTATGACATAGCTTATATTTAGTATATCATAGGAAAATTCAGGAATTATGAATTTATCATCATTAACTTGGCCAAATAAATCATTTTCTTCATATACTAAAAATCAACATAAATTCACTTAAGCATAATCCTTAATTCCAAAAATTATGAAGTTAATATATCATCATTTCAACATTATATTTATCATATTCATACATCCCAAATCATCATTTATCATTTTTGAAGCATTATTTACACATATCATATGTTATCTTCCCGAATGCTCCATCTTTGCTCCAAATTTTTTATGTTTTGGCATAATTCCGATTAAGCATTATAATTATACTTATTTTCTCATGCTTAGATAACATGGTTTTACCCTACTTAACATCCAAAAGAAATTTGGATAGAAATCACTTACCCGAAGTGGAGATATCCCTCTTTTTATCACACTTTCTCTCTCTAACTTTCTCCTTTCTTTCCTTGGACGTGTGGGAGGATTTGGGAGCTGGGATTTGCTCAAGTTGCACCTGGGCGAATGTGCTCTTGGATGTCAACCCCTGCCCCCTATTTATAGGGTTTGATTTTTCATCAAATTGGATTTTACCCCCTTGCTAAATGTGTTAAATTGCAAATGTGTTTTTTTATAATTTCAAAAAGTGCATGGAGCCTTGTGCAGCCCACCCTACTGCTGCTCTAGCCCCCCATGACAGCCCTATTTTATTTATTATTTTTTATTTTTAAAATTAATTAATTTAAGCTAATTAAATTCTAGCCCTTGATTTATGATCATGATGAATTTGGACTGTTGATTTTGGTCAATTATCCAACCACCCCCCTGCAATTGCTGCTGTTCATTTATTATTTATCTATTTAACTAATTAAAATTAATCCAAAGTCAAATTCTAATTAATGAAAAAGTAAAGCTACTTTTTTTATCTTCAAATGACGTTTAATCTTGACCCTTTATTTATTATTTTTGATCAATCTTGGACCACTCATCATGTTCATCATCATATTTTGGCCATCTATAAAAAATTTCATCTCAATCCGACGTCCGGATTGCAAGATATGAATTTTTCTTCATTTTCTTCACAAAAATCCATAAAAATCCGAAAATTATTATTTTAATCCCAAAAGCAGTTTTGTCCTTTAGTGGGAAGCTTCCTTTTTTGTCTTTTATGATTAAGTTAATCCAAAGTGATTAACTTAATAAATTCCTTAATCCCACGGTTACTATTCACGTGCACTATTCATCCGAATTTCATAATTAATTATTTTAACCTCTAGTCCCACATATTTTCATACTCATGAATATATATATTTTATTAATATATTAACTAGGGTTTACAACCCTAGGGTTTCATACACGTGTCTAAGATCGGGGTTTCACATGTATTAAATTGAGTTACCATTAGAGCAATCTTAAAAAATACCCTATATGAGCTATGAAAAGGTAGAAAACTAAATATTTTATATTTTCATGCTTTTGTTTGTACTTGTTATGTTTTGAATAATGAAAAAATCAATCTAAGAAAATTAAATGCCAAGAGTGATGAGGTATTATTTATTAAATATTTATCAAATAGCAAAGCATATAGAGTCTTCAACAAGAGAAATCAAGTAGTGGAAGAATTCATTCATATAGTATTTGATGAATTTAACTCAACTCCTAGGAAGGAGGAAGAGCTAAGTAATGTAGATGACTTATCAAAGAATTTCAAAAAGTTACATGTGGAAAAGCAAGGGGAAGAAGAAGAACCAAAGCAAGATCAAAGCCTAGATAAGGAGGTAAGTGTAAGTAAAATTCCCTACAAACCTCCAAAGGATCTGAAATTCAAAAAGTGATCATCCAATTGAGTAAGTAATTAGCAATATATATGAAAGAGTAAAAACAAGAGGTTTTAGGCAAAATATATATGGACATTTTTCTTTTGTATCAAAGATAGAACCAAACTCTATTGATCAAGCTCTTAATGATGAAAAATGGATTATAACCGTGCAAGAAGAGCTAAATTAATTTAAAAGAAATCAAGTATGTGATCTAATTCTTAGACCCAAAGATTGCACAATTATTGGTACCAAATGGGTCTTTAGGAACAAATTAGATGAAAGTAGACTTGTGGTAAGAAATAAAGCTAGACTTGTAGTCAAAAGGTGTTCACAAGAGGAATGAATTGACTTTGGGGAATCATATGCTCCTATAGCTAGATTAGAAGTCATACGTATCTTATTAGCATTTGCATCTCACATGGGTTTCAAACTGTTTCAAATAGACGTAAAAAGTGCATTTTTAAATGGATACCTTAATGAAGAAGTATATGTAGAACAACCTCTTAGTATTGAAGAAAAAGAGAAATCTAAATTTGTGTATAAGTTGATCAAAATATTGTATGGACTAAAACAGGCCCCAAGAGCTTGGTATGAGAGGCTAAGTAAATTTTTGATTGATCGTAAGTTCTAAAGAGAAAAAGTTGATGCTACCCTTTTCATTAAGTATAATAAAAAGATATACTAATTGTTCAAATTTATGTCAATGATATTGTATTTGGTGCTACTAATGAATCTCTATATTAAGAATTTTCCAAGCTTATGCAAAATGATTTTGAAATGAGCATGATGGTAAACTTAATTTCTTCCTTGGATTACAAATCAAGCAATTAAATGAAGGAATCTTTATAAATCAGTTCAAGTACGTCAAAGAAATACTTAAGAAATTTGGAATGCATAACAGTAAAGGAGCAAATACATCCATGAACTCAAGCATCAAAATTGACAAAGATGAAATAGGTAAATAAGTTAAACAAAAATTGTATAGGAGTGTGACAGGATCTTTATTGTGCTTGACTGCATTTAAACTAAATATATTATTTAGTATTTGCATGTGTTCTAGATTTCAGCTATGTCCTACAAAATCACATTTAGCAGTAATAAAAAGAATCTTTAGATATTTAATTGACACTAGCAATCTAGGACTATGGTACCCCTAAGGGTTCAACATTTAATCTAATTGGCTATTTGGATGCGAATTTTGCCGGTTACAAGGTAGATAGAAAAAGCACTAGTCAGACATACCAATTTTTTGAAAATATGATAGCTTCATGATTTACAAGAAAATAAACCAATGTTACTTTATCTACTACGGAAGCCGAATATATTGCCGTCGGGAGCTGCTGTGTCCAATTGCTCTGGATGAGATAACAACTTAGAGACTATGGGATAGATTACAAAGATATACTTATAAAATATGACAATACAAATGTCATATGCCTAACTAGAAATACAATATTGAATTCTGTAAGATATCATTTCATTAGAAAATATGTTAAAAATTATGATATTTGTTTAGAATATGTTAAAATAGAAGATCAAAGTGCTAATATTTTTACTAAACTGCTAGGAAAAGAATCATTATACAAAATTAGAAATAAAATGGGTATGATTGATATTAAAGCATGATATGGATGTAAAATTACAAAATTATTGCTAAACATGATTGACATGACTGCTATGATTGTTAAAGTAATTTGCTTGAATGAAATAAGTTAAATAGGTAGGAAATATTTGTTGGAAACAATACTTCAAAACAAAGTAAAATTGACCAAAGATTAAGTTTTGATGATTAACAACAACTAACTTGAGTATATTTAAAGGACTAATGAGTTTGCCATTTGTTTTAAGGAACTTAAGTAGCCAAGTCGATCCCCAAGTCGACTTGGACTTCGACTTAGGGTGAAGTCGATCCCAAAGTCGACTTAACTATCGACTTGAGAAAGAACCTCAAAGGCAAAATCAACTTGCAGGTGAAGTCGCAACCCAAGTCGACTCCACATGCGACTTGGGAAGCCAAGTCGCAAACGAAGTCAACCTCGCTATCGACTTCAAACACAAAAAACTGTCCAGAGCTGAATTTTGGGGCACGAAGCTGCCCAAGTCGCAGGCCAAGTCGACTCCAGATGCGACTTTGGTGAAGTCGCAGACAAAGTCGACTTCATCCGCGACTTGAGAAGTTCAGACTTCAAAGATGCAGTTTCAAAGCCTATTCAAGAAATCCCTCACTCAAGATCAAAGCAAAGCTTCAAGATCAAGATCAAATCAAGTCTATCAAGTCTTAAAGACAAACTGAGTCAAATGCAAAGCAAGGTGCATGATTCAAAACTCAGGCTCTCCTAAGCATCATCAAGGAAACAAGCCAAGCAAGAGGAAGATCAAATGAAGAACAAAGCGTATTTTGCAAAGACCAAGTCAAGTCGCAACCCAAGTCGACTCCATGATCGACTTGAGTTGAAGTCGGAAGCCAAAGTCGACTCCGACTCAGACTTGGAACCTGACAAGGTGAAGTCGCACCCGAAGTCGACTTCACCTGCGACTTGGGTCAAGTTTATGCCCAAGTCGACCCTGACTGAAACTTGAAGCTGCGACGGAAAAGCGAAGTCGCACCCGAAGTCGACTCCATCTGCGACTTGGGCGAAGTCGCATCCGAAGTCGACTCCACATGCGACTTGGGTCGCAACAGTCGGAATTTATTCGAACGTTGGCGCATTAAATGCGCGCCACCTACCCTCTAACGTTCGGATTCCCTCCAAAATTATAAATAGCATTCATGATGGACGAGGGAAGAAGCTGGAAATCATTAAGAGTGCATAACTACCATCTACAAGAGTTTTAAAGAGATCAAGCTAACCAAAGAGGAAGAACTTTGCTTCAAACTGCAAGAGCTCAACTACTGATCATACAAAGCCACTTTAAACAAGTTCTTCTCTGCACCAAACTGCTTCTACACATCTGTAAAGTGTAGTTTTCTTATTGTTTCTGTTATATGTGTTAAACTTGATTTAGTTTGAGGAACTAAGATCAAGTGTAAGCAAAGTAGTGTGTGATTGGAGTGTGACTCATCACCTACTTGTGCTGTGTTTTGTTGATGCCACCTAGAGCTGGAATCTAGAAGAGAGCAGTGGCTCTAATTGTATTGAAAGAATACAATAGTGGAACCCAAGTCACAAGGAGTGTGAGCTTGGAAGAGTGGAGTAGGGAGGTTGCCCGAACCACTATAAAAATCCTGTGTGCTTGATTTATACTTCTGCTATTTACATTGCTTTCCATTTCGTTTCTTCATTAAGGGGACTGGATTAATCAGGGGATAAGCTTCCGTTTAAGATATAATTTTTAAATACCCAATTCACCCCTCCCCTCTTGGGTTTTGCCATCAACTCGGGACCAACAAGTGGTATCAGAGCAGTTCTTTGAGTTTACCAAAGAGATCTTATTAATATGGCATCCCAATCTACTTCCGTTCCCGCATTTGCTGAAGGCCAATCCTTTACAAGGCCACCGTTGTTTGATGGGAGCAATTTTGGATATTGGAAGCTTCGTATGAAGCAACTCATCATGGCTACCGACATGGATTCTTGGATTGCTATCCAAGATGGAGTAATCTTGCCTACCGATGAAAGAGCTTCCAAATGGACCGATGAGGAAGTAAGAATTGTTAAGAGCAACGCCAAAGCTATGAACTCTTTATTTTGTGCTCTTACTGCTTCTGAATATGATAGAGTATCCTCTTGCTTAACCGCCAAAGAGATATGGGATACGCTAACCTCTATCTATGAAGGAACTTCTCAAGTCCAAAGGACGAGAAGAAATATTTTGATTGGAGAACTGGAAAACTTTAGAATGCTAGAAAGAGAAAATATCTCTGAAATGTTTGCTAGATTCTCTAAAATTACTAATGCTCTAAAAGGTCTCGGAAAGGCTATATCTGAATCTGAGCAGGTCATGAAGATTTTAAGAGCTCTACCCGAATCATGGACTCCAAAGATCACTGCAATAGAAGAAGCCAAGGACCTTAACACTCTAAAGCTTGAAGACTTAATTAGCTCACTCATGTCACATGAGCTAATCAAGAGAAGAAATGAAGATCAACACAGGGCAAAAGAGAAATTGCTTTGAAAGCCACACAAGACACAGATGACTCCTCTTCTTCTCAAAATGACGACGAAATCGCCCTACTCACAAAACGTTTCAGAAAATTTGTGAGGAAAGGCAAAAATTTCAGAAGCTTCAAGGATAGAACTCCAAGAGAAAAGAAGAAAGAATCAACCAAATGCTATCGATGCGGCGGTTCGGGACATATGCAAGCTCAATGTCCAACTCCCGAAGAAAGCAAGGCAAAAGAACAAAGAAAGGATCGAGGGGACAACAAAAGATTCCAAAGATACAAAGGAAGAGGCATGTACGTGAATGATGAAGAATCTACAACAAGTAGCTCCTCAACCGATGAAATCGAGGCGGAAGAATGTGCAAGAATCTGCTGCATGGCACAAATTGAGCAAGACGAACAAACTACCTCAACAAAATGCACAAGCAATGAAGAGGTAAGTTCCAAACTCTCTCATTCTAAATCAAGTTATTCTTCTTTTCAAGATTGCCTCAAATGTACTGAATTAGAAGAACTACAAACAGCATATGATTCATTGTATGAAGAAATGAAGAAATTAGGAAGCAAGTTTACAATTAAGAAGAAACAATGTGATGCAGTAATAATTGCAAATGGTAAACTTGCAGAGAAATTAGACAAAATAAAAGAAGAAAATGATATTCTGAAAAAGGAGAACG
The DNA here is from genome assembly GCA_030490835.1 of Annona cherimola. NCBI lineage: Eukaryota > Viridiplantae > Streptophyta > Magnoliopsida > Magnoliales > Annonaceae > Annona > Annona cherimola. The sequence continues at coordinate 58,381,149 of CM059973.1, read as the reverse complement.
AATCATTAAATGAATCATTAGCTAAGTTCTCTAATCCAGGAGAAAGTGTTAAAATGTTTCTGAATATGACCTCCCAAACACATAAAAGAGGTCTTGGATATCATACATTTCAGCAAGGAGAAAGTAGCAAATCAAATGTGCAAATACTTGAGAAATATCAAACTAAAACTGCATCTATATACAAGCCACAAAAGAAAAACTTTAAGTGGATTAGAAGACCAACTATTGAACCATTGCACACTTGGAGGCCTACTCCAAGATTACCTATGGCTTGTAATTTCTGCAATAAACTGGGTCATAAAACTTACAAATGTAATTTTAAGAGATTATATGACCGTGGTGCAAAATTAGTTTGGGTTCCAAGGAACACAAGATTTGGACTTTCCAAGTTAGAACAACAAAGATTAATTTATATTACTAACCCAAATGGACCCATAAAATGGGTACCAAAGAGATAAGATTTACTTGCTTATTTTTTCAGACATGTTTTAAGGCAAAGGCAAATAATGAATGGTTCATGGATAGCGGTTGCTCAAGGCATATGACCGGTGAAAGAAGCTTATTTCATAAACTTAAGCCTTGCAACGATGGAATGGTTGCCTTTGGTAATAATGAAAAAGGTAAAATTAAAGGTAAAGGAAATATACATAGTATTTCAAATGCATGCATGGAAGATGTTTTGTTTGTTGAAGGACTCAAACACAATTTAATGAGCATTAGCCAATTATGTGATAAAGGATACAAAGTTGTGTTTGAATCATCTATATGTAATGTATTTGATGGAGAGCATATCATGTTTAGTGGTAAAAGACATGGAAATGTATATTTGGTTTCACTTGATGAATTAAATGGTCAATGTCTAATGGCCATTGATAATGATCCATGGGTTTGGCATAAAAGGCTTGGACATATAAACATGGGAAACATAAAAACCCTATGGAAAAAGAGTTTGGTAGAAGGATTACCAAGATTGAAATATGACAAGGACAAGATTTGTAAGGCATGTCAATTATCAAAACAACCCAAGATGCCTTTCTCTACCAAAAAGGAAATTTTCACCACCAAGCCACTTGAATTGCTACACATGGATCTATACGGGCCATCCGACATTCTAACCATTGGTGGAAAGAAATATGTATTTTTCATAGTTGATGATTTTTCAAGATTCACATGGATAATTCTCTTAGCTAGTAAAGATGAAGCATTCTCTATGTTTGCAACTTTTGTAAATCTGGTGCAAAATGAAAAACAAAGTACTATTGTGACCATAAGAAGCGATCATGGTGGCGAATTCGAAAACAAACGATTCATGAAATTTTGCAATGAAAAAGGAATTCACCACACATTTTCTGCACCAAGAACTCCACAACAAAATGGAGTAGTAGAAAGGAAAAATAGAACTATACAAGAGATGGCTAGAACTATGCTAAATGAGAGCAATCTATCCAAGAAATTTTGGGGTGAAGCTGTAAGTACAGCTTGTCATGTATTGAACCGTGTCACCATTCGAGCAATCTTGAAAAAGACCCCATATGAACTATGGAAAGGAAGAAAACCAAATATTTCTTATTTTCATGCTTTTGGATGTACATGTTATGTTTTGAACAATGGAAAAACTAACTTGGGAAAGTTAGATGCTAAAAGTGATGAGGCTATATTCCTTGGATATTCATCAAACAGCAAAGCATATAGAGTTTTCAATAAATGAAACCAAGTTGTTGAAGAATCCATACACGTTGTATTTGATGAAATTAACCAAACTCCGAGAAAGGAGGATGAACTAAGTGATGCAGATGAGACAAAAGGCAAAGAACAATAAAAGGAACTCGAGCTCAAGCCAGAAAATCTCATGGAGGAAGAGGTAAGTGAAGGTAATGATTCTTACAAACCTCCAACTGATTTAAAGTTCAAAAATGCCCATCCAATTGAGCAAGTTATTGGAAATGTATATGAAGGAGTGAAAACTAGAAGATCAAAACAAAATATGTATGGTCAATATGCCTTTGTATCTAAAATTGAACCAAATACCATTGAACAAGCTCTCAATGGTGAAAATTGGGTTATTGCAATGCAAGAAGAGCTAAACCAATTCGAAAGGAACAATGTATGGCATTTAGTTCCTAGACCAAATAATCACACTATCATTGGTACCAAATGGGTATTTAGGAACAAATTAGATGAAAGCGGACTTGTGATTAGAAACAAGGCCAGATTAGTAGCCAAAGGGTATTCTCAAGAAGAAGGAATCGATTTTGAAGAATCATATGCACCCGTGGCTAGATTAGAAGCCATACGTATTCTACTAGCATTCGCTTCTTATATGAATTTCAAATTGTTCCAAATGGATGTAAAAAGCGCATTTTTGAATGGCTATTTGAATGAAGAAGTATATGTTGAACAACCCCCTGGTTTTGAAGAAATGAATCAATCAAAGTACGTTTATAAATTGACCAAAGCATGTTTATAAATTGACCAAAGCGCTATATGGATTAAAGCAAGCTCCAAGAGCTTGGTATGAAAGGTTGAACAAATTTTTGATTGATCATGAGTTTCTAAGAGGGAAAGTAGATACCACTTTGTTCATCAAATACAAAAACAATGATATTTTAATTGTACAGATTTATGTAGATGACATAATTTTCGGTGCTACTGACGAAAATCTTTGTCAAGAATTTTCTAAGATTATGCAGAGTGAATTCGAAATGAGCATGATGGGAGAATTAAATTTCTTCCTTGGACTGCAAATTAAGCAACAAAGTGAAGAGATATTCTTGAACCAGTCCAAGTACGTCAAGGAAATGCTCAAGAAATTTGGAATGCAGAATAGCAAAGGGGCAAACACTCCAATGAGCTCTACAATCAAGATCGACACGGACGAAAACGGTAAAAGTATCGATCAAAAGCTTTATAGAAGCATGATAGGATCCTTATTATACTTAACTGCTTCTAGACCCGATATTCTATTCAGTGTTTGTATGTGCTCTAGATTTCAAGCATGCCCAAAAGAATCACATCTACTTGCTGTAAAAAGAATTTTTAAATATTTGATAAAAACTGCCAATCTTGGACTATGGTATCCAAAGGGGACAACATTTGATCTAATCGGCTATTCGGATGCAGATTTTGCCGGATATAAAGTAGATAGAAAGAGTACTAGTGGAACTTGTCAGTTTCTTGGACATATGTTAGTTTCATGGTACTCAAGAAAACAAACAAGTGTGGCTCTATCTACTGCGGAAGCCGAATACATAGCCGCCGGTAGTTGTTGTGCCCAATTGCTTTGGATGAAACAGCAATTGAAAGATTATGGTATTGATTATGTTGATATTCCTATTAGATGTGATAATACAAGTGTAATTTGTCTGACTAAAAATCCTGTACTGCATTCAAGAACCAAGCATATTGATGTAAGACATCATTTTATTCGTGAACATGTTGAAAATCATGATGTATGTTTAGAATATGTGAAAACTGAGGACCAAATTGCTGATATCTTTACCAAACCACTAGCCAAGGAATCATTTTATAAAATTAGGAACGATATGGGGATGATAGAGCTAAATTAGGAAATATCAAACAAGAAACTAAAATCTGAAAAGGTCAAGTCGATAGGTCAAGTCGACTCCGCCAAGTCGACTTGGGAAAGTGAAGTCGACTCCGCTTCAACAGCGAAGTCGACTCCGCCCCAAGGCGAAGTCGACTCCGAGGGACCGAAGTCGACTTCGCCTAGGGCAAGTCGACTCCGTGCGCGCGACCGTCCGTCTTCTCTCCCTCTTCCCTTTTTTCTTCTCCTCTCTCTTCTTCTTTCTCCATTTCCCGCCACTCTGTTTTCCTTTCCTCCTCTCCGGCGATTTCTTTCTCGCCGTTTTCGGCTTTCCTCATCGACAGCCCTCTCTCTCTCCGTCTCATTTTCTCTCTAATCCCAGCTCATCTCTCACTCCCTCTCATTTTCTCGCTAATCCTGGCCAACCATCCCTCTCTCTCTCTCTCTCTGTTCCAAAGTCTCTGTTCCAGCTCCAGCGAACGGCCATTCCAAACCCTTCTTCCTCCATTCCGAACTCTCAAACTCCCAAAACCAAACTCAATGACCCCAAAACCAAGACTTCCAAAGCTAACGGTCAAAAAGCCAACCCAAAGGCCTGTGCCCAGACCTTCCCAATCTACCACTGAAGAAGATGTCCCTAGAAGACAGAGGACATCGGCAAAAAGGACTCGAGAAGAACCCTCTACATCGACGGGTAGACGGGTTCGCTTCCAAACCACCACTCAATCAACCGATCAAGCTCCAAGGTCTGAAAGCCAACCTGAAAGCTCATACTCCTCAAGAATTCCAATCAAGAAGGGGCAAGTCTTGAAAATGCCCACAAACTACTTCAAGACTGAGCTGCAACATAGCCGCTTCTACAAACACTTCTATGAGCGAAAGGTATTCATTCCTAAGATCATAGACTTCAAATTTCTGAGCGACTATGAGTTCGATATAGAAGAGCTGCTAGACTTCCAAGGATGGACACAACTGTTCAAATCCGACGAAAGGATCTATCCTGATCTCACAAGACTCTTCTATTATCTATGGGATGACACCAAGTTTTGCTCCTACGTCAAGGGAAGTGAGATGTATCTGGGCTCGATGAATAATCCAAATCAAAATGAAGCCATAAGGAGAATTGGGAGCATTCTCGAAGTGCCCTATGAAGAAGAACGGCTTCCCCAAGATCTGACGATGGACAAGGTTTACAATGAGTTGACAAAAAGCAACAAGTACCATGCAGGCACCAAATTCCTGCATTACATGGATCTTCCTCCCAGACTCAGGGTCATCCGTCTGCTAATTGCCCATTGTATCTTGCCAAAAGGAGGCGGAAGAAATCAACTCAATCCACATGAAGCAATGATCTTATGGAAACTGGTCAATAAGGTAAAGATCAGTCTTCCTAGACTCTTCCTCGAAGCCTTGGCAAGTAAAAAGGATAACCCACGAGGCGTGCTACCCTACGGTTCCTGGATCACAAAGATCCTTGAACGATTTGAGGTTGACATAGATGGGGAACCATTTGAAGTTCCCAAGACGACAAACGCCATCAACAAGGCTTTGCTCCAACGTATGAAGATCAATCTGGAGCAATTCAGGGATGATCGAATAAGGGAGAAGCTAGGCAAGCCAGTCCGAGAACCAGAGGACGACGCACAAGCTGAGGGGGAGCAACCTCCAGAGGCATCGCCTGCACCACACGCATCTCCTGCATCGCACGGATCCTATACACATCACGGATCCGTTGCACCCGATAGAGCGCCTCCTACTTCATCACAAGAGGCGACGCTCCAGAGCATAAAGGCAGAAATCTCAACTCTAAGGGAAGAAATGGGTTACCAAGAAGATCGACTGACAAGTCTTGTGACCGAGGTGTTGACAGCGATCAACGACATGCATTCCCGACAGGATCGAATCGATCGGGAATTACGTACCATCCGATATCATCTCGCCTCAGGCCGTCACAAGAAGCGACCCATGCCTGAACTTGATCCCTTCGAATCGGGTTCAGTTCATCGCGAGCCTTCTCCCGCACCCGTTTCCTCCTTCTACTCATCCGCTCATGTCCGTCCCATCAAACAAACTCAGTCTGTCTATCCCATTTCCCAATTTCAATTCACCAAATCTTTGGTAATTGAATCATTTTTGATAGATTGACAAAGGGGGAGATAGAATAGAAATTGAGTAGAATTTTTTATTGGGATGGGTAGTTTGTATTTAGGAGTTTCATTCCTTTTGCTTTACATAGTAAATTGAAAACATGAATGATATGAAACTTGCTTATGATTGAAATGTGCTTATATGAATTGGAATGATTGCTTATACTCTGTTTTCAAAAACTATTTAAATGCATCCATCTTGAAAGGTATAAGCTCAATTTAGTTTTGTCAATCATCAAAAAGGGGGAGATTGTTGGAAACAATACTTCAAAACAAAGTAAAATTGACCAAAGATTAAGTTTTGATGATTAACAACAACTAACTTGAGTATATTTAAAGGACTAATGAGTTTGCCATTTGTTTTAAGGAACTTAAGTAGCCAAGTCGATCCCCAAGTCGACTTGGACTTCGACTTAAGGTGAAGTCGATCCCAAAGTCGACTTAGGGTGAAGTTGAAAGAACCTCAAAGGCAAAATCAACTTGCAGGTGAAGTCGCAACCCAAGTCGACTCCACATGCGACTTGGGAAGCCAAGTCGCAAATGAAGTCGACCTCGCTATCGACTTCAAACACAAAAAACTGTCCAAAACTGAATTTTGGGGCACGAAGCTACCCAAGTCGCAGGCCAAGTTGACTCCAGATGCGACTTGGGTAAAGTCGCAGACAAAGTCGACTTCATCCGCGACTTGAGAAGTTCAGACTTCAAAGATGCAGTTTCAAAGCCTATTCAAGAAATCCCTCACTCAAGATCAAAGCAAAGCTTCAAGATCAAGATCAAATCAAGTCTATCAAGTCTTAAAGACAAACTGAGTCAAATGCAAAGCAAGGTGCATGATTCAAAACTCAGGCTCTCCTAAGAATCATCAAGGAAACAAGCCAAGCAAGAGGAAGATCAAATGAAGAACAAAGCGTATTTTGCAAAGACCAAGTCAAGTCGCAACCCAAGTCGACTCCATGATCGACTTGAGTTGAAGTCGGAAGCCAAAGTCGACTCAGACTCAGACTTGGAACCTGACAAGGTGAAGTCGCACCCGAAGTCGACTTCACCTGCGACTTGGGTCAAGTTGATGCCCAAGTCGACCCTGACTGAAACTTGAAGTTGCGACGGAAAAGCGAAGTCGCACCCGAAGTCGACTCCATCTGCGACTTGGGCGAAGTCGCATCCGAAGTCGACTCCACATGCGACTTGGGTCGCAACGGTCGGAATTTATTCGAACGTTGGCGCATTAAATGCGCGCCACCTACTCTCTAACGTTCGGATTCCCTCCAAAATTATAAATAACATTCATGATGGACGAGGGAAGAAGCTGGAAATTATTAAGAGTGCATAACTACCATCTACAAGAGCTTTAAAGAGATCAAGCTAACCAAAGAGGAAGAATTTTGCTTCAAACTGCAAGAGCTCAACTACTGATCATACAAAGCCACTTCAAACAAGTTCTTCTCTGCGCCAAACTGCTTCTACACATCTGTAAAGTGTAGTTTTTTTATTGTTTCTGTTATATGTGTTAAACTTGATTTAGTTTGAGGAACTAAGATCAAGTGTAAGCAAAGTAGTGTGTGATTGGAGTGTGACTCATCACCTACTTGTGTTGTGTTTTGGTGATGCTACCTAGAGCTGGAATCTAGAAGAGAGCAGTGGCTCTAATTGTATTGAGAGAATACAATAGTGGAACCCAAGTCACAAGGAGTGTGAGCTTGGAAGAGTGGAGTAGGGAGGTTGCCCAAACCACTATAAAAATCCTGTGTGCTTGATTTATACTTCTGCTATTTACATTGCTTTCCATTTCGTTTCTTCATTAAGGGGACTGGATTAATCAGGGGATAAGCTTCCGTTTAAGATATAATTTTTAAATACCCAATTCACCCCTCCCCTCTTGGGTTTTGCCATCAACTCGGGACCAACAATATTTATATTTGGATAAGTAAGGCCAGGTAGACTCCATTCATCCAAAATTGATTTTGGATGAGCGAAGTCGCTGCGAACCCTACTTAGGGTTTGGAGTCGACTCCGTGGGTGTCGTTTCGGCTGGCCTTTGTTTTTGGCGCGAATGACCGTCACTTCTCTATCTTTCTCTCCCATTCTCAAATCTGATTCTATCACCTCTTCTTTCAAGTTCTAAATCACCAAATCTCTCAATCTCATCTCTTGTTCAACAAACTTCCAAGTTTTCATCTTCTCCACATCAATGGCATCTAAAGCAGTTTCAAAACCAAGTAAACTTTCCATCTCAAGACTCTCCAAATCCAACACAATGGAGGACATGCCTAGATGGCAACGGATGCCATGCAAACATACTAGGGATGAAGCCGCAATATCCACAATTCATCGGGTTCAATTCCAAAAAGGTAATCCCTCCACTTCTATACCTAGAAAATGAAGCAAATTTGGAATCCAGTGAAAGTCTGAAAATTGTGGGAAAAAGAAAGGGAACCCCAGTTCCAAGGGGTCAAGTTCTAAAAATTCCAATAGAATATTTTAGAACTGGGCGTGAACATAGTCGATTTTTCAAATTATGAGAAGAAGACCTTCCGTCCAAAAATCATTAATTTTAAATTTTTACAAGAGTATGAATTTGGTGTTGAGGAATTGCTTGACTTTCAAGGGTAGACCGCCTTGTTAAAGGATGATGAAAAAATTTATCCGGATTTGATAAGGCTATTTTTCTACCTATGAGATCAAGAAAATTTCAATACATATGTTAAGGGAGTAGAAATTAATTTGGGAGATGCACAAGGCATTAATGGCCAATTGAGAGTATTGACTAGGAGCAATAAATATCATCTGAGTATTAAGTTCCTACATTACATGAATCTACTCCACAATTGAGAGTATTGAGATTACTTATAGTTCATTGCATTTATCCTAAAGGTAAAGGAAGAAATCAACTCAATCCCCAAGAGGCTGAAATTTTATAGAAAGTGGCCAACATGATCAAGGTTAGCCTGCCTAGACTATTTTCGAATGCACTGGAGTTAAAGAAAGAAAATTCTCGAGGAGTATTGTCATATAGCACATGGATCACTAAGATATTTGACCATTTTCATGTTGATTTGGAAGGAGAACCATACGAGGTCTTGAAGCCCACGAACGCCATTAACAAAGCCTTCTTAACCCGTATGAAAGTTGATCTTAAGGCATTTCACATTGTACAGCTACGGGCTTGAATGGGAGGAGAATTTCAAGGAGTCCAAGATAAATAGACACTTCAAGCGGAAGCAGCTTGTGAAACCCCAATTTTAGGAACGTGTATGAAACCCTAGGGTTATAAACCCTGGATAATATAATGATATTTATATGAAATATATATTAACGATATTTTGCAATATATGACATTGGAAGATTAAATAGTTAATTATGAAATGTTAATTCGGATGAATAGTAAACATGAATATTAAATATGGGATTAAGAAATATGTTAAGTTAATCACTTTGGATTAACTTAATCATAAAAGACGAAAAAGGAAGCTTCCCACTAAAGGACAAAAGTGCTTTTTAGATTAAAATAATAATTTTCGAAATTTTATAGATTTTTGTAAAGAAAATGAAGAAAAATCCATATTTTGTAATCTGGACATCGGATTTAGGTGAATTTTTTAATAGATGGCCAAAATAATTTGATGAACATGATGAATGGTCCAAGATTAATCAAAAACTATGAATTAAGGGTCAAGATTAAACGCCATTTGAAGATAAAAAGGTAGCCCACTTTTCATTAATTATAATTTAACTTTTAAGTTATTTTTAATTAATTAAAAATCAAATTAATTAAAGCAAATTTGCACTTAACCAAGGAGCAGCTGGGATGTTGACACGTATGGATTTTGGAGCCAAAATCAACAGCCCAAAATCAATCTTATCTTAAGATCAACGGTTTGGATGAATTAAGCTTAAAATATATATTTTTTAATGAAATAAAAATAATTAAAATAGGTAGCTAGGGGGGCATGAACAGTAGTAGGGGAGGCTGCACATGGCTCAAGAAATCTCATGGATTTTGAAAAAAAATATTTATAATTTAACCTATGGAGCTAGGGGGTAAATTGCCAATATGTGAAAAATGCCACCCTATAAAAGGGGAGCATGGGGTGAATGACCAACGCACACTACCCAAATCCAAATTTGGGTATTTTTCCACCCACAACATGTTTTAGCTTGAGGAGGAGAGAAGAAAAGGAGAAAGAGAAGGAAAGAGAGAGAAAGAGTCGGGTAGAAGGGAAGTTCTCCACTTAAGGTAAGGGGATTCTTTCCAAATTTCTTTTGAATGTCAGTAGGATAAAACCATGCTTAGATAATGCCTAAGAATGAGAAAATAAGTAAAGTTATAATGCCTAATTGGAATTATGCCAAAACATCAAAAATTTGGAGCGAAGATAGAGCATTCGGAAAAATTATGTATGAAATATGTAAATAATGCTCCAAAATTGATAAATGATGATTTGGGATGAATTTTTATCATATTTATAATGTTGGAATGATAATATATTAATCTCATAATTTTTTGGATTTAAGGATTATGCTTAAGTAAAATTATATTGAATTTTAGTATATGGAGAAAATGATTTAATTAGCCAAGTTAATTATAATAAATTCAAAATTCATGAATTTTCCCATGATATACTAACTGAGAGCTATGTCATGATATTTTTATTTTTGGAAAAAAATATCAATTTTTGAAACCCATGAACAATAACCAACACGCTATGAACAGTAACCTCAGATGAACAGTAACCTGATACAGTAAATGTGAATAGTAATCATGAACAGTGAATAGCGTGATTTTGGAAAAAATTGAGATTATTTTTTATAAGGATATATGTTGGTCCCGAGTTAATGGCAATTACCCAAGAGGGGAGGGGTGAATTGGGTATTTAAAATTTTTCAAACTTAAACAGAAACTTTGCCTCGGATTAATCTAGTCCCCTTTATGAAGAAACAAAATGGAAAGCAATATAGTGTAGAGAGCAGAAATAAATATCAACACACAAGATTTTATAGTGGTTTGGGCAACCTTCCCTACTCCACTCTTCCAAGCTCACACCCCTTGTGACTTGGGTTCCACTATGTATTTCACAAAATATAACTAGAGTCACTGCTCTCTTCTAGATTCTAGCTCCAGGGGGCATCAACAATTCACAGCACAAGTAAGTGACGAGTTCCACTCTAATCACATACTACTTTGCTTACACTTGATCTTAGTTACCCAAACTAAATCAAGTTCAATACAACAAGAAATAACAAAAAAAAGTTTCTACACGTTACTGTTGTGTAGAGGCAGATTTGGCGCAGAGAAGAACTTGTAACGTAGGCTTAATGATTCAGCAGGCAGTTTGAAAGCAAGGTTCTTCTTCTAGATGTTGGCTTGATCACTTAATGCTCTTAGAGATGGGAGTTATGCTCATTCAATGATTTCTCAGCTACCCACCTCGTTCATTTTGAATACCTTATATAATTTGCGAGGGAATCCGAACGTTTGGAGGTAGGTAGCGCACATTTAATGCGCTAACGTTCGAAAAAATTCCGACCGTTGCGACCCAAGTCGCAGTTGGAGTCGACTTCGGGTGCGACTTCACCCAAGTCGTGTTGGAAACAATGTTCAAAATAAAACAAATTGACCAAGGATTGAGTTTTGATGATTAACAAGAACAAATTTGAGTATATATATATGACTAATATGTTTTCCAAGTGTTTAAGGAAAGCAGAGAAGTCAAGTCGATCTTCGAGTCGACTTGAACTTCGACTTGGGAGTGAAGTCGATAGTGAAGTCGACTCCACAAACGACTTCAAACAAGACAAAACTGGACTGAGTTGAAAATGGAATTCTGACGAGTGAAGTCGCAGGCCAAGTCGACTCCACATGCGACTTGGGTAGTCAAGTCGCATACGAAGTCGACTCCAGCATCGACTTCAAAGTGCACAAAAATGTCCAGCGTTGAAATCTGGCTCCCGAAGATGACGAAGTCGCAGACGAAGTCGACTCCAAGTGCGACTTGGGCGAAGTCGCAAACCAGGTCGACTCCAACTTCGACTTGAGAAGTTTTGAGGTCTAAGCTGAAGTTTCAAAGCATATTCAAGACATCCATTTGAAGTTTCTCACATACAATTGAGAAGTAAAGACTACTCTTAAAGAGAAACTTAAGTTATTGAAGATCAAAGCAAGAATCTAAGTACAAATTCAAATCAAGTCTATCAAGCTCAAAGCAAATCTTCAAGCTAGCTTCCAAATGGAGTAATATCCAAGTCATGAAGACCAAGTGAGTCCAAAGCAAAGCAAGGAACATACATATATTGTGCAAGGACTCAAAGCTTTCAAATGGTTTGCAAGATTCAAGACATTTCAAGAAGATCAAGGCCAAGCTCTACATTGAATCATAAGAACTACAAACATAAGGGCCACTCAACACTTATGAAGACTAAAGGGAGAAAGCTAAAGCAAACCAAGTGAGGATCAAGGCGTTTTTGCAATAGACCAAACCAAGTCGCAACCCAAGTCGACTTCAGGATCGACTTGAGTTAAAATCTGAAAGCCAAGTCGACCCAAGTCTCAGACTTGAGTTTCTAAAAAACCCAAGTCGCAGGCCAAGTCGACTTCATCTTCGACTTGGAGTATAACGGTCAAATTTTTGAACGTTGGAGTTCATTTATTGCACGCCAACCACTCCTACAACGTTCCAATCTTCCTCATTCTATAAAAAGACATTCAAATGAACGTGAAACAAGAATACTCACTACTCTAAGGATCATAGAGAGAAAAGAAGTGCAAGAAAGACTTTCAAATCCCTTTTCTCCATATTTGAGTGTTTCAAAGGAAGAAAGAGCTTCAAACTGCAAGTTGCTTCAACGATCATCATCCCAGCTGTCTTTGATTTCTTTCTCGAGCTCAATCTGTCTACACAAATCTGTAAAGTGTAGTTCTTGCTTATTTTTATTGTTTTGTTGTACTAAACTTGATTTAGCTTGGATAGCTAAGATCAAGTGTATGCGAGAAGGGAGTGATTGGAGTGAGACTCATCACCTTCTTGTGCATTGAGTTGTTACGCCCCCTAGAGCTAGAATCTAGAAGAGAGCAAGTGGCTCTAGTTGTATATGCCCCCTAGAGCTTTGAATCTAGAAGAGAGCGGTGACTCTAAGTGTATTCAAGGAATACATAGTGAAACCCAAGTCACAACGAAGTGTGAGCTTGGAAGAGTGGAGTAGGGAAGGTTTGCCCGAACCACTATAAATCTTGTGTTCTGTTTTCTATTACTGCGTTATTTTAATTTGCTCTCCATTAGCTTTCATAAGGGGATTAATTTTTGAAAGGGGTTAAGTTTTTGATTTACCAAAGATTTTTTAAAAGAACCCAATTCACCCCTCCCCTCTTGGGTTTAGCCATCAACTCGGGACCAACAAGTGGTATCAGAGCAGGTCTTTGAGTTTACCAAAGAGATCCTATCAATATGGCATCCCAATCTACTTCCGTTCCCGCTTTTGCTGAAGGCCAATCCTTTATAAGGCCACCGTTGTTTGATGGGAACAATTTTGGATATTGGAAGCTTCGTATGAAGCAACTCATCATGGCTACCGATATGGATTCTTGGATTGCTATTCAAGATGGAGTAACTTTGCCTATCGATGAACGAGCTTCCAAATGGACCGATGAGGAAGTAAGAACTGTTAAGAGCAACGCCAAAGCTATGAACTCTTTATTTTGTGCTCTTACTGCTTCTGAGTATGATAGAGTATCCTCTTGCTTAACCGCCAAAGAGATATGGGATACACTAACCTCTATCTATGAAGGAACTTCTCAAGTCCAAGGGACGAGAAGAAATATTTTGATTGGAGAACTAGAGAATTTTAGAATGCTAGAAACAGAAAATATTTCTGAAATGTTTGCTAGGTTCTCAAAGATTACTAATGCTCTAAAAGGTCTTGGAAAGGCTATTTCTGAATCTGAGCAGGTTATGAAAATTTTAAGAGCTCTACCCGAATCATGGACCCCAAAAATCACTGCAATAGAAGAAGCCAAGGATCTTAACACATTAAAGCTTGAAGACTTAATTAGCTCTCTCATGTCACATGAGCTAATCAAGAGAAGAAATGAAGATCAACACAGGGGCAAAAGAGCAATTGCCTTAAAAGCCGCACAAGACACCGATGACACATCTTCTTCTCAAAACGACGATGAGATTGCCCTACTCACAAAACGCTTCAGAAAATTTGTGAGGAAAGGCAAGAATTTCAGAAGCTTCAAAGAAAGAACTCCCTGAGAAAAGAAGAAAGAATCAACCAAATGCTACCGATGTGGCGGTTCGGGACATATGCAGGCTCAATGTCCAACTCCCGAAGAAAACAAGGCAAAAGAACAAAGAAAGGATCGAGGGAACAATAGAAGATTCCAGAAATACAAAGGAAGAGGCATGTACGTAAATGATGAAGAATCTACGACGAGTAGCTCCTCAACCGACGACATAGAGGCGGAAGAATGTGCAAGAATTTGCTGCATGGCACAAATCGAGCAAGGAGAACAAATTACCTCAACAAAAGACACAAGCAATGAAGAGGTAAGCTCTAAACTCTCCCTTTCTGAATCAAGTTATTCTTCCTTTCAAGAATGCCTCAAATGTACTGAATTAGATGAACTACAAACTGCATATGATTCATTATATGAAGAAATAAAGAAATTAGGAAGCAAGTTTACAATTAAGAAAAGACAATGTGATGCAACAATAATTGTAAATGGTAAACTTGCAGAAAGATTAGACAAATTGAAAGATGAAAATGATCTGCTAAAAAAGGAGAACAAATCATTAAATGAATCATTAGCTAAGTTCTCTAATCCAGGAGAAAGCGTCAAAATGTTTTTGAATATGACCTCCCAAACACATAAAAGAGGTCTTGGGTATCATACATTTGAGCAAGGAGAAAGTAGCAAATCAAATGTACAAATATTTGAGAAACATCAAACTAAAAATGCATCTATATACAAGCCACAAAAGAAAAATTTTAAGTGGACTAGAAGACCAATAATGGAACCATTGCATACTTGGAGGCCTACTCCAAGATTACCTATGGCTTGTAATTTCTGCAATAAAATGGGGCACAAAACTTACAAATGTAATTTTAAGAAATTATATGACCATGGTGCAAAATTAGTTTGGGTTCCAAGAAACACAAGATTTGGGCTTTCAAAGTTAGAACAACAAAGAATGATCTATATTACTAACCCAAATGGACCCATAAAATGGGTACCAAGAAGATAAGATTTATTTGCTTATTTTTCAGACATGTCTTAAGGCAAAGGCAAACAATGAATGGTTTATGGATAGCGGTTGCTCAAGGCATATGACCGGTGAAAGAAGTTTGTTTCACAAACTTAAGCCGTGTAATGATGGAATGGTTGCCTTTGGCAATAATGAAAAAGGTAAAATTAAAGGTAAAGGAAATATACATAGTATTTCAAATGCATGCATGGAAGATGTTTTGTTTGTTGAAGGACTCAAACACAATTTAATGAGCATTAGCCAATTATGTGATAAAGGATACAAAGTTGTGTTTGAATCATCTATATGTAATGTATTTGATGGAGAACATATCATGTTTAGTGGTAAAAGACATGGAAATATTTATTTGGTTTCACTTGATGAATTAGATGGTCAATGTCTAATGGCCATTGATAACGATCCATGGGTTTGGCACAAGAGGCTTGGACATATAAACATGGGCAACATAAAAACCCTATGGAAAAAGAGTTTGGTAGAAGGATTACCAAGATTGAAATATGACAAAGACAAGATTTGCAAGGCATGTCAATTATCAAAACAACCCAAGATGCCTTTCTCTACCAAAAAGGAAATTTTCACCACTAAGCCACTTGAATTGCTACATATGGATCTATACGGGCCATCCGACATTCTAACCATTGGTGGAAAGAAATATGTATTTGTCATAGTTGATGATTTTTCAAGATTCACATGGATAATTCTCTTAGCTAGTAAAGATGAAGCCTTCTCTATGTTTGCAACTTTTGTAAATTTGGTGCAAAATGAAAAACAAAGTACTATTGTGACCATAAGAAGCGATCATGGTGGCGAATTCGAAAACAAACGATTCATGGAATTTTGCAATGAAAGAGGAATTCACCACACATTTTCTGCACCAAGAACTCCACAACAAAATGGAGTAGTAGAAAGGAAAAATAGAACTATACAAGAGATGGCTAGAACTATGCTAAATGAGAGCAATCTATCCAAGAAATTTTGGGGTGAAGCTGTGAGTACAACTTGTCATGTTTTGAACCGAGTTACCATTCGAGCAATCTTGAAAAAGACCCCATATGAACTATGGAAAGGAAGGAAACCAAATATCTCATATTTTCATGCTTTTGGATGTACATGCTATGTTTTAAACAATGGAAAAACCAATTTGGGCAAATTAGATGCCAAAAGCGATGAGGCTATATTCCTTGGTTATTCATCAAATAGCAAAGCATATAGAGTATTCAACAAACGAAACCAAGTTGTAGAAGAATCCATACATGTTGTATTTGATGAAATTAACCAAAGTCCGAGAAAGGAGGATGAACTAAGTGATGCAGATGAGACAAAAAGCAAAGAACAACCAAAGGAACTCGAGCTCAAGCCAGAAAATCCAGTAGAGAAAGAGGTAAGTGAAGGTAATGACTCTTACAAACCTCCAACTGATTTAAAGTTCAAAAATGCCCATCCAATTGAACAAGTTATTGGAAACATATATGAAGGAGTAAAAACTAGAAGATCAAAACAAAACGTTTATGGCCAATATGCGTTTGTATCGAAAATTGAACCAAATACCATTGAACAAGCTCTTAATGATGAAAATTGGGTTATTTCAATGCAAGAAGAGCTAAATCAATTCGAAAGAAACAATGTATGGCATTTAGTTCCTAGACCAAACAATCATACAGTCATTGGTACAAAATGGGTATTTAGGAACAAATTAGACGAAAGCGGTCTTGTAATTAGAAACAAGGCAAGATTAGTAGCCAAAGGGTATTCCCAAGAAGAAGGAATTGATTTTGAAGAATCATATGCACCCGTGGCTAGATTAGAAGCCATACGCATCCTACTAGCATTTGCTTCTCATATGAACTTCAAATTGTTTCAAATGGATGTAAAAAGCGCATTTCTGAATGGTTATTTGAATGAAGAAGTATATGTTGAACAACCCCCTGGTTTTGAAGAAAAGGATCAATCAAAGTTTGTTTATAAATTAACCAAAGCATTATATGGACTAAAACAAGCACCAAGAGCTTGGTATGAAAGGTTAAATAGATTCTTGATTGATCATGAGTTTCAAAGAGGGAAAGTAGACACTACTTTATTCATCAAGTACAAAAATAAAAATATTTTGATTGTACAGATTTATGTGGATGACATAATATTCGGTGCTACTGATGAAAATCTTTGTCAAGAATTTTCTAAGATAATGCAGAGCGAGTTCGAAATGAGCATGATGGGAGAATTAAATTTCTTCCTTGGACTTCAAATCAAGCAACAAAATGAAGGAATATTTCTAAACCAGTCCAAATATGTCAAAGAAATGCTCAAGAAATTTGGAATGCAGAATAGCAAAGGGGCAAACACTCCAATGAGCTCTACAATCAAGATCGACACGGACAAAAACGGTAAAAGTATCGATCAAAAGCTCTATAGAAGCATGATTGGATCCTTGTTATATTTAACTGCTTCTAGACCCGATATCTTATTCAGTGTGTGTATGTGTTCTAGATTTCAAGCATACCCTAAAGAATCACATCTACACGCTGTAAAAAGAATTTTTAAGTATTTGATAAAAACTGCCAATCTTGGACTATGGTATCCAAAGGAGACAACCTTTGATCTAATCGGCTATTCGGATGCAGACTTTGCCGGATATAAAGTAGATAGAAAAAGTACCAGTGGAACTTGTCAATTTCTTGGACATATGCTAGTTTCATGGCATTCAAGAAAACAAGCAAGTGTTGCACTATCTACTGCGGAAGCCGAATACATAGCCGCCGGTAGTTGTTGTGCCCAATTACTTTGGATGAAACAACAGTTGAAAGACTATGGTATTGATTATGTTGATATTCCTATTAGATGTGATAATACAAGTGCAATTTGTTTGACTAAAAATCCTGTATTGCATTCTAGAACCAAACATATTGATGTGAGACATCATTTCATTAGAGAGCATGTTGAAAATCATGATGTGTGCTTAGAATATGTAAAAACAGAAGACCAAATTGCTGATATTTTTACCAAACCTCTAGCCAAGGATTCATTTTATAAGATTAGGAATGATATGGGAATGATAGAGCTAAACTAGGAAAAATAAATAAGAAAATTAAATTGGAAAATGTCAAGTCGATGAGTCAAGTCGACTCCAAGGACGCCAAGTCGACTCCGCCTCCAGAAGCGAAGTCGACTCCGCTAGGGTCGAAGTCGACTCCGCCTCCAGGCGAAGTCGACTCCAGAAGGACCGAAGTCGACTTCGCCTAGGGCAAGTCGACTCCGCGAGCGCGCGACCGTCCGAATTCCTTTCTCTTCTCTATTTCTTTCCTTTCTTTTTCTTTCTCCCTCATTTCCCGCCAGACCATCCTTTTTTCTTCTCTCCCGGCGATTCTCTCCTCCGGCATACCATTTTTTCCGGCGATTCTCCGGTTGAATCCTCCATCTCCGGCTTCTCTCTCTCATTTTCTTGCCAACAGGCAGCCTATCACAACTCCATTTTCAAACCTCATATCTCATTCCAAATGGCCCCAAAGAAAGCCGTCTCAAAACCATCACAAAAGCCTGTGCCTAGACCTTCCAAATCACTCACAGAGAAAGAAATTCCTAGAAAAGCTAGGACACCCGCAAAAAGGGCAAGAGAGGAACCCTCTACATCTACGGGCAGAAGAGTCCGATTCCAAGAAGGAATTCCATCCAACACTGCGGGTCGTGAGGAACAAGCCCAAACCTCACAGAGCACACACTCCGGGGCAAGTAGAAGGGGCGTCGTGGCTGGAAAAACTCAAGTACTAAAGATGCCCACTACCTATTTCAGAACAGAGATCAATCATGGCCGATTCTACAAGAACTTCTATGAACGAAAGGTATTCATACCAAAAATCATAGATTTTAAATTTTTAAAAGATTATGGGTCCGACATAGAAGACCTATTAGATTTTCAAGGATGGACCAAATTGCTAAAGGAGGATGACAGGGTCTATCCAGATCTTACCAGAATCTTTTACTATGAGTGGGATGAAGAAAATTTTGGTACATATGTCAAAGAAGTGGAAATGGATTTTGGAATCGGGTTAAATCCAAGCCAGACCAGAGCAATGAGTCATTTAGGACAAATACTTGGAGTCCCCTATGTTGAAGAACCTTTTCCTGAGGATCTCACAATGGATCAGATATACAATCAGCTCACCCGGAGTAACAAGTATCATCCGGGCATCAAATTTCTTCGATACATGGATTTATCACCAAGACTACGGGTTCTAAGACTTCTCATTGCCCACTGCATCTACCCAAAGGGCGGTGGAAGAAATCAATTGAACCCACAAGAAGCTGGGATCTTATGGAAAGTAACAAATAAAGTCAAGGTGAGTCTACCTAGATTGTTTCTAGAAGCCTTGGCGAGTCGAAAGGATAATCCGAGGGGAGTCCTTCCTTATGGCACTTGGATCACAAAGATCCTCGAACATTTTGAAGTGGACATTGAAGGCGAGCCATTCGAAGTGCTCAAGTCCACCAATGCAATCAACAAAGCACTAATCCAGAGGATGAAGATAAATGTGCTTGAACTCAGGTCCGAAGCTCCAGAAGAAGAGCATCGAGAAGACCAAGCACAAGCTGAGGGGGAGCAATCTCCCATGGCTTCACCTGCACGGGCCGCTTCTCCTCCATCGCACGGATCTTACTCTCCACAAGGGTCCGCTGCAAGAGAACGGGTGCCTCCCACCTCTTCTGAGGAGGTCACCCTAAGGGATCTCAAAGATGAAATCATTGCCATGAGGACAGAAATGGGCTATCAAGAAAACCGGATGACAAGTCTTGTCACCGGTGTCCTTAATGCGCTTGAAGATATGCATTCCCGACAAGATAGAATCGAGCGGGAAATGCGAAAAATCCGCTATCATCTTGCCTCAGGCCATCATAAGAAGAGACCCATGCCTGAACTCGATCCCTACGAGTCGGGTTCAGTTCATAGAGAGGCAACTCCCGATCATGCTTCTCTTGTTTACTCCTCGGCCCATCATTGTCCCATCAAACCTATTCCATATCCGATCTCTCAATTTCAATTCATCAAATCATTATTTTTGCTTGATTGACAAAAAGGGGGAGAGAGAATAGATAGAATAGGAATTGAGTTGAAAGTTTTTTTTTTAGTTTTGGGTTGGGTACATTGTATTTAAGGTTTCATTTATGCTTTAATTTTTGTTCTCTGTAATGAAACTTCATATATATATATGAAAAGATGTTTTATTGGTTTTTGATTGATATGATTGATATATTTGATAAGTGGTTGCAATTTTTATAAATACAAAGTATTCTTAATGATAAATACTCAATATATGGCTTGTAAGGTATTCAAGCATACTCTATGCCAAAATGACTAATGTTCTGAAAATGTTCTCATTTAAACTCAAAACTCTAAATTATATGTTCAAGGATACTTATATGCTCTGTTTTCTCAAATGAACATGTTTGAATTTTTTGAAAGGTATCAACTCAAATGAAGTTTTGTCAATCATCAAAAAGGGGGAGATTGTTGGAAACAATGTTCAAAATAAAACAAATTGACCAAGGATTGAGTTTTGATGATTAACAAGAACAAATTTGAGTATATATATATGACTAATATGTTTGCCAAGTGTTTAAGGAAAGCAGAGAAGTCAAGTCGATCTTCGAGTCGACTTGAACTTCGACTTGGGAGTGAAGTCGATAGTGAAGTCGACTCCACAAACGACTTCAAACAAGACAAAACTGGACTGAGTTGAAAATGGAATTCTGACGAGTGAAGTCGCAGGCCAAGTCGACTCCACATGCGACTTGGGTAGTCAAGTCGCATACGAAGTCGACTCCAGCATCGACTTCAAAGTGCACAAAAATGTCCAGCGTTGAAATCTGGCTCCCGAAGATGACGAAGTCGCAGACGAAGTCGACTCCAAGTGCGACTTGGGCGAAGTCGCAAACCAGGTCGACTCCAACTTCGACTTGAGAAGTTTTGAGGTCTAAGCTGAAGTTTCAAAGCATATTCAAGACATCCATTTGAAGTTTCTCACATACAATTGAGAAGTAAAGACTACTCTTAAAGAGAAACTTAAGTTATTGAAGATCAAAGCAAGAATCTAAGTACAAATTCAAATCAAGTCTATCAAGCTCAAAGCAAATCTTCAAGCTAGCTTCCAAATGGAGTAATATCCAAGTCATGAAGACCAAGTGAGTCCAAAGCAAAGCAAGGAACATACATATATTGTGCAAGGACTCAAAGCTTTCAAATGGTTTGCAAGATTCAAGACATTTCAAGAAGATCAAGGCCAAGCTCTACATTGAATCATAAGAACTACAAACATAAGGGCCACTCAACACTTATGAAGACTAAAGGGAGAAAGCTAAAGCAAACCAAGTGAGGATCAAGGCGTTTTTGCAATAGACCAAACCAAGTCGCAACCCAAGTCGACTTCAGGATCGACTTGAGTTAAAATCTGAAAGCCAAGTCGACCCAAGTCTCAGACTTGAGTTTCTAAAAAACCCAAGTCGCAGGCCAAGTCGACTTCATCTTCGACTTGGAGTATAACGGTCAAATTTTTGAACGTTGGAGTTCATTTATTGCACGCCAACCACTCCTACAACGTTCCAATCTTCCTCATTCTATAAAAAGACATTCAAATGAACGTGAAACAAGAATACTCACTACTCTAAGGATCATAGAGAGAAAAGAAGTGCAAGAAAGACTTTCAAATCCCTTTTCTCCATATTTGAGTGTTTCAAAGGAAGAAAGAGCTTCAAACTGCAAGTTGCTTCAACGATCATCATCCCAGCTGTCTTTGATTTCTTTCTCGAGCTCAATCTGTCTACACAAATCTGTAAAGTGTAGTTCTTGCTTATTTTTATTGTTTTGTTGTACTAAACTTGATTTAGCTTGGATAGCTAAGATCAAGTGTATGCGAGAAGGGAGTGATTGGAGTGAGACTCATCACCTTCTTGTGCATTGAGTTGTTACGCCCCCTAGAGCTAGAATCTAGAAGAGAGCAAGTGGCTCTAGTTGTATATGCCCCCTAGAGCTTTGAATCTAGAAGAGAGCGGTGACTCTAAGTGTATTCAAGGAATACATAGTGAAACCCAAGTCACAACGAAGTGTGAGCTTGGAAGAGTGGAGTAGGGAAGGTTTGCCCGAACCACTATAAATCTTGTGTTCTGTTTTCTATTACTGCGTTATTTTAATTTGCTCTCCATTAGCTTTCATAAGGGGATTAATTTTTGAAAGGGGTTAAGTTTTTGATTTACCAAAGATTTTTTAAAAGAACTCAATTCACCCCTCCCCTCTTGGGTTTAGCCATCAACTCGGGACCAACAAGTCGTAGATGGAGTCGACTTCGGGTGCGACTTCACCCAAGTCGTAGATGGAGTCGACTTCGGGTGCGACTTCACCTGTTGTCTGCTTCTTCAAGTTCCAGTCTGGGTCGACTTGGTCCTCGACTTGACCCAAGTCGCAGGTGAAGTCGACTTCGGGTGCGACTTCACTTTGTCAGCTTGCTTAATGAACTTGAAATCCTTGGAATGCCTTGCTTGCTTGAATTTCTTCATGTTTGGTTGTTCTTTCCTTGATTTATATTTCTAGGAACACTGTATGATCATTCTAGCTTGATGTCCTTTAGCTCCATGACTTGCAAACTTTGAATCCTTGAGTCTTGAATCTTTGTATGCATGAACAAGTCCAAGATATTTTGATTAGAATAGTTGAATTCATGCATCTTGCTTTCTTCGGACTTGGATTAGTCTTCATATGTTCCAAGTCGAATATCTAAGTTGACTTGGTTATCAACTTGACTCAAGTTTATCTTGAAGTCGACTTATTCCTCGACTTGACTTTTGAAATTTCTGCCCTGTTCGATTGAAGTCGATGTTGGAGTCGACTTGGTCTGCGACTTCACCCAAGTCGCATGCGGAGTCGACTTGGGATGCGACTTCGGCAGCTCTCGTTCTCGATTTCAACTTTGGACGAAAAACGACACCTCCAAGTCGCTACTGGAGTCGACTTGGTCTGTGACTTCACCCAAGTCGCATGTGGAGTCAACTTGGGATGCAACTTCGGCAGCTGTCGTTCTCGATTTCAACTCTGGACGAAAAACGACGCCTCCAAGTCGCTACTGGAGTCGACTTGGTCTGCGACTTCACCTCAAGTCGCAAGCGGAGTCGACTTGGGAAACGACTTGACTTGCCAAGCTTCATATTCTTCATTTGTATATCCCTTTAATTATTTTCACAAACATTTTAGTAACCAAAACTTACTCAAATTGATTTGTTAATCATCAAAACATAGGCTTGGCTTATTTTCCACATGTTTTCCAACAATATACGGATTTAATTTTTAAGGATTTATGGATAAAAATCTATATAAAGAGGTAATGACCAAGTATTAATAAAGGGATAACCTCTATAAAAATGAGGTAATATGCGATTATAAAGCATGCATGGAAAGCATTCTAAGACATGAAATAAATGGATAAAATATTCAATTTCCTTGTATAGGAAGAGGAAAGGAGAAGGTTGGGGACACAAATTGAGAAGGTAAGCAAGCAAACCCTTTTGAAAATATGTTTTATTCTCAAATATTTATGAAATGTGTTTAAGGGTGGTCATTCCTATAATGTTTTGAAATGATGAATGTTTATGAGTTTTTATGAAAAGTCATGCCGGCATATTGATATCATGTGATGTTCATGGACATGTGCACATGTATGATACATAATGAAGAGGCTTTAGTGGAGATAGAAAGCAGATCAGAGGGTCCCCCTTCACTATTGCCGAGTCATATGGGCTGTGTACCAGCGGCGTCCTCCCAAGAAGTGGAGGCAAAGGAATGTTATGTGTGAATGAATGTATTGCATTTTCATATATGGATTGAAAAGGAAAGCATGGATTTGAAATGACGTTTTAAAGGGATGGTGCAAATAATTCTCTACATGAGAATGACAAGTTACCTGGTGTAAGAGGTATATAATGCCGGAAAAATCAAAAGTCATGCTTGTAGGAGACCAGGTAGGCTAATCAGGGTAAAGGACGCGAGGTCCTCTTGATGAGGCCAAGTCGAAGAAGCCGGCGTAATGGACCATGCTATGTGAAATATTTCCCAGGCTAGCGTACCCACACACGAAGGTTTATGTCAGGAATTGAAAAAAAATATTTGCACATCCAATGTTTATGAAACGATTTTTATGAAAAGGTTTTTGTGCATTTGATAGTTGATCACTTTGTAAGTGTCTTCTATCGAATGGAGAGGAATGCATTTAAATGAAAAAAAATGCTTGCTTATTGAGTTTCGACTCATGTTTTGTTTTTCCAATCTCAGACAGGTGTAGGGAAAGCCAAGAGATGAAAGACATGTGTTGCTAAAAAAAATGAATCTACAAAGGTTAGTAGATTTTTGTGTAAATAAATGCCCTAATGGGATATGGTGAAAAAGACATAGGTTGTATGAAATTATGAAGTAATGAATAATGTGAGAAGTTGATGATTTATGATGATATGGATAAGTCCATTATGAATGATGATGAGTATATGTTTATGTGATGAAAGAAATAAAAAAAATTGGATGAGTTCCAATTAAGAACCCGCCGCGTGACCAGTTGGACGAGTTCCAATTAAGAACCCACCGCGTGATCAAGGCAACAATCCTGAGTCATGTTTACCAATCCATAAGATCCTGGAGTAAGGCTTCTAGGCATCCCAGTTCGGGGCGCCACATAGCTCCACTTGAGGGGGAGAATCCGCCTCACCATGATTTTCAACCATCTCCACCTCCTGCTCCCGGAGCTCTGGCATCTCCTGCTTCACATGCCTCTTGTTCTCATTAAGGATCTCAAGCTACAAATCAATTTGCCCACTCTCTAGCCCAACCATCTACATCTAATGTCATTCTCAACTACCTTCAAGCCATGGAGAGTAGGATCACTCAGGAACTTAGGGCTATCAAACTTTTCACTCATGAAAATGCATGGTCGGCAAGACAAACTAGATCAAGAGCTTAAAATCATCAAATATCATCTTGTCTCCGGCAGTAGGTGAGGCAAATAAATTCTCGATTTTCCTGATTTTGATCCTTACTGGGGAGAATTAGTTTGGGTTAATCCAACTATTCAGTCTCCATCATCACCTTTTTCCTCTACTTCTCCAAGCCAAATGCTTCCCCACTCAATAGCCACCCCATCCCATATCATCATTTTCCTTTCACAAATCTCAACTCCTTGGTTCCATTCTCTTTTGGTGATTATCAAAAAGGGAGAGAAGTATCAACATATGGTAAATATGGCTAGACTGTACTTAGGGCACATGTAAGTTTTTTCTTTTTAATATGAGTGCTTATTATGACTTGAAAGTAAATTTTATGATGTGAATGATGCTTATGATGAATTGAATAAAATTAGTGAATTGAACGAAACTGGTAAATTGACTTAGATTTTTATTGCATTACCAATATGATAAAATACTTATTTGTTAAATGAAAGGTCAATCTCAAATTGGTTTTATCAATCATTAAAAATGAGAAGATTGTTGTGAATAAATGACAAATTAAGCACAATCTATGTTTTGATGATTAACAATTCAACTTGAAAAGATTTAAGGCACTAACATATATGTTGAGATGCGTTAGGATGCTTCAAAATTCAACTTGGCAGATTAAGTAGTATACCAAGTCGACTTAGGCATTGATTTAAGCCAAGTCGATACCGAAGTCGATTCCAGCATCGACTTCAAATGGGCATTTTTTGATAGCGTTGACAAGTGGATGCATGAACTGGCAAAGTTGCAAGTCGACTTCGCATGCGACTTTGGTGAAGATGCAACCCAAGTCTACTCAGTTAGTGATTTGGGGTATCATCAAGTGTTCAGAGTTGAATCTAACAAAGTTAAGTTGCAACCCAAGACGACTCTGACATGCGACTTAGGTGAAGTTGCACATGAAGTCGACTCAAGCATGCAACTTGAGTGGAGTTGCAATTCTAGTTGACCCTAGCATTAAACTCGGACAGATAAAGTTCAAGTCAAGGAATTCCAAGCTCAAGAATGAGAAGTTTAACTTAAAGAATATAATACTATCATCTAAGACAAAGCTATTCAAAAATGCTTACAAGAATTTGACTAAGTATAACATTCAAGAAATTTTTAAAAGCCCACATATAGAAGCAAAAAATTATGAAGATGAATCATGAAGAAACAAGGACAATTATATACATGGATCAAGATCACACTATGTCGAGGTTCCAATGAATCAAATAAAAAGTGAAGTCGCAATCCAAGTCGACTTCACCTGAGACTTGGGTCAAGTCTGAAACCTAGTTGACTCAAAAGTGGAACCTGATTGAAGAGTTGAAAATCGAAGTCGCAACCCAAGTCAACTCCAGTTTGTGACTTGGGCGAAGTCACATCCAAAGTCAACTCCTAATGCGTTTTGAATCACAATGGTCGGAAAAAATCAAATTTGGCGCATTAAATGCGTGCCACCTACCACCAAATGTTCGAATTTACTCATTTACTATTTAATACACGTCAGTGATAGAGAAGAACAAGTACAATAGCATTGATTGAGTTTCAACCTTCCAATTCTTAAGTAATCAAGTGATCATCAAAATAACTCTCCAAGAAAAACAAGTGATTAATTGCAAGTGTTGAACTGCTCCACAAACAACTCATTCCACATGTTCTTCTCTGCGGGAAACTTGTTCTCTACACACGTGTAAGGTGTAGTATTATTTCTATTTATTATTTATTTGTGTTCCCACTTAGTTTGATATTGGAGACCAAGACCAAGTGAAGACAAAGTAGTGCGTGACTGGAGTGTGACTCGTCACCTACTAATGCAGAGTCTGTAAAGGCTCCTTAGAGCTAGAATCTAGAAGAGAGCAAATGCTCTAACTGTATCTTTATTTTACATAGTGGAACCCTAAGGTACAAGAGTGTGTTCTTAGAAGAGTAGAATAGGGAGAGATGTCCCAAACCACTATAATCTCTTGAATTTGATTTACTTATTCTACTTGCATTTATATTCTCCATGTACACTTTTTATTCAAGGAGATTTATTTCAAAAGGGATTACATTTACAATACCAAGAGATTTTTAAGAATCCAATTTACCCCTCCCCTCTTGGGTTTTGCTATTAACTCAGAACTAACATATACATTATTTCTTTATTTATGATATATGAGCTTAACTAGTGATGTATGTTGCTAATCTATGTAGTTGAATAATGGCTAAATTATGGAGATAATGAACACATTTTTAAAAAAATTACAATCAAGATCTTGAGCTAAACTGTTTTTTCATCTAGTTATGAGAGAAATTGGAGCTCTTTTGCATTAGTTCATACAAAGCAAAGAAATAGTATATCATAGAAAAGAGGGGAGAGGAATGTTTCATCTATTATAACGTGAGATTTCAACTCGAGAACATGAAAACGACTAGAAATCAAGGCAAACAACCAAATGTATATATATGACAACGATTTTATCCTTACCACCCACAAAAGTCACCTCAACCTCAAGGTCATCAGTTTGGGGTAGAATATGAATACTGCTCATATGAGATTGGGTCAAGTATTCTCAATATGAATACCATCGTTCATACTACATGATTAACAACAGTAATGATAATGACAATATTGAAGAATCTCCTACACATTCATTTTGGTGTTGATTTATTACTCATTTCATTCTTGTGACAAGGTACCATTCTAAGACTCTTTAAATTATTTATTTTTCATTTTGTGTGTTCTATATTCTTATGTTTATGTTATTGATAACTTATAAGTCACGACTTACCCACTTGAACTTTTGAACTATGTATTTATGTCAAGGTTGCCTTTTATTTATTTTTATTCTCTTCATGTTTATTATTTAATTTTAGAATGATATTCTAATTTCCAGTTGTAATGTTGCATACAAAAATTATATTATTTGTGTTCCACAAATAGTAACTTATAAGAGAACATAGACCCACATACACCATCGTACACATAGGCAAAATGTGAACTAATTATATGTTCTTTCATTTCTCATTTTTCTGAATTTATTACATATTTTTTAGATTTGTTAAGTTAAAAAATTCCGTCCTGTACGGTCTAATATCGATATAATACAGTTGTATAGCATTATTTTTGGAGAGGGCCAATGTGCTCCTGAATGGCCATATTCTGAACCATGCTTCCCATCCTCTCTTTCTGCTTCTGTATTCCAATTATTGTAGCAACGGCAAACCTGCTTGTTGCTGTAGGTGCCAGGAGGTATGCAGAAGTACTTAGTGCAGCACTTCTAGAAGAAGAGGTGTGCCTTCTTCTACTGCTCCCTTGGCATCTCTTCACACACTGCCTGTTACAACTTAGAACCATACATTCCCTGACCACAACCAAAGTATCAAACATGTGATGTGAGAGAAGCCCTTCCTCTCCTACATCTACACATATGCAATTCATAGATTGGAAGGTTTCAAAGCAAGTGAGGCCGGCTTGCTTCACAAGTGTCTGTACTTTACCCCTTCAAATTTCATGCATTTACATATTTTCTTTCGCCAGTGTAATTTAAACTTGGCAATGTTAGATTTAAGTGGGCCTCAGTTGCATTGTAGCCCACATACGTTTTTGATTAAAATTATTTTTGGTGGTATCATTAAATAAATAATAACAAAGAAATGGATCTTATTAATTAATAGATATAAATATTTATTAATATATAAATAATTAATAATTAAATATTTATGACATCATCTATACAACGCTGACATCATTTGTTCAAACCAAATCAGTCTTTTTATTGGTTTGATTCTGACACCATTAATCTCACCCAATTGTTAGCACTCTTTGACGACTAGGAAGACTAAAACACCTCATCTTCTGGTACCCCTGTGAGCCACAGGACAATAAAATTGTAAACATGGTGCGACAATGTTGAAACTGCGACAATTATATTAGTATCATTGAACTACCTCAACATCACTACTCATTGTTAACTACTTTTTTAGGGAATTCTCGCATCCATGAAAAGAGTTGTCACTCGCTGTTCTCAAGACATCCACAACGGCTAATCTACAGTTGCAAGTAAACCGTAAGTCCAACTCTAGACGATATATAAAGCTTAGATAACTAAACTGGTCCAACTAGCCTAGCAGCTTCTGACATGATTAAAAGTTAACCCAGCGGCTCGATCAGAGGAAGGGATGAGATCACTTGTTGAAGATCTTTAATTTTTATTTTTATTTTTTTCCACCTTTTTTCTGTTTGGAAATATTGATGAGAGTGTATATAATAACTTCTGCCTCCCGTAGATGGATTTTGCATCCGCCATTAATGGAATTTCACATTTTATTCATCTTATTTAAGAAATATACTCATTCAGATCTTGGAAAATTTGTCCGCAAGGTTTCATTCGCCAGTTTGCTACCCAGCCTCAGCCGAAGTATATGACACAGGGCAAACTTTTACCGAATGATCCATCATCTTGAGATGTCCATACCCAAAATAGACAGAAAAGGATACTTGCTACATGATAATAATCAGTTATTTGATTGCAGCCGTCCAATTAATAAAGGCAATACATGTTAGAGAAATACCGATGAGAAAGCGTTCAATCTCTTTTATTTTGATGATTTTTTCACAATATCTCCTTTTTTTTTTAAATTACAAGTCATGCCCAATTCGCCTTACAATTTTCATTTTATATTTATCCCCAACTGAAAATAACTAACATACACCATCAAGAAGAAAAAGCCATTGGCATTGACTTGACACAGTAGGCAGCGACTCCCAAGAAGAAACCAGCATTTGCACTTGCATACGTATACTAAACCCATAAGCTCAGGTAATGTATTAGTAGTATACACCAAAAGGCTCTAAATAATATAAGAAATTAACATTTAGAAATCACAACAGCGAGCACGTCACTAGAACAATTTCCAGACGTTTATAAGCGGGCTCTATGACTTTTGCCGGGTTCCTGATCGAGGAATGGGTAGTCCGTGTACCCCACCACCGGATCTTGGGTATAGAAGGTGGCCCGTACGTATCGACTCAGCGGCGCATTGATCTGCAGCCTCCGGACCAAGTCCGGGTTGGAGATGAACGACCGGCCATATGAGACCAGGTCCGCATCTCCGTCCGTCACAGCTTCCATGCCCAGCTCGCGCGTGAAACCCCCGCTACAGATGAACGTCCCTTCATACGCCTTCCTCCAAGCCCGCATCAGCCGCGTCTCCTCGTCCGGACTCCCCAGAGGACCCGACTCCGTCTGCCCGTACGCCGTGTATCGCGGCTGCGTCACGTGGAGGTACGCGAGTCGCCCGCCAAGATCCACTTGGAGCGCGTTGAGCCGCTCGATCACGGCCAGGCCCATCCCGAGCGGGTCCGAGGCGAACGCGTCGAGGTGGTCGATTGCAGGGGAGATGCGGACGCCGACGCGATCCGGGCCGATGGCTGCAGCCACGGAGCGGAGGATCTGCATGAGGAACTTGCAGCGGTTGGCGATGGGGCCGCCGTACTCGTCGGTTCGGTCGTTGATGCCGTCCTTGAGGAACTGGTCGATGAGGTAGCCGTGAGCGCCGTGAATCTCAATGCCGTCGAAACCCGCTTCTATGGCGTTGACGGCTGCTTGGCGGTAGTGATCGACGATAGCTGGAATTTCGTGGGTTTGGAGAGGGCGCGGGGCAGGGTAGGTGCCGTGCTTGCCGCCGGGCAGGAGTATTTTCCAGCGCGCGGAGATGGGCTTGCTTGTGGAGGAGATTGGAGCGGCCCCGCCTGGCTGATACACTGGAAAACCACACCACCACTGATTAGATTTTATTTATTTATTTGTGTTTGGCAGTGCATAAATATGTTTTTTTTTTAATCTAAAACTTTTCCCACTCCATAATTACTAGTTTTAATTATTATTTCACTTTTTTCTATATAATTACCTTACTTTTCGATCATTTCTACACAACTATTCATACAACTAACTTATCTATTTTAACTTTATCATTTTTACTCATTATTATTACCTCCATCATATTGCATTATTTTACAGCTTTTACTTAAAAAAATTTCATAAAAAATTTTATCCATCCTTAAACACACTAAAAAATTGCCTTCCACTTAACTTGAAAATGTTATCTTTTATTTCAAACAAATTCTTATTAGTTTTTATCATCCTATTTTTTTCCATAATTACTTATTTTTTCATTAAAAAATATTCTTATATATTTATTTTCTTTATTCTCATTGAAATAAATATTATTTTTGACATGGTTAATAATACTTCCTTTTATTTTATTTACTATAATAAAATTGATTTTTAACAACGTTTCTGCACATTTGGTATGATTTGACATTTTAATTATTCAATTATCATATTTTCCCATTATTATCACTACATTAAAATCATTTTTAACATTTTTCCATACAATCATCTATTCATTTTCATATCATATGATTCGATAATTTATTTTTCAAAAAATTTTCCCTTTTCCACTTTTTTACACCTCTCCCCAAATGGACCTTAATCACAAATTTCATGTCGTAGATAAGTAAAACTTGCTCCACCAACCAACCGAAATTGTACACTGGTTCATATTTCAACACTACACTATTATTTTTTTAATCGAATCCACTTGTCATATTTATTCATAGTATCTTAGTTAGGAGATGAACAAATAATCATGATTAATTTTATGTGATCCACACACGAATCATTTAGATTTTTTATACCCTAACTAGAAAGTTAATAAATATAATGACTGGGGAATTTTACCATAAAATAGTTTTGAGGTGACAACCCACCAATTCCACATGCGAACAAAGCCAGATTAAAATAGTGTAGGCTGATATTTATTGGGTTTTTGGATCTGAGCCTAACAAGTAGTACTCTTTACTATGATTTTTTTTATCATGTCATCCATTTTGGACAACCACAGACACCTAATGGACATGTACTACAAAGGTCGGATAACAAGACCATTATATCTACTCGATATTTGAATAATAAACATCCAAAGTCCACAATAATTTGCTTTGGTTTGAAAGCAACCAAAGAAAATAACAACTTCAATGAAATTATTTAAGCTGAATAACTTGAAATTAGCAATTGAATATTTAAATTAACTCAAATGATCTACTAAAATATCCTTCCAAAAACCTAGTCCATGTGTAATAGGTCCTTTAGCATAGGGTAATCAAAGGCAAAGTTGCCATAAATTTGGTTAAATAATTTTTATATAAAAGAGACTAATTCTGGTTTAATTGAAAAAGCTATTTTATATACAATATATAGGCAAAACTGAATGCCTTGTTATATTTCAAACTGGGCAGAATGTGTGTTGTGTTTGCCACGTGTGCAAAGGGTATTCATGTAGTGTAAACGTTTTTAGCTTTGGAAACTTCAAAATCCTTGTGAAATCTAAACCACCAAACATATTTAACATATCATATCCAGTTAGGAAATAAAAGAAAACAGTTGACTACAAAATAGTCATAAGATACTATAAACTAACATCATTTGACAAAACATATAAACCTATTAAAATTTTTAAGCCGTGTTTGATGCATGTAAATAAATTTTTAATGATTTTTATTAATAATAATACATAACACCATTTCAAGAAAGATAAATGATTTAGATTTACAAAGTTAAATTGGACTCCAGACCGAACAATTCCACCATTATGCGGAAAACTAAACAACGTTTCTATTTAATCGCTACTTTGTGAAATTGTGCGGTAGATCCGTAAATATGCGAATAATTGAAATTAGCCCGTCAGAAAATAAAAATTCTATGTCTTCTCGAGTAATCAAAACTTAAATTGGCTACATTTCAAAAAAAAAAAAAAAAAAAAAAGGCTACATCATAAAAATCTATAGCTTTAAGACCAGACTAGGGGTGCAACTTGGGGCGGGTTGAGCTCGAACCCGATTTTTAATGATGTTTGAACCTACTTTTTCCCAACCCGAGCATGGAGAACTTGAACCCGAGGAACCCGATTTGTAAACATAACAGGGTTGGGGTTCAAGTGAACACGTACCCGAAGAACCCGAGCCCGATTTCCCATTTTGTGTTTATTATAAAATGTATTATATACATAATATTTAAACAATATTTCTTTATATTTTGCATATTCGTGTTATTTATATTGATATTTGAATACATGTTTGACATATTATAATTACATTTAAATAAAATCTATTATTTTTATTTTTATTTATCTTTTATTTCTATCATTTACTTTTACGTTCATTAATTTTATTCTTTTATCTTATTTTTTATGTTAAATTTTTCTAGAAATACTCTTTATATTACTATTTTTTTTTAAATCTGTAGTTTCACTATAAATTGTTATGTTTACTTACATGATATGTTATTATTATATATTTATATAAAATTCTAAACTTATTACTTTTAAATAAAATATGAATTCATCAAACTCGAAACTAAACCGAACCCGATTTTCAAAAATAACGTTAAAGTTTAAATTTTACAAATAGGATTAAGATTAAGGTTAGAATTTATGTTTTATAAATATGGTTAAAGTTGAAGTAAACTCAAGTTCTTTAAACCTGAGTTGCACTCATAGACTAGACCCCCCTAACCCCCACCAGCCACCCAAAAACCCAAACTCCAACTTGTGCATTTGATGATATATGTCATTCAGTGGCTCATATTATGAGATCTAAGCAGCTAAAGACGTGATTGGAGTGGATGCTCATTTAATACACTGCAATCTACTCCCATCGAAAAATGATCCAGTCAATTCACAATTCCAATCCTAGTCACGAAGGTCATAGACATGCGTTGGATCTGAAATTGATCATGTGGCCTTCCAAGGCGACCATTTGTTTTTCAAATATGGAAATATTAAATTTAGTAGCTATCACTGAATAAACCACCTTACCCTCGAAATCGGAATTTAGTCTGAGGGAAGTAAAGTTACAGTCAGCAAGTACACTGGAGTTTACCTTGAATTGTGCAATAAAATCCTTCGAGGTAATTGATTCGTGGAAGATCAAGAATAATGTTTCAATGCATCAGTGTGCAAAACTTCATTTTTCTAAATATTTTTTTGAAATCTTTTTATAAAACTGTTAATTTATGGATATTTTATCTATAAACTAAATTTTACTATTTTTAAAAATGTGTGTATAAATTTTTTCGTTTTGTAAAATAGGAGAGATTTTAGTCATTTTAAATTACTAAAATATCCTTATTTTTTAAAAATTTTAAAAATATATTTAGAATCTAATGATTTTAGAATTAGTCACATAAAACTAAATATATGAAATGCAATTTTAATAATAGTGAAAATCTGGATGATGAACCAATTAAGATTTTAGATCAAACTGTAACAATAACTAATCACTTTCATTACTGAGGATCAATAGTTTAAGAGAACGGAAAAATTGAAAAAAATATAATACATAAAATTCAAATAGGATGAAAGAAATGACGAAGTGTGTCAGGAATTTTATATGATTGTTGAGTCCTAATTAAATTAAAAGAAATTTTATAAGACTACGATTAAACTCACTGTGCTTTATGAGGTAGAATGTTAGGCAGCTAAAGAACAACACACGCATAAAATAAACGTAGTGGAAATGAAAATATTAAGGTGAATGAGTGGTAAAATAAGAAAAGATAAAATTATGAATGAAATAATTCGAGAAAATTTAAAAACGAAACCAATATGTGATAAAATGAGAGAAAATGGATTAAGTTGGTTTGGTTATGTTAAACGAATGCCTGAAACGACACCGGTCAGAAGGGCAGACTCTATCCAAGTAGAAGGTGGTACGAGAATGAAAGGAATATCCAAAAAATATGGATATAAACAAGATTTAAAAATATTACAAATTACCAAAAATTTAGTTTCTAATTGTCAAGAATGGCGCAACATAATCCATGTAGACAACCCCACCTAGGTGGGAAATAACTTATGATGATAAT
This sequence comes from Annona cherimola, assembly GCA_030490835.1. NCBI lineage: Eukaryota > Viridiplantae > Streptophyta > Magnoliopsida > Magnoliales > Annonaceae > Annona > Annona cherimola. The sequence goes on along the minus strand of CM059973.1, from coordinate 58,346,288 downwards.
GACGATATTTATACATCTCTAAAAATGATAAAACTTAGTACGTAAGTTAAATATACATAGATTAATAATTTTATTAAAAATTTTAAAAAAATATTTTTAAAAATGAGGTTTTCACCCTGATGCATTGAAATTTTTAACAATGCATCGGGATGTATTGAAATATTACGCGAAGATCAAACCAAACAAACCAAAAATTGACAATAAATTGCTAAAATATTAATGGAATTTTAATGATTATTGTGAAGGAAATAAAAAAGGAATTGTAGAATATCATTTAGTAGTTAGTACTATTACAAAATTATAACTTTCTGACAAGACTTACTTTGATATTTTCAGTGTCGTTCAGAAGTAATAAAACTTTTAAATGAAAAAAATTTTGGCAAAAAAGTTTTTAAAATGAGAAAAAATAATGTAATTGGATATAAATAATAATAAGGAATAAATAGAGCAAAGTTAAAATAGATTAGTTAGATGAGTACTTGTATATAAATGATTAAAAAGTATGGTAGCTTATATAGAAAAACATGAAGAAATAATTAAAAATGAGAAAGTTGTCGAGAGTAAAAAGTTTCAGTTAAAAAATTTTATGAAAAAATAAACACAACCTTTGTTTGCAAATTCCAAAAGTATTGTTGATGAACACCTAAGTATAGCCTACTTGGTTTCACACCCTTGTGTGCATAAGTGCAACAGGAGGCGATCTCCATTGATGTAATTGAAAAAGGAAAAAAAAAATTAGATAATAAGTGGTTGACACTGGTGTATATAAGTGCGTATGGTACACCACTATCTGTATGTAACATGTTTAAGTATAACGACTGATCCTATTAACCTGGGCTAAGCAAATGTCTCGCTTATCCTACATCAAGAAACTCATTTAAAAATATCTTTATTTATTTTTTCTCTGCACACTTGTTTATCTAAGTATATTTATGATATAAACCAAGTTATACCATTTTTGGATATGTGTATATATATTTTTAAGATTTTAAAATATCTTTGTATATATGTGTTTTAAACATAGTAGTGTTTTTAAACATATATGTAGACGTTGATATTTAAAAATCTCAAAAAAATATATACACATATCAAAAAAATGGTAAATTTTGATTTATATGTTAAATACACTTAGATAAACAAGTGAGCGAAGAAAAAGAAAAGTATTTTTATATAGGTTTTTAGAGGTGAGCTAAGCAGGACATTTGCTTAGCCTAGGCTAACAAGATCACTTCTCTTTAAGTATTATATTTAAGGGGTTGATTCGTAGGTTGCGTGTCTGCAGTATAGGTGACTAAAAAATGTTTTCTATTTAGAATTAAAATAATGGGTACACATTTATAAAAAGAATTTATAAACATTATTCACCTGCGTAGTATCTCCGGTGTTATATTTATGGGCTCGGTTATTATATGGTCGCGCATAATTGGGTGATTTATGAATGATCAAAAAAATAAAATTTGATGTTTTAATTTTTATACATGTGTGGGTACCACCTAGGTCTTCTATCATGTGAATGCAATAATTTTTGAATTTTTTGCATTTAATTTTGAATTTTGAACATCAATGATAGGGTCCATATTGATGACGAAATTAAGAAACAACATTCAGATTATTTATTATCATTTAATTTAACATATAACCAAAAATCTTTCTTATCAAAATTACAGATGGGTCATACTAACATAAAATATATTCAGGCATAAATTATAAAATTTGTTTAGATCCATCGCAGATGCATTAGAATGCAATAAACTTTATAAAATTATTTATTTATACAAGAATGATGTTTTATACAGTTTAAAGGTTAAAAATACAACTTCAAAATTGACATATAAAATATTTTTATATTACGTTAGATCTTACATATTTTAATATGGGGTCATGAGAATCTTTGATTTAGATAAACTTTGGTTTCCTTGCCAAATAAATGTTTCTAAATGGACTGGGTAAGTTAGATTTCGATCCATCATTAAGGTGGACCCAATCCATAAGGTTACTTGAAAAGCTTCCATGTAACCGGATTTCATTCAAAATTGAGCCTTTTATTTTTATGGAATATATCATAATTTAAGGTATAAAATATATCTTAAAAAGATAGATATAGTGCACTTAATAAATAAAATCTGAAAATCATTTTGGAGAATCAATATAGAACCCAAAATAAGAACCGACTAACATGAGCCTTATAGGGTAGAGTAGGCCTTAAATTGACTTGTTGGAAAGGCATGATTGAAATTTCTAAAAAATAGAGTAAGTAGAGGAACGACTTTGAATCAGATTTAATTTGCACCCTTAGCTACTTACTGTTATCTTTTCATTATACATGGTCATTATTATAAATAAATTGTTGAAAATAAATAAACAAAAGAAAAAGATATTAAAAATTGAAAAGCGAAAGTCATTCTGGTGGGAAGAGATGAATACGGGATGCAATCGTATGCACCGTACTACACCTATTTTTTAATTTTTTTAAAAAAAATTTCATGAAGCTATTAATCTAAGTATATTTAATATCTGTATCAATTTTTATCATTTTTGGATATTTTTAGATATTTTTTTCGGATTTTTAAAAAATCAATGACATTTTCACTGATTTTTTAAAAATCTAAAAAAAAATATCTAAAAATCACCAAAAATGATAAAAATTGATACAAATGTTAAATATAATGATATTAACAATTGTGCAAAAAATTTTCAAGACAAATAAAAAATAATTATATGCAACCGGGAGTACCGAGGACACCCCAATCAATACCTGGGTGAGATGCTCGGCCGACGTGCCATAGTTGGCAGAAGACGACACTCCCCTTGGCATGGATAGCTTTCACCACCTTTTTCCACGCATTAGTCTGCTCTTGCGTGTATATTCCCGGGCAGTGCGGGAACCTTCAATAACGATACAACCACCAGTTCAGCCAAGCAAGCACTAATAAAATATATTTTTTAGTCTTTTAAAAAAAAATTTATACATATGCAACCTTTATCTAGACCTTCTACTTTGTGAAAATTTTGAATTTTATTTAGAATTTTGTTTTGATTTCGTGCATGAATCCATTCTGCATTTTTGTGTTTTCGAAAAAAAAAATCAAAGAAATAATAAGAACTGTGAAATTTTATAAGATGAATATCTAAGTTGGACCCATATATGTATTTAAAAAATTTTAGTCTACCATTGCCTGAACGTATAGAAAGTTCGAAACCCGACCCAATTCCCGAAAGCTCGGATTCTAGCCGTCCAAGCTCTTAATGAGAATAAAGGCCACCGGCTCTATGAACGGTTCAGATCTATGGTGGTTTGAAACTGCAGTAGCTCACGGGCCAAGCCAAATTAGGTGTCAGACTTCACATGGAGCATAAAAAGTTGCAGGTCAATGTTTTTAATCTTTTGCAAAATAAATCATATAAATATTAATTGCATTTTAGGTATGTTTCCAACATTTTGCAAACAAATATTCTAGAACGTTTGTTCTTGGGTCTCGCTAAAGCAAGTTTTAAAGTTTTTTACATAAAACATTATGCGCTTATAATTTTCAACTTAAAAAGAAAAGAACAATATCCTTATGAGTTGTCTCGGGCACTTTTGACGTCTTAAAAAAAAAAAAGACGAAATTCTTCTCGTACCCATAATATTTGGCAGTTATTCCTTTTATACCCACACCATTTCAAAAATTCTTCTAACATCGCATTTCACATCTCATTCTCTATATGTCCATGTCATTACTTTAAGCCCAAAACAGATGTTAATTACATATGCAAATGTCGATTTTGCTCCTACACCATTTGTAAAAAAAGATTCTAAACGAAGTCCCTGTCATATTTTGTTTAAATTATAATAAAAAAAGGAACATGAATTTATTTCATCTTTATTTTCATAATGATATGGAGGCAAAATCTACATTTTTACATACAATTAATGTCAACTTTGGTTGAGAGTAACGACATAGGCATCTAGGGAATTAGAGGTCAAATTTTTGTAACCACAACTCATCTAGCAATTTCAAGCCTATTAAGGCCTCTCTGGTTTCATCCACAATGGTTTCTCATTTCCCTCCATTGCCCAATACCCTATTGCCACAAAACGACCATTCCAATCTCGAATTACAGCAACAATACTCATTTGGTTTAGAGCCTCATTGATTCCAGCATCTACATTTAATTTTACATAGTTATCCATTGGTTTCCTAAATTTTGTAGGGGTGGCCATTCAATTTAGAATTCCCTTTTGAATCTTTGAAGTTGATTAGTAACAATGATGGTAGTTTACATACACTACATCATTTCATCAAAGGAGGAAGGTACGTTCTCCATAAACACCCTATTCCACATTTCTCATATCCTCCAACAAATTGTTAGATAGAGCAACAGTGGGTACTCATCCTTTTCCTTTAGTAGCTTGTGAGAATATCCTTCATATCATCAAAGGTGCAAGATAGAAAATTTTTTTTAAAAAAAAAATTACTAGAATTGAATAGTAGTCTATTGACCTTGTAGCACTTCTAAAATAGGTTGCATTTACTTCATCTTCATCAGGATTATTGCAAAAAAGATGATGAGAATCAACCTAAATCCCTCTCTTAATTAAGTTGGACCTTATCTATAAAGAGTTTGTGATAAGTCTCCAACTAAAGTTTGCACTGCCCAAATCACTTTTCGAATTCCTTTCCAATAGCCCTCACTCTATCTTGTGCTCTCCTCTATCTTTATATTTTTAGAATGGATCATATGATATGCTGGTTTGGCAGTAAATTTTCCATTTGGCTCAAGCTACCAAAAGATTTTGTCTTCCTCTGTTATGCTTGAAAATAGTATTTTTCTAATTTTCCTCCAACCTGCTTCTCCCATTGCTCCTTTAACTGCATCAACATTTTCCCCATTAATAATTTAATAAACTATGGGGGTATTCGGCAACAAGTAAAACTTTTCACTCTCCACAACTATTATATTTTTAACTATTTCTTCACTTTTCTATATAAATTACTTTATTTTTCAATCATCTCTACACAATTAGTTATACAACCAACCTATCTATTTTAACTTTATTCTTTTTACTTCTCATCATTATCCCTATCATATTACTTCATTTTCTATCAATTTAATAATTTTTACACCAAAAAATTTTTATTTCAAAAGTTTTAATACTTTCCAAACAGAATCTATAACTTCTTCAAAGAATTCCTTTGAGAGTGGACCATCTTTTTGAATCAATTCATCTGTCCATTTATCTATAAAGAAAAACTTAATAATTTTCCCATACCCCACCCTCCACATAAAACCCCGTATTATTATTTCCAAAGTTTGAGAAAAGCTCCCACTCCCTATTTTGTAATTTCACATGCCACTCGATAGATAGTATTTAGCTTTGAAAATTTAACGACAAGGTGACTCTTTATCTATTAGTAGTCTCCGCACTTGCTTAACTATAGAGCTTAATTAAAAACAATTAGATCTCTAAATCGCATACCACCTCCCAACTTTGATGAGTCTTCTCTATGATATCTAGCTTGTTTTCCTCTTACCCTCCTTATCTCCATACCAATACTTATATGGATTCCATTTAATTCATGAAAAAGGTTTTGGGAGAAGGAAAAAATTAATGGTATAACTTGGGATGCTTGTGCTACTGCTTTTATCTATATTTTTGGGGGGGCTGATTCAATGCAGCAGGGTGCATTGAAATTTCAATGCAGCAGGGTGCATTGAAATTTCAATGCACCTTGTTGGAAAACCACTTTTTTTATTTTTTTTATTTTTAAAAATTAATGGCATTTACTGATTTTTAAAAATAAAAAAAAAATCTAAAAATCTTCAAAAATAGTAAAAATTGATATGCATGTTAAATACACCTAGATTAGCATTCGTGTGAAAATATTTTCAAAAAATTAAAAAATAGGGTTTTTCAATGCATCCCACTACATTGAAACAGTTTCTTATTTTTTGCCACCACAAGAAATTAACTTGTTATGCCAAACTCGGATCTTCTTTCATATCCTCCCTTTTATATTTTGAAAAGTTTTGGACTTATTATTTCCAATTTAAATTGGAAGTTCTAGATAAATTGACAATGGTTTTTCCACTTAACTAAGCTTGCCCTCCACCATTCTTTTTGTTTCGTTACTTGTATTCTTGCTGAAAAATATGGAAGTCTTCTTAATACTTACTTTTTAGCCCAAATGCTTCCTCATATAGCCTTCATATATGCAACATCTAATCAATCTCCTCCCTCCTAGCTTTTAGAAATAGTAAGGCATTATATGCAAAAAATAAATAAGTCAAATGTATAATGTTCTACATATTTTAATACCATGAAGTCTACCCATCTCATAAGCATGCCTTAAAAGAGCAGAAAGACCTTTAATATGATAAGAAATAAATTCGATGATAAAGGGTCTCTTTGCCTAAGTCTTCTGCTTGGAAAAATAGTTAATTGCAATCTTGTAGGAAACTGAAGAAACGCAACTTTCCATCTACTATATCCACCACCAGAACCCATTCTCTTCATGCGATTTACAATAGAACCCCACTCTATTCTATGGTATGCCTTGGTCATATCAAACTCAATTGCCATATCTTCATTCTTTCTATTTAATGCATGACTCATCTCAAATGTTAGCATCATATTATCAATTATAACACAACCAAACACAAAAGCATGTTGTTCCTTTGAGATGACTTTTTGTAGTCATCACTTCAATATGTTTGAAAGGACCTTCAAGATAATTTTGTAAAACAGGTTGCATAGACTAATTAACCTAAAGTCAATAACTTTCATTGCTCACTTCCACTTGGGAATGGAGACAATTGTTGTTTCATTTATCCCTTTCAACAATTTGATTTGGTCCTTTGTAGATCTAGTTAGATCTAGTTACTGGTAGGATTTTACATGTTGAAAAGATCTCTCCCTCACATAGGTCTAATTCTTTTGGAAGAAACCAGCTGACATCCTATCCAAACCTAGAGCCTTCAAAGGGTTTATATCCTTTATTTTCTTCTATATCTCTTCCTTCGAAAGATGCCTTGTTGTCACCAATCAGATTTTGCTCGCCACATTATCTGCATCACTAAAATCATTGATGAGAAAAGATTGCTGAAGACTTCCAAAACAACACTTCCTTTCTAACTTGAGTTCCTGCCCTTAGCTCATTCTCATCTTCCATAACTACAATAAAATTTTGCCTCCTCCTTCCAATAATTGCTTTATGTTGTGCTTTGTTCATCACATTGTAGCCACATAACCTTTGATTTTTGTGTCCATAATGTTTCCTCATCTTCAAGAAGGAAATTTGTTATCTTCTCCTTCTCTTTTATCCCCTCATCCCTATCTTCTGATGGCGGTGATTTTTTCCAACCCTACAATTTAATTTGGTGCCTATGTATTTCCCTTAAAATATTTCCTCTACAATGCTAGTTTTGTACCATTAGCTCCTTCCCACTTGATTTAGCTTCTCAGTAATGTTACAAAAGCCTGGTCGTCACACAAATTCTATTCCATTCCATACTTCTTTGACTATATCATTAGCCTCCTTATACTTTGCTCGAAATAATTCATACTGGAAAGGTCTATATTGTTTCTTATAATTGGCTCTCACATCCAAAATGAGTAGCAAAGGGCAATGATCAAATACTGCTACTTGGTACAAGTTGAGCAAAAGAGAAAATAGTCATCCATTCCACACTTGCCAAGCAAAGATCAAGTCTATCTTTGCCCCATCTATTGTTTCTCTAGATTATCTCAGCACCAACAAACCTCATATCTTGCAATTGATAGTCATCAATTACTTCCCTAAACATTGTCATTTGTGTCTCTAATCTTCTATGCCTACAGCCCATAGAAGGTCCATCTAATTTTGTAGGCATCTTAAAATGTTCTAAGATTCTTCTCTTCTATGAGCTTTAAGGCGACTATACAAACCTATTGATCTCCACACTTGTTATCTTCTATACTTATCTATACATCAATGTCTTCCATAATTATATAAGAAAAAGATTAGATGTGTATATTTGCCTCATTTGACAAAGAAAAAATTAAGCCTCCTCTCCCATCCGAGCAATCCACACTAAAATAGTTTATCAAACTTAAGGTTTCTTCTAATCCCAACCATCTCCTTTGCCCTTCTCTTCATCGTTAACAAAAATACCCAAATGGGATCTTTTCTCTTGATTAGATTAAGAAGATTTCAAATTGTCCGTAGATTCCCATGCAAAATCAAAATTTACCCCAAGTAGGGTTGACACATCCTCTCAGTGTTCACCCTTTCATTCTCCTTTTTTGTATAGTCTACCATCTGTTTCTTCTTTTCCTCCCTCTTACCTCTCCTTCTCCTTCTTCCTTTTTGGTCATTTAATCCCCTCTCTTTGTTGTTTGGTTATTTGATGAACTCTCCTTCCAATTGTTAGATGTTTCTGAGAATTCCATCCTTGATTTCCTCCTCCTTTTTCCTTGTTACACCTTTAGTGACTCAACAACCATATGTTCTCTCTGACATTCTTGGCTTTCCTAGTTCACCCCACTTTCTAAGTTTTCCCTCCCTGTTTCTTCCCCTTCCATATGTATTTTCTATTCCTTTCTTCCAATATCCAATTACCATTTCCGCCCTTCTTTCTTTGTTTTTCCTTGATTTAATTCTGCCTCTTGTTATCTTCTATCTCTATTCTTGTATTTGTTTCCTACCCTCGTATGATAGTTCCTCTGCCTTCTAATGGTTCCAATTGTTTCCCTACATATCCTGCTCCCTATTTATTCCTCTAGCCTGTTTTTTGTACTCATTTTACTCCACCGAAAGCAACTAATTTTGCATACTGCTCCTCTTTGTCCCCTTCCTAATCATATTCCTAGTTCCTAATCATACTCGCTTGTTGCCTCTGATAGAAATTTTCTTTCCCCTTGCTTGGCCCATTATCTGGTCATCTCCCTCCTTTCCACATTGTGTTTCTCCCATTCATCTTCATTATACTTTCTTAGACTCTAAATTGCTTGTATATTTTCATCTATTTTGTAATTTCCTCCTATTTTAGTCAATGCCAATATGACTTCCTTATCATTGTTATTCAAACCTTCATCTCACCTACTCCCCATACTTTATATCTCCCCCTTACCTTCCTTCCCACCGTATTTTCCACCTCCATCCCAAAGTAGCTTATTAACTCTACTTTGTTTCCTTCCCCTTCTCTCCCCCCCCCCCCTTCCTCTTTCAATTACCCTAGCCTGAAGTTGACTATCATATGGTAAATCGACTTCAACTATATCACTCCATCAGAAAAAAAAAACCTTCAACTATATCACTCCTAATTTTTGTGCCCTCCTCACGCTCTTTATAAGTGTGCCCCATAAAATCATATTCCTAACAAAATGTTGGCAGCTTCTCATATGGAAGATAATCCATCGCTCCATTTTTGCCTCTACTTGGATAAAAATACCCATTCTCAAAGGCTTCCTTGTGCCCACCTCAACTTTGATTCAAAGAGTTCTCCCTTCTAATGCTATTTCAAAACATTTCTCAAAAGGTCTCCCAATTAAAATCCCTAGGGCTTCCCTGTCAATTAAGAATGGCATATCATAGACTTAGATCCAGATGAGAGTTTTACATAGCTCCACCTCCTCTAGCCGCAATAGTTGTTTAGTTCTTCAATCAGGACCAAAGTTTTGTCAAACAACCAAGGAAACCCTTATAGAATTTTCCATAGATTCTCCTCCCCAAATTTTACAATGTTAAAATTTTCATATATCCCCACCATGTTCATCTTCCCTTTTGCTTTCCTTACCCTCCACAATGTAGCCTTTAATAGCTCCTTATTGTAGCTCTTAGACCCCTATATTATACAGATAATTGATGGTTTTCCTTCTAAGTCTATCTCTTACAGGTTTCTAATTTTAGAGCCAATATTTGAAGTGCTTCAAATAGTAAGGCTTCCTCCTGGGACGACATTTTAGGATTCTTAAAGAAGAAGATGTCCAGGTGAAGACCAGCACCTCTCCACTTTGCATGAATGACTTCTACCTCTGCTCACCCCAACCCCTATTCCCCTTCCTCTTTTCTTGCATTCTACTTCTTTCTATTTGTCTTTTTCCTCGATTTTTACTAATCATATTAGAGATATTGAAGTGGATTTTAGGATTAAGGTTTCTCAAAAAAGAAAAAGATTGGTAGCTGTATAACGTTTTTTATTCTTGTATTACTTCATATGCGCCAATTGCAGGATTCGCTTACACCATTAATTTTGCAAAATATCTAAATGGGATATTCTTCACTGGTACAGGTACCACCTAAGATGTAATACGTCACCTTCATTTTGGGCCCCACCTTGATGATAAATTTAAACGCAACCCACCCAATCTACTTAGTATCATTTATTTAACTAAGAGACTAGTTTTGATTCAAATCAAAAGCATTCATAGCCCCATCGTAAAATACACAAAGTTAACGTAATAAAATTATTTTGAATTATATCGATTTCAAAACTGCATATTCAATATCTAAACTATCTAAAACATTTTTTGTATATGGATAAATAATTCTAGAAAATATTAATATAAAGCATCTATGAGTGGATCCAAATGTTTTCTCAATTTACAGATGATTATCTATTTTACTACATATACTCATCGGGAACAACTCACCCAAAAATTTAATGCAAAAGATTTTTAACACCATGGCAGAACCAATGACGTTAAACGACATTGTGGGTTGAATTTGGATTTCATGATTGGGGTCCGTTTTAATAAAATAGACCCTGTCATTTTCTTAATTGCAGTTTAGTCCCGTCTAATAACGTAAAATTACACGCTATTTATGCAAAAAAGTTCTGCTCCTCGTTGGTGGGCCCATAAATTGGAGGATTGCAGACAACGCTTAGGTGGACCGCACCATGATACGGAGCCCACAAAGCAGAACACTGCACAAGCACAGCGGGTGGAAAGAGATTGGAAAGGTTGAGAGGAGGTACCCTGCGGCAGTATTGGAGATGAGTGTTCCTTCGGTAATGAGGAATCCGCCTGGCGTAGCTCTCTGCACGTAGTATTCCACGTGGGCCGCCTGCGGAATTCCGTTCAAAGCTCTGCATCGAGTCATCGGCGCCAGTACCACCCTGCATCGCATGCCCAAACCCAAAATCACACCGCAGCTAGTCAGCTAAGCAGCCTAGTTACGTCTCTTTTACACTTCTTCAATGAAATCGTGACTTGGAAAAAACATTTTCAATTTGGCCCGAATATTAAAAAGTTTTACTTTTAAATCTTTGATCATATTTTTTAATCGTATGCCATAGTTTCAAGAATATTAATTTAAAAACTGCATATTTAGGTTGCGTTTAATAACAGGGTTATATGATAGGACCACGATGAAGGAAATATTTTGAAAAATGTATGAAAAATTAATATAACTGAGATATAGTTAAAATAAATTGGATAATTGTGAGAAAAATTATTGTAGTACAAGGCAAAGTTGAAAAAAAAAAAATTAGAGTTATTAAATAATTAAAACATCTAGTTCATAGAAAAACGTGGGTACAGAGAAAAATAATGAAACCCATCACATGACCCTCTTCTAAGAAGGCTACCACCGTCGGCTGCGGTAACTGTTGGCGCCAACATGCCCGCAAATCGAATTGGTAGTCCCACAATGAAGCCACACGTGTAGAAGATCTTAACCATGCAAAGCAAAACGTGGACCGCAAGTACATGGAAAAGAAATCAAGCATAAGCGTGTAGAAGATCTTAACCATGCAAAGCAAACCGTGGTCCGCAAGTACATGGAAAAGAAAGCAAGCATAAGAGTCTTTTCCAAATCATATAAATTCTTGAGCCGAATCTATATCTGGCATGAAAATTTAATGATATGTATGGAAATGAGTAAAGTTGTATTAGATAGGGGTAAAGTAGTATTGAAAATTGAAAAAGCTTTCTTTGGAAATTGAAAAGTTGTCTTGAAAATGATAATGCAATTTTAATCTAAGAATTTTGTATTGCTGGGAACACACCTAAATAAAAGAGCTGGTATTATCGATTGAATTTTTATAATCTTTTCTATTGTGCATGGAGAGTGGCAAAATTTTTGAATAAAAAAATTATAATATAAAAGTTTTTAAAGTAATAGAAAATAATATAATATGATAAGAATAATTATGAAGAATAAAGAAAATAAAATTTAAATAGAAATATTAGTTGTATAAGTAGTCGTGAAAAAATAATTAAAAAGTAGGACAATTATATAAGAAGACGTCAAGAAATAATTAAAAAAATTTGTCAATTATGAATAGTTTAAAGTTTTAGATTGAAAAATATTTTTTTAATTCATTATATTGAAAAGTTTTACTCGCAAATAACTATGTCCTTAATTTTTATTTTTATTTTAAAGAAAGATTTGATTTTCATTGCCTAGATCCACTCTGATGGAATGGGAATGCGATCGAATTTTCCATTTCGAAAAATTCCTATTTTCGGTGAATCTTTCATTCCTTGAAACAGAAACAGCACTTGATTTTCCGTTTTCTAACATTACTTTTTTGCATTAGATATATTTTTTATCTTTCAATCCACGACCACGCCTACTCTTCCAAATTCCACCCCAATCCATCCAATTTAATGATCAAGAACCAGAGGATAGTAATAAATAATCTTTGCGCAAAAAACAAGTTCTCAACGGATCAGATTTTCAACCGGTCGGCTATGCTGGCTAAATAAGCGGTTACTAGGTACGAGCCAAAGCCGGCTCCTCCACCACCGGCGCAGAAGCGAAGGAAAATTACAAATTGCCCCTTCTTCCCGGCCGGTGGCAATTGTCGGTGAGAATTTGGGCAATCAACGCCGTTTGACCGCTTCAAACAGTAAGCAACTGAAATGGTGGGGCAGATGAGGAGCGATCGGGATCGAGGCATAGAGACAGACAGACAGACAGACGGGGAGAGAGAGAGAGAGAGACCTGTGAGAGAGGTTGAATCGGCCCATCTTGTAAGGGGAGAAGAGGCTTGGTTGCTGATGCGACGATTCCGCCATCGAGATGGAGGCAAAGATCCAGAGAGAGAGAGAGAGACAGTGAGTAAGAGAGAGAGAGAGAGAGAGAGAGAGAGAGACAGAGAGAAAGAGGCGAAAGAGAGCTGGAGCTGAGGCTGTGTTCCTGCAGATGGCGTCTGTATATAATATAATACTCGAGAAAATGGGGATGGTGCGAACTCGAGAAGACGAGAACGATACTCGCGAATCACATTTGCAAGTAGCTATGCTGGCTGCCAAAAAGGCGAAGGCTAAACTCGAAAGGTCGGCGGCGGGCGTGGTGTTTTGTTCACGTTGAAAATTTGGGTGGACGCTTGGACTAGTGGACGGTGGGTCCGCAGGGTGGGGATGTTAGGAAAGTGCTCGTGTTCGACTGCTAAAATTTCCAATCGACTTCAAATCAAATCATATTGTCATCGTCATCATAAGTCATTTTTCATCGGGGTGAAATCGGCTGCATGAATTCTGTTACGTCATTCTTGATGATTTAAGACTAATTTTTTAATAATTTTTAAATCTTATTTAATTATTTCCATCTAAATTTTTTGAGTATTCCTTTTATTCTCCCACCATCTTCTACTTTGATAGACTATGTTCTCCTAATCAGTGCTATTTTAGGCCTCCTTTTAACATGACGAAACCATCTTAATCTATTTTCTCTCATTTTATCACAAATTGATTTCACTTTTTCTCGAATTATTTCATTCATAATTTTATCTTTTCTTGTTTTACCACTCATCCACCTTAATATTTTCATTTTCCCTATGCTCATTTTTTATATATATTGTTCTTTAACTGCTCAACATTTTGCCCCATAAAGCATAGCGGGTCTAATCGCAGTCTTATAAAATTTTTCTTTTAGTTTGATTAGAACTCGATGGTCATATAAAATTTCTGACGTACTTGGTCATTTCTTCCATTCCGCTTGAATTCTATGTATTATATCTTTCTTAATTCCCTGTTATTTTAAACTATTAATCCTAGGTACTGAAAGTGATTAGTTCTTATTACTATTTGATCTAAAATCTTAATTGGTTCCTCATCTAGGTTCTCACTATTATTAAAATTACATTTCATATATTCAATTTTTGTGCGACTAATTCTAAAATCATTAGATTCTAAAGCATCTACCCACCTATTCAATTTTTAATTTAATCCTACTTTAGTTTCATCTATTAGAACAATGTTATCTGTAAATAACATATATTATGATACTTCTTCTTGAAGATGTTTAGTAATTTCATTTATTACTAAGGTAAAAAGATAAGGACTCAAGGCTGAGCCTTGATGTAACCTATTTTAACTGAAAAAATATTAGTATCTACATTAATGGTCTTCACATTTGTAACAGCCCCCTCGTACATATATTTAATAATATCAATGTATTTGTTATTAATTTCTTTTTTTTCATCACTTGTCATATTAAATTTCTTGATACTCGATCATATGTTTTTTCTAAATCAATAAAAATCATGTATAAGTTCTTTTTATTCTCCCTATACTTTTCAAAAAGTTGTCTAAGTAATAAAATAGCTTCGGTGGTTGATCTTTCTGGCATAAAACCAAATTGATTTTCAAAAATATTAGTTTCTCGTCTTAGTCTATGTTCAGTTACTCTCTCCCATAATTTTATAGAATAAATCATTAGTTTTATTCCACGATAATTTGCATAATTTTGAATATCTCTCTTATTTTTATAGATTAGGACTATAATACTTTTACTCAATTCGCTTGCCATTAACTTTATTTTTATAATCTTATTAAAGAAATTTGCTAACCTAAATTGGTATATTATTTGGGCCTAAGGCTTTTCCTATTTTTATTTTCCTTAGAACTTCTTTTACTTCAGATATTCAAATTTTTAGGAAATAACTGATATTTCTATTTTCTTCTCTATTGAAACTAACATCTAATGTTAAATGTTCGTGTGGGGTATCATTTAGTAAACTATAAAAATAAGTTTTCCATTTTTCTTTAATATTATCATCTTTGACTAGAACTCTTTGGTCTTACTTTTAACATATCTAACATGTGTTAAATCTTTACCTTTATTTTCTAGTAATTTAGCCAACTTAAAAATATCATTTTCACCTTGTCTAGTTCCTAATCTATCATATAAGTTGTTATAAACTTTTTGTTTAGCATCGCTAAAAATCTTTTTAGTAGCTTTTTTTGATAGTTTGTATTGTTGTAAGTTTTTATTATTTTTATTTCTATGTCATATTTAAAATTTTTCTTGTTTAGTATTTATAACTTTTTGAACATCCTTATTTCACTACCAAGTTTCCCTATGTGAGTATCTACGATTTTTATATATTCCTATAATACTTTATCCTACTTCTTTTATGTTAATTTTCACTTTATCTCACATTGATTCTACTTCATCTTCTTGTGTGTTCCATTTTCCATTTTCTATCATTCTTTTACTAAAAAGTTTCATGTTTTTTCCCTTTAAATTCCACCATTTGATTTTTGGAATTATATTGCCTTTAGTTTTTATAGACTCTTTTTGTGTATATATGTCCATCACTAATAATTTATGTTGTATGGCTAAGCTCTCACCTGAGATAACCTTATAATTAATACAAAGAGATCTATCCAATTTTCTTATAAGGAAGAAATTTATTTGCTAGAACTGATCCCACTCTTGAAAGTTATCAAGTGTTCATCTTGTTTTTGAAATAAGGTATTTGCTATAACCAAATCATATACTATAGCAAAGTCCAAAATGATAGTCCCTATTTTATTCCTTATTCCAAAGCTAAAACCTCCATAACTTCTCTCATATCCTATATTCTCCTTTCCTACATGTCCATTTAAATCTCCACCTATCACAACCTTTTCCTGGTTAGGTATCCTTTGCATCACACTGTCTAAGTTATCCCAAAATTATTTCTTGATTCTATCATCTAATCCTACTTGTGGTGCATAAGCATTAATCACATTTATAACCTCTACACCTATTATAAGTTTTATTTGAATAATTCTATCATTTACTCTATTGACATTTACAACTTTATTTATGAATTTATATTCTACTATTATCCCTAAACTATTTCTATTACCATCATTTTCTATATACCATAATTTAAATCTATTAATCTCTTTAGCCTTCTCTCCTTTCCACCTAGTCTCTTGAAAGCATGCTATATTAATTCTTCTCATTCTCATAACATCTACTACTTCCATACTTTTCATTGAAAGAATCCAAACATTCCATGAGACAAAATGGACCTTGTGTTTTAGTACCACTTTCTTCCCTAAATCACGTCCATAAAGGCATGGGAACCTTTGCCGACTTCTCGCCACAACGCGTTGTTGTGGCACATCACTTTCGGGGAGATGCCCTAGCAACCCCTACTTATTTCTCACTACAGCCAGGCTCCGCTGCACCGCACCGCTTATAGGAGACGCCCTAGCATTAATGACTTTTAGCATATTTTCATAATCCATAAGAGATGCGGCGATGATTTTTAATAGCATCGACTACCAGCCTAACATGTCAACCCTCGCTTTTTTCTGGGGCTTGGGACCAGCAGTAAGATAGAAACTCTTATTGGCAAGGTTCGGCTTCAAATCAAATAATGATATTTTTTTAAAATCCATGTTTATAATATGTGTGTTTGGTTATTTTAGTAACAGAAAAAATCAAATATAAAAAATTATCAAATTTTTATGCATAAAAAGTTATCAAAAATTTTTTAAAAATAAAAATATTGCACTATTCATTCTTTTCCATCACTTTTAGTGGCTTAGCCTTAGTGGTACGACATCTTTCCTTCCTAGTGAAGATGTTGGTTCGAAACCTGCAGGCAGCAGTTTACATAGAAGTGGTGGCATGGCATTTATTCTCTTTGTGGTTTAAGTGGGAGAGTCCATAGTCTAGGATAATTGGAATATTGGTTTGCTATTTTTAGAATATTGTTAGAAAATTGTAAGAATTTCTCAATGCCTGATTGTAATACTAGTTGAGATGATATAATATATGAATACCTATAAAAAATGAGTTTTTGTATTCATGCTTATGACATTTAATAGATAAAATTACAAGCATGTCATGACTTTCATGAAATTTGCATGCACAGTCACCGAGTAGAAAATTTGCATGGACTATTGTAAGCTTAATAAGGCGATGTGCAAGGATTACTTTCCTTTACCTTTCGTCGATCAGATGTTGGACAAGTTAGTAGGTAAGGAATTTTACTATTTTCTTGATGGGTATTCTAAGTTATCATCAAATTCAAATAGCACCAAGAAGACCACATTTACGTGCCCATTTGAGATGTTTGCTTCCCAAAGGATACTATTTGGACTTTACAATGCGCCCATCACATTTCAATAATACATTATGGAAATTTTTACTGATATAATGGAGGATTTCTTATAGGTATTTATGGATAATTTTTTTTATTTTTGGTGATTCATGTGATTTTATGCCTTAATAACCTTGCTAAAGTTTTGAAGAGATGTGAAGAAACTAGTCTTGTCTTGAACTGAGAAAAATGTTACTTCATGGTTGAAGATGGGATTGTGCTAGGACGTAAGGTATATAAAGCAGAAATTGAAATCAACAAAATTAAGAAATTATCACCTCCAACATTAGTTGAGGGCATTTATAGCTTTCTCGACTATATAGGTTTTTTTATAAGAAATTTATCAAAGATTTCTCAAAAATTACAAAACCTCTTTGAAATTTGCATGAAAAGATGCACCTTTTGTATTTGATGAATCATGTTTGCAAGCTTTTAATGAGTCAAAGAAGAGGCATGTATCGTCCCCTATCATTGTTACTTCGGATTGAAATTTGCCTTTCGAATTACATGTGATGCTATGATTAGATAGTAGGGGCGATTTTAGGGCAATGGCGTTATAAATTTTTTTATTTTATTTATTATGCTAGCAAAGTTCTTTCTGATGCTCAATTGAATTATTTTACATATGGCAAACTCCATGCATATCTTTTAGGTACTAAGGTGATTGTCTATATGAATCATTTGACAATTAAGTACTTGATTAAGAAGAAAGATCCAAAACCAAGGCTCATTTAATGGGTATTACTTCTACAAAATTTGATTTAGAGATAAGTAATAAGAAAGGAATGGCAAATTTAATTGGTAACCATCTTTCTCGCCTGGAGAATGAAGAATTTCAACAACAACCATGGAGGGTTGATGAAAATTTTCTAAATGAACAATTGTTTGCATATAGATAATGTTAGTGTTCCTTGCTATGTTGGTTTTGTGAATTATTTGGTTAGCGGTGTGCTCCCACCTAATTTATCTTGGTAGTAAAAGAAAAATTTTCTGCATAATGTGAAGGATTATCTTTGGAATGAGCCATTTTTGTTTAGATAATGTGCAGAGCAAATCATTCCAAAATGAGTTCCTAAAGAAGAGCAAAAAGAGATCTTGGCTAGCCTTATTTCGTGATTCTTATATGTTTATACTGCATTATGACAAGTGCAAAAGAATGGGTAACATCTTGAGAAGATATGAGATGCCTCTTAAGAACATCATGGAAACTTTTTGACATATGGGGGATAGATAGGATCTTTCTAGACATCATTTCAAAATAATTATATCCTTGTGGTTGTTGATTATGTTTCTAAATGGGTTGAAGTAGTTGCATGTCCTGTTAATGATGCTTAGGTTGTGTCAAATTTCTAAAGAAAAATATTTTTACAAGATTAGGCACTCCTTGTACTATTTTCAGTGATGAAGGATACCACTTTTGTAATCAGCAATTTGAAAATCTACTTACAAAATAGTGTTAAGAATAAAATTTTAATAGCATACCATCCACAAATAAGTGGGAAAATAGAGGTATTTAATAAGGAAATCAAGAGAATTTTGGCAAAGACTATTAACCTAGTAAGTAAAGATTGGTTTCTGCAATTAGACGAGGAATTGTGTTTTATAAAACAACATTCAAAATACCAATTGGTACGTTTCCATATAGATTGGTTCTTTGGAAAAGCTTCTCAATTACCACTAAAATAGTAGCATAAAGCATACTCGGCATTTCAACACCTGAAATTTAACATAAGAGCAGCAGGTGAGAAAAGAATTCATCAATTACAAGAGCTAGATGAGTTTAGAGTAGAAGTCTACAAGATTGCTAAGATTTACAGAGAAAAGGTGAACAAATGGTGTGATAAGAAAATTTTTCATAGAAGCTTCAAGCCAGGTTAGTAGATGTTGTTGTTTAATTCAAGATTAGAATTATTCTTAGGAAAGTTAAAATTGAGATGGTTTGAACCATTTTGCATTCGTTGTCAACGGGCAGAGGTTGAACATTATTTTAGGGATGATATTGTTTAAATGTAGCTTTTATTCTTTTGAAGGACTCATAAGAATCAAATGTAGTCGAACTAATGACTATAAACCAAGCGCCCGAGAGGCAAGCTAATTCAGGATTTTCATTAGTTTGCAATGTTTATTTTGGTTTTTCTAGGATTTTTGCTTATTTTAGTTTGGTTTCTGTTTTTCGGTAATGAAATTCTAGTACTATTACTTCATCTTACACCTTAAGTGTTTGCTGAATTGCCCCAACCAAGTCCTTCTCAAACCTATCTGAAATCATTCCAAATTTTAATCCTTTCTTTCTATCACAACACCAATCAAAGTTGTCTTTAGGTGGGCACAAGAGAAGGACAGTGAGTCTAAGGCAAAAGTTAGCTATTTTAACATAACACCTCCACATTATGAGTTGCCTTAGCCCATGAGAGATGAGGAAATGCATCATAGATACACTATTTGTCAGTACATAAGATATTTATTCTAAATGCATGCATAGTAAGTCTTTAAGAAAACATAGGTTGTTAGATAGAGTTTAGCACTACATTACCCTCCTATTTACAAAGAACTCAATTTAAAGATTCTCAATAGTCTGAATGTGAAATTGATAGGCATAGTCCTAATTTGATGGGCACTTATAAGTTTAGGTTGATGGGGGTGAGAATTTGACATGACTAAGAGTGAAATTGATGATTTACTTGGTTTTCCACCATATGGCAGTTCATTTCGTGGAGATCAGGTGTGGTATTGGTCAAAAATGAGATGATTTGGCTAATGATAAGTATTGTAACTCTAACATGTCTAAAGATTTATGACCTCGTACTTTATTATGTGCATAATTCATATCACATTCTATTTTTGGCAGAGGGTTAAGCACAAGGGTGGTAGGGAAGTAGGAATTATATGCTTTGCATGCCATGACCGCAGGTGAGAAGCTAAATACAAGGCTTTGGAAGATGGATCATATGCTCTGGGTGTCTTGTTTGCCCAATGGTTATATTTCTATGGGTGGATTGGTCACCATGATAGCTTTAGAATTACGATTAACCATAGATGAGTTCCAACTTGTTAGAATAGGTGGAAACTAGTTCATTGGTCTAGATATCATAATTATTGTGGGTATTACTCAAAAAGAATGGAATGGATTTGTTTTGTCAAAGGTTAAGGCACAACTAGCTACTGATCATGAGGGGATGATGTTGTAATGGCAGATTTTGAATTTGAACATAACATGGAGGAAGAGGAGGGAGACATGCAACCTGACACTATTGTTCCGCTTCCAGCATAATAAGATGATACCGTTGGGTCCACATTAGACCAAAGTCCTCTTCCTGCTTGATCAAATGGCTATGTTTCAATGGAGGAATTAATCAAACAGACACATGGCAAGGTTATATCATGACCAATAACAACTATTGCTAAATTTACTAAATTTAATTATGTCACCTTACGTAAGCTTGATTCCATTTAAGAAGTTGTTGATTCTTGGGATGAGGAAGAGGAGGATTAAATATATTTTGTAGTGATTGATTTACAAATGAATGAATGGCGGTAATTTTTTTGAAATCTCTAATGAACATACGTGATTAACTCTCTTAATTTTTGTTTTGATATTTTATTTTTCAATGAAAGATGTGTTTCACTCTAAACTTTCTTGTCATTAGGGGCAACACTGGTTTAAGTGTGGGGGAGGGGGAGATATTTCATACCTTTGGTTATTATGCTTTTACTTATGGACAATGATATTAATAAACTTGTAGGTTTCTTACCTTGAGGATATTTCTTGCCTTTCAAATTTATCTTAGAAATTGATTTTTATGAAATATTAAGAAAGGGTATATTTTCTAATTTTTTAAAGTAAGATAACTTTTTAGAAGTTTTATATTACAAATACTGATCTTTTAGCTAGTTGTGTGCTTATCAAATTATTTACAAGTGATTTGTTAAAAATTAAAGAAGTTGCATCATGAAAATGATGATTGATTCTTGAATAACTTAGAACATGCTTTCAACCTTTTTGAAGCAGAATTCTAGTATATAAGTGAAAAAAAGATGAAAGAGGCTTATTTTTACGTGTTGAGTTGGATTTGAATTTCTAGTTATAAAATCTTTTGAATTACAACTTATATCAGTACGTTGGTTGAAGATGATTAAAGAGATTTTGTTTACTTATTATTTTGGTTACCCACTTCTAAAAATCCCTAGATATCTTAAATATGATCAGGGATAGGCTAGACTTAGTACTAAACATATCAAATTTTCTTGAAATACCAAGGGTAATAACAAGATTTATTTACTTTAAAAGAACCACAAAGAAAAAGATATAAGTGTGGGGGTACTAGAAAGGAAAATTTCATGGTTTGATTTGTGGATTAATTAAGAAGTGAAAGAGATAAGAAAACCAAAATTTCTTTTGTGCATGTGGATTTTTGTATATTTTAGAGAATTTTGATCACTTTTGGGTCCTCAACTCTTGATCTCTATAATGATAAACACTAGATTGGTAAAAATGAAAATTGGAGCTGTGATTATAAGTTAGAAGTGTTTGTCCTGAGTTTGTGGCAAAACCCAAGGGGAGGGGTGCATTGGGTTCATTTGAATTTCTTTCGGTGTATTTTTCTTAATGCCTTGTGAATTAAGTCTCCTTGAATGAAAACGTGGATAATAGAAGTGCAAGCAGATTAATAATATCAAACAGGAAGTTATAGTGGTTCGGGACAACCCTCCCCATTCCACTCTTCCAAGAGCACACCTTTACGTCTTGGATTTCACTATATTTATAAGATTACAACTAGAGTCTTAGCTCTCTTCTAGATTCTAGCTCTAGGAGACTTTTACAAATATCACATAAGTAGGTGGTGAGTCACACTCTAATTGTACACTACTTATCTTTATTTGACCTTAGTCTCCAATATCAAGTCAAGTAGGATTACAAAAGAATAGATTGAGAGAAGATTATACACTTTGCAGATTATGTAGAGAAAGATTCAGCACGAGGAAGAACTTGTAGAGCTTGAAGTTGATGAGATATTTAAGCACTGGAAAATAACTAACATAGTTTTTCTTGTAAAGCGCTCGAATGATCACTTTAATGCTCGTAAGTTGGTGAAAGCTCAATAATTGCTCTAACTAACCCACTTCTCTTCATTTTATGAGTCTTAAATGGAGAGGGAATAAATTCGAACGTTACGAAATAGATGACACGGATTTAATGTGTTCGAATTTTTCTGATCGTTACGATCCAAGGAGTCAACTTTGGGTGCAACTTCACCCAAGTCGCATACTAAAGTCTTCTTTCTTTCAACATCTGTGGTGCCCCAACCCGAGGCGTCCAATCCTGAGTCTTACTCCAAGATTCTATTGATTGGTAAATGTGAATCAGGATTGTTGCCCTGATCACGCGGCGGGTTCGTAATTGGATCTCGTCTAATTTTTTTTTTTCATTTTGTCCCTTTTCCTTTATCATTTCATTTCTTTAAATTTCACTTCATTCATATCATAAGCAACAATACATTTGTGAATCGTTGCATTTAGTATTTTAAAAATACTCTTTGACTCCCCTTTCATCCTTATTCCTGTTCATAATCTTACAACCTGACAGTTGTCATCAACTACGTATATCATTCATAAACTTCTATCTTGTTCTCTCACATCATTGGTTTTATCAACTTAGCCATGCCTTAATCATATAAAATTCACTCATCATCAACTATTCAACATTCATACTTGTATACATACATTCAACCATCTGTTCATATAGAACTTAGAACTTTCAATAAGTTCACATACGTTAACATACCTTAAAACTTTCAATCACACAATCCCATACATCATAGCTAATCATTTTAGCACACATGAATATCATCTCATACATATCATACATTTCCTTAATTGCTCAGGTTCTCAACCTCTTGAGCTTCCCGGTACCTGTTTAAGGTTTCAAAAAATAAATCGTGAGCGATAACTCAGTAAGTAATCATTTTATCTTTAGGCAAACACTTTCCTTTAAAACATTTTCATAAACATCTTTTCATATAAACCTTTTGTATGCCACGTCTGGGCTTTTCAAAGGCAATGCATATGCGTATAACCCTTTTTAGGTAATTCTCTTTATTCTTGTATGAACATTTTTAATGTTTCAAGAAATTTTACATAAACCTTCTTTTGCCAATGGACATTTTTACGTGCAAAATATTTTTCTCATAAACCCTTTTTGGAAACGGACATTTTTACGTTCTAAAACATTTTTTTCACATAAATCCTTTTGGCAATGGATATTTTTATGTCCTAAAAATATTTTTCCACATAAATTCTTTTTGAAAACGGACATTTTTATGTCCTAAAATATTTTCCACATAAACCCTTTTTCGTAATCCCCATTTTGGGGCTTATTTATAGCAAACAAGACATATACACATAATCCTTTTTCATGAAAGCATTTGCATAGAAAGCATTTCATTTCGTCCTTGTTATTTACATTTTTTGCGTAAAATACCCTATTTTTAAGGTAACCTTTTTGTATAGCCTCATAAAATCCCATTTAGGGTAACTTTTCGTATAAATACTTTTATATCCCAATTTCTGAGTTTTTCAAAAGAAAAACATATACAAACGTATTTCTCCCCGTCCAGTAATGACACTTATCAATTTGATCATTTTACCTTTTGGATGAGAATCCATCATATAACAGCACGCTAGCCAGGCGGTTGTTCCTTAATCCTTCTCTCATCTCAGGGACGGCGCCGCTGACCTCCTACCATCCTTTAGTGACTTGGTCATATGTAGAGTGGACCTTGGTCCATCTCCGACTGTCTCTACAATTGATCTATCCATTATTCTGGTGCACCATACATTATCATCATAAATGTCCATATGCTAGCACAATTTCATAAAACATCACAAACTGCAGTCCGTGTCCTTGTAAACCATCTTGAAAAAGTGGGCGCACCCACTTTAACATATTTGAAAGTTAATTTTAGGATGACCACCCTTAAATACTTTTAGAAATATTTTAAGTAAAATATTTTGATAAGCATTTGTAATATTCGAGAAAATAATCTTTTCTAAAAATGTTGTTTGTCATAAATCTTAAAATTATCATGATAAAGAAACTTCAAAGCTTTTTAATTTTCAAGAGTAAATAATGTATTTCACTAACATTTTTTTGGTTTCCATTTCAGGGCTTTTCGCCCACAAAGGTTATGCAATTGCATCATTTTCTTTTATCCACCCTGGTATCATATCCTTGTCCACATATCCTTTTTGTCTTTTTTACATAAAGAGGGGCTTGCATAGCCTTTTGTATGCTATTTTAGCAACCCGAAATCAACATAAATATTTTTAATCATTTCAACACATAGGAGGAAATCAATATTTTGGAAAGTACGCTTGCTTACCTGAGATAACCTTAATCCCTTTTCAAATGCTTGCATCCCTTAGGGTTTTTCAATCTATATGAATCCACATCAACTTACTTCAACTAGCTTAACTCACTTGTCTTTCAAGTTGGGTGTTAATCTTCCAATTCACACATCAGTGTGACATGTGACTTAATTGTGATCATTCTTTTCATTTTGACCATTCCCTTCATTTTGGATACCCTTAGTTAGAATAAGTTTTCAAGCTTATTATAACCTCTAAGGTTAACTCAACATATGAAAGTTTAATACTTCCCATTTATTATTTAACATCCATTCTTTACATTTTTCACATTGGTGCTCATCCAAGACACCTATTTATGAGTTGGGGCTACTAATTTCAATCTCGAAATTTTGAGATTTTATAATTTTCTCAAAACAACCCTAGATTTTCTCGTTTTACCATATTTTCCTTTCATTTTTGCACCTTAGCTAATCATACATGGTCATTCTCCCTTCTTGTCATCTATACTTTTCATGTTCACTCATTTAAACACATATATTAAGTGTAATTCAAGTTCAAATAAAACAGAAATTTTTCTCTCCTTTTTGGCTTAACTTAAGCACCTTTGTGCACATTAGTTAAGGTATAATCATGAAATTAAAATCCATCAATTGGATTGCCCAAAACAGCAACTTGTTTCCCTCTTTCTCCACCTTGGATGTCCACATCTTTAAGGCTCTACAAAACAGATTTTTAGCCTTCTTAATGCTACCCTTTGGACGTCCATAATACCCTATATTTAGGATATTTTACCCTCCTAATCATCCATTTATCATGTTGTTTAAGTTATGCGTCAATTCTACCTTAAATGAGTAGAATTTTGCACCAAGTTGTTAACTTTATGTTTCGCCCTCTTAAAGTCCATGAAATATGCTTACTTTAACACATATTAATCATGGAATAATTCACATAATTAACATATAATAAAGGGTTAAAACAGCAACTTTAATTGGGAGTTTTCAAACATTTCAGCATGGTGTACTTAGCATAATCAACCCTAAATCACACATATGCTTCCTTAAAAGCTTGAAGTAAATCTTCTAGTTCATTTATCCTTTAATAACCCTATTAAGGGCTTCTCTAATTATCATTTAGGGTTCATAATAAATCAATTTTATGAACCATTCATTGAGCTAGAAAACTTAGAATTTATCAGACCAAAACTTGGTTCAAACACTTACTTGATGAGCTAGGCTTGCTTGGTCCTTGCTCAAGTTGGTTTCCTCCTTTCTTCCCTTCCTTCTTCTCCCCTTTTTCTTCTCCTTTTTCTTCCTTGCTTGGCCGTTAGGTTGCTGCCCCTTTTTCTTCTTTTTTTTCCCCCAAAAGTGGATGTCCAAGCTGTCCACAAAGGGGGCAACCCAAGCTGCCCTTTTTCCCCTTTTATAAGGGTGTTTTTTCCATCTCATTTTGACTTAGATAAATCAATGTTTATCCCCATTTGAGCTGCCTTCCTTACCCCTTAAGGTTCCTATTTATATGAAATTTTCTAAATGCCAAAAATCTATCATTTTGCTATCCATGTGCACGTCCCTATGTGGCTGCCCATTTTGTCATTTTGTGACAAAAAAATCTGTCCAAATATCATGCATTGAACTTTCCTTGATGTGGAACCTTTTCATACACTTTTTCATTTTTTTTTAAATCACAAAATTGCTCAAAATTCTCATCTCATGACACCTCAAGCAAGGCATTAAACACATTGACTTTGCATTTCTCTCAATGAATCCTTGTTTGACACATGTCCTATTTTCTTTTTAAAAGTCAACTTTCTATTTATTTGGTTGACTTTAAATCTTTTTCAATGAATCTTATATTAACACGTGTCGCTTATCACTTTTGGTTCATTAATGGCATATCACTTTTCTGGAACAAAAGTCAAACGCTTTTATTGTTATGTGATTAAGAAATTTTTCATAATATTTAACTTGATCAAATCCATCCATATGATAGAACACCTTGTTTTAACCGTTCATGAAAATTTTCATTTCAAAACGATAATCCTAGATCAAGATATGAGCATTTGAAAATATCATATAGAACTTGATAAAATTAAATCATTATCATCATAATTCAATCATGATTAATATAATCCATACCATTCATGAGGTAAAGCACGACAACTTGTGCTTACCTTTCAAATTTCACGTTAATCCACCTTATGGGCGTCCAGTTATGCATTTTCTAACAGTAGCCACATCAATCCCATAATTATCATCAATTTAATCATAATTAATGGAATTAAAGATCATGCCAAATCATCATTTTCATACCTCATTTTGTCCCTTTTGAGCACATTATCTTATATTGGGCTAACGTGATTAACTTAACCACCTTACTTAATAATTTGCCCTAATCTCATCCATCCACTTCAATCATATAATTAACACTAATTACATGCCTAGATTACATGTATGAGTCACATTTGTTTTGGGTACCACAACATCAAGTTCTATTTTGGGGTCGACTTGATCTGAGACTTGACTTAATCGTAGGTGAAGTCAACTTAGATTGCAACTTCACAATTCATCATGCTCATTGGAGCTTCAAGACTACATAAACTTAGTGCCTTGACATATGTGTGCTTTCTTTCTTTGTTTTATAGCTTCACGTGTCTCAATATAATTTAATCTTTGCAAATGTACTATTGTTCATCTTAACCATGTACTTGGTCATCTTGAGCTTTAATCTGCTTGATTCGAACCTTCTTGTGTTGAAGTTGAATGCTAGGGTTGATTTGAGGTGTAACTTAACTCAAGTTGCATCACTGAGTCGACGTCATCTGGAACTTCACCCAAGTCGCATGTCAGAGTCAACTTGGGTTGTGACTTGACTTCATCAAATTCAACATCGGAGCCTTGAAGTCCATCCAAGCGCTTGCAGAGTCGACTTAGGTTGCAGAGTCTATCCAAAAAATGCTAGTTGAAGTCAATACTGGAGTCGACTTGGGTATTGACTTGACTTAAGTCGATGCCTGAGTCGACTTGAGTTTGCAATTTGATCTCTCATTGCTTGTGTTTGAACCTTTCTAACTTGAATCAACTTATACACTTGTTAGTGTCTTAAAAATTCTCAAATTTAAGTTGTTAATAATCAAAATATAGATTATATTTGATTTGCTATTTGTTTCACAACAACGAGAGTTGGTTATTGTGGATATGGATGCCTACATGGAACTATTTTTGATAAGTTATTTGTAAACATTTGATGAATATATAAATAGTGAAGAAGGTAATATTTGTAATAGTAGAAACTAAATTCTATTTCCCTTCTTGCATGATTATGATGGGAGAATATACATTTATCAGATGAAGTTGTTTTAAATGAATTGTTTGAGGATAAGTAATAACTCATGTCCGGGGTGTTTGATATTTTGTTGATTGATGTAAGTTCTTTGTGATCAATGATTTATAAATTGTATAATTTTGAGTCATTTGGCTATGAATTTTGTGAAACATGAAGAAAAGTACGTGTAAAGGAGGAAATTTCAAAAATGAGAAAAATAGGGCAAAAGCGTGGAAAATAGGAAAAGAAATTAATCACATGTCCCAAGCACTATATCATATGGGCTATGTGGATGGAAGGGATCATGAAATTCAAAGACAAAAATGAACACAAAGGTGTGCAAGTAATCACATGGCGTGTGGATGGACTAAGCTGAAGCACTAAGTTACATAGGGTCGTACGATTATTACACGCCCCGTGTGATTCAGCCAATGTATTATATAATTTATTGCGCAATTGATCCCTATTCAATGCCCTATGTAATGCTGAAGCCCTTGATATAAAAAGGGAGTTGCTCTCAAATCTTAGATGAATCAAGTAGGTCATAGAGGAGATCTAAGTGCATTGAAGAACAAGCTTAGAGATAGAAAGCAAGCTTCAATAGCAGATTTATCTTCTATTTAGTTTTATGTTTTATGTTATTTAGAGATGAATTTGAAGTTATTTTATTGAATACACTATAATTATGAGTGACCAAAAACCTCATACAAGGATTTTGATGGATGTTGTAATTGAATCATGATGGATGTATAATTTTCTTTAGTTATAATATGGAGTTTGGATTATTTACTTAACTTGTTGGTAATGCTTTTATGAGATTGGTCACCTCATAGATTGATTTGTAAATCTTATGTGATGTTTGAAAGAGATAGCATGAGATTGGATATAGGGTTAATTAGCACATAATCTATGTAACCTCTGAGATTCTTTCGTCTCATAAGATTATGCCAGATTTGCTAATATAAATAGACATACTTGTTAGCCTTGTGATCACTATTTAGGATGGGTTTAATACAACTTGAAATTTAATCTTTTTAGTTCACGTTAGATTATGAAATCCTTAAATAAGACTTATATTACCATAAAAAAGGTGTATGAATATTTTGGCCTCCAACTCAATAGAACTAAACTAGAAGTTAGATGAATCACTGGGAATACATAACTAAAGTTAGAATCTAGTCTTGTTTATCGTTATAAAACTCTTAACTTATAAATCCTCAGTTGCATTCGATCAATTCTAATTCTTCTATTCTTTTCTTCCTAATTATTACTTTTAAATTACTTCATTTGAATTAGATCTAATACTTTTTTGATAAAAAATATGATCCAATACTTAGTTCTCAATAATTAGTGATTATTTAGTCCATGTCTTTGTAGGAATGATAACTTGACTCAATTATCTATATTACTTGTGTGATACGTACAGTTGCGGAAGAATAGGCAACATATATGCAATATAGTTATTTTAATATCAGCATTCAAACCTAATTAAAATAATAAAAAATCAAATCAACTAGACAAAAACATACCTGAATTTTATCTCCATACTTTGACACAACTCTAAATAATCAAAATGAAAATTTCAATCTAAATGATGCATAACACATAAAATTCTAGCAAACATGACACTTTAGCATTATTGAAATTTAAATAAATCTAGAACTTATCAATAAATGCCATTTGCGACCAAGTATTTTGATAATAAATTTTTCTTAACCATGAGGTAATTTGTAAATATATAACTAATAGTTAATGATGTTAATGATATGTACTTTGTATACAGATATGACATGCACGGGAATATACTGTGTATGTATGCATGTATTATGTCCTTGACATATAGGTAATATGGGACATAATTTATAAGTATATAAGACATGAATTATGAGTTGTGCATTGATATGTTTGTATAGTTGCATCCATTTAGTTGTGGTGTGATTTGATGGATATTAATTTAGAGGTATATGGTTGATATGTTGTTTAGGTGCTATGACTATTTTGAACCTCGTAGAGTAAGATGGAGTTCGGCTTGCCCGGTCAAGCTATGGGAGTTAAGGGGTAGTGCCCCTGTCGAAATTTTCAAGTGATAAAGTTGTATGGGATGAAAAACTTGGTAGTAAATTAGTAATTGAGATCAAACAAATATGAGTTGGGTTGTGTGGACATTTACACATCTCGTGTCTAGCATGGCTCGCATAACTGGCAAGAATTGTTTAAAAGAAGGGGGCCTACAACTCTTTCATCCCTTTCCTTCTCATTCTACTTCTTTCCCTTTTTTTTCTCTTCTCTTCAACCCTCAATCTGACCCTAAACCTGCACTAGAACTCTTTAAACCACCTTGAAGATTATTGATTTGCATCAAAGGATCCCAAAATCCTAGATTTTAAGTTTAGAGCTGCTAATTTTGGAAAAATTGCAATCTAGTTAAGTAGATAATTTCTTTTTCTTGAATCCATAGTAGAATATTGATTCTTATCATGTTGTACCATATGTGTGGTGAACATCACTCTTACAATTTATGAATGAGGCGACCTAGGATGTGAAGGGAGACGACGCTGAATAGAATACAAAGAAATTTACGATTATTAAATGATTCTTGTGGAATGGTTAGTCTTATCATGGGAGGGTATGATGGCTTAAATTCTATAGTTGACTATGAATAACTATTATCTTTCTTATTAGCGCCTATTACATGTTTGATAAAATGTCAATATGATAGATGGTATGTTAAATTAAGAATTAATATACTTTAAAATGTTAGTGGCAAATTCTGGTTTGTGATATTGGTCTTATGATTATTGTGCTATGTTTCTTGGAATGGTCTTGTGTTATATTGAGTTAAAGCACACGGTTGCATTGCAATGTATAATCATTAAAAAAAAGTTGTACATGAGGGGAAGTGCATG
Organism: Annona cherimola; assembly: GCA_030490835.1. Classification (NCBI taxonomy): domain Eukaryota; kingdom Viridiplantae; phylum Streptophyta; class Magnoliopsida; order Magnoliales; family Annonaceae; genus Annona; species Annona cherimola. The sequence goes on along the minus strand of CM059973.1, from coordinate 58,315,398 downwards.
CCTATTAAAAATTATGTGGTAATATGTATATGTTTGTAGGCATGAATATAGGCTGCATACATTGTGTATGGTCATTTAGGCATCGGTTTTTTTTATCATTATCATTGTAGGTGCAACTAGGGTCTTATTTGATTCTATTTTTTGCTAATTGCTATTGACTTACCGAATCTGTTTAGACTCACATAATTTGTCATTATATTCTTAGACACAAGTCAGGTGAGGCATTTCAAGATGCGACTGGAAGAGAATACAATCCCAGAGACTTGACCTAATAGATTATGATCTGTGTTCTTTGATAATATGAAATTTATCCTTCTATTTGGCATTAAAGGATGCCGATACTTGCTTGGTTTGGACCAACTAGGATGGCATGTTATGCTTCTGGTATTTTTATCTTATCTACAACCAATATATGTATATATAATGATCTTTTTGAATACCTTGACATAATTACAATGGAATATGAGAACTTTCTTGCTATGTAAATGATCTGGGTTGAATGAACATAAATATTTCTTAATATGAGAGCATTATAGTATAAGTATGTAAATGCAAAAACATAGAGTTATTTGTTAAATCTTGGAACAAAAATGTGTCATACAAGTAAAACGGGTTTTGTATTCCATGCTACCTTTTATAGATTAGCGGGAGATGCTGTCGAATTTATCTTAGGGCATGTGATACTGTTGGTTAGCTAATGAAAATGTCTAGGTAATAAGGTGTTACATGCCACCTAGCATTATTCAAATTCGAACTATAATACATCATTCTCTCATCCAATGATGCATCATCAATATTCAAGTCAAATAGCTCCAAAATTCAAGTTTCCAATCTTAATATTTGAATTAAAAATTAACATTTAGGGGTTATTCAGAAAAAACTACTTATTTTTTGTAAAACTTATCATCAGTAAGGGTGGATGAGAAACTAGTCTTTTTAAGGAATAGCTTCCGCTGGATGTCATACTGCCAATGAATGTGTGCATGTAGTTAACGGTGCTCCATCACAGCAAGACTGCATGTGTGAATTGCATGTGCGTGTGCATCAACCATTCTGGTGCTCCCTCACAACGAGACCAATTAATACGTGAAGGTAGTTAATGGGGTTGCAATGGAGAGAGAAAAATTAATGCTCAATGTCATTGAGTTTTACATATTCCCAAACAACCACCTAAATAAAATCCTTGTGCATTGACACATTAGAAATTAAAATTTAGTAGTTGTTAGGTTCATTCTTCACAGAACATGATATTTGACTTGTCAACTCATCGAATTTTAACAAACAAATCTACCACATCATTAGATTTAACTTCAAACTAGTTACATCATATAATATCCCCAAATTACAATTTAGTCAAATTGCAACAACAAGACAGTTATATAAAATTGTAAAACCACTAACTTATCCAAATGCACCTATTCATTCTATATTTACGCAACAAACTATCTTTGTATAAATTTCATAAGTCGCAATTACACAAATTTGCACTCGTAAAAATTTACAATGCTAAACAAAATTAAGGGTCAACAAACTGATTGAACTAAAATTATTTACATAATAAATTAAAAATAAGCATTAATCCAATGAATTCCTTTTCCAAAAAAATAGCATCCAAATCAATCCAAGGACCTGTCAATACTTTCCTATTTCACCAACTTGGGTTTGAATTTGATGCTTTTTATTCCACTTTCCATTTGGATGTAGTCCAAAAGACTTCTAACAACCCATGGCTTTAGTCTAAAATGCTTAACTTGCATGAGACCTAGTAAGATCTTAATATCAAGTCAAAACCACGAAGTTTTTAAGAAGTGACATGCTTCATGAATCCATCAAGCAACTTTAATTCATTAACTAACCAAAGTTACAACTATGCACTTACAATCAACTAATTTACAATAATCCACACATAATTTCATCCCCTTTATCATTTAAAACAAAAAGCATCACCATCAGTTTTAATCTCATCATCAATTTATCATCATCATAACTATAGCAAAAATATATAATTTATATTCTCTTTGTTTTTGATGATGACATAATAACCACGCTCCAAACAACTTTTAGTCAAGTTTCAATCAATTTTCATGTCTCCTCTTGTCATTATGCTTTTAAAAAGATTACAATAAATTAAATTTTCATAATTTACCTTTTTTTCATAAGCAAAGATGACATGCAGTAAATGAACAAACCGCAAATATGAATGACATGAAAAATAAAAAATAAAGTCTAAAATGAATTACTATAATCATCCTAAAATTTAAAGCCTTTGTTTTGAAAATGTCTAAAATATGATGAGATAATGTCTAAAAGCGCAAAAAAGCAGCTATATGCATATGAAATGTGTAATTAAATAAGTTTATCTATAGAAAACTAAATTGCATAATTTGTCTATATAGACAAAAATAATTTGCAACAAAGAAGATTATTTGAATCAGCTCCAAAGAAACTTCAAAAACCACCATTCAAGGTTCACTTATGCTCCACATTTGAATCTTCTTCAATTCCTCCAATTTTCATCAAATGGATCAATTGTATCCTTTTGAATAGAGGAAAGATCCTCTTCTTCAAATTCTTACTCCAAGTGGATCTTTATAATTGAGGTAAATCTAAACTTTTTAGGTCTAAGAGAAAGCTTTCTCTTCAAGAATTTAGCATGATTTTGAAAAGTTTTCAGATGTGCCTTTATACTAGAGTTGCATAGTATTGAGAATTTTTGCAACTATCTCTTCATGGCTAGACATCTAAGGAGAAGATGTAGCTTTTCTCTTTTAGATGGTTCAGAATACTCTAGTTCTTTATGATTAGATTTAGGAGTTGGATCTATAAGAGACTTATGTTCAATAGATTGTTCAAGCTTAACATTAGCCGTCCAAACAACTTGTTAAATAAAACCCATGAGAGTATCATGCAAGTTTCTATCCTATCAAATCTATCTTCAATGAACCAAATTGATTTTGAATATTTTCAAAATAAAAATCGATCAAGGAAACAATAAGAGACAAATCAATAGGAATGGAGCCAAAAGGAAGAGGAGAAAACTTAGGCTTACAAGCCTGTTCATGAACTTCCTTTTCAAATGTAAACGATTAAGAGGGAATAAGCTAATGCTCTTCATTTCTAGCTTCTTAGCTTGGTCTCTTAGATGTATTATCACCTAGATATTTTGTTCTCTTAGCCATAGTTGCTCTAGCTCTCTTCTTTAGTCAGGTGTGCGATGCTTCACCAAAATCCTAAAAGTAAAGCCTTATCAAGGTGCCATTGATTCTTATTGGTCTTCACATAATGCATTCAAAGAAGTTTAGAATCTTCCGTAACATCATATGAAGTGAAATTTGTTGGTACTTCCCCGCTCAAATCAACACTGTAATATCTGAAAAGTTTGTAAGAGACATGCCAAAAGCTAAGTTGCCATTTGATCTTGTCTTTTGGTCAATCATGCATTGAAGTATAAAAAAGACTAGAGTAATAGGCTTGTTAAAAACCATGCACCACGACAAGATCATACCATTGTTGTGGACCATGCCACAACTTGTAAATCGACTAATTTAATTTGTAAATTTAAATTTAATATTATTATGTTAATTAAATTATAAGTCGAGGGCTTTATAGCTTCATTTAAAATTTGAAAAGAAAACTGGATAATTAAATAGGGTGGTACATTTTAGATAATTAGATAGTTGACTATATTTTTATGAAATTAATATGATTAATTGAAGCATGAACTAAATAGAGATAAATTTTCAATTTATAACTTCATATGCTTTGTTTAAATTATTTACAAGGTAGAAGTGTTAATTAGAAAATACATAGGTTATATATGATATATGTGTATGCATATCAATTTTTAAATAAAAGAAATATATTAGGAGGAATGATCCTGTTAGCTTAGGCTAAACAAATATCTCGCTTAACCCACCTCAAAAAATTCATTTACAATACTTTTTCTTCTGCTTTTTTCTTCATACACTTGTTTATCTAAGTATATTTAACATATAAATCAAGTTTGACCATTTTTGGATGTGTATATCTTTTTTCGAGATTTTCAAACATCTATGTGTATATAATATTTAAAATACCCCCATCTTTAAAATCTTTGAAAAATATATACACATCTAAAAATTGTAAAAGTTGGTTTATATTTTAAATACACTTAGATAAACAAGTTTATGAATAAAAAAGTAAAAATAAAATGTTCTAAATGAGTTTTTTGGTTAGGCTAAGCAAGACGTTTTCTTAGTCCAAGCTAACAGGATCACTTCTCATATATTAGTAATAGAAAACAATCTTTGGCCGCATACATAGCATGTGATTATTTAGTTTGGACATGTTAATCTATAAGTGGGGTTCGATGATGCGTGTGCAATGTCAATGTGTATGAGACACCATTTAATTTAACCGCATCTATTTAAAGATAGCTTGGAGGTTTATGAACTAAAAAAATTTAAATAGAAGTGAGAATAGAAGGTGAAGTATTAACCTAACTAGCAAAAGATAGAGGATGGAGGGCCAGAACAAGGTGGAGAACTTTTTTATAGTTTCATTTTGAATGGGTGAAATAGATAAAGGCGAGTAATTTTTGCATCGATTGATGATGTCGTCTTTGCTTTTAGTATGTTTCTTCATTGTCTACTTGAAAAAGAAGAAAAAGTTTTATCAATCAACAAATAATAGGAATGGGTGGACTTACATTCATGTTAATATTTTTTATCATTTATTAATTAAGGAAATTTTGATGAAAAGGTTAGAGAGGGTTATTTGCTTCATGATTCAAATGCCTTTTCTTATCTTTTTGGATAATTTAAAATAGTCGTTAGTTTTCCATCCATATGCATTTCTTGTAGAAATGTATTAATTTTTAAATTTCAAGTATAATTGTTTTTGTTATTCACCTATTATCTAAGGAGGAGAGGATGAATAACCTAAGATGGGTATTTAATACGTTGCATTATTTCTAGTTCCCTTTAATAGTTGAGGCGGATGGTTGAAGGCAATAGAGACAAGAGAAATCATCTCGAGGTTGCAACCAAATATAACTGTAAAAAGGTTCAAACCTCATGGACATCGAGATGATTTCTATTAATACATGGAAATTCATGCCATGGTATTTAATGCATGAGAAAGAATTTTCACCAAATAGCTTAATAGTGTGATGAAGAAATTATATGATTCTGATGGGGCATTAACACAACATATAAATATAAAATATTATATACTTGGTGATGACATATTAAATGTATAAAGATCATTATGGATGAAATAAGGCTTCAATGTAAATAAATATATATTTATATTAGGAAAAATAAGTTTATTTAAAAATTTAATTAGGAAATTTTATACATCATGACATATGATATTACAATGAATCACATATATAAAAGTAATTAATAATGCGCTATGTATTAGATCTAGAAGAGTGTAAATATTTTACTATAATGTTCTTAAATGGTGGAAATTAGAGAATTTTATATTTGATTAACTTTTAATTTTTTTATAAATGGATTGAATAGCTTTAAATAAAGCATTTTGAAGTAAATATTAAGTATTTGGGTGTGATTTTTATGTAGACTAGAAGCATTTATTTTTAATTGAGTGTGCAGTCCTAGTGAGGGAATTAAAGTTTACTATTCCAGGTAATTAGGATTCCTTTCTTAATGATTTTAATTTTGCATTATGAATGTGAATTGCTATTATGGGCACCATATTTTCATGATGATTTTAATTGAGATATTAGAAAAACTCCAATGTACATTTTTAGTTATGAGGTTTATTAATTTTATTAACCAACTTTGTATGAATTTTAAATGAATTTATATTAAATTCCATGTTCGTAGAAAGTATATTCATGTGCTAAATTTTTGAGATGCATATTTTAAGCATGTTATATGTGCATATTTGCATGCTAGTTGAATGTAAATGATGAGCATGATGAGATGTAGATAAGTGTGTTGATTTAGTTATGAATTGGAAATTTGCCGGCCGATTGGAGATTCAGTTTAGTTTAACAGTTAGCCTCTAGTCAACTAGAGTGAGTAATTATATTATAGTTTAATTTTACCTCTAGCCAGTCAGAGTGGAAGCTCATAGTGAAATTAAAATCGTAATATTTTCATGTAGTTCAATAGGTGTCGAGGCACAAAACACTTTCATGAACATGATTAGCATGAATTAATTTTATCGATTCATATTAATATACTAGCTAGTATTTAGATTTAACATTTTTCAATTAGTTTTAGAAGATTTTATTTATTTGTTGTCATTATACTTCTTATTGAGATTGTATGGACTCTTCGTTTTCTTGTTTTTATTTTTAGATAACAAGATAACAAACAAAACCCAACAGGGTGTTGGCACAAAGACTATGATTAGGCATGACCCTTAACCCTCAGAAGCTTGATGGAGATTTTAGCTATTTTATTTTTCTATAATTATAAGAGTGGTTGTAGTGCAATTCAATTGTAGATAGATGGTTTGGTGTGTGTGGGTTGGTTTAAAGATTATCGTTATAGACATATGATTAATACTAATCTTGCTTTCATTTGATGTTATTTTCATAATCTTAGTTAAAAATTTTAAGGATAATTAAATATATTATGTACATATATGTAACTTGATGTACTGTACTCCACGACCACCGATTTTGAGTAAATGTGGTTAGATTTTTTGGTGGTAGTAATGAACTTAGTTAGGGTCGGTAGCTAGTCAGTGAGTCATTACAAGAATGATATTAGAGCAAGTGTAGAGGTACATGAGCCATAGTGATTTTAGCTATTCAAAATAGGATAATGGAAGCAAGTAAAAATATCATTGATTGTGAAAAGAACTTTGCATTTGAGGAGTGTGAGTCTACATGATGAAATAGAGACGATAATAATTGTTTATGATTATGATGTTTATATGGTGGTTAAAGATTTTCTTATGTGTTTTGATAATGAATATTAGTGTTTACATAGAAAGGGTATGATATCAAGAGAAAATATGAACAAAGAGAAGACAGCCATGGTGAAGCTTCCATAGTAGTTATTTGGATTGAATCCACAAGTCCAACTTCCAGGGGTTGCAATTGGAGAATTTGGCTTAGTTTATGAATATATATGTCGATTTATAAGTCATAAGTAGTTTCAATGATTAACAAATTAACTAAAATAAAACTAAAGCACTAACAAGTTTTATATTAAGTGAATGATAGACATAAACTTCAAAAACCAAAATAAAGGATGCCCCAAGAAAAATCAAGTCATATGTAAGTGCAGAACGATGAAATTACTTGTCATGTCGTCCTCATTTGCAACTTGAGTGAAGCTCCACTCCAGGTTAACCTCACCTACAATCTTAAGAAGAATTTGATAGATGATTCGAAAAAAGAGGGACTTCACAATGCAAAGTCAACGTCGTATGTGACTTAAATGAAGTTTTACTTAGAGTTGACTTCAATTGTGACTTGAAGAAAAAGAAGGCTTGGTGAAATCTTTAGAATTATTTAGACATGAAGTTACCACTCTAAATGAACACATCATGGAACTTCAATATGAAGTCTCACAAATAGTTGATCTCACATGCTACTTGAATGAAGTCATACCCAAAGTTGATCTTAGATGCAACTTGAAGAAAAACTAAGCTCGATGAAATCTTTAAAAAATTTTGGACATGAAAAAAGTCTCCCTGCCGAGTCAACCTTAGCATGCAACCTAAATTTGAAGCTTCATCTCAAGTCAACTCTATGATAGACTTCAAATTGAAGAATGAATAAAGCATTAAACGAATAGGAGTACAAAGCTAAAGTTGATTCAGAATGTGACCTAAGTGAAGTCTCACCACAAGTGGACCTCACGTATAACTTGAAAGAAACTAAAGATGAAATCATCTATAGAATTCTTGAAACATGAAGTCCTAGACTTAAGTTAATCTCATCATGCGACTTCAGTATGTAGTCATATCTGAAGTTGACTTCACTTGCAACTTCAATTATATTAGTCTAAAAAATTTAATTTTGGAAATGCATGTCATCTACCTTTAAACAACTCCTTTACCCTTCAAGTTTTAAATAAAATGTGAAGAGGAATTATAAGGGTTAGCAAAAATATTGAATAAATTTAACCTTCCCGCTTTCAAATATTAAAGTCTTGAAATCAAGATCTCAAACTCAAATGTACAAATAAAAGAAGAAAATTTCAAAGATATTATAGTTCTCCTACTTTATAGGATCTTACTGTGCTAACAACTGCCTACACAAGATCTACAAAGTATATTTTAATTTTGAATTGCTTGTTTCATCTTGGTTTGGTATTAGAAATCAAGGCCGAGTGTTGATTGATTATAGATATTGGCTAAAGCGATGCTCACCAATAGTTAAACTACTATGTACGAAATCACCTAGAGCTGAAATCTAGAACAAAGTGTGTTCTCTAATTGTATTATAGAATATAATAATGAAATCTAAGATATAAGGGGCATGTTCTTAAAAAAGTGGAGTAAGGGGTTACTTGAATTACTATAAATTTCTATGTCTATTATTATGTTTGCCTATATGCTCTCTTCTTCATTTATTCTTCGCATCTCATAAGCTGTCATATTATGAGCAACATTAAACTTGTGGAAAAGTAAATACAATGAAGGTAAATACTTGAACCAGAAAAAAATTTAATAACTCAATCCATCTCTCCTCTCTTGGGTTTAACTATTGACTAAGGACCAATAAGTAGTATCAGAGAGCTTTAAATTATTTCTGCAGTGATCCTACTATTTTAATATACATGTCACAATTAATTTTCATCCCAACTTTTGCTGAAGAGCAATCATTTACTAGACCACTACTTTATGACTATAACAATTTCATTTATTGAAAATTAAGAATGAAACAATTAATTATAGTTACAAATATGAGCTCATAGATAGTCATATAAGATAGCACTACTATGCTAAAAGGTGACAAGGCATCTTAATCAACGAAAAAAATGGAACCATCGAAAGTAACACGAATTCCATGAACTATCCATTTTCTACTCTAATAGTGGCTGAATATTATAGAGTCTCATCTTACACAACAATCAAAGAGATATGAGATACAATAACATCAATATATGAGGGTACCTTCCAAGTGTAGGGAAGTAGGAGGAGAAATTGAAAGTTTTCGCATGAACAAGGGTGAAAGCATTTCTAAAATATGTGCTAGATTTATAAATTAGCCAATGCACTAGAAGGTCTTGGTAACCCTCTTTCAGAATCTAAGTGATGAAGATTCTCAAAGCTTTCCTTAAATCATGGACAACAAAGATGACTGTCATTGAAGAAGTAAAGGATCTCAATACATTAAAATTAGAAGACTTAATCAGTTCACTTATGTCACATGAATTGATTAAAAATAAGTGAGGAGCATAGAGAGGAAAAAAAAGTGATGGCTTTCAAAGCAATAAGAAAGCTCCAATGAATCCTCTTCAAGTTTAAAAAAAATGATCAAGAGATGACCCTTATCCCTAGAAAGTTTAGAAAATTTCTAAGAAGAGAGAAGAGAAGAACAAGAATGAAAGAAGAAGAGAACTCACTAAACACTTCAAATCTGGAGGAATGGGTCTCATGTATGCCCATGGTCCTAACCTAAATGAGTACAAACCAAAAGAAAGACAAAAGAAGAAAGAGGATGTAATTATTAAAAATCTTCCCAACAAAGAGTTAAAGAAATGTATGTTAATGAAGATCTATCATCAATCTCAAGTACCTATCTAGCAAAGATAAGGATGTTGTAAATTATGTAAGAATTTGGTAGATAGTTCGTGTTGAAGAGTTCTTTTATATGCCTCACTAAAAGAATATAAGAGTAAGAAATGCAAATCCAATAGCAACAGCTAAAATGAGTGATGCAAAGGTGTCTTCTAGACCTCATTATTCCATATATCATTTAATTTCATTTTCACTAAGTGTGTATGATAAATGTGCATGATTAGAAGAGTTTCAACAAATATATCATATGTTGAAATCAAAGGACTTGACATCAAGTATATAGAGATGCTAGAATTATAGTAAAGAAAATATTAGCTGAGAGAATAAAATCTTCAGTAGAAGAAGTAAAAAGATTACTAGACAAACTAAACATACCAAAAGGGAAGAACTAAATATTCAATGAATCATTACCCAAGTTCTCAAATTCAAGGGAGAATGTCCAAATATTCCTCAAAATGACAATACAAACAGACCAGAAAGGACTTAGATACAGCTCAGGAAATTAGAAAATGCAATAACATAGAGGGTCTAACTTGGATCAAGTCCTATGATAACATACATATGAAAGCAGCTACACACCATCCCCATAAAATTGCAAGGAAAACATTATGGGCGAGGAAACCTAGTCGGCAACCAACAAATATGCGTTCCTAAAAAATCCATATTGCAGAGATTTTTATAACAAATATGATCATAAATTTATTAATATAAGATCAAAAATTTGTATAAAAGAGAAGCTAAACTAGTATAGATGCTGAAAAATATTGCTTACGTTGCATCTAGAAATAAGAGGAAAGCAATAAGTTTTATCACTAACATCAATAGACCCAGATACTAATACCATAAAGGTGAATAAAACCTATATATATTTTATTGGTATGCCTTAAAGTATCAATAAGCAATATGTGGTTCATGGATAGTTGTTGCTCAAGATATATAACTAAGAATAAAGCTTTATTTAATATTTTGAAGTTATATAATGAAGACACTATTTCATTTGAAAACAATGAGAAATGTATAATTTTTTGGTAAAGATAATATATTTGGCTTAGCGAACAAATGCTAGAAGATATATTGGTTATAAAATTGTCTTAAACATAGCTTGTTAAGTATAAGCCAATTGTATAACAAAAAAAACATAAAGTTGTATTTAAACCATCTTTATGTAATGTGCTAGATGGAGAACATATTATGTTCAATGAAAAATGCATGAAAATATTTATTTGATTTGTCTAGATGAGCTCAATGGAAAATATTTGGTAGCCATAGATAATGATTCATAGGTACAATACAAAAGACTTGGATATATCAACATATCAAATATAAAAGTAATATGGAAAAAGAGCTTAGTTGAAGGACCATCTAAGTTCAAATATGATAAAAATAAAATTTATAAATCATGCTAAATATCAAAACAATCCAAGACTTCATTCTCACCTAAGAATAAAGTCTCAATTTCTAGGCCACTTAAATGGTTACATATGGATCTTCATGGGCCATTGGATATTTTGAGTCCTAGAGAAAAATAATGTGTTCATGATAGTTGATGATTTCTTTAGATTCACACAAGTGATGCTTTTAGCCTGCAAGGATGAAACTTTCTTAATATGTTTTAATTTTTAAAATTAGTGAAAAATGAAAAGCTAGTCAATTATGTCAACTAGAAGTGATCATGATGGTAAATTAGAGATCAAAAGATTTATTAAATTTTATAATAAAAATGAATTTATCACATATTCTCTACACTAAAGACTCCACAACAAAATAGAGTTGTTGAAAGGAAAAGTAAAATAATACAATAGATGGAAAGAGCTATGAAAGCCAATTATTCAAAATATTTTAGAGTGAAGCAGTTAGCACAACTTATTATGTACTTAATTGAGTAACCATTAAAGCTACATCAAAAAGACACCATACGAACTATGCAAAGAAAGAAAATCAAATATTATATATTTTCATGCCTTTTGCTGTACATGTTATATATTCAATAATAAAAAAGATAATCTAAATAAATTAAATGCAAAAAGTGATAAAACTATCTTTTTTAATTACTTATTGAATAATGATGCTTTGACATGTTGGGTTATATGAGATACCGTTCATGAGCATGTTAAACACAAGTATGAGTTGTGGCATTGGCATGTTTCTATAGCTGCAACACTTGTTTATTATATGATTTATTGGGTATTAATTTAAAGGTGTATGATTGACGTGTTGTTTAGGGCATTATGACTACTTTTCACCTAGCAGAGTAGGTATGGGGTTCGACCTGCTTGGCTAGGTCATGGAGGTTAAGGGGGCGCGCCCTTGAAGAAAATTTTAATTTACTAAGTTGTATATGTGGGAAAAGTAAATTGCAAATTGTGTTTGGACTCGGCCCATGCTCAGGCTTAGCTTGTCTCAACAAGGACCTAGTTAAAACAAGAGCCAGCCTGCTAGGGCTTCATTTGCACGCCCCTCTCTCTCTTCTTCTCCTCTCACCCTCTGTTTCTTCTTCTTTTCGTTTCTCCTTCTTTTCGGTTTTGATCTAGCCCTAAACCTTATCAAAAGTTCTACCAAACTTCTTTGAAGATCATCGATTCATCCAAGTGTAGGGCCACTGTTCTTGGGGGAGAATTGCGATTGAGGTAAGTAGATGTCTCTTCTCAAATTAGTGATAAAATCTCGTCTTAAACATGAAATAGCACTGGTGGGAAGAGGTAGTGTTCAACAATCTCGTGCTTGGAGAGTTAGGATTGGTGACAGCTTATGGTTAGTAGGGTCTAAGAGAAAAATGGATGTTGCTATGTGACTTTTATAAAATAAATGACCCGCTAAAAGTTTTACATCATTAGAATATGTTCTCACTTCAGTGGGGTCAACTAAGAGGAGGAACTAGAGGTCTCGCCTTTGGTATCTATCATGTGTTTGATGAAAAGCTTATGCGATAGTGAGTGTGTTAAGTTTAGAGTAAAACTTGTTAACTTTGCAAGTGTTGTAAGTGTGGTTTGTGACGTTTGTTCCTATATATGATAGATGTCTATTATTCAAGATGGGTGATTGTAAAGGGTTGGTTATGATCCGTGGTTGACATGAGGAGAGGGTTGTTAATGGCCTTTAGTCAACATAAAGAGAGAATTATTTGTGATCTTTCTATTTATGTATGGTTTTATACATCTATTCTTGAGTGTGGGTTTTGGACCCATGTGTCTTGTATGGTCATTTAACAATCATCTTTCTACAACATTGTCATGGCATGTGCATCCAAAGTCTTACTCATTTCCACTTTGTACTAACTGCTATTTATTTACTGAGTCTATTTAGACTCACAAGTTCTATTATTTTATTTTTAGATCACAAGCCAGATGAGGAGCCTCAAAATGGCACTGGGAGAGGACACAATGTTGAAGACTATTAGATTAGCATTTGTGTCTTCCTAGTTATTTTGGATTTTTTGTTTTTTTATACTAATGCTTGTGGACACTTACTTAGTCTAATCCAACTATGACAAAATATATTATACTTGGGTATTTTGGACTTGATTAGAATCTATGTTGACACATATGTATATGATCTTAGGTACTGCTTGCTGTGAAATGATGAATTACTATGATTTACTTATTATATCAATGTCTCTATGGTATGAGAATACAAATGCATAAACATAGAATTGAATATGATTTATAGAATGAGATTGAGATGTTTATAAATAACAAGTTTTGTATTTCATATCACCCCTATATATACTATGGGGAGATGCTGCCGAATTTTTCTTAAGTTATATGATACCCGTTGACTAGCCATTAAGGATGTTTAGGTAATGAGGCGTCACACAAAGTTTATAATAAAAGAATTCAAGTAGTTAAGGAATTCATTCATGTTACATTTAATGAATTTGACTTAACCCTAAGAAATGAAGATGACTATAGTAACGCACAAGTTCTATCAATTGAATTAAAGAAGTTAAAAGTGAAAAAGAAAGAGGGAGAAGGATCCTAAAGATGAAATCTAAGAAGAGCCACTCGAAAAGGTGAGTTATAGTAGTATTCTCTATAAATTACTTACTAATTTAAAGTTCAAACAAAAATACCCTAAAGACAAGTGATTAAGAACATCTATGATCGCATAAGAACTAATAGATTAAGACAATGTATATGTCGCTTTGCTTTCATTTTGAATATAGAACTTAATGTCATTGAATAAGCTTTAAAAGATGAAAAACTAGATTATTGTAATGTATAAAGAGCTAAATTAATTTAAAAGAAACAAAGTATGAAAATTTACTCCTAGGCTCGTAGGAACCAAAATTGGTATTTAGGAGCAAACTTAATGAAAGTGTGTTATTTATTCAAAATAAAGTAAGATTAGCAGGTGAGGAGTATTTTCAAGAAGTAATTGATTTCCAGGAATCTTTTACTTTGGTAGTTTGGCTTGAGGCCATAGGAATTTTATTTGCCCTTGCGTCACACATGAATTTCAAATAGATATTAAAAGTATATTTCTTAATGACTATCTTAATGAAAAAGTTTATATAGAATAACCTCCTAGTAGGGAGTGATTATTCAAATCATATATATAAGTTAACAAAAGCCCTCTATGAATTAAAACAACTCCAAAAGCTCAGTATAAAAGGCTCAATAAATTTATCATTAATCATGGTTTTAAGGACGAAAAGTCAACACAACTTTATTTATTAAGCATGAGAATAACAACATTTTGATTCTAGAAATATATGCAAATGATATTGTGTTTAGTGCTACTAATAATGATTTTTGCAAGAATTTATCTAAGTTAATACAGATGAAATTTGAAATGGGTAGGATGGATAAGCTCAATTTCATTCTTAGAATACAAATTAAACAACTCAAGAATGGAATTTACATACGTCAATCCAAATATGTGAGAGAAACGCTCAGGAAATTTAAGATAAAAGATTGCAAAAGAATCACAACGCCAATGAGTACTTCTATTAAAATAAACAAGGATGGAAAATGGTAAATCTATCGACCAATGTACATATTGAAGCATGATTAGTTCATTACTTGATTACATCTGGACCATACAACTTGTTTAGTATATGCATATATGTAAGATTTTAGTCTAATCCAAAGGAATCACACATATCTGTAGTGAAGAAAATATTTAAATACCTAGGTGATATGTCATATCTTGGATTATGGTACTCTAGAGGATCATCATTTGATCTTGTAGAATATCTAAATGCTTATTTTGCTATATATAAGAAAAATAGAAAAAACACTAGTGGAATGTGTCAATTGTTTAAAAAATGCCTGTTTTATGGTATTCAATGAAGCAAACAAGTGTAGCTCTTTCGACTATTGAGGCAGAACACATTGCAGTCAAAAGTTGTTGTTCCTAAATTCTATAGATGAAACAACGATTAATAAATTATTGTTTGAGCTACAATGACATTCCCATAAAACGTGACAACAAAAGTGCTATCTCTTTTACTAAAAATCCAATGTTACACTCATACAGTAAGCATATTGACATAAGACATCATTTTATTAGGGAATATATAGAAAATCATGATATATTTCAAATGTCAAATTGCAGATATTTTTACAGAATCCTTCATGTAGAACCATTTTATAAGATTAGAAGATAAATGAGAATGATTGATCTCAATATTTAGGACCATGCATTATCACATTTTGAATATATATTTTGAGTGGATATGTTAACAATATATTAGGTATTTGATCATGTGTACAATTAAATATTGTGGGGTAGTATTAAAATATATCCCCATAAATATAAGAGGGAAAATAAATAACATCTTTAAAACTTGGCCATGAGGCTAGGTCACTCTAGGATAGCTAAGTCAAAGTCGACCTCATTGAGGTTGACCCAACCTATCCACAGTAAACTTATCGCAACTTTGGGTTTAAGTCAACCTCGGCTCATGTTGTTTTCGATACCTCTCTCATTTCTTCCCTTCGATTTCTCCTTCCTCAGGTAATTTTTTCACCCTTCCTAATCTTCAAATAAATCTCAAGTGCATTCTTTGTCATTCAATCCTACATTTATGTCATTACATCTATGACTCCTAAGAAACTATGAGCAAGCCGACAAAGAGAAAAGAGTCACCATCTTCCTCAATGACATCACAATTTATGAGATCCACATTCTCAAGGAGATCATGGATTGCTGCAAAAAGGCCATGTACTAAGACTACCTTATCTCAACCATCCTCTTCCTCTTCCTATCATGTTCCTTTTGGGGAAGGTAATCCTCAAATTCCCACTTCCCATCATGAAGAAGAAGTCACAAATGATAATGATCAGGAGGAGGTAGCAACGAGTAAGAAGAGGAAAGTAAAATCCATCCTTAAGAAGAAAGTAGTAGAAATATCTGTGGAATATTTTAGGGACCTCAAACAACACATGAGATTTTAAAAGTATTTCTATTCCAACTTAGTTTTTATTCCTAAAAGCATAAAGTTCCAATTCCTTAAAGCATATGAATTTGACATAAAAGACATGTTGGATTTTCAATGATGGAGAATTCTACCAAAGGAAGAGAATAATATATATCTAGATCTTAATTTGCAATTCTATTATACTTGCAGTAATGATGATTTCACAACCATTAGCAAAGGAATGAGATTGTCTAAGGCATAAATCAAGAACATGCTTATAATGCAATTGGAACTATTTTTGGTGTTCCCACAATTGAAGACCAACTATCTAAAGACATGACCTTGGCTGCATTATATAATTGTCTCATTAGGAACAACAAATATGCAGAGGAGATGAATTTTCTACATTATGTAGACACATGACCACAACTTAGAGTGTTTAAGCTATTGGTACTATTGGTAGGTCACTAAATCTACCTCAAATGAGGTGGAGGAAATTCATTAAATCCACGACAACTAAAAATTTTGTGAAAATTAGTAAATTACAAAAGAGTATCTTTGCCCATGCTCATCTTATAAGCCCTAGCAATGAAGTAAGATAATCCCCAAAGTGTTAATCCTTATGGGATGTGGATCAGCAGGATTATTTTAAGGTTCAAAGTTAATCTCTTTGACGAGCCCTTTGAAGTTCTTAGAAGCACTAATGCCATTGACAAGAATATTCTCTGGATAGTGAAAATAAATATTGAATAGTTCAGAGAAGATCAACTTGCAGTGAGAGCAACAAATCAAGGTGGAGATCCTATGGATGAGGGGCAGGATAAATGTCAAGGAGGTCATTCGAAGGTTGTTGCATAAGCTGAGGGGGAGCTTGATCTTAGTGTATCTCATGCATCATCCTCTCTTATGCATTATGCATCACATCACTCAATAGATATTTAGCTCCTTACATTTATGAGGGATATGCATGCAAGCATCATGACTGAACTAAGCAACATTCACAAGTATACATGTGTATGAATACATAGCTATGTCAAAAGTGTTTATGATACAAGATACTCGTTATGAAATATCTTAACACTTACTACGACAACAAGAAAATTTTGTTAATATGTATTGTCAAAGATATACATTTCAATTGGTTTTATTAATCACTAAGAAGGAGAAGATTGTGAATATATATGTGGCAAGTTGTAAGTAATAAGTAATTTTGATGATTAACAAGTCCATTGAAATGAAACTATGGTAGTAGCAAGTTTTATATTAATTTAATTACAAGTACAAATATTAAGAATCAAATTAAAGATGCTTCAAGAAAAATCCAAGTCATGTGCAAGTGCAGAATAGATGAAGTTGCTTATTAAGTAGCCCTCACCGACGACTTGAATGAAGTTGTATGCTAAGTTGGCCTCACTTGCAACCTCAAGAAGAATATAACAAATGATTTTAAAAAAAGTGAATTCAAAGTGTGAAGTAGATCCCCAAAGTCAACCTCAAATGTGAAGTTATACTCAAAGTTGATTGTGACTTGAAGAAAAAGAAAGCTAGAATGCCTAGACAAAAAAAAGATCTTGGGCATATGGGCTTATGAATCTCACTATATGATCTTGTTCACTTTTTCATGGCAGCTTTGCTGCGCGATTTTAAAATACATCACACCATTTTTAAGCTTAAACCAACTTAGAAGCGCACAGTAATTCTCTCTTTTTCAATATGGGATTTAATTTTGGATTGTTACAAGTCCACTAGCTTTTAGCTTTTGCCTGATTCATCTTCAAACAACAACTCAACTCAACTCTAGGCCTCTGCCAACCATTCTCAACTTTGGGCCTCTGCTCACTCATCTTGACTTTGTGCTTGTACTCCACATCGACTAGAAGGGTCCACTTCAATACCATTTATAACACCTAAACTTAAAAAATGATCTTAGCCCTATGGGCTATGAGTCTGACAGTGTGATATTGTCCATTCTAGCTTTGCAACTCAGCCATATGGTTTTAAATGCATCACACCATATTTAAGCTTAGACCCACTTATAAACTCCTCAGTAACTCTCTCCCCTTTTTCGATGTGGGATTTGATTTTACGCTGTTATAAAGGCTTGGTGAAATTTTTAGAACTTTTATAACATGAAGTTCCGCTCTAAGTCCACCTCATCACGCAATTTCAATGTGAAGTCACACTCAGGGTTGATCTTACAGCGGCTTGAGTGAAATTACACCCATAATCAACCTCAAATACGACTTGAAGAAAAACTAAGCTTGTTGAAGTCTCTAGAAACTTTCAGAAAAAAGTTGCTGCACTAAATCGACCTCAGCATGCAACCTCAGTTTGAAGTCTAATCTTAAATCTACTTCATGATCAACTTCGAATTGAAGAATGAGCAAGGTATCAAAGGAATAGGTGTACAAAAGTAAAGTTGACTCCGAAGTTGACCGTGAATGTGACCTGAATGAAATTGCACCCCAGGTACACCTCATAGGCAACTTGAAGGAAAACTAAAGGTGGAATCATCTCCAAAATTTCATAAACATGGAGTGCTAGACCTAAGTCGACCACACTATGCACTTCATTGTGAAATTACACATAGAGGTTACCTCACTTTCAATTGTAGTCATAATGGTCAGAAAATTTAAGATATTGGATCAGTAAATGCGTGTCACCCACCTTTACACAGCTCCTTTACCCTCTAAGCATTAAATAAGATGTGAAGAGAAGTTAAGAGGATTAACAAAAATGGTAAATGAGCTTACACCTTCCCACTTGTTGGCATTAAAGATTTGTAATCAAGATTTCAAGCTCAAGTGTGCAAGTAAAATAGGAAAAACTTCAAAGATATTACCATTTTCAAACTCTTCAAGACTTATTGTGCTATAAACTACTTGCATAAGATATTTAAAATGTCGTCTTCTTTTAATTTGAATTACTTATTTTATCATAGTTTGGTATAAAAGACCAAGGCCGAGTGTTGGTTGGTAGCAAGTATTATTTGGTGCGATGCTTACCAATAGTTAAATTAATGTATAAAAAATTATTTAGAGCCGGAATCTAAAAGAGAGTGTGAATACAATAGTGGAACCCAAGACACAAGGGGTATGTGCAAGAATGGAGTAGGGAGGTTGTCCGAACCACTATAAATTTTCATGTCTATTATTATGTGCTTGCCTGCTCTCCATTTCATTAATTCTACAAATCTCATAAGCTCTCATATTCCCAACAATATTAAACTCATGGGAAAGTAAATACAACAGAGGTGAATACTTGAATTGAAGAAAATTTTAATAATACAATTCATCCCTCCCCTCTTACGTTTAGCTATTGAATTAGGACAAATAAGTTAGAGCCAAACTCATAAGGTACCTATACAGGTGGTCCCAACAAGTGGAGGACAAAGTTATGGATAGTCAGTAGAAGTGGGTAATGACCAAAGAGCAATGTAAGGTGGTGAACAAAGGGCACATGATATGATGGGACCACATAATATTGCTGGAGGAAATAATATTGTGGGGTTGAGTGGTACAATTGCTCATACAATGGAAGAAATGACCATGGAGAATCCTATGATGGCGAGGTTTATGTGAATAATGATGGGTGCTATGCAAGAAATGTACCAAGGCGTGTGCTGAGAGATGATATAGTTATTTGAAGCTCAACACCGATTATCTTCAAATCCCATTTTATTAGAGGGGCCAAGAGTTCAGAATGGTGGACATTTGATTGTGTGCCCACAGAGAGATGGCCAACAAGCAAGAGATTATCAGATAAATGCACAACAAGCACGGGGGTCACCAGCCTAGTAGTCATAATGTAATGTACATGTCATTAGTCATTAGTCATTAGCCAAGGATAGATGAGCAAAGCAACAACTTAAAGAAGAGAAAGAACACAAGCATGCATTTCAAAGCATGTAACTTCTAATTTTTAAAGGAGAGATGGACTATCCATTAGTGGATTAGCGGGTGATGTAAATCAAGAGGGTCTTCGATTATTTGAATTGTACAAATGAGTGAAAAATTAGATATGTTATCTTTATGTTTAGAGGGATGCACATTAATAATGGGATATAGAGCAACATACCTGATAATTCAAAAAATTTTGTATAATTAAATATTAAATTCACATTTTAAATATAAAAATGTTAATTTAATATAGATTTTATGTGAAATTTCATGAAAAATGATATTTTTCATAAAATCCTTAATTTTTCTATAAAATGGGTTATTTTGCAATATTTTTAACATATAAAATCTGAAGATAATTACACATGCTAAAAGAGATTTAATGGGATAAAAAATTAATGTTGAAATATATATTAGCCTGTTAATATAATTGGGACAAATTTATAGAGTGGTTAAATTGAGCAAAGTAGAATTATACATATAGTTTAAAACATGGGTAAAAGTAGACTACTATGTAAGCTTAAAAGAATTACGTAAATAAAATAAATTCATAAGGGTCTAAAATGAAAATTATGAAATATTTGCAACTTTGAAATTATCTAGGTAATGTTTTAATTTTCAATTTTTTGCTACACGTGTACAAGTGACTGTTGATCGCCGGAGCACTAGTATGGTGCTCCCCCATCTTCCCCAAATCAAGAGAATCCATGGCTACCGATCCAAGCTTTAATAGCCATGTTATTTCACCGCCATTAAAATTCATAATGGTGCTCCATCTTCCCCAAATGCCCGCTCCCTCTTCCAGTGACCAAGGCACCCATTTTTTCGGTCCTGTATCTGCGAACTCTCCATGGCAGCAACTCCAAATTCCAGCCACATCTAGCAGCCAAAGCTCGAACAGAACAACAGCAATGGTCGTCCATTCAAGCTTCAATCTCACCATCTTCCCCAAATCATCATCCGACATCCAAGAGTTGGCAACATCTTCTCCCGCCGCACTAGCCAAGCAGCTGCCACATGAGCAATCGAAAGAATCCAGAAGCCCCAAATTGCAGTCGTCCCAATTGCCAGCATTCAGTCCACCATTTTCAATCAACTACCCATTTACCAAATGTACATCTTTCACAATTTCAGCAACTCCAATCTGACAACCGACCATCAGCAGGCAGCAATGCACCTAGCGCAACAAATCCACCGGCAGCAAATTGCGTACATCTGCCAAATACCAAGCTGCAACTGCACGATCCTCCTTCCCCATTAATTCTAAGCATTATTAAATCAAGCCAAAGCTGAAGCTCCAACCAGCAGTTTCCTAATCAAGTAGAACGGATTCCAGCGACTTTACATCTCAACGTCCGAGTCCACGGCAGTCATCTGTCGTGAACAAACTAGCAAAGTGAAGGAATAAATGGCAAGGCAAGCAATGAGATGGAAGAGAGCCAATCCATGGGAAGCGCTTCCCCCGTCTCTATCAATGGAAGCCTGCGATCCCCGTCCATTTCGGTTTGACGGATGAGATGCAGTTGGGCATTTTCGGCAGATGAAAATTTGGTGGGTGTGCATCGAATACGGCGCTTCTACTTGCGTCCTCCCTCTCTATCTTTGTTTTTCCTCCATCGGCTGCCATTAGCTAATCCGATGTTGCTTGAATTCATGGCTACTAAAGCCGGGTAAAGAAGAGGCACTGCTGACAATGGATTGCTTGAATCTATTGCTTGATTATTGTTAGAAGATGGAAAAGGGGTCGTTTTTGGGATTTTTGCTGGGATTGCAGCAGACGTCATTAATCATTTGGTTGCCAGTGAGATGGGAGAAAAGCTGGAGATTTAGTGCTGCTGTATTGCCGACTGGACATGCTGGTGTTGGTGCCCTTTGCATCGAGCTAGTGTAGGGATGATGGTTGTGCGGCTGGAATTTTCTGGTTGCGACTTGGAGGAGGTACGACGGGTTGGAGAAATCTGCAATTGATTGGTTGCTGAGCATGCTACCAGTGCTTGGATGGAATTACCGCTGGTAATAGGGAAGATGGAGGTTCGGTAGCCATGACCATCATAAATTTCTGTCGTTGGTGGATTTCTGGACTGGGGCATCTTTACTGTCGGCCTTACCTACGTAATCGGGAGATGCACAACAGCAACCGATCGGTTGGTTCAGATCAGCTGGGAGTTTATTGCAAGGGCCAGATCTGAAATGTAAGGGGCCACCGGATTTTAGAGATAAAACACCGCTGCCGGTGCTAGATTTGAGTAAGGACGGTCAGAAATTTTCTGTAACGGCAAAATACACCGACTCTTTGAACAAAGGGAAGAAAAATTGCTGGCCGTAGAAGATGGGTTTGCGCAGCCATGGAGGACATCGGGAGAGGGAAGATGGTGGAACACTGGAGTTCAATACTCCGGCGACACACCGTTTTGGTGCACATGCAGGCCATTTTGTAAAATGAACTATTCAAATAATTTTGCAATTCTACCCCAATTATTTTATAATCCCCAATTTATTTAACTAAAATTTTATGAGAAAATTGTGTTTTTCATAAAAATACACAAAAAGCGCTTTATTAAATGCAATTTTCATAATTTTTGTGTGAAAAAATAGAAATACATACAAAAGTTTATATTTAGATGTTAGATTTAGGTGGATTCCTTAAATAATTTTTTGCTAATATAAAAATACTTAATTGTTAAATCAGTTCCAAAAAATCATATATATTTAGTTTATTTAGATCTAAATTATAGTTTTACATCAAAAAAATTTCATTAAAAGTTTGATCATTTTCCAAACACACACATAATTTAAATAAAAGTCATATATAATTATTACAATTTTATATATTTTTAAATTTATATTTAGAATTTTTGTAAATTTTCTATTTAATTAATTTATTTTACTTCAATTTAGATTAATATCTATATTTTACTTTTAAAATAAAATTTATAATCTATTTTTAATAAAAATTCAAAATTTGATATTTTTAAAATTTTTTAATATAAATTATAAGAATATTATTTTAAATAACTTTTGATAAATTTACAAACTTTCTATTAAATCGATGTATTTTTAATAATTTAAACAAATATGTATATTATTTTACTTTTTATTAGAGTATAATTAGGATTATAGTCTTAGTTTTAGAAAGTCATATATAGTATAATTATTACAATTTTATATATTTATTTAAATTTCTATTTCATGTAATTTAAATTAATTATTATTTTTAATTATAGCTTCGTATATTTACTCATTTTTTGAATTGTTTAATGCAAAATCCAAGTTGGCATAGTTCTAAAATGAATTATTAAATATATATATCTTTTATAAAATAAATAAATTTACTTAAAATATTTTCAAAAATTTTAAAATTAAATGTTGTAATTTTGCAAAGTAGCCCCATGGCCAAGACATTTCGCAAATGGGGTCAGGCTAGAAAATTTTGCAAAGTAACCCCAGCTTGCATCTCTTCTCCACTGGGTTTAAGCCTGGCAAGCTCCAGCATTATACAATCCGGACCATCAGACCCAAGTGACGTCCATCTTGGCTTGAATTTTATTATATGTTTATTTTATTTAAAGTAAAATTTATTTTTATTTAAATTTTATTATTTTAGCTTGTATTTTGATCAAAAATAAAATTTAATATTTTTTATCATTAAATAAAATTTAATGTTGACATAAAATTCATTAACAAAAATTCTTTTCGTCTAATGAAATTGTTCTATTCTCTATTTGTCATCGATTTCAATTGAAGTAAATAAATTTGTATTTTTATTTTAAATTAATTAATTCTATTAACAATAAATCACAAGTAGTATATTAATATGTTAAACTTGTAATATAAACTGTAATAATATTATTTTATAATTTTAATAAATTTTAATATATTAATTTGTTAAATTTGTAATATAAACTGTAATAATTATTAATCGGTATATGTTTTTAACTTATTTTTACTAAATCTACCTTCAACTTTGAGGTACATAGATGTTACAACTAAAAAGCAAAGATTGTGTACTAGTAGATGACAACGTGATAACGCATCCTTGTGTATGAGCATTAACATAAAATTATATCCCATGGGAGCTCTTTCTTAATTGTAATCATATAATTAAAAAAGCACAAGTAGTATAAAATTAATATTATTAAAATAATTTGAATTTTTTTATTTATATACAATTTCAATGTAATTTCACTTAAACACGGTGTGAAAAATGATACAAAATAACTACATGCGTTGCAATTTTTATAAAGTTTCTATTCAATACAAATTTTTGTTAAATTAATAATTGAATATTGATTTAATTTGTTTAAATTAATATAGTGATATTTTATTTTCTAACATAAATTATCAAGTATATATCATTTGCGAAATACATGAATTTATGTACCAACCTAAGTTTGGATAGTTTAAATTATGATTTTGGGATTGCTGTGAAAAATAGAATTACGTATAAAAGTATACAGATGTTAGATATAGGTGGATTCATTAAATAATTTTTTTACTAATATAAAAATATTTAACTATTAAATCAGTCTCAAAAATCATATATATTTAGTTTATTTAAATCTAAATTATAGTTTTATCTCATAAACTTTTCACTGTACTTTCAATTTAATTGGACTTAATTTTAGAGGTATTCTATAACATTAAATTTTTTATTCAATGTAAATATTTATTAAATTGCTAATTTTACATTGATTTCACTTGAAGTAAATAAATTTTATTATAAAATTTCTATTATAATAAATTTTTATTATAATAAATTTTATTATAAAATTTCTATTCAATATAGTTATCCTATATATTTAAATTATAATTTGGAACATATAATTGGACTATTCTTAAAAGGTTATATATATTTATTTTATCTAAACCATTATTTTCTTAATTAAACATTTAAAATTACTTAATTATTAAACCAGTACCGAAAATTCATATATATTTATATTATTAAATGTTAATTATAGTTATATATAATTTAAATAAATATAATTTATACAATTTTATGTTTAAAAGTCAATATAATAATAATAGTTTAATATATTTATTTAAATCTTATTTTATGCAAAAATTTTAGGCATGAGGGTAGAGGGAATCAAAAATTATTTCTTTTCAAATTAAAATATTCAAAAAATTATTTTTTATTCTACGGGAGAAATGTGTGAACAGTATGGATCTTTGCAAATTTAAAGCACTAAATTAATCAAAATAATTATTTTCATCAACTTCGCATAAGGTATTTATATTTGTATATTTAGAGGTGTTCTATAATATGAAGATTTACTATAAATTTTTAATTCAATGTAAATATTTATTAAACTGATAATTTTACATTGATTTGACTTGAAGTAAATAAATTTTTATTTTTATTTTAAATTTATTAATTCTAGTAACAATAAATCACAATTAGTATATTAATATGTTAAATTTGTAATATAAACTGTAATAAATTTAGAGGTGTTCTATAACATGAAATTTTCTATATATTTTTTGTTCAATATAAATATTTATTAAATTTTTTGTTTACATTGATTTCACTTGAAGTCAATAAATTTGTATTTTTAGTATAAATTAACTAATTACAGTAACAATAAATTAAAATTATTATATTAATACTTTAAATTTATAGTATAAACTGCAATAATATTATTTTATAATTTTATGAACTTTTGATATAAAATTTCTATTAAATATAGTTATTTGCGAAATTGATCATTTAACCAATCCCAAAAAGTAATATATATTTACATATTAAACACATGAATATTTTGTTTTCTAAAAACATATATGTGTCCCGCGGGCCTCCAAAAATGAATATTTTATTTTCTAAAAATATATATGTGTCTCGCGGGTCTCCAAAAATGAATGTTTTCTTTTTCTAAAATATATATGTGTCCCGCGGGCATCCAAGAAATGAATATTTTATTTTTCTAAAATATATACGTGTCCCGCAGGCGTCCAAAAATGAATATTTTGTTTTCTAAAAATATATATGTGTCTCGTGGGCCTCCAAAAAATGAATATTTTGTTTTCTAAAAATATATATGTGTCCCGCGGGCCTCCAAAAATGAATGTTTTATTTTTCTAAAATATACGTGTCCCGCAGGCGTCTAAAAAATGAATATTTTATTTTTCTAAAATATATACGTGTCCCGCGGGTGTCCAAAAATGAATATTTTATTTTTTAAAAATATATATGTGTGCCGCAGGCCTCCAAAATGAATATTTTATTTTCTAAAATATATATATGTGTCCCGTGGGCCTCTAAAAATGAATATTTTATTTTCTAAAAATATATATATCCCGCGGGCCTCCAAATATGAATGTTTTGTTTTTCAAAAATATATATGTGTCTCACGGGCCTCCAAAAATGAATATTATTATATTATTACTTAAAATTTATAATATAAACTATAATAATAATATTTTATAATTTCAAGAAATTTTCTTATAAATTTACAATTATATAAAATCGTAACGTATATTCAAAAGAGCCAACATGTATTTACTTCATAATTACAGTTAACAATACAATAAAGTAGCATATATTTACAAATTAAATCTAAATTACAGTTATATATAATTGATCATAGTTTAGTTCTACAGCGTCATATATATAATTATTTTACTATTTTATATTTTTACGTAAGTTTCTATTTCATTTTATCGAGAGGAGTTAATTTTTTATATAAATTTATATATTTAAATAGTTTTAAAATTATTTAGACATCAAATAAATTATTAAGTATATATATTTTGCAAAATACACAGATTAAGTAAAATATTAAAAAATTATAAAAAATTAGATGCTGTTAGATTATAAAAAGTTATAAAAAATTATTTGAAATAAATAATTTATCATCATTAAAAAATATTTATTTTTCAAGATATATATTTTAATTAATACTTTTCGTATGGATTTAAATTAATTTTCAATTTTGTTTAAATTTGATTAACTTTGGTTAAATTTGATTTAACCTTATTTTGTTACAATGTTGGGACATATAATTAAAACATTATTTACTTAAATATTAATATTGAGATGCAAAATTAAATAATGATTTAAATTAAGTATTTTTTACCAATTTAAGTTTTGGCATAGTTTTAATTACAGTTTTGGAACATATAATTTGCCTATAAATTTTGTATAAATTTTTTATTCAATGTAAATACTTATTAATTTCATAGTTTTACATCGACTTCAATTGAAGTAAATAAATTTGTATTTTTATTTTAAATTAATTAATTCTATTAACAATAAATCACAAGTAGTATATTAATATGTTAAACTTGTAATATAAATAGTAATAATATTATTATATAATTTAAATAAAATTTATTATAAAATTTCTATTAAATGTAGTTATTTACTAAATTGATTATTTAACCAATCCCAAAAAGTAACATATATTTCTATATTAAATATAAATTACAGTTATATATAATTTATTACAATTTTAGTTTTACAGCGTCATATATAATAATGTTTTACAATTTTATATATTTACGTAAATTTTGTTTTTATTTAATTTAAATTACTTAATAATTTTACTTATAAATTCATATATTTATTTACTTTTAAAATTATTTAAACGTTTTGCGTAGTTATGAAATGAATTATTAATTATATATCTTTTGCAAAATACACAAATTAGGTAAAATATTTATAAAATATCAAAAATAGATGTAGTTAGATGCAGTTAGATGCTGTTAGACGCGGTTAGATACAGTTAGATGCGATTAGATGCAGTTAGATGCGGTTAGATACGGTTAGATGTGGTTAGACGCTATTAGATCAAAGTGGATTTCATTAAATCATATTATTTAGGTTTCAAACTCCGTAATTAAGATGTAAATGACCTTATAAGTGGCCAAGGATCATATTACAGGTGTAAAATTAGGATTAACATATTAATTTCAAAAATTAGATGCGGTTAGATGCGGTTAGACGCTGTTAGATTAAGGTGTATTTCATTAAATCGTATTATCTGAGTTTCAAAATCTGTAATTAAGGTCTAAATGAGGTTATAAGGGTCCTAGGATCATATTACAGGTGTTAAATTAGGATTAACTTATTAATTTCAAAAATTAGATGCGGTTAGATGCGGTAGATCGGGTTAGATGTGGTTAGATCCAGTTAGATGCAGTTAGATTATGATGATTTCATTAAATCGTATTATCTGGGTTTCAAAATCTGTAATTAAGGTCTAAATGAGGTTATAAGGGTCTTAGGATCATATTACAAGTGTTAAATTAGTTTTAACTTATTAATTTCAAAAATTAGATGCGGTTAGATCGGGTTAGATGCGGTTAGATTAGGTTAGATACGGTTAGATCGGGTTAGATGCGGTTAGATCCAGTTAGATGCGGTTAGATTATGATGATTTCATTAAATCGTATTATCTGGGTTTCAAAATATGTAATTAAGGTCTAAATGAGGTTATAAGGGTCATAGGATCATATTACAGGTGTTAAATTAGGATTAACTTATTAATTTTAAAAATTAGATGCGATTAGATCGGGTTAGATACGGTTAGATCAGGTTAGATGCGGTTAGATCCAGTTAGATGCGGTTAGATTATGATGATTTCATTAAATCATATTATCTGGGTTTTAAATTCGGTTATTAAGGTCTAAATGACGTTATAAGGGTCCTAGGATCATATTACAGGTGTTAAATTAGGATTAAATTATTAATTTCAAAAATTAGATGCGATTAGATGCAGTTAGATGCGGTTAGATCGGGTTAGATGCGATTAGATGCGGTTATATTCCGAAAATAAAAAAAATTAATAAATTTTCAAAAAATCAAGAAAAATAAAAGAAGTTATTATTTTTGAGAGTACCTTAATTACATTAACTTTAAATAATATAAAATAACTCCTAATAAAAATTTTATTTTCCAACTTTACCAATTATAATGAAATCTTATTAAAAAATAATTTTTTGTACACAAATATTTTTAGAAATTTTCGAATAATGAAAATTTATGTCTACATACATTTTACTACTTGATTTAGCAATTCAATGGAATAGATTGAGATTTTGTATATATATAATACTAATTTTATCAAAAAACCAAATATACTCATATTTTTAAACAAATATACTCACGGTGTAAAATTACCAAAATGCCCTGCTTCCTTTTTTTCTCTCATGGGAAGTGCTTCCTATGGGTTGGGCCTCCGAGATGGAAACCCATATCGATTCCAAAGACTTCCCAAGGGGTTGCCCCACAAGCATAAATGAGTGGGTCCTTCACACATTCCAACACAAAAAAAAACCAAAACCCTCTCCCTTATGTGGTGGGGACCACTTCTTGTGGAACTTTATCATGTGGATGAGGTCAAGCAATAAAATTTCTATAAAGTGGAAATTTGCTCTTCATATCTGGGTGATATAATTTTCTTTTTGCTTTGTAGTTTATTTTCAGTATTTTATAGTTTTTAAATTTTAGATTAGATTTACTGCTTTGTAGTTTTAGATTAAATTTAATGCATTTTCATTTACTGCTTTTGTAGTTTAAAATTTATCTATGTAATCTTTTAATTGCTTTCCTATTTTAGATTTAAATTATGCATTTGTTAATTAATTATAATTTCTTTCTTTTGGATTCTCTCATCTAATTTCTTTCTCTCCTTTCCTCTTTTCCTCTCATTTCTCTCTCTTCTCTCTACCCTCTTTTCTTACTCTTATCTCTCTCTTCCCTCTCTTTTTCTCTCTGGTCCTCTCTCTTCGCTTCTCTCTTCTTTCTTTCTCTCTCATCTCTACCTTCTTCTCTTTCTCTCTCTACCCTCTTCTCTGTCTTTTCTCTAATTTCTTTCTCTCTCTACCCTCTTCTCTCCTCTCTCTAGCTTCTCTCTCTTTCTTCTCTCTCCTTCTTTTCTCTTGCTCTCTCTAGCTTCTCCCTTCTCTCTTTTCTTTCTCTCTCTCTCTCTCTCATCTCTTGTTATTGCAAATAAATCCCAAATAATTCAAAACCTTATCACCTCTTTATGGATTCGACCCGAGTCACAATTATTCTACTCTATCTTTCGATAGTGTTAGCTTTAATGTGTTTCAGTTAGTTTAATTTAATTGGTGATTATAATGCTCTTAACGATAAGCACTTGGTTCGCATCAAGACCTTAGTAAATGTGGAAGCGAGGTTGGCATGAGTAGAGTTCGAAGGCATCAATTTTGAGAATTTTGTGGTCTTAAGTGGCAAGTTTAAGAGAGATGCAGAGTTATCCATACTAGGGTAGGGTAAGACAACTGTGGTAGAGTATGATGTACAGTTTCAATCTCTTTAACGATTTGTTGTAAGGACTAAAATAGATTTGAAAGAGACATATCGTGAGTTTAGAGAGGGGTCATAACCTTCTATTAGAGGCAAGTTGACTCCATTCAATATGAAGGGATATTCAAAGATTCTAGACCATGCTTATCAAGTAGAGAAAGAAGAGGTAGAGTGGAGCAAAATTCAGGAAGAGAGCACTAGATTAGGTTAAATGTGGTGGATTTTAGGGCTAAAAGCCGGGATCAAGGATGGATTAGCAGTTGCTTGCTTAAGAGTAACAGTATTCCCACCTATAATCACCGACATGCAAGAGAGTGTTGAATGGGTCAGAATGTTTACTTTGGGTGTAGAGAAGAGGGCCATCATAAGAATTATTGCCTTGATGCTCGAGTTACTTGTCATAACTGTGGATAAAGCAGTCGTCGACATAATAAATGCCTACAAACTAGAGCTAGAGGTTTTCGATTAGGTAATACACCAACTAGTGTTCAGCCTCAGTAGTAGCCAGTGGTACAGGCACCTGCACTCGAACGTAGGGGGATGAGATGTCATTATTAGTAGCATCGCTAATAGCAGCCACCCTCATGTGTTGAGAGGAACTATAAGTAGGTGCAATGGTTTAGATGATAGTAGCAGAAGAGGCTCAGGGTACGAAAATAATCGTTATTATGTGATTTTTGAGTTTTCCATCTTCTAGCTCATGTGTTAGTTGAAATTGGCCCTATCCATTCATTTATGTCGCTACAGTTTGCATTAGAAGGCTGATTAAATAATCTTTATGAATGTAACCATGAAAGTGTCTACCTCACTTAGAGTAGTATACATAGATAATAAATCATGTTATGATTATTGGATCATGATTGTTGGTAGGATGTTTAATGTGGACCTACTTGTGTTAGAAATCTCACACCTAGATGTCATTCTAAACATGAATTGGTTGGCTAGTTGGAGAGCAGTGGTCTATTATGGGAAAAGTAGGTTGTAATTTGATCGAGGGATGTATTACCCTATAGTTTATTGGGAGACCCCAAAGTCAGACCCTATATAGGTGTTGGATTTGAAAGTGATGAGTTTAGTTAAGAAGGGAAGTATTGTATTTTCAATATAAGTGGTGAATGTGAAAGCGAAAGGCAAATGATAAGTCGAAAATTTTCACACATTTTTATAGTAATATCGTACCTTTAATGATGAAGAAAGCTAATTTTTTTGAGAGGAGATGAAGAAAGCTAATTAAATATGGGTTTTACGTAAAATTTTGTGAAAATTATATTTTTATTAAATTTTTATATTTGCTACAAAATGGGCAGTTTTTCATTAATTTTTTAAATACGAAATAGTATAATCTTACGATAAAAGGAAACTATGCTAACTAAATAATTTGTCAGTAAAATAACAAATGCTTTAAAGCAACTTTAATTAATTACATATGGGTTAGTATATAATATTTTTTAAAAAACTAATCATAAAAAAAAAAGAATATAAATAAATATAAAGTGGATTAAATAGGCTTTAACATATTTATGAGTGCATTAACGTAAGTTGGGGCAAATTAATTTAATTCTTAAATGGGTAGTCAAGATATATTAACATAGACATCTTTGATGGTAGAAAATAATATAAAGTGATTCTAATTATTTGAAGGTCTAAAATGATGTAATTAAATTTATTAGCTTATTGGATGATTAAAACTTAATCATTAGATTCTTTAATGGTGTAGATCATCTATAGAAGGGCCAACATATGCATTAGTTAAAAATGCACCACCGGAGTGTGAAATTTTAGTGCTCCATGTCTTTCCCCCAATTCCTCTTCAATGGTTGCCAGCGTGCCCTGCATCTTCCCTAAATCTGACTAGCTGCAATCGAAGCCAAATTGATCACAGTAGATGCGCTCCATTAAACCAGCATCGATTCCATGCACAAAAAAGTAGCAGCTTCTTCTTAATCACCCAGCCCATGACCATCTAAACAACACGGCAGCAGGCAAACCCAAATTTCATAACCAACCAATAAACCAGACTACTAGCCACCCACTTAAATCGGGTGCCGGCTCTTTGAAGAAAATTAAAAATACAAAATTGTAGCAAGCCAACTCGCAAGCATGTCCTCAAGAATAGCAGCAACCAAAAACCAGTAGCCCAAATCAAATTTGGCCTGCCCCAACTAGCGTATCCGGCAACACCGGTCCCAATCGAGATCTATCAACTGGCAGCAAGTAATCCGGCTTCCCTCTCTGACAAATCCTGACTAAACATAAATCTGACCACCAAGCAGCAAGCAGCCGAAAATCCCATTTAAATTGGCCGCCATGGTAACCACTAGCTCATTATGTACCAGCTCCCCAAATTACAGTCCTGATCATCCCATCCAGCCATCAATTGCTACGGATCAGCCAGCACATATACCGTCTCCAACCACACCTGTTTTAGCCATTACCAACTAGGAAACCAGCAAACTGTCCAGCTGTTTCGTTCATGCATTCAAATTCAATTCTTAATCGCTGATGCAACCGCCTGCAATCATAGGCTAAAAAATCCCAGGGTACCAGTGTACAGCTCTCTATCCGATTAGCAGTAGTAGATTTTAGCAAAAAAATTACAAATAGTATACACCTTCCTCATTTAAACCGACACTTAAAAGCCCACCGAGTATCACAATGTTGATAATACTGGCCATCCATTCGCCCAATTCAACAGCCGAACGACTTCATCCATCGGCCAATTTCAATTCTTCAGCTTCAGCATATCAAATTACAGCAGAACTTGGCACCATGGAAAAAACGAGTGCGGTATCAAAGGTGGAAAGTAGCTGGAGGCAAAAGGCAAGCTTTGCGCAAGAATCCCACATCGGATTCTCATATTTGCTAAGAAGTGCCCTACAACTGTAAAAAGGGGCCCCTCATCTTGAAAGACACCACTCTCTCTATGTAGGAATCAAGTAATAAAAGCCCTATGATGGAGATTTGTTCTTCGCTTTAAATGAAGTAAATTTTATTTTATCGTCTTGTTGTTTGTTTTTAATATTTTGTAGTTGTTAATTTTAAATTTGTAGTTTTAATTTTTAAATTTGAGTTACCACTTTATTTCTAGCTTTGTAATTTTTAGATTAAGGATTGTGTATGGAAAGTTATAAGATGAAAAGTTTTTGGTACAAAAATTTTTAAATTCCAAGAAAATGATATGATGTGGTAGGGATAATGATAAAGAGTAAAGAG
Organism: Annona cherimola; assembly: GCA_030490835.1. Taxonomy (NCBI): domain Eukaryota; kingdom Viridiplantae; phylum Streptophyta; class Magnoliopsida; order Magnoliales; family Annonaceae; genus Annona; species Annona cherimola. The sequence goes on along the minus strand of CM059973.1, from coordinate 58,281,938 downwards.
AATAAAGTTAAAATAGATAGGTTAGTCGTGTGGATAATTGTGTAAAAATGATTGAAAAGTAAGGTAGTTATATTGAAATATGTGAAAAATGATTAAAAAGGATAATTATGGGGAGTGAAAGATTTTAGCTTGGCATTTTTTACTATTTGCCAAACATACCTTCAATTTAATATATTTCCCTTTCCTTCTTTCGTAGATTAAATTTTTCTCCAATCATGAAATTACTTTCTAAATTTAGATTTAATTTATATTGTTATTAATCAGTTGCGCTTTCTTTCTTTTTTTCATTCACTTTCTCTCTGTACCCTCAATTCTTTCTCTTTTTAGCTCCTCTTTTTCTCTAGTTTTTCTGTCCTCTTTATTCTATCTCTCTCTAATTTCTCTCCTCCCTTTTCTCTCTTCTTTTTCTATCATAAAGCACATTAATCTCAAGTAATTCAAAACCTTATCTACTACCTGTGGATTTGACCCGACTCACTATTATTCTATCATATCTTCCGTATAGTGTTAGTTTTAATATGAATCGATTAATTTAATTAAATTAGTGATCATAGTGCTCTTAATGACAAGCACATGGTTCACAATAATTTTCGGCGCCCTTGTAAGGGAGGCTATAAAGTTTTGCATTATTTTATTTTTGCATTAATTCTTTAAATTCTCTTGCTTTTCACTAGTGTAATCTTTCCTACTTTACACGTTTATCTTCTTGCTTTACTTTATTAAATTAGAACATCCTAGGTTACAAATTTAATTCATCCTCATTTGTTAATTAGTATTCATTTATTGAGTTAAATCTTTGGTCTAATTAAATTTTTATTTCTTAACGTAAGTTAGCATCTAGGCTAGAGGTTTACAAGCAAACGCCTAAGCCGGTCAGTGGTTATTTTATTAAAACCTTACAAAATCAAAGGGATCATAATCCTACCTCTTACTTGGCTTACCAAAGGAATTGCACCTTAGTGATTCTCAATCAATGAAGTACTAATTAAAAAATTTTAAAATTAAAAAAATAAAAATAAAAATTTGAGAATGAACGTAATCTTCATTGATCAACAGGTAAGTAAGTTGGATCAAGTAAACCAAAAGATTAATTACTTACTTGCTAACCAAACTTCAGGTAGTTCATTCTTAAATACATTTATTCCTTTTCAAACAGAATACTATAATGAGGATTAATTTTCACCCTTAAACCAAGAATGAATTCAAATTTATTAGGAATTCTCCACAATTGATTATAATTCATTTCCAAATACCTATAACTTAGGTCGTTCAAATTCTTCTAATTCTTCTTGGAAAAATCAACAAATACAATCCTATCCTTCATATTCACAAACCTAGTGGTCACCTATACAAGGTCACAATTTAAATTATCAATTTTAATATAATATTTATGCAAATACATATGGGCCACTTGCGTATCATGAAGAAAATTTTTGACCACCTAAACATCATAATTTATTTTCTCCTCAAATTTAAAACTTTAGTGAGAAATTTGAAGAATTGAAATAGTTAATCCTCAATGATTATCAAATCCTTTCTAATAATTGTTGCATCATTTCTAATCTAGAAAGTCAATTTTTAGAGTTCCAATATCAATTTGGCCATATATATTTATAATCAAATCTTCGACAAGAGAAATTTTTCAAAGTTTTCATCATATCAAGTGAATTACCAATAATTTCCTCAATTAGATAATTTTGAAGAAAGATTTGAAAAATTAAGAAGATGTTCTTTACATCCATTGTTGTTCAACAACAATCTCTTACTATGATGGAAAATCGAATAAACAGGCTAACAAAAGTTACTAGGGAGATGGTTAAAATTAGTAGCCTACCAATTGTCATCCCAACTAGTCATTTGGATTTTCAAACACAATTAGAATTAGTACTAATGAAGATCCATACTTTCAAGATGAGACTATAGTTCTAACATTTCAATGAGATCAAATCTTAAATGAACTACCTAATTCATTAACAATTGGTGAGGGTTTCGCTAGCCAAACCCAAGACAATGTTATAGAGAACGAGGAAGAACTAATCGAGGATATGTTGGGGTAAGTGATAGTAATCTAGAAGATTTTGGGCAAAATAACAAAAATATAAAAGTTGTTGAGATGATTAATAATGAATATATCAAGAATAAATTATGTGGAGAGGAATCTAATGAACCTACTGTCACACTAACAAATCATTTTGATTATCAAACTCAATCAGACCTATCGCTCTAAGAAAATTCACAGTATGAGAATTTGATAATAATTTTAACATTACACAGTAGTGACTTTTTAGGTTATTGAACTAGCGAGAATTCTCACTTTAAATTCTAGAAGATATTATCGAAAACTATAAAGAATATATTAAGGATAATTTAGGAGGAAATGATAATGATCAAAACAATGTTGAGGTGGGCAATAAAGAGTATGTCAAGGATAAGTTGGGGGGAGATGCAAATGGAAAAGAGAAACTTGAGCCCATTACTGTAGACGAACCAATTCAAAAGGAAGAGATCATTTGAATACTTAAATAGGTTCATATTAAAATTTTGTTCTTTGATGTTATGCAATATATAATGAATTACAATCAACTTTTCAAAGAGTTGTGTAGTCCCAAGCCCTAATCAAATCATGCTCTCCATCAATGACAATCCAATAATTTGAATAATTTAGATCTAAATGAAAATTACTACATATTGGACATCATTGATAATCTACTAATGTCTATAATCTTTGAGCATGGACACATGAAAGAATTAGACAATTTGCATGATGTTAAAGTTTTTGACAAAATGGGGTTAGGATAACATAAATTTCATGTGTATGGCTGAAGATGTAAAAATTATTTTTGATTGGGAAACAGCCCAATATTTTTTTATTTTTGTTCGTTTCCTTATTTACTTGTATGTCGAAGTTGCAGGGATTTAATGCCGCTTCAATTAAACCACTACACCTCATGTTGTTTCTTTCCATGCTATCTTATTTCTATAAATTTATATTTTGTGCATATGTATTACGAATAGTAGCATTTAAGTTGGGGGATTGGTTTGTTTAACTTGAAAAAAATTTCTCAAAAAAACTTGAAAAATATATAAAGAAAAAAGAGAATAAAAAGAAAAAATTTAAAAATAACACTAAAAAAGAATTTTCAAAAATAAAAAAGAAAAAATATGGAAAGAAAAATTAAAAATGATTAAAAAGGAAAAATATTTAGAAGAGTTAAAAATAAAGACAAAATCAAAGTGCACTTGCACATCCTGATAGTGAGTTAAATTAAAGGCAAGAAATCATGTGCGTCCAAAATCATGCACCTTAGCAGTCCAAAGTTCGGAACAAATACACCACCAAATGAAAAAAGTCCAAGCCAAACATGCTCTACTTGGACGAAATTTGCGTCAAGAAATTTACGTCCATTTAGCATCGCCCAAGCAGTAGGCCACACGTGCAAATTCATGCAAAATATTCAGCTGCATCCACCGACCAAGCTAATCCAGCCATCCATTCTTTCAAAATCTCCAAGCCATCCAATTAAATCAAAACCCGTCAATTTAATTCTAATCCTTTCAAAGCATCTGATTTTTAGCCTTTCATTATTTTTCCATCAAACCAAAATCGTTCAAAAGATGCCAAATCAGTACCGAACTAATTACGGCCGTCCATTCCTTCCTAACCATACATAAATATGCACGTACTCCAAGCATGATTCCAAGTCAACTTCAACACCGCTCAACCATGCAACTCCAGTACATCAAGAAATCCAAGTCTCCAAGCAATTTCCAACTGTCCATCTAAGCAATAAGATTTTGAGGCGATGTGAATTTCCTTCAATGACTGCATAATATTCACACGGAATTCAATCCATGGACGAACTGAGTGCGCAAGTAAGGGATGGACGGCCACATGTGCAGTTTTTCAAGCTTATAAATAGGTGTTCATACAGGAGAATTCCAAGAGAGAAAATTCGGAGAAAAAGTGGTGAGAAAATTTTAAAGAGAGAGAGAGAAAAAAAGAGAACACCAGGCTAGAGAGAAGGCAAAAAGCACATGGTAAGAGTGATGAACACACTATGAAGCTTCCAACCAATAAGCTTTTCTTTCTTCTTTAGTTTAATTATCTTGTTTAAGATGAATTTAAGTTGTATTTTATTTTGAACTTCGGTTTGAACATAAAAATGCTCGACTAAACCCTAGATTTAGGGTTTATGATATAGCATGCGTGCAATGTAGTGAGGTATGTAATTTTGATTTATTTTTGAAGGATATTATTGTTAATTTAATATTTTGTGTTCTTAATGCTTACTTTGTACATGGGCCTATACTATGACATGATTTTGTATATTAGGTGATGGAATCAAGAGGTGAAAATCTAACATACAATAATCCATATGTTAAATCTGGAAATCTAGGACTATGATAATAGAAAGGATGACCTTGATGAATCCCATGAATGACCACAGAACTTAATGAAGTCTAATTAACTTAATCTCCCGAGAATTGGTAGTTAAGAAGATTAGGGTACGCCTTGTAGGCTTCGGGAAAAGGTGTTAGGATAAATTAGGATTTGTTCTCCTTTAACAAATAATATTCGAATTATATAGTCATACTACGTATTCGCTGCAAACGTCGCACGTGAAATCCTAGATCCTATGTACTCACATCCCTATTTAATTTTTATTCTAGGTCTACATTCTATTTTCTCTTTCTATTTTTCTATTTTCTATTCTCGCTTTACTCTCTTTATATTCAATAAGAAAGCATTTAAAACAAAGTTTTATATTTTGAATTCCCTGTAGATCAATATTTTGTATACTACAATGTGACGCCCCGTTGCCTAGATATTCTCAATGGTCAGTGAACTGGTGCTATATGACCTAAGAAAAATTTAGCAACACCTCCCTATAATATAAAAGGGGGTGGTATGGAATACAAGATCTATTATACATGAACATCATAATTCTTATTCCAAACATACAACGTTTAGCTCTATATTAACATATTTATATTTTAGAGACATTCATATGCTAAGGAAGTCACCACAATTTATCATTATAAAACAAGGTAACCTAAAAGATCATACATGTGTATATATATGCATGAGTGTATGTAGATCATAATCAAGTTCAAAATACCCAAGTACAACATGTTTGTCAAATGAGATCAAACTAAGTGTATACATTCATGAGTATCGAATAGAAATATAGAACCCAAAAATAACTATGAAAATACGTATAAATCTAATGAGGTTGCTCCCCGGGGTTATGTTCTTATCTGATCTCATCCCGAATCTCTTCACCTGGCCTATGATCTATAGACAAATCTTATAAATCTAAATAGACTCAGTAAGTAGATAATAATTAACAAAGGAAGTGAATCAATTAAGTTTCATGTTGCGATGCTATGATCATGATGCCACAAGATAATTTCTAAGTGACCATACATAACATGTGGATTCAACACCCATGCCACGAACTCATGTATATAACTACATGTCTTTAACGAGCAATGCACAACTCATCCCTCATGTCAATCAAGGGCCATGAACAACCCTATCTAATTACTTAACTGAACAACCCATCACTCAATACAAATAAATCAAATGTTGCAAACTACACACACAGCATTAAAACCATCCATATGAGTTGACATCATGTTTGGTGTACCAATTATTATATAAGCATTTCATCGAATACATAGTAGGCATCAGAAATAAAATCTCTAGTTCTCCATATAAATCCAACCCATTCAAGCTACATCGCAACCCATCCAAGCTATATCGCAATCCATTAGGGAGAAGCTAGTAATACGTCATCTATTTCACTAAACCCATGCAATGATCCTAAACACTCCATGAATGCAGTTAACCTTAGCTTGCCCTAAGTCCTAAAAATACCCCATTCCACAAGGCTGATGGGCGATGTCCATTCCCACTAGTTCTATAACGTATTTAATTGCAAATACAACTCTTAGCTTAAGGAAAGGGAACATCTATTGACTTAGATAGTGATTTTCCCCAATATCAATGGCCTTGACTTCGAATCGTTGGGATTTTGAACTGCCTTTGATGTGAAGCAGCAACCCGTAAGTGATTTACCATGATCTTGTGGAGGTTTAGTGCTAGATTTAGTCGCTGAGGAGACAAGGAAGAGGAAAGAAAAGGAAGGAAAAATATCATGAGAACGAGAAGGGAAAGGAAAAATAAACCCTAATCTCGCACCCCCATTTTAAATGGATTTGCCACTTGGTGGGCCAGCTCAGACATGGGCCCAAGACCTAACTTATTTCTCCTTTTTCAATCTCACATCATTTCGTTACTTGAAATTTTCTCCAGAGGTGCTGCTCCTTAACCCCCACGACCTGATCGACAAGTCGAACCCCACACCTATTCTGCATAGTGGGAGATAATCACAGTGTCCCAAATGACGCGTCAATCATATACCCCTAAATCACATCATAACTAGGGGCTTCGGTTGTAGAAACATGCAAGTGCATAAACTCATACTTATATCTAACATGCTCGTGAATGACGTTATAATTCATAACTTACCTCATGGACAAGAAAGAGTTATAATTTTAAAAAAAATATTTGGTCCTCATATACAATCTACGACCCATGCACTTGCTGTGAGATTGTAAACAGTTGCTCCTATATACTAATGAACCTAGTGGGTATAAAAAAAATATAATTTCTTCTCTCATCCAAATAAAATAATTTGCACTATCATTATGGTTAATAGTTGTTAGTTAAAAATAAGTACAAACATAGAATCCCAAATATCCTATTCACTGTGGCTCAGTACCTGATAAGTGTATAGACTCATGTAAAACAATAAGGGGGATTTGAAAAAACAAAAGAGAAAAATATTCTCCAAATACCTTGAAATAAGGTGAGGGAAAAAAAATTAAAAAAAGAAAAATACCCAACTACCTTGAAATATAGTGAAAGAAGAAAATAGAAAAAATATTTATAAAAATTAAAATAATATATAACTATCTATCGCTATCATAATTTGATATGAATGTTACTTAGCTTGGATGAGCTGAAAATAATTTATTTATCTAGTACTTACTTTTTCTTTAGTACACACATGTATGTGCTCTACTTCTTTATATTCATTATGAAAAATTTTACATATATAAACTAATGAAATTTACTTCTAAAGCTCATTATTAAAATTAGCAATGCACCAAGATTTTTATCACTGCTAAAATTAATATTACGTTGAGATTCATGCATTTAAGTGGTTGCATTGCTAAGAGACTAGCAATATTTAAGTTGGGGGTGTGATAAGTTGAAATTTTTTTTTATAGTAATATCATATCTTTGATTATGAAAAAATAACTAAATATGGGTTTTATATAAAATTTAACGAAAATTACATTTTCATCAAATTTTTATATTTGCTACAAAATGGGAAGTTTTTCATTAATTTTTGAAATATAAAATACTATAAACTTACGATAAAAGGAAACAACACTTATTAAATAAAAGTAAATAAAATTAATTAATTACAGCAACTTCGATTAATTACATATTGGTTAATATGTAATATTCTAAAAATACTCATAAAAAAACAAAATGAAATTATAAATAAATATAAGGATAATTAAATAGGCTGACGTAAGTTAGGGCAAATTAATTTAATTCTTAGATGGGTAATCAAGATATTAACATAGGCATCTTTGGTGGTAAAAAATAATATAAAGTGATTTTAATTATTTGAAGGTTTAAAATTATGTAAGTAAATTTATTAGCTTATTGAATGTTTAAAACTTAATTGTAAAATATTTTAACGATATTGATCATCCATGTGCACTAGTTTTGAATTCATAGCCGGAGTATAGAATTTTAGTGCTCCATCTCTTTCTACAATTCCTCTCGATGGGTGCCCGTATACCCCTAGATCTTCCCTATATTCTGCGAGCAGCAATTGAAGCCTGATCGGTCACAGTAGATGCACTCCCTTAAATCAACATCGATTTCAAGTAACGAAAATTAGTAGCCGCTTCTTAATCGCGTAGCCCATGGCCGTCTGAACAACTTAGCAGTAGGAAAAAGCGAAGGGCCCCAACCCATGGGAAGCCTCCCCCATGAGAGAAAAAAGGAAGTTGAGGCATTGTGGTAATTTTACAGTGTGAGTATATTTGTTTAAAAACGTGAGTATATTTGGTTTTTTGATAAAATTTATATTATATATACAAAATATCAATCTATTACATTCATTTGCTGAATCAACTACTAAAACGTATGTAGACATAATTTTTCATTATTTGACATTTTTTAAAACTATTTGTGTACAAAAAATTATTTTTTAATAAGATTTCATTATAATTGGTAAAGTTGAAAAATATATTTTATATAAGGAGTTATGTTATATTATTTAAAGTTCATGTAATTAAGGTACAATCAAAAATAACAATTTCAATATTTATTTTTGAATTTTTGAAAATTTATTAATATTTTTTTATTTTTCGAATATAATATAATCTAACAGTATCTAACGACATCTAACGGTATCTAACGACATCTAACAGTATCTAACAGCATCTAACGACATCTAACGACATCTAACCCTATCTAACGACATCTAACGACATCTAACCCTATCTAACGACATCTAACGACATCTAACCCTATCTAATGACATCTAACAACATCTAACTTTTGATATTAATAAGTTAATCCTAATTTAACAACTGTAATATGATCATAAGCCCCTTATAAGGTCATTTATACCTTAATTACAAAATTTGAAACTCAGATAATATGATTTAATGAAATCCACCTTAATCTAACAGCGTCTAACAGCATCTAACGACATCCAACAACATCTAACTGGATCTAACGACATCTAACAACATCTAACTTTTGATATTAATAAGTTAATCCTAATTTAAAACCGGTAATATAATCCTAAGCCCCTTATAAGGTCATTTATATATTAATTACAGAATTTGAAACCCAGATAAAATGATTTAATGAAATACACCTTAATCTAACAGTATCTAAAAACATGTAGCAGCATCTAACGATATCTAACAGTATCTAACCCGATCTAACGACATCTAACAACATCTAACTTTTGATATTAATAAGTTAATCCTAATTTAACACCTGTAATATAATCCTAAGCCCCTTATAAGGTCATTTATACCTTAATTATAGAATTCGAAACCCAGATAATTTGATTTAACGAAATCCACCCAAATCTAACAACATCTAAAAGCATCTAACAGCATCTAACGACATTTAATAGCATCTAACCAGATCTAACGATATCTAATTTAACACATGTAAAATGATCCTAAGCCCCTTATAAGGTCGTTTATACCTTAATTACAGAATTTGAAACCCAAATAATATGATTTATTGAAATCTACCTTAATCTAATAGCGTCTAACAGCATCTAACAGCATTTAACGATATCTAACAGCATTTAACTTTTGATACTAATAAGTTAATCCTAATTTAACACTTGTAATAAGATTCTAAGCCCCTTATAAGGTCATTTATACCTTAATTATAAAATTTGAAACCCAGATAATATGATTTAATGAAATCCATCTTAATTTAAGAGCGTCTAACAGCATTTAACAACATCTAATGACATCTAACATCATCTAACGACATATAACAACAACTTACTGGATCTAACGATATCTAACAGTATCTAACTTTGGATATTAATGAGTTAATCCTAATTTAATACCTGTAATATGATCCTAAGCCCCTTATAAGTTCATTTATACCTTAATTACAGAATGTAAAATCCATATAATATGATTTAATAAAATTCACCTTAATCTAACAGCGTCTAACAACATCTAACAACATCTAACTGGATCTAACGACATCTAACAACATTCAACTTTTGATATTAATATGTTAATCTTAATTTAACACCTGTAATATGATTTTAAGTGCCTTATAAGGTCATTTATACCTTAATTATAGAATTTGAAACCCAGAAATTTGATTTAATCGAACAACGTCTAGTAATATCTAACAGCATCTAACAACATTTGACGATATCTAACAGTATTTAATGACATCTAACCGTATCTAACCGGATTTGACAACATCTAACAATATCTAACTTTTGATATTAGTAAGTTAATCGTAATTTAACACCTGTAATATGATTCTAAGCCCCTTTTAATGTCATTTATAACTTAATTACAGAATTTAAAACCCAGATAATATAATTTAATGAAATCTACCTTAATCTAACAGCGTTTAACAGTATCTAATAGTATCTAACAGCATCTAACGACATCTAATAACATCTAACCGGATCTGACGACATCTAACAACATCTAACTTTTAGTATTAGTAAGTTAATCCTAATTTAACATCTATAATATGATCCTAAGCCCCTTATAAGGTCATTTATACCTTAATTACAGAATTTGATACTCAGATAATATGATTTAATGAAATCCACCTTAATCTAACAGCGTTTAACAACATCTAACATCATCTAACAGTATCTAACGGGATCTAACAACATCTAATAGCATCTAATTTTAACATTTTAAAAATATTTTACATAATTTGTGTATTTTGCAAAAGATATATACTTAATAATTCATTTCAGAACTATGCAAACCTTTAAATAATTTTAAAACTAAATAAATATATGAAGTTATAATTAAAAATAATAACTAATTTAAATTAAATGAAATAGAAATTTACGTAAATATATAAAATTGTAATAATTATTATATATATGACGCTGTAAAACTAAAATTGTAATAAATTATATATAACTATAATTTAGATTTAATATATACATATATATCTTACTTTTTAGGATTGGTTAAATAATCAATTTAGCAAATAACTATATTTAATAGAAATTTTATAATAAAATTTATTAAAATTATAAAATAACATTATTACAGTTTATATTACAAATTTAACGTATTAATATACTAATTGTGATTTATTGTTACTAGAATTAATAAATTTAAAATTAAAATAAAAAATTATTTACTTCAACTGAAATCAATGTAAAATTATCAATTTAATAAATATTTACATTGAATAAAATTTTTATAAAAAATCGTCCAATCAAATTTAAAGTCCAATGAACAATTTTTGATATAAAGCTTTGATTTAGATTTAAATAAACTAAATATATATCATTTTTGGGATTGATTTAATAATTAAGTATTTTTATATTAGTAAAAAATTGTTTAATGAATCCACCTAAATCTAATATCTAACTGTAAACTTTTATACGTAATTCTATTTTTTCACAGTAATCCCAAAATCATAATTTAAACTGTCCCAAAACTTAGGTTGGTGCGAAATATTTAATTTAAATGGTTATTTACTTATATGTACCAAAATTAATAATTAAGTATAATAATAAAAATAAATATACATTTGCATTTAAATGATTATATGTACTTATATATTTTCATTTTTACACATCTAATTTGATTGCATTAAATTTAAACAAAAGATATCTACATTTTAATAGTAAAAATTATATCACTCATGCTCTTTTATTATAAAATTTTTGCAAATCAAAATATAAACTAAAAATAATAAAAGGTAAATAAAAATAAATATTAAATTAAATTAAGTTAAATAAAAAATCAAATAAATTATATATCAACATTAATTTTTTATCTTTGATTATAATTCAAGTTAAAATAATAAATTTTAAAAAAATAGGTCTTAGTTTAAAAAATTAAATCAATATTTAATTATTAATTTAATAAAAAATTGTATTAAATAGAAACTTTATAAAAAATTACAACGTTCGTAGTTATTTTGTGTATTTGCATTTTTACAAATAATTATTTTGAAAATAAACAACATAATTTCATTTATTTTGCAAGAAACATGATCTTACTAATTCATTTTAAAACATGTCAACTGTGATTTTGAAATCAACTATATTTTAAATTTAGCAATATAATATTATAATAATACAATATCAATTCAAATAAATATTAATGTAATCAATTTAGTAAATGATCCTATTTAATAGAAATTTTATAAGAAAATTTATGAAAGCTACAAAATAATATTTTACTAATGATTAAACTATAATTCAGATTTAAATAAACTAAATAAATGTATTTGACTTTTTGGGACTTTTATGCTAATAAGCTTTTATGTGCATTATCTATAATATAATTTCAACATATCAACATGCATTTAAACATAAAAATAAATAATATAAAGTAAAATAATTACTCATCTCTTTAGTTGCTCATTTTAATTTGAAGTCGATAAATTTTAAAAAATACATATTAATTATAATCGCATTAAATCAATACAAAATTATGTATTAAATAGAAATTTTATAAATTAATTTGAAACGAAGACCACTGTAATGTAGTCCACTTCATACGAAAATACGGAATTTAGACCACCGGATTCAAGCAAATAATTTTGGCCTTATGAATTAATACTAAAACATAAAAAATCATACAGTGTTTGGTAATATAATTAAATATTATATCTATAATTAGTTAATAATATTGTAAATTTCTTACATATAGGCATTAAATTTAAACAAAAGATATTTACATTTTTAATAGTGAAAATTATATCGGTGTTATAAAATTTTTGCAAATCAAAATAAAGGTAAGAAAATTTATAAAAATTTGTATTAAACTCACGCACCGGCAACACTCCATATAAAAAGATAAAAATTAACCTGACCTCCTGCCCACGCGGCCATTCACACACATTATTATATTAATAATTATATCTAAAAAATAAATTAGATCTTCGATTACAATATATCTTCTAATTTTATAATTCATGGACTTTTATTCGATTTTAATGATTCTAAATAATATAAACATGTACAAAAGAAATATAAATGTATAATTAAAAATAATAGTAGATAATATCTTCAATTATAATATATCTACAATTTTGAATGTTCATAGAAGCTTCTTCAATTTTTGTGATTCTAAGTAATTCATGGAAGCTTAATGTGAATGTTGGATCAAAGAGGTTGGCAGAAATAAAAATGATACATATGCATTCATTGAGAATTTTACAATTACACGTAAATAAAAATATTTATCTTATTACATACAAATGGTAAAAAAAGTTGAATTCTCATACATCATTCATATTATTTTGAATTGAATAAAAATAAAAATGAAAATTAATAGAATAAAATAAACCTCAATATGAATTGAAATTAAATTAAATATAAAGGTAGCTAATTATTTTGTAGACTTAACTAAATCTGCAGTACCTTTTAGGATTCAATCATCTCTCCTGTTACTCATTTCAGTTTGAAATTAATAACTTTTAAAAAATATATTCATTATAATTTTATTTAAACAATATGAGATTATGTATTAAAATAATATTTCTACTATATAGAAATCTTATAAATTAATTTGAAATGAAGATCACTATAATGTAGTCCAATTTTGTCCACATTTACCAACTGGCCAGTCTTCAGCTCAAACATGAAAGGATGGGAAAGGGAGGCATGGTCTTCCAAGCTGGGGTCTCAGGGATACGAAGTCCAAAACTATCTTGGTCTCCCGGCATGGTTGGGGAAAGCTAAGAGTCCGATGTTCAAAGGCATCAGGGATCGCATCTGGCACAAAATACAAGGATGGAAGGGGCGCCTACTGTCATGGGGAGGGAAAGAGGTGCTCATCAAAGCTGCCGCTCAAGCTATCCCATCCTATGCAATGAGTATCTTTTTACTCCCACAGTCGTTTTGTCAGGATATTAATGGGTTGCTGAGAAAGTTTTGGTGGGGGGAACATGGGGATAAGCAGAAGATGTGCTGGGTGGCATGGAAGGACATGTGCGTGTCCAAATGCGTGGGGGGGCTGGGGTTCAGAGATCTCCACGCATTCAATTATGCCCTTCTTGCCAAGCAAGTCTGGAGATTATCAACGAGACCGGATTCGTTTTGCTTCAAGGTTTTAAAAGCCAAATACTTTCCTCACGGTGACATTTGGGACTGCGTGTCAAAGTAGTCCGACTCATTCACTTGGAAAGGCATTCTCAAGGCGCGTGATAGGATTCAGGAGGGCTGTAGGTGGAGGATTGGTGATGGGAGAAGAGTCCGTTTCTTTTTGGACGCTTGGTTGGACGAGGGGGTCTGCAAGGCGGGGCCGCTTCCACTTTCCATCCCTAAAGATGTTCCGGTTTGTTATTTTATTGACGCAGGGACAAATGCTTGGAACAAGGAGCGGGTCATGGCTGCAGTTGGCGAGGAGGGGTGGCTGTCTGTCAGCCGTGTTCCCCTCCCCCGCCATCCTGTCGAGGATTGCATCTTCTGGAAATATGAGGGGAACGACCAGTTCTCTGTAAGGTCGGCACATAGATGGCTTATGGCGGCGCATGGAAACCCGGTTCCTCCAGGCTGTTTTAAGGCTATTTGGAAATCTGGGTTGCTGAGTAAGGTCTTGATTTTTGGGTGACGTCTCTTCAGGGATTCCCTTCCAACCCTATGTAACCTCTTGAAAAGGGGTGTAGATGTGAATCTTCATTGTCTCTTTTGCTCGGGGGAGATCGAGGACGCTCACCACTTATTTCTGAGGTGCGCCAGCATTGCAAGTTTTGCCAGAAGGTTTCTGCCGGCAAGCCATCCCGCGTCCTCTGTGCAGGATATTATGTGTCTCCTTGCTTCAAAGAACGGGGGTGAAGAGTTGACCTTTTTCGTTGTCTTCTGCTGGCGGGTCTGGTTTTTGCGAAACAAGCTGAAGGTTGAAGGGGCCCATCCAGTGTTTAATGACATTCTTCCTTGGTGCCTGGATTACATCGAGCAATTGAGGAGTGTTAAGCTCCTTGATCAGGCATCCAACTTGGATACTCCACTTGTTCCCAGATGGACTAAACCACCAGATGGAACCTTCAAGATTAATGTCGATGCCCGGTGTGCTGCGGGTAGGGGAGCTCCAAGTATCACCGCCGTTATCAGGGACTCTCGTGGCCACTTCGTTGCTGCCTGTGGACGAAAATGGTCGGGAGGGGGGAGTCTCCTCTTTTGTTGGAAGCAAGCGCTTTTCTCTTTGGTATTCAGTGGGCCTTGCACCTCAAGCTTCGGATGGTCCAGATCGAGTCTGACTCACTTCTCCTATGCACATATCTGACAAATGACAGTCACATCTTCTCTCCAGCGGGTCATTTGATCGACAAGATCAGATCGGCTCTCAGTGCCAATACCCATCTCTCGGTTCACCATGTTCTAAGGCAGGGGAACACTGTGGCTCATGCTTTCACGGATCGTACTTCTGTCTCTAAAACGGATATTGTGTCTTGGTGGGGTAACCCCCCACAAGATATTGTTGAAAAATTTTGTGCAGACAATTTTTTGGTAATGAACTCTGCAGATTACTCTATCCCGAACCCTTTCCAAAATGGGGGGGGGGGGGTTGGGTTAGAGTTATTCCTTTTCATCAAAAAAAAATGTAGTCCAATTAATCAACTCTCTTCTTGCTCTTTCAATCTAAATGTAATATAATTAGAAATACAAGTAAATACAAACTCATTTAAATGTACGTATGAAATAACATAGAAGATTAATGTTTGTATTAAATATTTACATCCAAGAATATTTGTATTGAAATGGGAAACTTTTAAAAAAATATGCAGCGAATTTGAGAGCGATTAAAGCAGTTGCGACTAAAAGATGAGAGAAGACCGAAAATGCTGACTCCACTAAATGCGCAGCACCACCATAAATGCATTGTCAATTTCCGTGGAAGACTGGAAGAACAGTCGCTGCAATGGAGTGACGAGCTGCCGCCGAACATAAATGATGTGTCACATTTAGAGCAGCGTACCCGCTGTTTACGCCGATTTTAATGTCGTTGCAGTTGTTGTACAATGCGTCAGTGAAGTGTTCGAACGAACAAAGTGCTCTTTCCTCAACCTTGCTGTAGAAGCTACTCTTACGTTGTCTGCGTCCTCCTTGCAGTGGAAGGCAACTTTACATCGTCCGCGTGAACAAATACACAGGGCAAGCTCTGATGGATTTTCTAGACAAGGTATGATTTATCATACGTGTTTTTTTATTATATTTCACCTTTTAGGGACACAGTGGAGAGTGGTATTTCACATTTGTAGATATAAATATCAATCAAGGCATCCTTTATTTCCATAAGTATGTAGGAATACGGGATTATCTGTAGGTTCATTTATCGATTCATTATTGAAATATGGATTTCATCTGTTGGATTAAATTCCTTTGAATCTGAGCTTTAGGAATAATGATCACAGTCCTAATGAGGTTTATATCTATGTTAACCTCTTTTTTTCATTCAATTCATATTAAATGGTCATTACGTCAATGCATACCAGTTTTAAATATTTAAACTAAATTATCATTGGGTCATATCAGTAGATGTTATTGCCAGAATTTCATTAACCACCCCCTTAAGAAAAAAACATTATTTGCATTAGCCGTTGTGTGATTGCAACCAATAGGCACGAGGTAGATGAGCTTCTGAAGTACGGTAAGAAAAATTCTTGAAATAATAAAACCATGACAGTATGTTAGAAAAAGGGAATTTCTATCCGCATTAATTACACTCCAATAAATGTGTGAAATTTTTAAAATTAACACTAAATCATTTTTGTAATATCAATTCCACAATCAGGAAAAAAATATTTCAAGAATAATTTGCTAGAAGTTTGCATGTTTCAATCATTATATTGTTGTTGCTACGTATTAAGTTGGGTTAAGTAACATTTTTTTTGAAATTATGACAGTAAAATTATGGATTCCACATATTTAAATCTAATTATCATTGGGGCATTGTATTTTATTCGCACAGTAGCGGTCTTCTTCATGCATTTTTGGACATTATGTTTAAAATTAACACTAAACCATCTTTTATTTAACAATCCTACAATCAGGAAAAAAATATTTCAGGAACAATTTGCTAGAAGTTTGCATGTTTCAATCATTATATTGTTGTTACTACGTATTAAGTTGGGTTAAGTAACATATTTTTTGAAATTATGACAGTAAAATTATGGATTCCGCATATTTAAATCTAATTATCATTGGGGCATTGTATTTTATTCGCACAGTAGCAGTCTTCTCCACGCATTTTTGGATATTATGTTTAAAATTAACACTAAACCATTTTTTATTTAACAATCCTACAATTAGGAAAAAATATTTCAGGAATAATTTGCTAGAAGTTTGCATGTTTCAATCATTATATTATTTTTGCTTCGTATTAAGTTGGGTTAAGTAAGATTTTTTTTTGAAATTATGACAGTAAAATTATGGATTCTGCATATTTAAATCTAATTATCATTGGGGCATTGTATTTTATTCGCATAGTAATGGTCTTCTTCATGCATTTTTGGACATTATGTTTAAAATTAACACTAAACCATTTTCTATTTAACAATCCTACAATCAGGAAAAAAATATTTTAGGAACAACAATGACACAAAGCCGATGACACAAAGGGATGGAATGTTGGGAAGACACAATGCTGAGGACAATGGTGATCAATTCAAAAGCAAGGGAATAACAGTCAATAATATTTGTGAACAACAATGACAAATAATATAGTAATGGATAAAACAAGTATGATATTTCACAACCTTAGGAGAATAAGTCATAGCATGTACCAATGACCATAGAAAACCACGCATATTGCTAATAGAACTAGATTTAAAAACTTTCCTTACACATTATTTGTTCCATGTTGAATGATATAGAGTTCTTTTGTCCCAAACATAGGTTTTTTCCTCCCCTGGTACACTCACGAAAATTGAATTTCATCTCAATGCACTGTACAAGTTCTATTTCCACACATGCAACCACATCACACCACAAAGAAAATCTAATTTTAGCACAAAGTATACCCAGTACGGCCGCCATTTTACATGAACATAAATTGTTCAAATAGAAATATAAAGGTAAAAAGGTAAGATAGCTACATGTGCTCAATTCAAATAATTCAATCCCTACATTAAAGTATCATATCTTTTTACATTTGCATGCCTCATCTCACATAGCCTGCTAGCTTCTTCATTGATAAGGAAAGAGGTGATTGGTGAATTGATAGGGTTACCACTGCGATAGGGGAGGAATTGAAAGTGATTATAGTCTAATCTATTTTCTTAATGATGAGACAATGATGAGGAATCATTTTGTCAACTTCTGGGACTCTCATAAATGATATCAATGAGTTTACAAAGATCTTTCAATCGATGAAGTACATACACATGTTAAGATCAGGCAATCTAGTGGCTCATAATCTGGCATCATTAGTGTTAATTGAAATGGACTCATGTTGAAATTTTTTTGCATATAGACTGTATTACCTCTTTTTTGGAATGAACCTTTGATCCCAATAAAAAAAAATTGACAAAAAATAGTTCCAAGCATCTTAAATGAGAAAGAGAAATCTATATCATCTGGTACAATCCATTGCATTTTTAACTCCAATGGCTTTAGCTGTAATTTCAATTGGCAATCGACGAAGTCAAAATGACAAATTATAACATGATTACTCAACTAACATATATCATCTATTAAATTGAATCCACAGTTCAACCCAAGCACTTTGCATGCTTTAACATTCATAACTTGCTGCTTCAACAAAAGCATGGGCTAAATTCAAACCAAAATGAAAATCCTAAATCATTCAACATCCACATTCTGCACAAATAAACTGGCTTACGATATCAACAATTCCTATCCTTGAGAATAAAGGGCTCTCTCATTGTCCTCAACATGGATAACTTGATACCAAACCTAGGGCCAAGCATATCTATGGTGCATAACACTTGTAGAAGCATTGTGCTCTAGCATAAGTGATTATATCACTAGGAAAATCATGTTCTGTATGGCATAGTTCCAACGAATGTTTTCACAAAAGCATAAATAAGATACCATCCCTAGGGTTTATGTTTCAGATAACAAAATGAGGAAAAACTTTATAACAATGAGCATTCTAATAAATTCTAAACTGTAATAATTCCCTTCATTGGTACATTAGATTCCAAGAATTGAACATATTACGCACCTATCCATTCTCGGATTCCCAGAAAAAGACTCCAGAAGCAAAAAGACTAGATTATATAAAATAATGTTTGGAAATGATAAATGAAGTATAGTAGTTTTCTGATAACGTAGATTACTACTGTTCATGTCAAGTGATAAATCATACACGCTAAAAATGTTACTCTTTCTGATATTTGGAAGCAATTGTCAAAATTAATATTCATAATTTGTTCTATGAAAGACTGAACATTAAGTGGTATCACTCTCTTTGGTTTCTTTACACTTATGGCATTTTTTGCAAGATATTAAGATATTCATTGTTAAAGGAGGTTCTTTATTATCATGTCTGCATGCACGACATGGATATACCTAGCAAGATGCTTATACTTGTGTGCATGAACACTAAGTAGAATATTTTTTAAGGTTTTTATTAACCAGTTAAGAACAAGTAGAATGGCTGCTTTTGATTAAACTTTAGGAGTCAACTTTGTACATCTTCAACTATTTATGTCATAGACCACATGCACATGATCATGAAAATAAAAAACTAAAAAATGTATGCATATATGGAAAATTCAACTAGCTTATCAAATGCAAGAACAATTATATCTACTAAGAAGATTAAATTGAGATGCAACTGTGCATGTGCCCAACTCTTGGGTGTTTACTTAAGACATACGAGCATAATTGCATATGGGTTTAGTTTTTAAAGCTTTTCGAAAGTCTTATCATTCCATCAAATTCATCATCTAACCCAAGACTAGACTGATCATCACAACAACACCAATGAAGATATTGAAACTAAAACAAGAACAGATGATTGGAGAACTGGGTGACAGTCTATCTCTTTTAAATGTAGATCATCCGACAGACAGCATATAACCAGCACTTATCCCATGCATGAATTCACATTAAAGAATAGAAAGGACTATTGAAAACCGAATATACAATCTATATATTTCAACTGGAATAATGAAAATAGATACTATAGAGGGCATATGGACAGCCACATATTTTCATTGCTTCAACTTAGAATTCATTTAGGAAGTGCTTCTAATGCTATTTCTGTGTTTATTTTGAGTTGTTTGGATCCTTTATTCTCGAGAAAAAATTTTAGGTGGAGTACAAAATTAAGTTTTAATTTTTAACCAAATGCAGAAAATCAACTTTTTTTTGGTTAAGACAAAGTAATTTTATATTTTGGCCGGCACCAAAAAGAAAAAATTCCTATTTTGGTTACGGGCCTCCTTGGCCTTACTTCTGGTTAGATCTGCATCACAATAAGCTTTTCAACATATTCCTAACTGCAATTTTATAACAATGACCTTATTCATTTAAGCATTCTCTTGGCAGTATTGTTTCATGTTAGATAAATCAAGGGAAAGTTCTTGTAAAAAATAAATGGTAGCTAGCTCATTTGTAAAAATACATCATTTTATACCTCTTGAAAATAAGGAAAGGTAAACTAAAGTCAATTTGAGAATTTGAATAAACCGACAACAACTAAGTGTTTTATCTGATAGATATATCCAAAATATAGTGTGGGAAGTATGAAACTTTTTGGAGAAACATTGATTTACTAAATTTCATGTGTAACATCATCTTATAGTGCATTATAAAGGAAGTTTTAGGGCATCTTGAGGAATGATTTTGGAAGATCAAATAATCCCTAAAAATTATGAAATTTAGGGGATCTGTAAACCAATATAAGGGCTAGGAATCCTTGAATTTTCATCATAAACCAAGATAGGAAAGTTATCCAAGCAGCCTAATTAAAAACACAAGCAAAATGGTATCTTCAACATACATCATAACTGAATTTTTTTATTTTAATTACCATATGGGGTCTATTTTCATAGTTTATAAGGTGGAACATATTCAATGTCATGAAAAAAAATGATTCTCCAAGTTTTCATGTCATTTGGAAGTCCTTTGTGGAAAACGACCATTTAATTAGAGAAAATTAGAAAATAAAGGGAAGACTAGGGTTAAACCTTCAAATCATGGAAAATAATGCTATTTGACCATTCCTATATGTTATTTATATTAAATAAGGTATGCAAAAAGTAAAAGCTTGAATGAAAATATTGAAATGTAAAAGTTGAAGTGTTAAGCCCAAATTGAAATGTAAATTGGGAATTAACTTGAACTATTATGCTAGTGAGTAAATGAACTCTAAAATTGGTGAAACCTGATAAGTATAAAGACTTATATAAGGATAATAAGAAACGATACAATTTTCAAAGCAATCCAAGATGAAGAGGTCAGTCAGACAAGCATACAAAAATTAGTACAAAAAAACATATATAAACTACATTTTGAATCTCTTTTATGTGAGTAGTAAAATAACATTTGGGACCACCTTTATGGAGGCTCAATGAAACGAAATTGAAACAACAATATTAATTATCCAAAACAGACCCGAATAGCCATAGCACAGAATAGACCAAAATATATATAATGGAAATAAGGATGTCGACCATCTGTAATTTATTCAAAACCTATGAGGTTAAATATAATTTGCTACCATAGAAAATCGAATCGTTGAATTCAATAATAGGCAGGAATGTGGAATATATTTTTGCCCACCAAAAGGTTCTGGAAAAAACAGAAATTGGAAGTTTTGGAAACACATCAATGTTGACCCCAAAACATATTCGGAAAACAGAATAATACAAACAAACTTAGAACCTAGTTTCTTATAAGTGTATTTAATGTGTAGAATATTTTAATCCAATCAGGGGAATAAAAATCGATGGGTTTAGTGTTTGGTTTTTCAGGTATCATATAATAATGTGAATTTCGATGCAATTGTTTAAATATGCCAGAAAGCAGAAAATTTTGTGAAGAATTTTAAACAGATGAAGATTGAAGCTTATAGGAGAGGAAGGCTTGAGATGCTAGTCAGTGATGTGGCCGGAGAATGAAGATTTGGGAGCAAGGATGAGGAAGCAGGGGCAGACAGGTGCAGCTATTGTCTCTAGGAGGGGAGAATGGGAGGCAGGGGTAGAGAGGTGCGGCTGCCGGGATGGGAGAATGGGAGCAACTTTAGGGTTAATATTCGAGGACCAGTTTGGAAACACCTGGGCGTAGGAGGCTGCTATGTGTGTGGGTCAGTGGCAACCGATACCCCTTCTCAGAAAAAATTTTGTACCTAAAATGCACTGTTCATTCTCAAGCGTGGATTAAGGATCAACGGTTCAACGATACAACGGAAGGCAGCCGAAAAATGGAGAACCAAGATGATGCCGAAAAGAGGGAAAAAAGGGCATCACGACTGCCTTTTAATGAAGGAGCAAAGGATGGATGAAAAATGAAAATGGAAGATGAAACCGGAAAGAAAGAGGAAGAAGGAGAGGGAAAGAGATTACCAAAATCCAGTAAATTTGACACTGGAACAAGGGCAGCAGTGTGGAACCCTGACCGTATACGCATTGTTTCGACTGTTACGCGTCATTTCGACATTTGTAATTTTTTAATTATTTTATGAATAAATGAAAATTCATGAATTATATTGATGGATATGTGTATTGGAGATTGAAATAATGAATTTAACCCCGTGAATAGTGCACGTGAATAGTAACCAAGGACTAAGACTCGTGATTAAGAGTTAATCACTTGGATTAACTTAATCAAAAAAAGACAAAATAGAGATTTAATCACTACAAGACAAAATAGAAATTCTTTTGGATATTTTAATCCAAGTTTGGATTTTTGTGGAAAAATAGAAAAAAATTCATAAATTGCAAACCGGGCATCGGAATTCGATGAAATTTTTTATGGATGGTTAAAAATTCATGATGGACATGATGAATGAGCTAAGATGTGATGAAAATCACAAATCAATGGTCAAGATGAAACGTCAAATGCAAAGTGAAAAAGTAACTTCACTTTTTCATTAATTATGTATTTGACTTTAATTAAAATTAATAAATAAAAATTAAAAAAATTAAATGCAATGCAGCAACATGTCAGGTCGTGCAGGGGGGGTACCATGACCAAATCAATGGTCCAAATTCATCCAAATCACAAATCAAGGGTTTAGATTTAATTAGCTTAAATTTAATTAAATAAAAAAATAAAAAAATAGGTAGTAAATAGGGCTGCAATAGGGTTGCTGGAGCAGGCCTAAGGTGGGCAGCACATGGCTCAAAGCATTTTTCAAAATTTAAAAAGAAATACCAATTTATAAATAAATACCTCAAAGCTAGGGGGTAAATTCCAAATTTATGAAAAATGGACCCCTATAAATAGAGGAGCAGGCCATGGACGAAATTCACAACCATCCCAGCTCAAAAATCACTTGAGTAACTTCATTTCCCATCCCCACACGTTTTAGCCTTGAAGAATAGAAGTTAGAGAGAGAAAGTGCGAGAAAAAGAGGCATATCTCCACTTCGGGTAAGTGATTTCTACCCAAATTTCTTTTGGATGTTAAGTAGGGTAAAAAAATGCTTAGATAATTCCCAAGCATGAGAAAATAAGTATAGATATAATGTTTAAATGGAATT
The DNA here is from genome assembly GCA_030490835.1 of Annona cherimola. Classification (NCBI taxonomy): domain Eukaryota; kingdom Viridiplantae; phylum Streptophyta; class Magnoliopsida; order Magnoliales; family Annonaceae; genus Annona; species Annona cherimola. The sequence continues at coordinate 58,258,460 of CM059973.1, read as the reverse complement.
ATGCCAAAACATCAAAAATTTGGAGCGAATATAGGGTATTCGGCAAGATAGCATATGATATGTGAAAATAATGCTCCAAAATTTATAAATGATGATTTGGGATGTATTATTATGATAAATATGATGTTGGAATAATGATATATTAATTTCACGATTTTTGGAATTAAGGATTATGCTTAAGTGAATTTATGATGATTTTTAGTATATGGAGAAAATGATTTTTTTGGCCAAGTAAATGATGATAAATTCAAAATATATGAACTTTCCAATGATATACTAGGCATAAGGAATGTCATGGTATTTTTTATTTTTGGAAAAAATATTAATTTTTGAAACCAATGAACAGTAACCACGTTGCTGTGAACAGTAACCACGGATGAACAGTGATTTTGTTACAGTAATTTGCTACAGTGATATGCTACAGTGATATGCTACAGTGAACAGCGTGATTTTGGAGAAAATTTGGAAATTAATATTTGAATATAAGTATGGAATTTTTGAAGAATTTATGGACAAAAATATCTATGTAAAGAAATAATGCCCAAATATTATAAATCATACATGGGAAGCAGCTTAAATAGAGAAAATGAAATATCCTTTGTCCTTAAATAGGAAAAGGAAAAGAGAAGGTCGAAGACACCTCCTAAGAAGGTAAGCAAGTTATATGTTTTGCAAATTATTTCCAAAATGGTTGAAATTGTTTGCAAGTTGCTTTATGAAATTTATTTAAGGTTGGCCATACCTATAACTGCTTTACATGAACTGAAGTTCGTTTTGTGAAATTATTTATTAAATGCTTTTTATGAAATTGTTTATGATTTGCAAATATCATGCCGGCATGTGTATGAGAATGAGCATGTGCACGAGGAATAGGCCTTAGTCGAGGTAGTAAGCGGACCGGATGTCCCCCTCGCTATTGCCAAGTCGCTTAATAGGCTCAGGCCGGCGGCGACCTCCCTGAAATGGGAGCATGTATGGGATGGGCGCTTAGCAAGCGTTGCATCCAAAGGAATGTCATGAATGTTATGTATGCATTGCATTTGCATTTTATGAAATGCATGAAAATGATTGAAAAATTATGTATAGCTTGCTTACTGAGTATTATTACTCACCCATGCTTTTTCAACAACAGACAGGAAATGATGATTAAGGCAGCATGCCAAGTGTTATGTAGTTTTTGATATAAATGATGTTTATGTAAACTTTATGTAAATTCAACGATGATAATTTTGAGATGAAAAGGGAATATTTTTATTCCAATGAAAATGTTTATGGAATAGTTTTTGATCATAACTGTGTTATGTGAAATATATTTCAAATTGGATGAATGATGGGAATTTTCCATGTATTGATGGAAAAAAAAATCCTGCCGTGTGATCAGGGCAACAATCCTGAGTCACGTTTACCAATCAAAATGATCCCGGAGTAAGGCTTCTAGGCACCTCGATTCGGGGCGCCACAGAAGTTGGTATCAGAGCATGGATTGGTAAATAGGCAGAAAAGGAAAGAAACGACTAAGCTAGATTACATGAAATCATGATTGATTTATTTATTATTGATGAATATTGATGTTATACTAATAAATGTTTCATGAAGTTGAAAATGCCGCTCACTAGAGCTAAAGCAAGAGTCAACAAAGGAAAGGCCCCGATGGAAGAATTAGTCTATCAGGCAAAGGGCGAAGCCAGTAAAAGGACTAGTAGGGCAGAATCTGAGGAGCAATCCTCTAGGACCCGCCCACGGCGAGAGGAAAGCCCTAGACCTCAACCAGAGGTCAACATAGAAGAAAGAATTGCTGCAGCCATTGAGAAAGCTATGCAGCAATGGACAGCTCAGACTGCTGGATTAATACAAGAAATTTGAAACCAGCAGGCCCCGCCATCAAAAGGCGACGAGGAGAGACTAGGGCCCTCAGCCAATCCCGGCACGTCAAGGGGAAAGGAAAATAGCTTCCTTGAAGCCGACAGAAAGGCTATCAACGCCTTTCTTACCCAACGACCGCCAAAGTTTGCAGGGGAACCGGACCCCCTCATTGCAGAGCAATGGATTACGGAAATTAAGAAATTATTTAGAATATCGCCCTGCAATGATCAGCAAAAAGTGCTATGCGCTACCCACCTGCTGATAAAAGATACTTATGAATGGTGGAAAACGCTAATGGTCACTATGCCACATCCAGAGCAAGTTTCGTGGCATGAGTTTTTGGAGGAATTCAATAAAGAATATCTCCCTGTAGGGCTACAGAGCCAGAGGGTGATAGAATTCGAAAAGCTTTACCAAGGCAGGATGACAGTCACAGAATATGCTACAAAATTCAATGCCTTGGTAAGATATGTTCCATGGATCGCCAATGTGCCGAAAAATAAGGCACAAAGGTTCCAGAGGGGATTGAGACCCCAGCTAAGAGAGGGGTTAGCCCCATTACTAATAAAGGACTATGCCTCTAGCATTGAGAGGGCTAGGGCATTGGAGATGGAGTCTATAAGGACTCAGGAGCTTAGGCAAGCTCAAAAATAATTCTTTTCAGCCTCTAAAGAAGGTGAGGCTAATAAAGGAAAAAGGAGAATCGTCGAGAGAAAGAAGATCGGCGACAAAACACAGAGCACTCTGACTTGCAGAACTTGCCACAAACGCCATTCAGGCGAATGTTTACAAGGAACGGGGAAATGCTACAAATGTGGCCAAGCGGGTCATGTGGCCCGGGACTGCGGGACCGATGAAGCCAAGATAATAAAGTGCTTCAACTGTGGTCAAGTCAGACACATTTCGCCCAATTGTCCGAATAAGCCACAAGGAGCACAAGCTCGAGGGAGGCCGGCCCAACAAAAACTCCCCGCCATCGCTAATCGACCCGGTACTGCTGCCAACCCAGTGCGTGTCCAAGCCCTCACCCGAACGGAGTCACAAGAGATGGAGGAAAAAGTTATTACAGGTATGATTTACATTTTGGGAAATTCTGCAGTAGCTTTATTTGATTCTGGAGCTACGCATTCATTTATATCATACCAATTCGTAATCACACACGCACTTCGGGTAGAGGAAACCAGTAGTACTATACATGTAGAATCCCCAGTATATAGATTGACAAGTATAAATCAAATCTACAAAGCATGTCCTATCAGGATAGGAACAAAAATATTAGAAGTTGATCTCATCCTATTACCCATGATAGAGTTTGATGTCATATTAGGGATGGATTGATTAAGTCAATGGGGTGCGACAATTGATTGTAGAAATAAAAAGGTGCAATTTGAAGCACCAAAAGATGAAATAGAGATCAGTAAAATAAGACAGCCAGAAAGCACAATAAGGATGGTATCAGCTATGAAAGAAGCTAAGCTGATGCACCAACAATGTACAGCTTATCTGGTCTCTATAAACACAATAAGAGATGGGGTACCTATGGAGCAAATTCCAGTGGTAAAGGAATTTCTAGATATTTTTCCAAAAGAGCTATGTAATTTACCACCAGAAAGAGAGATGGATATGGAGATAGAAATTATTCCAGGAACAGCTCCAATATCTAAAGACCCATATAGGATGGCACCAGCCGAGTTGGCTGAGTTGAAAGTACAGATTCAAGATTTATTGAATAAAGGGTTTATTAGACCCAGTGCATCACCTTGGGGAGCTCCAGTGTTGTTTGTAAGAAAAAAGGATGGGAGTTTGAGACTCTGTATTGATTACAGAGAATTGAACAAAGTAACAGTAAAAAATAAGTACCCACTCCCAAGAATAGATGATCTTTTTGATTAGTTAAAAGGAGCTTCTACATTTTCAAAAATTGATTTACAGTTAGGTTACCACCAGTTGAGGATATGTCCAAAGGACATCCATAAAACAACATTCAGAATAAGATATGGGCATTATGAATTCTTAGTCATGCCATTTGGACTAACGAATGCCCCAGCTGTGTTTATGGATATGATGAACAGAATTTTTCGAGAATTTTTGGATCAATTTGTGGTGGTATTCATTGATGATATATTGATTTATTCAAAGACAGAAGAAGACATGAGAAGCATTTAAGGATAGTGTTGGAAATTCTTCAAAGAGAGAAATTATATGCTAAATTCAAGAAATGTGAGTTTTGGTTGAAACAGGTAGCCTTTCTCGGCCACGTTATATCCGAGAAAGGAGTACAAGTAGATCCTCAAAAGATTGAGGCAATAACAAAATGGCCACAGCCAACAAATATCACGGAAATAAGAAGTTTCCTAGGGCTAGCTGGCTACTACAGAAGATTTGTGGAAAGATTCTCACAATTGTCAGCTCCGCTCACAAAGCTGACAAGGAAAAGAGTTAAGTATGAATGGACACAGGAATGTGAGAATAGCTTCCAAGAATTAAAGACAAGACTGGTAAAAGCTCCAATTCTAACACTACTTACGGAGAAGGACAGATTTGTGATCTATAGTGATGCCTCAAAGAAAGGATTAGGATGTGTACTGATGCAAAATGGAAAAGTTATATCATACACATCTCGGCAACTCAAGCCAAATGAGGTAAACTATCCAACTCATGATTTAGAATTGGCAGCAATAGTCTTTGCCTTGAAAATTTGGAGACATTATTTATATGGAGTTAAATGTGAGGTCTATACTGATCATAAGAGCCTCAAATATATTTTTACTCAAAAGGAGTTAAATATGAGGCAAAGAAGATGACTCGAGTTACTAAAGGATTATGACCTCAACATTTTATATCATCCAGGCAAAGCCAATGTAGTAGCCGATGCGCTAAGTAGAAATGTTAGCTTAGCACATCTCATCACAAAGGAAGAAGTGCTACTACAAGAATTGAGACAATTAGAGCTAATTGTAATCCCACTGGGGGTACAAGTTAGATTGTCTCAATTACAAATCCAGTCGAATTTATTTGAACAAATTAAAATAGGTCAACAAGAAAATGGGGATTTCAAGAATTATGTGAAAAGAATGATTAAGAAAAATCCCAGTGAATACATACAAGATGAACATGGGATGTACAGATACAGGGTTCGCCTATGTATACCCAATCAAGAGGAAGTAAAGGAACAGATATTGAAAGAAGCACATTTCTCTCCATTTTCGATGCATCCAGGTAGCACCAAGATGTATCAAGACATCAAAAAGATGTGTTGGTGGAATAATATGAAGAGAGAAATTGCTGAATATGTGGCTAAGTGCCTAACATGTCAAAGGGTTAAGACTGATCATCAAAGAACCCCTGGAAAATTACAGTCGCTAGAAATCCCAGAATGGAAATGGGATGATATTACTATGGATTTTATTGAAGGGTTGCCAAGAACCCATAATGGAAATGATGCTATATGGGTCATAGTAGATAGGTTATCAAAAGTAGCTCATTTCCTAGCCATCAAGAAAATTTTTACTGCTGAGCGACTGACTAAAATTTATTATAAGGAGATAGTGAGACTGCATGGAGTACCTAAGTTAATAGTTTCCGATCGAGATTCCAGTTTTACATCTCGATTTTGGAAAAGTTTACATCAGACCTTAGGTACACAATTAAAATTCAGCACAGCATTTCATCCTCAAACTGATGGGCAGACAGAAAGGGTAAATCAAATAGTAGAGGATATGCTGAGGATGTGCACAGTAGAATTTGGAGGATCGTGGGATGAATATTTGGCTATGGCAGAATTTGCTTATAACAATAGTTATCAAGCGAGTATTCAAATGGCCCCATTTGAAGCTTTATATGGACGAAAATGCAGAACTCCTCTAAACTAGGATGAAGTGGGAGAAAGAAAATTGGCTCCAGACCTCTCAAAAAGAATGGCGGAAAAAGTTCAAGTAATTCGCCAGTGTATACTCACAGCCCAGAGCAGGCAAAAGAGTTACACCGATTGCAAAAGAAGGGATTTAAATATCCAAGTTGGGGATCACGTATTTGTTAAGGTAACACCATTCAAAGGAGTCACCCGGTTTGGAAAGAGGGGAAAATTAAACCCAAGATATGTTGGGCCCTTTGAAGTTTTGGAAAAGATAGGCAATCTAGCCTATAGAATAGCTCTGCCACCAGCCCTCTGTGCCATCCACAATGTGTTCCACATCTCCATGCTAAGGAAATATGTTTCCGATCCTACCCATGTGTTGATAGCAGAGAATTTGCCAATCCAAGAACATTTAAACTATGAGGAAAGGTCAATCAAAATATTGGATTTCAAGATCAAGAAACTTCGGAACAGAGAGATCGAATATGTAAAGGTACAATGGAATCGATATTCAGAATCCGAAGCCACATGGGAGTTACGGGAAGAAGTTGAAAGAAAGTACCCTCAATTATTCGAAGAAAGATAGGTTTCGGGACGAAACCTATTGTAAGGGGGGAGAATTGTGGAACCCTCACTGTATATGCATTGTTTCGACTGTATATGCGTCATTTCGACATTTGTAATTTTTTAATTATTTTATGAATAAATGAAAATTCATGAATTATATTGATGGATATGTGTATTGGAGATTGAAATAATGAATTTAACCCCGTGAATAGTGCATGTGAATAGTGCACGTGAATAGTAACCAAGGACTAAGACCCGTGATTAAGAGTTAATCACTTGGATTAACTTAATCAAAAAAAGACAAAATAGAGATTTAATCACTACAAGACAAAATAGCAATTCTTTTGGATATTTTAATCCAAGTTTGGATTTTTGTGGAAAAATAGAAAAAAATTCATAAATTGCAAACCGGGCATCGGAATTCGATGAAATTTTTTATGGATGGTTAAAAATTCATGATGGACATGATGAATGAGCTAAGATGTGATGAAAATCACAAATCAATGGTCAAGATGAAACGTCAAATGCAAAGTGAAAAAGTAACTTCACTTTTTCATTAATTATGTATTTGACTTTAATTAAAATTAATAAATAAAAATTAAAAAAATTAAATGCAATGCAGCAACATGTCAGGTCGTGCAGGGGGGGTACCATGACCAAATCAATGGTCCAAATTCATCCAAATCACAAATCAAGGGTTTAGATTTAATTAGCTTAAATTTAATTAAATAAAAAAATAAAAAAATAGGTAGTAAATAGGGCTGCAATAGGGTTGCTGGAGCAGGCCTAAGGTGGGCAGCACATGGCTCAAAGCATTTTTCAAAATTTAAAAAGAAATACCAATTTATAAATAAATACCTCAAAGCTAGGGGGTAAATTCCAAATTTATGAAAAATGGACCCCTATAAATAGAGGAGCAGGCCATGGACGAAATTCACAACCATCCCAGCTCAAAAATCACTTGAGTAACTTCATTTCCCATCCCCACACGTTTTAGCCTTGAAGAATAGAAGTTAGAGAGAGAAAGTGCGAGAAAAAGAGGCATATCTCCACTTCGGGTAAGTGATTTCTACCCAAATTTCTTTTGGATGTTAAGTAGGGTTAAAAAATGCTTAGATAATTCCCAAGCATGAGAAAATAAGTATAGATATAATGTTTAAATGGAATTATGCCAAAACATCAAAAATTTGGAGCGAATATAGGGTATTCGGCAAGATAGCATATGATATGTGAAAATAATGCTCCAAAATTTATAAATGATGATTTGGGATGTATTATTATGATAAATATGATGTTGGAATAATGATATATTAATTTCATGATTTTTGGAATTAAGGATTATGCTTAAGTGAATTTATGATGATTTTTAGTATATGGAGAAAATGATTTTTTTGGCCAAGTAAATGATGATAAATTCAAAATATATGAAATTTCCAATGATATACTACAGTGAACAGCGTGATTTTGGAGAAAATTTGGAAATTAATATTTGAATATAAGTATGGAATTTTTGAAGAATTTATGGACAAAAATATCTATGTAAAGAAATAATGCCTAAATATTATAAATCATACATGGGAAGCAGCTTAAATAGAGAAAATAAAATATCCTTTGTCCTTGAATAGGAAAAGGAAAAGAGAAGGTCGAAGACACCTCCTAAGAAGGTAAGCAAGTTATATGTTTTGCAAATTATTTCCAAAATGCTTCAAAATTGTTTGCAAGTTGCTTTATGAAATTTATTTAAGGTTGGCCATACCTATAACTGCTTTACATGAACTGAAGTTTGTTTTGTGAAATTATTTATTAAATGCTTTTTATGAAATTGTTTATGATTTGCAAATATCATGCCGGCATGTGTATGAGAATGAGCATGTGCACGAGGAATAGGCCTTAGTCGAGGTAGTAAGCGGACCGGATGTCCCCCTCGCTATTGCCAAGTCGCTTAATAGGCCCAGGCCGGCGGCGACCTCCCTGAAATGGGAGCATTTATGGGATGGGCGCCTAGCTAGCGTTGCATCCAAAGGAATGTCATGAATGCTATGTATGCATTTGCATTTGCATCCTCATGTACTAGCTCCCCAAATTGCGGTCCTGATCATTCTATCCAGCCGTCAATTGCTACATATCAGCCAGCACATATACCACATCCGACCGCACCTGTTTCGGCCATTATCGGCTAGGAAGACCACCAAATCGTCCGGTTATTGTGTTCATGCATTCAGATTCAATTCCTAGTCAATGATGCAACCGCCTGCAATCATAGGCTAAAAATCCCACCATAGCGATGCCCACCTCTCCATCCAATTAGCAATAATAGATTTTAGCAAAAAATTGCAATTACTGAACATCTTCCTCATTTAAACTGACACTTCAAAAACCCACCGTGTATCATGACATTCGTAATACTGGCCATCCATCCGCTCAATGCAACAGCTAAACGACATCATCAACTGCCAAGTTCAATCTTTTAGCTCTAGCATATTGACGAGCTGTGTATATGTCTATTAAAATGCTCGTTTTAACGCAAGTATACGTGCCAATCAAGTAATAAAGAGTGAGTAGAGTATCGTTCCCATGAGGATTGTGTTAAACAGATTTGCACCTTAAATCTCAATTGTTTAAGTGAATTGGTAAAGTGAAGGAGAAGCTGTATCAAAGAACTGAATTAAACTAAACTATGAAAATAGTAAATGACCAAGGTAGGGTGGATATTGCCGAGATTGGCTTGAGATGATTAAGATTGGTGGGAATATGAAGTCATTGAATCATAACTATGTCATTTGGTTCCATTTAAGTTAGTTGTGCATAGATCACTAATCTAGGTTCATTCATATTCATATATGTCTTCCAGCACATACAAACCTAACGAAATTTTAGTTATGTGCTATGTTCCCATGCATATAAGTAAAACAAGGTTGATAACCATATAACCTAATCATGATTACACAGGATTAATAAGTATATTCCTATCCATATTAACATCTAACACGGCATGAGTTAGAATACCTGTGCCTTATATATGGATCTTATTCAAATCCCACTTTTCCAAGCATGAATCTGAATATTAGATCAATCCACAAGGTTGCAAAGCTTGTAAACGCATTAAGCATGATATATAAGGGTAATCTCAAACAACATATGTCATAGCACAACAGTATTATCATTCAAGCACAAGAAAACCAAATATCATAAGCTATGAGTTCAAATTCTACATATCTTCCACCATAAGAAGGTTTAGCACATTAACATGACTTCAATTCCCATTAAAATCAAGTTACAATCATCTCCAAGAACACAGAGAAAAGGAAAGAGAAAGGAAAGAGAAAACTGAATCTCAGAAGCTTCCACCAACGAGATCGGATCTCCTCTTCCGCTTGTGCTGGAAACGGGTTCTTTTCCTTCTCTGTGCGGCTGCTCTAGCGGCTCTCTCCACACCTCCCTCTTCTGGTCTCTCTTTGTGAATCTCCCCTCTCCCCTGCACGCAACCCTAAGAGATCTATTTATATTGATAGCTTGCACAGCGTACGAGCAGAAACCCGCGTGTACGGATGTGTAATGGCGCCTAGGCACCAACTCTCTGGATGCAATGTGTTGTGTGAAGTGTTGGAGATTCTAGCAAAGGCTTGTAGAATTGCGCCAGGGCGTCAATCCCATGCTCCTTCACTTGGCTCTGTTCTGCATTTGACTCACTTGTGTGCTTGTAATTCTCCGTCCTTCCTGTAAAAATTAATGAAACTAAATAAATGAACTAAAAATGCCTAATTTATACTAAAAATGCATAAAAACTACATAATACTCCTAAAATGCAAAGCGAGTGAAAATTTAGGTAAACGAATGCAAACTAAACCTAATCTCTTGGACTAACATGCAAAAATAGTCTGAATAGGTCATGATAATTAGTATTTTTACGAGTTATCACACCCTCAAACTTAAATGTTGCTAGTGCTCGAGCAACCATGCAAACACAATGAATGAATGAAGGAATGAATGAATTTGGACTCCGTCAACTCAACCTGATTCTCATTATACTTCCAACAATCCATCTTTCTATTTAATATTATCAAGAATAATCTAAACTTGAAAAATCATCCATTTCTCAAAACAGGGCAGGCATATTCATTTATCATTCACAAACCAAGTCACATGTAGATGATAGTAATCCTAGTACAAAGTGATAATTCAACATGCTAATCTTCCTCTTGATCAAAAGAAACTTGTTAGAAAATCAATACAAAACAAGTGAACCAAGGTTTAAGCTGAACCGACTAGTCAAAGAACATGGTAATCATTCACTGGATTCCATTTTGCCTGACCGCACATTCTTTCCTCTTCGAAACTTATTACAAAACTCTCACCACCATATTTCAAGATATCTGGAGATCTTTTTTTTTTTTGGCTTCCCTCACCATATTTAAGGGTAGCTGGGAAAGTTTTCTTTTTAAAGCGTTCTTATAGTGATTTTCCTTTGCTTTTTTACGCGAACCTTGACGTTTGTTGATGCTAAGTCCTGGTTACTTAGCTTAGGTCAATCACCCCCTTTTATTGTTCTGATAACTTGGTAAGGATACTGAACATGCAAGAAAATTTTTGTAAAGTATTACCATTTCCGATACCATTAATTCCCTTAAAGCACGTGGTTCACATTTGTTTAACTCAATTCTTATTATTTCAGTTGAAAAGATTAGCACAAAATTGAATTATAACAATGTACTATGAGATTCTCATGATTCATTCACATGTTACTTGCAAATTTCTTAACACATAGTCCTTAGCCTAAATTTTTGATTTTTCATGAAATCGATTTCAAGTTCAAAGTTTTTCTCGACCTTTCACATATTTCATCAAAATGAATTGAAACAAGATAATTTTCACAGGCAAAATTTGACATGATATGCAATCTAGCACATGTATACAAGAGATGAATCAAAACACACCAAAAGGAATTATACACCCCCGCAAACTTGAGGGATGCATTGTCCTCAATGCATGCAACTACATGAAACCTATATGATCATAAATTGATAAATAAATACAAAAGAATATAAAATGGAAAGGACAGGTACTCCCCTATGCGTTTGATGTGGAGGAGCCGTCGTCGTCACTCTCACTGTCGTCACCAAACTAATGTGAAGATTGACCAAAATAGGCTTGGAACTCAAGAGGTGTCGATAGGAATAGTGGTAAAGCCTTCATATCAATCTGTCGGTCCTCCATGAGTCTTCGAAAGTGCGCCTCCATAGCCCGATTGGACAGCTGTAGAAACTGGGCTTGGGCAAACCATGGTTTTCATCTCAACGGGCTCGAAAAATGCTTTCCGTTGATATGTGGTAGCTCCCGTAATTCCTCCGGGATCAAAAGTTATGACCAGTTGAATTTGACATGCTGAAAAATCGTGTTTTGTTGTTTTTTTTTATGCTGGGAGGGGGGTGGTGCCGGGGCTCCAAAAATTGAGGCCTATGCGCTGACTTGCTGACTCAAAAGTTGCAACATGTTATTTTCTTGAAAAATATGGCGCCAGGGCGCCGGATCATGGCACCGGAGCACCAATTCTCTGATCCGAACTTGCTAGAACATGTTCTTTTGCAAAACTTAGCGCCATACACCAAAAATTGAGGTCGGGACCTCACTCCAACTACATTGTCTTGTCTTGAATGATGAATATAAACTTGAAACTCCTTGATTCCATCATTTATCAACTTGAAAGTGGATTGAAAGTCTATATTTGAGCATGATAATCTTGTCCTTCCTTGCCTTGGGAGATGACTACTTTATTCTTGAAGCAAAAATCAGAAAGTGTAATGGGTTGCCTCCCATTCAACGCTAAATTTATCGTCTTCAGCCAGACGTTGCATTATGATTAGCCAATTCCCGCTCTATCGAACTTACTTCCATGCGGATTGTGCACTGGAAGTTTAGATCTCTTCCTAGCCTCTTCAAATGGATCAGTTAGCCTCTTTTCTTGAATTTCATAGAGACTATAGAAGGGTTTTTCAGGGTTTTGAATTAATGATGGCTTCAAGATGCTTCTTTCCAAGGCTATGCATTGATCATTTAAGTATTGTTGTACCTAAATTTCAGGAAGACCAATTAGAGGTATGTTGATATGACAATTTTCAAATTTCTCCAATATATCAACCTCTATTTCTTCATCGATTTTCTCTTCTGCTTCCTGGCTTTTCATTGGCTCGGTCAATTGTTCTAGAATGAACTGAGGTACAGGTTGCTCTATCACATCGATTGATATATCTTCATTAATGCTTGGAGGGACTTCGCAGCCCTGTTCCAACTCGTCTTCTTCTGCAATTTCTTCAATATGCCTAGAAGATGGTTCTTGATGCCGACATTAGATTGCGGTAGCCAATCGGTCCACCTATTTCTGCATGTTCTTATTAAATTGCATCTGACTCTTCATGAATTGCATGAACATGTCCTCCAAAGATAACTTGCTTTCAGGTAGTGATGACTACTCAAACTCCTGTGTTTGACAATCGAAAGACATCATATTCCTCGCTTGCAAATCTCCATGGTAGCCCTGTGTATTATTTGAATGCTCATAATAGCCCACGGACGCTGAATAATACACGCATTGGATTGACAGATGTCCTTCGCCTCCACATAAATCGCAGTAGCTTGAATAAGAATTACCCATTCCCTGCATTTGATAATCAAAACCTGTGAATTGATTTGAGGGTGCCAGTGCGTCATTAAACCCATGGAAACGGTAAGTGCTTGGTGTTGAAAATTCTACATTTAGCCATTGGTAACGATTTGAAGCCATTGAAAATTACAAAACAAAGACTCCTGAAATAAAATTTTATCAAAAGAAAAGAAAGAAAAGAAAGAAAAGAAAAACTATGTATAATATATACACATTCACAGAAGACAACTAAAATTGTCAGGTACTAAGTTTAAAGCACCAATCACCGGCAACGGTGCCAAAAACTTGACGAGCTGCGTATCTGTCTATCAAAATGCTCATTTTAACGCAAGTATACGTGCCGATCAAGTAATAAAGAGTGAGTAGAGTATCGTTTCCACGATGATTTTTTTAAACAAATTTACACCTTAAATCTCAATTGTCTAAGTGAATTGGTAAATTGAAGGAGAAGTTGTATCAAAGAACTGAATTAAACTAAACTATGAAAACTATAAATGACCAAGGTAGGGTGGATATTGCCGAGATTGCCTTGAGATGATTAAGATAGGTTGTAATATGAAGTCATTGAATCATAACTATGTCATTTGGTTCCATTTATGTTAGTTGTGCAGAGATCACTATTCTAGATTCATTCATATTCATATATGTCTTCCAGCACATACAAACCTAACGAAATTTTAGTTATGTGCTATGTTCCCATGCATATAAGTAAAACAAGGTTGATAACCATATAACCTAATCATGATTACGCAGGGTTAATAAGTATATTCCTATCCATATTAACATCTAACACAACATGAGTTAGAATACCTATGCCTTATATATGGATCTTATTCAAATCTCACTTTTCCAAGCATGAATCTGAATATTAGATCAATCCACAAGGTTGCAAAGCTTGTAAACGCATTAAGCATGATATATAAGGGTAATCTCAAACAACATATGTCACAGCACAACAATATTATCAATTCAAGCACAAGAAAATCAAATATCATAAGCTATGAGTTCAAATCCTACATATCTCCCATCATAAGAAGGTTTAGCACATTAATATGACTTCAATTCCCATTAAAATCAAGTTATAATCATCTCCAAGAACACAGAGAAAAAGAAAGAGAAAGGAAAGAGAAAACTGAATCTCAAAAGCTTCCACCAACAAGATCGGATCTCCTCTTCCGCTTGCGCTGGAAACGGGTCCTTTTCCTTCTCTGTGCAGCTGCTCTAGCGGCTCTCTCCACACCTCTCTCTTCTGGTCTCTCTTTGTGAATCTCCCCTCTCCCCTGCACATAGCCCTAAGAGATCTATTTATATTGGTAGCTTACACAGCGTACGAGCAGAAACCCGTGCGTACGGATACGTAATGGCGCCTAGGCGCCAACTCTCTAGAAGCTTTTGACCTAAAAACTCTTCTGGCCGTGTCTGTATGTTAATGAAGTAGCTTCTAGGCGCCAACTCTCTGGATGCAATGTGTTGTATGAAGTGTTGGAGATTCTGGCTAAGGCCTGTAGAATTGCGCCTGGGCGCCAACCCCATGCTCCTTCACTTTGCTCTGTTTTGCATTCGACTCGCTTGCGTGCTTGTAATTCTCCGTCCTTCCTGTAAAAATGAATGAAACTAAATAAATGAACTAAAAATGCCTAATTTATACTAAAAATGCATAAAAACTACATAATGTTCCTAAAATGCAAAGCGAGTGAAAATTTAGCTAAATGGATACAAACTAAACCTAATCTCTTGGACTAACACGCAAAAATAGTCTGAAATAGGTCATGATAACTCCTATTTTTACGAGTTATCACATATCAAATGACAGCAAAACTTGGTAGCTTGCAAAAACACAACTATAAAATTAAAGGTGGAAAACAGCAGAAGGTAAAAGGCAGACTTTGTGCAAGAATTCCAAATTGGATTCTCATGTTTGCAAATGGGTGCCCCATAAATATAAAAAGAGGCCCCCCCCCCTTTTCTTGAAAGACTCACCTTTCTCTCTACAAAATTCAAGCAATAGAGCTATGATGGAGATTTACTTTTCACTTGTGATGTAAATTTTATTTTATTATTTTATAGTTTATTTTTTTTATGTTTTATAGAAGTTAACTTTAAATTTGTAATTTTAATTTTTAGATTAAATTTGCCGCTTTGTAATTTTTAGATTAAATTTAATAAATTTCCTTTTCCTACTTCTATAGATTAAATTTTATTTCTCCAATCCTTTAATTGTTTTTTAGTTTATATTTAATTTATGCTATTTTTAATTAGTTGTACTTTTCTTCTTTCTATCATTCTCTTCTTCTCCTCTCTTCTTTCTCTCTCTACCTCTCCTCTTTTCTCTCTCCACACTCTATTCTTCTTCTCTCTAGCTCCTTTGTTTCTATTTCTATTTCTTCTTTCTCCATCTAGCTCTTCTATTCACTCCTCTCTCTATTCTCTCTCCTCTTTTCTTTAATTTATCTCTCTTCTCTTGGTTTTGTCTCTCTCTAATTTCTCTCCTCTTTTCTCTCTTCCGTCTCTCTAGCTTCTCTCTTTTCTCTCTTTATCTCTCTTCTCTCCCCTCTCTCGCAAAGCATGTTAATCTCAAATAATTCAAAACCTTAGAACCTCTCTGTGGATTCGAACAGACTCACCAAATTCCATGCTATCTTTTGCATAGTATTAGTTAATGTATTTTAGTTAATTTAATTAAATCGATGATCATAGTGCTCTTAACGAAAGAATTTTGTTCACATTAGTAAATATCTAAAGGACATCCTAATTGTGTAGGAGTTTTTAGATGTGTTTACAACAGACTTACCAAGATTGTTGCCAAAATGTGAGGTAGAATTCAAGATCGAGTTGTATGCTAGCACAAACCAAATTTCTGAGGCTTCATATACAATAGCCATAGCGGAACTAAAAGAGTTAAAAAGTAGTTTTATGATCTTTTAGGTTAGGGTTTTGTCACACCTGGTATGTTACCATGGGGAGCTCTAGTGCTATTTACAAAGAAGAAAGACGGCAACCTCAGACTTTATATTAATTATAGAGAGCTCGACTAGGTGACTGTGAAGAATAAACCTACTACCAAGGATTGTTGATCTATCAGATCAACTATTAGGAGGTTGCATATTTTCAAAGATAAATTTGCTATTAGGCTATCATCATATGAGGATGAGGGTGAGAGAGATAATCATCTTGAGGATAACCTTTAGAATAAGATATAGTCACTATGAATTTTAGTGGTGTTATTCAAGTTGACAAATGCTCTAGCTTTATTCATGGACTTGATGTACATTCGAGGAGTATTTATATAGAATTATTATAGTTTTTATTGACAACATATTTATCTATTTTAAGGATGAAGTGGACCATGAGTATCACTTAAGATTGACTTTTATAGAGATTAAGAGAAGAATAGTTATATGCAAAGTTGAAGAAATATGAATTTTGAATGCCAGTAATATCTTTTATGGGGGCATGTAGTAACAGTAGATGGGATAATAATTGATCTGGATAAGATTGAAGCAGTTATGAATTGGGCAAAACCTACAAAAGTAATCAAGATTCAGAGTTTTCTAGGGTTAGTTAGATATTATAGGTGATTTATAGAAGAATTTTCTACTATTACAATTCCATTAATGAGATTGTCTAAAAAGGGGGCAAATTTTTAGTGGATAGATAGATGTGAAGAAGCATTTCAATAGTTAGAGAAAAGACTCATAGAAACTCATGTATTAACCACACTAATAGGTAAAGGAGGATTTAGAGGCTATAATGATGTATCTAAGAAGGGATTATGTTACATCTCAATACAAAATGCGAATGTGATAGCATAAGCATCAAGGCAATTGAGGCCACATGAGCAAAATTATCTCACTTATGATTTGGAGTTGATAGTAGTTTATTTCTATAAAGACATGGAGGCATTATCTGTATGGAGAGAAATATGATATGTATAGACCACAAAAGCTTGATTAACTCAAAAAGAATTGAACATGAGTAAAAGTGATGGTTAAAATTCCTTAAATACTACAACTTGGCTATTAATTATCACTCAGGCAAAGTGAGTGCAATCGTAAATGTGCTTAATAGGTCAAGTAGTAATGGTGAGCTTAGTTACTAGTTAGCCTACTCTTTTTGCAAGAGATAGACAAATGAATTTACATGTTGGGGTGCAAGGACTACTAACTTAGATCAGCTAATTGAGACTACAACCTATGCTTCTAAATGAGATTAAGCAAGCTCAGGAACAAATTATAGATGAAATTTTTCTAAGGATCAAAAGTGAGTCACCTAACTTCACAGTTGGAGAAGACGGTGTACTTAGATATTAAGGTATGTTAGCTATTCTTAAAGGAGCTTCAACTATTCCAGTGATACTCCAAGAAGCACATTACAGTCCCTATAATGATCATCTTGGAAATAAAATGATGTACCAAACTTGAAGTAGTGGTATTAATGGGATAAAAAGAAAGGTGATGTAGC